>CM046879.1:232428957-233628957 GCA_025667525.1 Glebionis coronaria
AACGCGATTGCTAGCCTCTCCTTTGTGTTGACCTAGGGGCTTGCCTGCAAGTGGCTTCAAACACTCGCTAAGCCCCTATTGAATAGGGCGTGTAAGTCAACTATCTGTCTCAACATGTGAGGAAGGAAAAAGCTCACTTTAATGAAGAAGGCAGAAGAGGAAGTTAACTAGCTATCTCCCTACAGGAAGTCTTTTTTTTTTTTTTTTTTTTGGTAACCGTGATTTCCGACTCATTGGCCGATGCCCCTTAGGGCGCATAAGTCAGCTAGCGGAGGGTAAGGCTTTAGTTGTTAAGGGAGAGCTAGGGGAACACTCGCCAGCAAACACCTGGATAGACTAAAAACAGGGGAAACCGTGACTTGAAGATCGTTTTCCCGTCTATTTGATCGGTGAGGCAGGCAACTCCTAGCTGAGGGTGAGGAACGAGAAGAAGCTCTACCAACGGTTGAGGGTCAAGCAAAGGCCCTCGTTGAGGGCTAAGAGGGTTAGTCACTCTCTTATTTAGAGGGGACGGGATAGGGCTTGCTTGTCTTTCTCTCACACCTCTCAGTCAGAATTCGGGCTAGAAGTCTCCCTGAAGGGAAAGATATCTGAAAGTAGCATTCCCTATATGAATGAGATAGGCAACTTGAAGGGCTAGAGGCTAAGAAGGCAACTAGCTGAGGGCGAAGGGCACACTGAACACGAACCGAATCAATTGAAAGGAGAGGAGCGAGAGCAACTCACCAGAAAGCAACTAGCTGTCGTCTTGCTTCCCTCTTCCCTCTCGATAGAGGGCTAAATCACCTACTTAACACTAACCCAATAGAACCAGGAAAGCATAACACCTTTCGCAGTTCCCCTCGCCGGCAAGCACCTAGCCGAGTTCCAGAAAGCACCTAACTGTCGAGCTAGTTTTGACTCCTTCTAATAAGCTCTTAGGCAAGCTAAGCTCCTTAAGCATAACACTCAAGCTGGCAAACTTCAAAAGTCATCTTTAAAGGCTAGATAGCGGCCTTAGGAAGCAACTTAGATTGTGGTACCAAGGAATGAAACAACTACTTAAGCCGAAATGTGTCGTTCACTCTAGTAGCTTAGACCATAGTTGAGCCTCCTATCCTTCCCTTAGAAGGACAGTCAAAAGCGGTGCTTTGGTTAACGGCTTTCGAAGTGACTAATTCATGTTAAATTCGTAAATTGATTTCCTGACAATCAACTGAATTAATAGGAATATATAATTATTCTAGAACTAATACGCCACCAAGTATAACAAGATTGACTGACAGACATTATCGCAATAGATAATAGTAGCCGTCGATCAAGGAGAATGAAGCTCGCGAAGTAGATTACGTAGCCAAGTAGCCTCTCCAATGACGTTAGCAACACCATTGATACCATGTTGAATTGGTAAATTGATTTCTTACTTGCATTATCACAATCAACTTAATAAATAGGATTACATGATTATTCTAGAACTAATATGGATTAGGCCTTCAATTATAACAAATACAAATATCAAATAACTATCAACTAATAGTTCAATCCATATTTTCTTTTACCGATTTAAGTTTTGATATTTTTTATTTTATTAGATTGTGACTAATTGAAATAAAATATAGGGCACCAAATCAACTAAACTGTGAACTCCACATGAGTGAGTATCAAAGGTTTAATTGTTTACTGATAGCAAAAAAGTTGATTAGTAGTACAAATTTATGACTTAACCATAGTAACATCAAATGTTTAAAAGGGACAAAAATGAGACTTTTTTTTTTTATTCATAATTTAACTCTTGGTCCATACCAAACAAGTGTATATCCATTATCTACTTCATTTCAATACTTGATTCCTTATTGCCACCAAACGGTGGAATAAGTTTTCTTTTTTCATGGTGATTATCAATCAATGTTCCATTATGTGTGATTCCATCAGGGAGCTCGGGGGAAAGATAGTGTACTTGGCGAATCTATTGCTACAATATGTTCATCCTCAGCACCACGACTGTGTCCTTCGTTAGATATCTGATTAATCAAATAATTGAAGTTAGCCAAATACTCTCAAGTAACACTAGTTACAAGAGGCTATGTCATTCAAATAGCATTCAAGTCATAAATATCTTCTGAGTCCGGTTATTTAAGATACCTTGTATCCTTTGGATACAAGGGGACAAATCTGGACCGTCCATCTCATCTCATCCAACAACTCATATTAAAAACAAAAAAAAAAGCGGAGGGGTAGTTTCGTCATTTTACCCCTCCCACTAACACCACCTACCACTCTCACAAATCTGGGATCGATTTCTTCTTCTTCTTCTCTTTAAAACACACATAAACACACACACACACACACACACACACACACATATTTACATCTTAATTTATCAACACAAACATCAAATCCATCGATCATCACCATCACAAATCGATCATCCTCTTCATAAATAAGGTAAAGTTCATTCGATCTGTTTCGATTCATCTTTTTTAGCTTATTCGATCTGAATAAGCTTATAACTCATCTTATTTTTTATAGCTTATTTGATAAGTTACATGAATTTAACATGTCAAATGATAAGGTAACTTGATGCTTAATGTGAATAAGCTTATTGATAATCATCACCTTTATTATGATGAATTATAAGCTAACTTATTAGCTTATTTTCATGAATTATAAGGTTTTTTAGCTTAATCTCGCTGAACATATTTAGTGTAACCTGTTTGTGAAGTATCATATATGATATACTATATCATATATGATATAAGCTAAAATATCATATATGATGAGATATATCATATATGATAATGTGGTTGAAAATTGAGTTAACTCTTTTTTTAATGGATTAATCTGGCTGAACATATTTAGTATGACTTGCTAATGAAGTATCATATATGATATGCTATATCATATATGATATAAGCTAAATATCATATATGATCAAATATATCATATATGATTATGTGCTTGAAAATTGAATTAAATCTTCTTTTTTGTGTAGAGAAGGTTGTTTACAAGGCGTGTTGAACATTACAAGCATCCAAAAGGCCAAGAAGCTTAATGAATAAGCTCGTGAATTTTTCTTTTACGTTTATTGTTTGTTTTTTCTTGTAATCTCCTAATGGAGTTTTGAAGTATATGGACGATTTTGTAATCAATTGGTATCTCGTACAACATCTTGTTAATATGATTTAACTTTCTTGGTATTATGTCATGGTGGTTTTTATAAATTAAGTCATACGGAGTATATGATCATGCACTATCATATATGACACTCAAGAAAAACTTGGATTTATTAAATAAAGAATCTGATGAATTCATGATTACAACAAAGAGTATGCACAATTAATAATCAAACACTTGTTCATAACATAAAAATGTACTTTTGAACAGAATCATATATGATAATTCAAACCGAACGTAACCTAATGTAAAATCATATATGATATACCTCTGATATCATATATGATAACAATTTATACAAAATCAAAAAAATGGAAAAAAAACAGATTATCAGATGATGAATTCATGAACAACGCCTACTCCGTCTTGATCCTTAAAACATATCCATGCACATCCTCTTGTTATAATTAACATCCCTCTCTGCTTTGCTCCAAAGCTGCCAATCGCACCATCTCTGTCTGACTGCATTTATAAAAGATAAAAAGAACATATTATGCAACATTTTAACACCAAAATAAATTACTCATATATATGATAGAAGACAAGTTTCAAGAGTTTATATTGATTTTCTAAAAAATACTCATACAGAATCTGTTTTTTCCTATGGTTTATTTGATATATCATATATGATAGTTATATCATATATGATATATCATCAGTTATCATATATGATATATCTATCATATATGAAAAGTGGTGATATATCATATATGATATATATATATCATACATGATATATCAAGCTTATTGCAGCCTACATCAGCAAACTTAATCCAACTTACATAAAATACCTTACGATTTGTCAACCTAAGCTAATAAGCTAGCTTATTCATAACTCTCGTGTAATTTGTAAGCTTATTCACATAACTCCTATCTAATTCTCAAGATTATTTATAACTCTCATCTAGTTAAAAATCTTATTCAAACAAATAAGCTTATTCACATAAATCACCTAATTAAAAGCTAATTAGAATAAATTGATCAAAATAAGAACTATCAATCGGCATATTTCGTTCAACAAAGCTAATGAAAATAAACTAATAAGCTTATTCAAAATCAAATAAGCTAAAAAAAATAAGCATAGATTATAAGAATACAAACCTGATATGAATTCATGTTAAGTTCGATCTAATTAATCGATTGTGATGGATTCATGATGATGTTGTGATTGTTCGCTTCAAATTTTAGAGAGAGAAAGTAGATCGGGGTAGAGAGAGAAGTGAAAGAACGGGTGTGTGTTTTTATGAGAAAGAAAGGAGAAAGTTGTGTAAATTGGGGATTTAATCTCAGCCCTTGAATAAGATGGAGATGGATGGTGGGGATGAGTCCCCTTGTATCCTAGAAAAACTTTGGTATCCAAAAGAACTTAAATCATATCTTCTACTTAAGTCACCTGAACCTTCTTACTCACACTGCTGTGAAATTTTGTTATACTTTAGTCACATCCTTTTACTATTTAGGGATGTTTTGTTTAAATCTTATAATGTTCACAATATAACCCCTGAACTTCTTATGGGTAATTGGGTCCTCTTACTGATAAAAATGGTACACAACTTTTAGTGACTATATTGGAACATTGGAGAAACTTGTTAGCTATATATTTAAAATATTTTATAACGTATAAAGGAACATACCATGGCTCCCAAAAAAGGATTGGCACTGACAAGATTGTGTAGTTCTGGAATCATAACTAAAGTTGGATTTCGTAGAAGTTTCTTCAAGTCGGTCTGCATAGAAAATAAAGATAAAATACCAAGTATATTTGGACCCTTAGAGTCTTAGACCACCCGAGGCTAATTTAAGGAAATAATTGTGATTAATATACCTGGATAGCATCATGAAGATGAGTCAAATCCTTCTCCACTAACAAACCAGACTTCTCAAGATCTTGAACATATTCATTTAGTCGACTGAGAATCGCATGCGTCACTTGCCTTGTTTTTAGAATACGTAAAACCTAAAGAACATATCATTATAGTATATTATTTCAAAATAACGGACCCATGGTTTTTATAAGCGTGTTGCACAAATTTTTTTGTGAGCCTTGCATAATTTTTTTTGTCACAAGTTCTAAAATTTGCACCATTAAAACATTTTGGGCTAAAGATGCACCATAAGAAAAAAAAGTACTACGTAACACAAATATATTATCGGCCGTTGCAAATATAAGAAACCGACACTTTTCAGAAAACTTTACACTCCGTTACTTGAAACGGGTGATGCCCGTGCCACACCCGGCTCCCATGTTGGTTGGTCCCTAGTTCAAATAAGTATCAAAAACTTATATGCAAAGTCCAGTTAGCTATTACAAGAATTAATGCGAAACTTGTAATTCACATCTTAATTCATCAGAGATACAGTCACAGTAGCGGAGCTAGGAATATTATTATAGGAGGGCGAGAACCGAGTATTGTAGAAAGTAGAAAGGCCAAAATATAAAAAAGAAAATTTATTAAATGAAAGTTATTAAAAATTACAATAATTGATAAAATTGTGGGAGGGCCGATGCCCCTCTTAGACCCTATGTCCCTCCGCCCATGAATACAGTCTAGGTTTAATTTACAATCTAGCATAATGTGTACATGTATATGTAGTAATTGCAGTACCACAAATATCTACTAGAAGTGATGAAAGTCTTTCTGAAGTGCAAGTAATATCCAATAAAAACGAGTATGGGTTGACACCATCATATATAGTGAACAGTCACGAGTATGGAAGTCTTAAATATTAAGTTTACATTATGGAATTGTATCTTAAACAACTGGAGTATAATGTAACAAATAAAACACCCTTTACATGAAAAATACAAGTAATAAAACAAATTGTAACTAATGTGGTCATTATTTATTTGGCTTGATACAAACCAACCATATGTTTCCTAATTTTAGAATCACTTGCTTCAACCAAAGCGTAATGACTATTAAACTACCTTAATATTTTAAGCGTAATGGCCATATGTTTTTATACTTTTCTCTATATCATCGATTATGTCATGTTTCTCATCTTAATGATTTATTTTTATCAAAAGCCTCTTATTACATTTATTATCGTAAAAAACAATGGTTGAGTACCTATTAACTCCATATTATTAGCATTCGTCACAAAAAACATATAGTCAGAAAATTTTAATTTCCAGAAATTTTAATTACAGGTGCCCTGCTATTTAATCTAACTGAGTTTCATGTAATTATAGTAGATATCCCTTAAATGTGAGTTTGTAAATTTAACTAACCTGTGGAAAAGTAATACAAACTTCTTCCAGGAACTTTTTTGCTTCCTCTCTTTCTCTTTCACTCTCATTAATTATTGTGAGGGCAATTTCACTATCACCTACAGTAAGAGGTACAGGTAAAATAATGTACGTGTTTCTAATATAAGAATTAAAAAAATCAAGTAACTAAGGAAAACTGGAAGGAGAAACATATTAACTTCCCGCATTGAAGATGAAAAAGAGTGAATAGTACCAATGAAGTCATGTAATTGTTGTTGAGCAATCCTATGGGCACGAAGAAAGGCTGCAGAAATGTAACATGCGGATTCTAACCTTTCCACTGTGATGTAGGTCACAAGCTTTTGGGGAAATGTGTATCTTTGCAGAAACTTAAGATAATTAGGGAATTGAACATCAGATTTCAACCCATTCCAGTCACATAGTGGCTCAGTTGAGACCAAGTCAAGTGCTCCATCAATAGATTGTATCAAAATGTTTGCTGCATACTTGGTTATCCTACCTTCCTCAAACATTACCCAATAAGCAGCTTGCACACCTAACAATTAAAGTGACACATGTGACGGGTTAAAATGGAGCCGGATTAAAGGGCGTCAATTCTGAGTGCAAGTTAAGAAGGGCCAGGAGGAATAGGGCTGGAGCTCAAAAATAATTATATGTAGATTATAGGTTGTTTATTTTCACAAAAAAAAGATTTAACAAAAAATATCAGAAGTTTGGAAAATCATCGAATAAAACGATTTACGATACCGCTCCTGGTCAGGAGACTTTGGGTGACTTGCAACCTATTTTCCATTTGACATGTTGCCTATTAAGCTAATCTCATTTTGATTTGACACGTTTGAGATATAACATGATCTAAAACAACCCGACCATATGTCAACTAGCTGTTATCACCACCACTAACATTTGCATTGACATGTATTATGAACCTACTGGAAAGCCTGCGGAAAGGAACATTGTAAAATAACGATTAGATAAAGTTAAATACATGAGACAACTTTTTACCATGTAAAAATCGTATACGAATATCAGATAGATGCATGTGCTCAACATTCTCTGATGCAGTATGAGTGTGAATACATTCTTCTTCTGCATCATGCAAACATGTGATATATTTCTTCACAGTAGGCCAATCAGCAGGTCCTAATTCCTCATCACCAGCAAGATCACCAAATACCACCAGTGCTTTGCTCATCATTTCATACTTAGTGAAATCCATTAGACGACCCTATCACAAAGATTAATTGCTGTTTCAATATAGGGTAGTGATGTGAAAATTACTGAGAAAGGCCCCAGTACAATGCATAAATTTCTTGGCATATACAGTGTGTAATTGTACCTTAGCTACAGACAGCTTATCCATGTCTAGCATCCGCAATACAAGCGGACTAGTTGATCCATTGACAACAAGTGTTAGAAACACAATTCCACAGGTAAAGAACACAAACTACACAAGTATGGAAACTATCAGATAAGCTCTAATGATATAGAAATTCAAATATATAATCAGTTCTCTTGTACAATGTCAAGATACAATATAGCCAAGTTAAGTACCAATGTTCCTGTTTCTTGAGTAATGTATGGAGATGTATCACTTGATTGCTGAAAAGAACATGAAATGAATTAGTTAGTAATCATCAGAGATGCTAGAATTAAGAGGCAAAGGAAACATACTTAATAAATCAAAATGAGCAAGAATATCCTGGTTTAAGCATTAATATCCTGATTTACCAAGTGCAAATTACTATTCTTATTTTTTAACACCGCCTGTAATGTATTTGATGGATATACTTCTGTTAGAGATATGATAGATACTGATTTGTGTTTTTCTAGTTTCCTTTATTCTAGACTTTGTATCTGCCTAGTAAGAATTACACAAATTACTTTGCAATGCATCTAAAAAAATTATTTCGCAATGTTACATCTTGAATAGAGAAAATCCTCCATTTTGGCCACGGATCTCCTATTTAATCACAGTGTTTACATTTCAAGCTCGATTACTGCCGCAAAACAATGGACATGAACTTTGAATGAACTTTTAAGAAAAGGTACCTATTCAAGCTCGCATTGTAATAAATCTTTTATAAGTATCAAGGAGAACTTGCCTTAAGGGACAGAGAAAGAGACAATGCCACGGGACCTCTTAATCCAGACCACACAAGTACAATAGCTTCCTTCCACTCCAAGCCGTAACCAAAATAATTCAATAATGGATATAACAGTCCAACCACTATTGCCCTTGATAGTTGTAGCCCAACATATAGGAGGATGAGGTAGCCCCAGACACTTTCTGTGTGGAATTACAAAAGTTGGTCATGCCACTACTGAACAAAATTTAATGCAAATATACGAAAATGCTTAACACGTAATAGAAAAGGATACACAAATAAAAAACAAAATATACTAATTTTTTCAAGACATCCAATTGATCTTTCATTTATATATGAATTGTGAAGTTAGGGAATAGTGGAAGTGGGCTTCTTTTTAGCTTCTACAGAAATATCTTATGCTATGCAATGATGAATTTCAGTCGCTATATATTTCCGTGATCTAAACCCCAAACTCCTTCCAACATAGTTGCACCCGTTCTTCCATTTCATAAGCATAGGATATTTCTGTAAACCAATGTGCTTCCATGTGACGGAATAATCTTTTACTCTAAAATCAAAACTTAAAAAAAAAAAACGCAAAAGGATTGCACAAAACACAAATACTGATGAAAGAATCTAATTTCATATTGGGGAAACTTGTAGTATAACATCTACAAAGTGCAGAGGACGTATATGAAAAAAAGTCTCTAAATGTATGCACTATGGCATGAAATGTGGTATGAACAAGAAACTGGAAATATAAAAAGGAAGAAGAGTCTGCCTTACTCTCTTGTTTGAGAATGTTGCCACCTCCAAGTATACCTTCAGATATGAGTACTCCACTGCAAAATAAAAGAAATATAACTAATACTTTTAGTGTTTCTCATACATATTGAGAAGAAATAATGGCATTTCTCCCTCATTAATTTCTCTCAAAAAAAAGATATACATCAAGATTTCTTCTAAAAATGCATACCTTAAGATGAAGACGAGTGTATTACCAATATATGACACCATTTCCCTGCGGTTCAAAGTAAGTAAGGTCTCTTACGTATTCTCATGCATACCAAAACATGACAAGAAATGATACTAAACAACCAGACCACGGATTTGTTCTTGGAGACAACGTGAGAAATTCCCAGATGGTCACCCATCATGGTACTGCTTTTAGCTAAGCACACTCAATTGCAGTTCTTGTGGGATCTAGACACAATACTCGTCCCAAAAGGTGTTGTCTGTTACTGTGAAAGTTATCTTATGAACCTAGGATCACTACAGGGCACCAAGATCCTAAGTGAGGAAGAGGTCAACAACTATCTAGTTCTACCACTTTTGCTTTAATCACTGTAAGTAGAAACAATTTACTAAGCAATGTAATTAGTCTTGTAAGCAGGAAATGATTTTAGAAACTGTTATATGGCTCAACTATTCTCTATAGGCCTAGGGTCGGTGTCTGTGAAATGTATATAGCTTCTTTTCTACTCCATTCTTGTTTGCTACAACTCTTTTCCAATTTAAAATTTAAGATGCTAAGATGACGACTGGACACAAGAGTTTGTTAACCTTCAACTGGTCTAATTTGATGCACTACATCCATTACCCCTATCTTCAATGAACTAAAAAAATATTAAATATATTACACCCTATTATCTTTTAGAGTTCATTTTATTGTATTATAACATGCCAATTGCCAAAAAGGTAAAATATGAAGAAAAAACAAAAAAAAGTACCATAAATGATGCAAGCTTTGTTGTCCTTCACCAGTGAAAGCCGTTCTAGCAACAAGAGCATAGAACCTGTTCAAATATTTGCTACTCCAAATTAGTTTAAACCCAACATTGTTCGAACTGTGGAAGCTATTGAACTTACATTCCCAATGTCATAACTGTCAATACTCCCGAAATCTCAGCGACTTCTTGAGACTATCATATAAAGGAAAAACAAATTAGCTAAAACACAATGTAACTAATGAACTAAAAGAAGCTATGCATTTCGGAAGCAGTCAAACCAAGTTCACTAATTATTGTATAGTAACTATATACTGAAAAGCATGCCTTTCATATCAACAGTCCAGATTAAGTAAATATATTTTAGGAGCTGACATTAAAGAGATTACATTCCTTTCACCCATGGTCTTAAAAGAACACATATGTTTGAGAAAGACTGGGCATCTTCAGATAACTTTATATCTTTGGGATTCAATTCTTTCTCAGATAGTTATACTTTGTGCTATTGGTGAGCTGCTACAGTAGTAAATCACCTACTACTCTATCGCCTACAATAGATGATAGGAAAGGTGGCTATATTGGTAAGGGATCTTAAATTTGATTATCATCACAAGTATAAACCATAAAATTTTGATGAGGTGGAGAAACAACATTTACTAAGCAAATTATTAGCAGTTAGTTAGCAGAATAACAACAACTTTGCAGAATAGCTAGATTACTTATTTTAGCAGTTAGTTAGCAGATAACCCAATACTCATACAGAAAACTGAATGTAGCTTAGATGGTTTAATAGGTAGCCTACCGTGAAGTAAGCAAGGTAGCTCACACAAAGAGTCATTGTAACTTCTATCATCTTATCGTTGAAAATAAATCCAAGCCATAGATAAGACACCAAACCAAATGCAATACCCACTCCTACACTGAGCCAAAGTAATGATTTTATCAAACCATCTATAATCGCTATAGTTCAAACTGAAGATAACACTTACGCTCCGAGGGATACTCTTGCTAAAAAGTTGATCACGGTCCTCCAGCTGAAGCTTGATCCAGTTATCATTCGGAAAAAAAGTGTATATACAACGATGGCCACCCTGAATATAGAGAATGCAGCTGATCAGGCATGTAACTAAACAAAAAAAAAAATGGTTTAGAACAATAGTGGCAAAAAGTTGATACCCATCATTCATCATTGATTCTCCTTCAACCAAAGTACTTAGTTTTTTGTTTGAACCAAGCCCTTTTAACAGAGCAACCACGGCAACAGGATCGGTAGCACTTAGAAGTCCTCCAAGAAGCAAACATGTATTCCAGCTCCAGTTATAAGGAAAAATTAGCTGCAATTAAGTACTTCAGATACAAACAGATGAGGTTTAACCCGGGGAGGGCGAGTCTTTGACTCGATGTACGCGGCCTAACCGGAGCATCACATGAACGTTTCCGACCCTTTCCGTGGCCACCCCCAAAATGTGTACATGGCGAGGTTTGATTAAACCTCAGACCTTATATGACAAGATCAGGGTGCCTAACAACTAGGTCACGTTGGTGGTGGTTGCAGTCACTTATATACCAAACATAAAAAGCCCAAAATGATGTATGTAAGCTAACCTTCAAAGCTATACCAACAATAAATGTGGATATTAGAACTCCCGGCCCAGCAAGAATTACCATTTGTGCCATACATTTCTACAAATATATAAAGATTGAATCATAGTAAGTTAAAGGGTGAATCATACATAAAATATATCATGGAAAATTTTCACTGAAACACAAGAGGCTCAAATAAATCATCAGCTTTTTGAAGCTAGGCAATTAGATGGAACGTGTAAACAAGTATTAGCCGTTTACCGTCCCAAGAAAGTAAATTTCTATCAAAGGATTCAAAATAAGAAATCATGTTATGTGTCTCCTTTAAGTGATTAAATAGCAAGTCTTCTCCCCCGTTTTGAAGGTGTTGGCAATTCCATTACATAGAATCATGAGATTATAAATGAAGTACCTTTACTTGGCGCACTTCCATTGATAATGAACTTTCAAAAAGAAGAGGCGGGAGAAAAATAGTTAACAGAAGATCAGCATCAATATTAGCCCCTGGACACGAGCAACATAAGGAATAGTCGAGTTGATATTAAGAAAACAAGATATAAAATTGAACTTACAGATTCGAATTCCGTCACCAATCTTTCCTAACCGATGTCGTGTTCCATATTCTGCGATGGAACAAATGACATTTGTTAATAAGGTTAGGGGGTGTTAGGCAAAACAAACACCACCTTAATGAATATCTATATATATATATATACCTAAAGAACCCATGGCGATACCAAGAAGAAGAAGAGCAACAGTATAAGGAAGTCTGGTTCCTCTGAGTAAATGCCTAGAAGCAATTCCCAACAGTAATGAGACCCCAACAAATAAAACCGCATCACTTGGATTATTATTATATCCACCTTCCTCCTCCTGCTGCGGTCCTCCCATTTCCAACACCAATAATAAGTAGTTGAGTTTAGGAGGTGTCTGATTTGGGTTTTATATTGGCAAGACAAGAAGAATCTATTATGTGGTTGTGTTTATTTAACAGACACGGGGAATGAGAATGAGAATCACTTTTTTAATTTGCGACATAAGATCTCCAAGTCAAGATATATACATAAGATTAAGGTTTAAGAAGAAGCACAAGTACAATGCATGACTTCTTTCTTTCACTTCACATGTTGCCCAGTGTATTTTCGTGATATTAAACGCTTACTATTTTATCTCTTGTGTCTTTATCATTCTACTTGTTTATTTTGTAATAACTAGCTGGGTACCACGCAATGCGGCGGCGGGTATCTGTGACTATATTTTGAGGCAAACGAATGGATTATATGATTAAAAAAATCACTGTACATTTAACAGGCTAAACTATATAAACATGTGTCACACACAATTACAGTGCAACACCGCCAAAATAACCAACAAAAACAATTTAAACATAAGCAGACTACATATGTTGTGACGAAGATGTAGATGTAGTAATTTTAGAATGCAGCAAAGGGTTTAGTTGTATGTTCGAGGGGTTTGAAACCAAAAACAACAGCCAAAACCGTCTTATGCATGCTTTAAAAAGGTTGCGCAATAGGATTTTATAAGTTTGGTTGATATGAGCTGTTACAATAAGGGGGGACGGTTACAACCATGGTTTTAAAGAAATTTAATTTTTAAGGGTTGTTATTGACCCAACATTAGAAAAAACGTATACATTTACTACATAATAAACACTTTTAAATTATGATATATGATATTTAATTTTCTTAAATGTGTATGCATAACTCCCAGGATTTTGAATGACTTTTAAACATTGTATGCATAAACTTTCCAAAAGAAGAAATGTTTTAGTCTTAAAATTTTAAGACTACTAAATTTAGAAAATGGTCTAAATGTTTTATAAGGTATTAAGATAAGATATTACCATTATGACCGGGAACATTTACACGTCATTTAATTAATTAAAAAAAATTATAAATTCAGTTAATATATCCTTGGTGGATGGTAGAGAAAATGTTTATCCCATCGTACCCGATCCAAAATCCAACCCACATACCCTTATCCTAACCTAAATACCCCCGTCCCCTTTGACCTTCACTTTATTGTTTTCCATCAAAACTCAAAAATTGAGATCTAAAAATAAACCCTAATTTCTGGAGATCTAATCATAAACCTTATTTTCTTTTCCATCAAAACTCAAAAATGGCAAATTGGCATTACGAACAAAACATCCCTTCTGAATGTACGTGCAATCTTCCATTGATGGAGTACACTTCATGGAAACCCACCAATCCTGCTAGAAGATTCTTAGTTTGCCCCAACAGATACGTAAGTTAGATTTAACGACACCTAATTTAATTTTATTAGGCATTAATTTTAATTGAATGATAAGATATGATAATTCATAAAACCTAACTTGCAGAAAACTGGTTTAAGAAAGTGTAATAAGTTCTATTGGTATGACATTGAATTGGATAATGCTTGGTATAAAGGGCTTTTGTATCAGATGTATTTCCAGCTGAATCCTCAACAGAGACAGGAAGTTGATGCTGAGATAAGAAGCCTTGAACAATTGGTTGTGGTGCAAGATGAGTTGATCAAGAGTAAGAAGAATGAAAGGTTTTGGAAGAAGACAACTTTGATCATGGTGGCCTTATTGTTGTTTTTCTATGTTAAGAATTAGATATTAGTAGGATTTGTGTTGTTTAAGTATGTATCAGCCCTTGATGATGAACTTTGGACTAGGTTTTATGTACTGAATGTGTAGGGTTTAACTATGTATCAGCTTTGAACTAGGTTTTGTGTACTGTTTGTTTAAGTATGTATCAACTTTGAACTAGGTTTTGTGTACTCAAATCATGTCTTTATTGAAATTTGATTGTTTATGTTATGAACTTTGTTTGATGAGTATTTATTCATTGGTTGTCTGCAACAAGTGTTATGAGACATTGTGCACAAATTTGGTTGTCTGCCACATGTGGTATGAGATATTGTGCACAAGTTTGGTTGTCTACCACAATTTGTATGAAACATTATGCACAAGTTCAATAAACAAACTCACAATCTTGTCTTGTTTTCTACAAGATTTTGGAGCTTTTATCAAGTAGGATTAAACAACATACAAAAGGAATCTAAACATAATTGAGTGCTGCTTTTTCATATATCATGGCAGTCAAATACATAGTTCAAGACAAAAGATTACAACAAAATTTGCAAGTCCCATAAACCTTGCAATACCCAGATTCACTTGACTACCCTTTTGACCCATTACCAAAAGCTAAGCACTTATAAGTTCCTAAAAGTTCATTACAGACATTAAGGTTTAGAAAGCTAAGGAGAAACATCAAAGGATTTATCTGGAGTACTTCCAGTCCCATCCTTGTCAAACACAAATGGTTTCTTCAACTTCATATTGGCAATTCTTTCGGATCTGCCACGGTTCTTGTGATAAATCCTTACTCCATCTACATGTGATGGTGGCCTACCCCTCTTCTATTTTGGTGCAGGTTTTGGATCAACTGTCATGGGAGCCTTGCCTCTAGCATCAGTTTCATCCACCTTATCAACAACTTGATCTTCAACAGCAGTTGCAACACTTGTTTCCATCATGGTTGGTGCATCTTCCATATCTGCAGTTGTTACAGTTTGACCAACAGATTGTTGTGTAGGTTGTGAATGAATATGTGGTAAAACAGATTGACCCTCATGTTGGTTTTCCATAACACCTTTAACATTGGATTCTTGTGTAGGATATGGGACTTGCATGTGTGAGAATAAAATCTCAATATTTTAGTGATTGTGTACACATTCATCTTGAATGTCATGTATCCAATCAGCTGGATTGTAGAAATCATTCCTATCTCCACACTCCTGCTCTTCCCTTCTTTCTTTATCAATCCTATCTTGTTCTGCATTAATTTTTTCCTGTCTCAATGATTCTTCATGTTGATGCTCCCTAAAAGCCTCCTCATCAAGCTCTAATTGATATTCATGTATTACATGTTTTCTCTTGTTTAGCATTATTAGATGTATACAATTAAGTGGGTACTAGGTCTCTACCCGTCCGATGGACGGTTTTTTTAATAGCTTATTAATTATAAAAGGGTGTTTAAGATTCGATATATACTTATTACGACCTAAGAACGCACTTTGCGGTGGGTAATTATCTGGTAATTATGTGCTAATGTTGGAGACATGTTTCTAATGATTTCTTCGAGTTCAATTTCTTTTATTCAAATTATCGAACTCGGTTGTGAAAAAAGTTATGTATAAATATTTTTTAATTTTTAAAACTATATCTCATATATATCGGTACTTTACATTTGTGACAAGATATGTGAAACTCAGTACTAAAACTATCATTAAGTTGTGTTCGGTATTCTTCGTTTGAGTTTGTGTGGCGATGGAGTCACGTGGATTAGTCAACCTAAATAGTAGATACCAAGATTAACAAAAAAAACTTATCTTTGTTCACAGTGTGGATGTTTCAAATTTTTGTAGGTGGCAAAAGAGGCTCGTAATAACAACCAACAAATACTTATAATATAATGATAAGACGCGATATGTGACCAGCAAGTTATGCCTCATGAGTCATGACTACCTCATTATAAGTAGTTAAATTAGAAAAAGAAAGAAGATAAATGAACGTCATTTAAGATTTTCCAAAAAAAAAATACACACAACAAACACAAGCAAGATAAAGGGTTGATATATTAGTAACGTAACATGAAATTATATAAATGGCCTACCGTAGACCAGGTACTGCCTTAGGCTCATTACGGCCAACCTTCATTTGATAAGATTCTATAGAAATTATACAATTACTACTTGGCTATCACGTGTGTATAAAAGAATTATAACGTGACCTTTTAGCTTTAGACAAGGTTTTGATGTTCGCGTCGGAGCGGTAAAATCAAACTCATTGCGGGTGATTTGCATACATCGTTTATATTATAAAGGTTTTGGAGACCATGCATTGCCGCGTGAATGTTGTGAGAGATTAAGGTGGCTAAGATTTATGTTGTCATCTATACGTGGTTCATAAATAATGCTACGTGTTTCACTGCACAGCTGCATACATGATTCGTCCGACAAGAAACACACATATATATAATCCCAAATCTCAACCATACTACAAATGATTCAATTTCTTACTCGAGATTATATTCGAATCCCATATTTTGTCCTTAATCTAAGGTCCACATTGCATCAATTTGCTTGCGGTTACAATAGCTTTAGTTCAGCAAAAAGGTTCTGGAAGGAAGTTTTCCCACTTTCGAGCACCCGTTTTTCATCAATAAAAAACGAAGCTTTCACTTCCCGCCGGTCTCTTGCGACATCACTCAGTATCATTTACAAAGATGTTCAAAAAAAAGTATCATTTACAAAGACAATGTACTATTGTCAAATTATGCAAGGAAAAATGAAGAAACCTTCCACGTTAAAGAGAAAAATCTTTGCCCCGGGGAGGATGACTTGTGCTAATTGGTTTTGCTTTTAATAGCCTACCAACTTTTTACATCTCCATGTTTTTAACTCTTAATACTAATCTAAGAGCAAAAACGTATGCAGGGACAATTTTTGAAGATTTCTTGTGTAATGTCGCAAGATTTCTCCAACTGTATAGGCTAGTTGACGCTCGGATTTGAACTAACTTGTTGTTTTGATGTCGGTGGTATCTAATGCAAAAGCCTTGGTATTTATTTGTAATAAGCAAGTTCTTTCCTGTGTCCGGAGCAACAGCAGGCCTTTGGGCTCTAATACATTCACCCTATCAAATATTGTAACAATTACTAATTACTTACACCAAATCAAATAGTGAGTGGTAGTAACAGTTTATTTAGGCACCTAATTTTTAGGTGTTCCAGCCTATGCCACGCCAATTAGAGAAGGAGCATCGTTAATGGTATTTGACCCGATATCAACTGTGCTAAAAACATGTCTTGTACACAATGTAAGGGCTGTTTGGCACTGACCTTCAAAATTAATTATTTAAAATTATATTTTTGAGTTCGGCTGACCCACATATATTTTTTGTGCAGCCTTTAGAACTACGTATGGTATTGTACTAATAATGATAACAAAGAGTCTTAATACAAAAATGGTATTTTAATTCCTCAACCTATTTGATCCTTTTCCCTAAAGCTATACAACCCTATATATAGGTAGTGTCAAGAAGCATCTTCAATAATCCCAAACAGCCCCTAAATAAGCAGTTTCACTAAGCAACCCCATACATATCCTACGTTAGCAGTTCTATAAATGCCATGCCGATATTCATGCAAATGTCTTTAACTAAAGCAACATCATGTGTTCATACTGTATATAAAACCATACACATCACACTAAACTGAATAAATGGCTGGAAATATGGGTTGACATGTCCTAGTCGACTGTTGAATACTTGGGTGCCTCCTTGTACATTATCCCTTAAATTTTATAGATACTTAAACTAAGGTTTTTGTGGTTTTTGACTTACTTAGAGGAAGTAGCTGGAATATAGTTTACTTACAGTAGGGAGACGACTGCTAGCATTGGTAATCTTTGAATTAATGCCGCCAAATGTTGAACGCTGAAACATGAGTCTACTTGGCATTTCTTGTGCTTGTGAGTCACATCCATATGCAATTCATATTACACAATTAGCCAACAATCTAAATCCATGTATCTAAACATTGATGGGCTTGCTTATAAAGGTAGTTATTACGAAGTAGACTTTGACTTTAAAGTGCTTATTTTCTCTTAACAAAGCAGATAAACATGTAAAATTTAAACACTCAAGCATACATATCTGCTTAAACCGAGTTCATCAAACAAACATGCATTTTTAGTGCCCGCAATCCTAAGTTAAATTGACATGATCCCTGTTCTGTCAAAAAGTATGAACTTCTAGTTTCAATTGCACAATTAATAAATTCTTAATAATAACCTTTGTTTTGTGATCATCTTATTCTCAGCAAACAATGAAGAGAGTGGTGGCACAATAATTATGTAACAATCAGCTCAATAAGATAATAATTAGCAATTTTCCATGACTTCATCAAATTCTTACACCAATATTGTCCTAGTCGCTTAGTTCTAGTTATAAATCAACTCCTTGGTCCCAGGTTTCACATTACTCTCATTCACCACAAAATGCTCAAGCTCAAGTGGTATTTTACAGAATCCCTAACACCCCTGCAAGTTTTACGTAATAAAAACCCTTTAAAGTTTGAAAGTTTATACAAATTCAGAACAAATAAACCTCTAATTATAAGCCATATGCCTTATTAGGATCCATGAAACAAATATCAGGCACAAGAATCTCAAGTTCTCATCTGTTTGTGCACCTATATACTACATGAAGGTTACATCTTGCACTCGTATCGAATAACTGGGCAAGAATTATGCTCATCTTGCCACCTAAATACCACTATTCCCAGACGAATTTAAATGTATATTAAAATTTGGGCGCATCACTCAATTGGTGTGTTTGACCCAATGTTTATCCCTTACATATACTACGTCTTACATTGGTTCTTAATTAGTTCCGGGTAATCATCTCTTAACACATAATAAAACCCTTTATCAACTTAAGATACTACGAATATACATTATACATTTCTTCTCAATCATAAACTGTAATACAAACATCATCAATAATCTTGAACTGTAACCAAACTATAAAAGCCCAGTCACTCAATATTTTCATACAAATAAAAAACCCTTTAATAAAAACTCCAAATGTAGCAAAGAAAATTGAAAGAATTTTATGAAAAACATGCTTACTAATTGATATGAGCAAAAACTCATATCAATTAATCAACAAATCACCCTAAAACACAAGAAAAATACCTAAACTTTGTGCTATAAAGCGGAATTATGTGGTATGTTTTGTGTTTGTGTACAAATAGGTAAGAAGGATACATTTTCAAGCAAACAAGAAGAAAATCAAGCTAATTTGGATGAAAAGACAAAGAAGGATCAAGAGTGACAAAACTTTGAAGACAAAGGACCTATCTTGACAACATTCCAAAGTTGAAGGATCAAAAGTGTACATTTGTCAAAGTCAAGATGAAAGTCAAACCTGGTCAACTCTCAAGTCAACCAAGTAAAAGGGCTCAAATGATTAAAAATGAAAGTTAAAGGACTAAAATTGTCAAAGAAATGAAGATTCTAGCTCAAAACACAAAACTACCAAGTACAAGGACCATTTCTGCCATTTTTGGAAAGACATTTTGTGCTTGATCCGTGTGGAGAAGTCTCAACCAATAAGAATGCAAGAATCCAGTCACTAGGATTGCCACCTGGCCACTCACAGCCGTCAAAATTAAATAAGCAAAATCTCAACAGTGCAGCGCACTACTTCCATTTTCCACCAATAGCAACACGCCAGCCAATAATTACTTTTATCCAATATGGATTGTGATCCGTGTGTTTCCCTCTTGGCCAACCAGAAAGTGCCACGTGTCCATCTTCTTCAACAAAGAACCCAGGGACGGGATTGAGCTACACTGCATTTCAGAAGAAGATATAAATATGAAAGTTGCTCAAAATCAAGAGACGAATTCAACCCAACAACTTAATTGGACTGAAATTAAGTCATTCAAAAATCCCCAAAGTTGTTCATCACCTGTAAATCACAATTAACAAATTGAGGACACGTGGAAGCTTGGGATTGGATGCAACACGTCACTCTCCCTCACCAACTCTCATCTGCACTCTATAAATACCCCTAGATAGCTCTCATTTCTTGTAATGTAGAAAGTGTGAAAACACACACACTTTATATTTTTCTCTCAATTCAGTTAGCTTTAGCATAACAACTCAAGAGACTGACAATCTCTTGAGTCTGTTATTAGTTGTAACCAATTTACCAGCTTTGTAACCACTTTTCCAATTCAATAAATAAAATTTCACATTAATCTTCTTCATCTACTGTTCATACCCTGCATCTTGTTACTCTGTTGCTATTTTTAGCTTGTTATGATCACCATTGATCATGATTAGCTAATTGTGAAGACCTGTAGCTGTTGTTCCTGTTCTGTTCATTCCAGTTCAAGTTTGAGTAGATTTTGAAGAATTCAAGTTCATTAATGGAGATTAAGTTGTTAAAGGCTGTTGATTAGTTGATGATTGATTGATTCTAGTGCTAAGGTGGTGGTTTAGCACTAGCTAGAAAGCTCAGCGCTTCTCTACTCCCCAAAGGAGGCCTAAGCTAGAAGGTGTTGGTTTTCTGAATTTTTGTTCCTCTAAAATGTTGCTTGCATGCTCAATTCCTAGTGTAAATCTATTTGCCTGCATGATCAAGTGTGTTTAGCTGATATTGATTTGATCTTGATGATTGTGTAGCTTAATTGTATCATAGCACTTGATTTCTTGCTTTAATTTTCATTCTGTTAGTATACTTGCAGTCATATTAGCTTATTAATGCATTTAGAGTGTAAGTCTGTTTCATAGCTTGAAATCAGTTTTAATCCTTCACATTTTAGTTACTAAACTTAGCTTGATATCTGTCTTGAATCAGTTTAGCTTCTAGCTTAAATCTCTTTCACAAAAGTTTAATAAGTTCAGATAACTAGTGTTTGGGATTAGGATTTTATTTGTGTTCAAGTATTAGTAATTGGCTAGTTCTAGTTCTTTTTCAGTCATCAAGTCATAGCTAAATGTTTTCAGTCATTTTCAAGTCAAATTTTTAGTCAAACAGGCAATTGGTAGTTGAAAAAGTCTGGGTCAGTTCTTGTTAAGTAAGTTTTCAGAAAGTAGTGATTTTCAAATCATTGGCATTTCTTTAATTTTGGATGAAATTATTTGAAACCACTTTCTAATCATCACACAACATCTGTAGATTTAGTGTGTAGCTGGAATTTCTACAGTATCAAGTATTAAGATAGAAATAAGCATTTGATTAAGCTCTTTAGCATATCTCAGTTTCTGTGATAAAGTGTCAAACTGTTTTCTTCCACAAGCATTTCTACTTCATAAACTTGGTGATTTTCTTTCACAATTCTTATTAGAAAGTGTTCCTGGATAAATTTTGAAATTTTCATCTTTTTGGAAAATTTGGTCAATGAAAGTCAAATAAGCACTCTTTTAGCTTATTTTCATATTCCAGCTTATCTAGTTGATCATTTTGGAAAAGGAAAGACATTCCTAGCTTATTATAAGCTGGTTAACAAGTTTTAACAAGAAAATTGGAATGTGCATGTTCAGCTTATTAGATAGCTTAATATGGGCTTATTAGAATAAGCTAGTTTGAGTTTCACTTAGTTTCAGCTTAATTCCTTTTACAGATCTAGCTAAAATCAGATTTGAAATCTTTTGCAACTTATTAGAGTTTATTTGGTTGAGAATTCAGCTTATACGAGCTTATTTCTTTCCTTAGCCCGTTTTTGTGAAAATTTTCCTTTTAATTGCACTTAGGTCCCTCAGTTGTTAATCAGTTTTCATTTTTAGCTAATTCCCCATTTAACTAGGTTTTGCAAAGAGTTAGTCCTTATAAATTTGGTATTTTACAAAAGTGGTTAGGCAGTTTTAATAGTTTATTAAATTTAGTTACAAGTTAGTTACATTTACACCATTAGTCCTTGTAGTTAACTGATTTACATTTCAAGCATTTTAATTTTTCAGAATTTACATTTTCAGCCCTTTACTTTCATAGATTTACATTTTTGGCTTTACTTGAATAACAAATGTGGTATTTGACAATTTGTTTTACGGACGTAGTTAATATTTTCCATTTTTACTTGATTGTTGAATTAGACGTAGAATATCCAAATACCTTTACCAACCAAAAACGATTATAAACCCGATCTTGTTAGGACTTTCAATTTGTTAAGAACTGAGAAAACGAACTTTAATTATACACAATTTCAAATGGCGCCGCTGCCGGTTCTTTGACTTTACGAGAGACTATCGATTGACGGTTTTAATTAGCTTTTGGGATCCGTTCACCTAGTGAACGTTATTTTTACGTATCTTAAATCAAAAACAATAAAAAAATCAAAAATATAAAAATACATAAACGCTAAAAAATTAACAAAACAATTTTTTTCCTAAAGAATTGACCAAACAAATTAAAAAATCCAAAAAGCAATCTTTTTCCTAAAAGATTGCACCCAAAAATATATATTATTGGATTCTCTCGGTTTTTATGTACATATAGTATTTTCTCTTAAAAACTCATAAATACAAAAATATTTTCCATATATTATTATAAGTAAATACGTATACGTATAAGAACAACCAATTCACATATTCTCCATAAGTATTGCCAAGGCAATACACCGTGCTGAGGGGCGTTCCGGTCCTTGACACATGTATCGATCAAACAAAATACAGCAAGAATAGATAAATACTTCCAATAAGCAACAATTCGAAGAATACAAATAATTAAGTGAATATAAAGGCGATGTGCTATAAAATGTCACCTAAGGGTCAATAGGTACTTAAGTGCTTCACGCCACCTAACCCCCCCCCCCCCCGTTCACTTGTGAGTATTCTAAGAAGGAAGGCTTCATTGGGGGTGTTGCACCCAAGTAGTACATACGTATATTATTATTTTCTTGTGGATATTTCATATTGAAACTCGAAGGGGATAATCCTTTTCTCTTCAAAGTCACACGAGAGCTTCTCTCTCATTCCTCGTATTGAGTTGCATGCTCACTCGCGGGCGTACACAAATAGCGATTGGTGTACAACCCCTTCCTCCAAAAAGGAAGAAAAAGAGAAAGAGTAGGAACACCACCGTCCATCAAGCCGATCACGAGAATCGTGCTTTGAGTCATCCACAACAAGAAGCCATGGCCGGAGTTGATACTCGTTCTTTGATGGAGCAATTGCAATCCAATGTTCACGGATATGCCGATGCTATCAAGATACCCGATATTCCCGCAAACACATTTGAGCTAAAAACATCCATGATTAACTTGGTTTCAAACACACCTTTTTATGGGAACAAGAATGATAATCCTCATGATCACCTTAAGAGATTTCTTGCTCTTTGCAACACCATTAAGTACAATGGAGTTCCCCATGATGCCATTAAGTTGATATTGGTGCAATTTTCACTAGAGGGTCCGGCTAAGCATTGGTTAGATACACAACCACCCGAGAGTATTACCACATGGGATGGTTTCACTACCAAGTTTTTGAACAAGTTCTTTCCCCCATCTAAGACCACGGCTTTGAGGAACTTAATTATAGGCTTTCAACAAAAACCTAGTCAAACCTTTAGTGATGCTTGGGAGGAGTATAGAGAGTTATTGAGGAGATGCCCTAACCATGGATTGGATGAAGTTCACCAAATCAATACTTTCTACAATGGCCTTAAACCTCATCATCAAGACTCACTCAATGCTTCCGCGGGAGGAAATATTCTTCTTAAATCCATTCAAGAGGCTTGGGATATTATTGAGACCAAAGCAATGGTGCAAATCAACACACAATTTGATGAAAGAGTCCATGTCATTCAAGAAGGAAGTTCTAAACCATTGGAGACAACTCATTTCATGCATTCAAGCATTGACTCAAGCTTCAAAGGAAAATCAAACAATCATGCAAAACACTCAAAAGATGCAAGAAACAATGATGAATGACTTCATGAAGCTTTCTATGGGAAATCATTCCACAAATGATGTGCATGCCATTACTCTTTCATGTGAGACTTGTAGAGGTCCTCATTCCTATCAACAATGTGATAAGGTGCAAAGTTATCAAGGAGAATGTTATGCTTATCAAGAGGAACATCATGATCATTTCAAGCCAAACATCAATCCCAATAACCTTTCTTACAAGTCTCAAAATTACCTTACTCCACCGGGATTCCCACCCCAACCACCCACCCAACTTCAACAAAATCCTCCTCAATTGTTACAAAGGAATCAAGGTCCAAGACCACATTACCAAGGGAATAACTACAAGGCACCTAACAATTTTCAACATCAAGGAAATAACCTTTATCCACCACATCAAGGATTTAATCAACCACTTCCACCTTTCCCAAATCAAGGATATGGGCTACACGAGACTCATGAGTATGTTGAGAAAAGAATTCGTGAAAGTGAAAAGAGAATGAATGACCAAATGAAACTTGCAATGGATGCACAAACCAATAGGCTTTTAATGGCTTTCAATCAAAGACCACAAGGAGCTTTACCATCTAACACACAAGCAAACCCAAGGGCAAATGTTAATGCTATTACAACAAGAAGTGGAAATTCAACAAAGGATCCTTCACCTCCTAAACCTCCTATTGTTAAACCCACTTTTGTTCCTCCATGTGACAAGCCTTCTACATCTACTTCACCACCTCAAAATGATCCCATTCAATCAAACACACCTTCTCAACCTATTTCTACTTCTCTTTTACCTTCCACAACTCCCAATGAAGAAGCTATCAAAGACAAATCTTCCACTACAACACCTACACCTAAACCAACTCTTCCTTATCCTTCAAGATTGAAAAAGGACAAGTTAAAGAACAAGGATGATATCCAAGTTTCAAACTTTTTGAGGATGTTCAAGCAACTTAACATTAATATCTCCTTTGCGGAAGCTTTAGCCAATATGCCTAAGTTTGCTAAGATGGTCAAGGACTTACTTTCTAACAAGGAGAGATTGATGGATTTGCCTAATGCTTCCTTGAATGAAAATTGCTCCGCGGTTTTGCTTAAGAAGTTTCCTACTAAGCTTGGAGATCCGGGGAGGTTTTTGATTCCTTGCAATTTCCCGGGGGTGGAAAATTTCATGGCTTTAGCGGATTTAGGAGCAAGTATAAATCTCATGCCATTATCGGTTTGGAAGAAACTTTCACTTCCCGAGCTCACTCCTACTAAGATGACTCTTGAGTTGGCCAACCGTACTATAGCTTATCCGGTGGGAATTGCGGAAGATGTTTTTGTTGGGGTTGATAGATTTACCTTTCCCGCGGATTTTGTGGTTGTTGATTATGATATGGATCCGAGAGTGACTTTGATTGTTGGTAGGCCATTTTTGAGAACGGCTCGAACTCTAATAGATGTGGCGAAAGGTGAACTTACAATTCGGGTAGGAGATGTGAGAGTTGTGTTTAACATGGGGAAGTTGTCTAAGAAGTCTAATGAGCCCGAAGCGGTAAAACATATTGATGTTGTGAATGAGGAGGAAATACAAGATGATATCCTTGATGAAGTTTGTGATGAATACTTTTATGAAGCTTGCTCAAGTGAAGATTATGATTTACCTCATGTTGAGACCATTGCTTCCATTACTTCATCTTTGGATTTTCATGACCCTCAAAAGCTCAATTTTGGTGAAACCTCATATGACAATCCACTTTTCCACAATGATAACCATATTCATGAGGAATTTAGTGATGGAGAATCTCTTCTTTGTGATACACCAACATATGATGACTATAGTGACGATGAGATTTCTACTTGTGACTCTCCATTTGTTGATGATCATACTTCCTTGAGTTTTGAGGAATCACCAATCTTTGATAGCCCAATCTATGATGTTTATGGTGATGAGGCGGATTTTATCATGGATGAGAGTGATGAGTTTTTAGCGGAGGATATATCTTTTGAGTACACTCTTGGTTATCTTGATGAGGAGGGGGACATCCTATATCTAGAATCTCTATTGCATGAAGATCCTTTACCTACTTCCTTGTCCACTTCAACCCTTTCATGTGCAAAAGGAAAACAAGCCATGATGGTGCCTTCTAAGAGCTTATTGTTATCCATTACTCCACACATTTTCTCTCATCATGTGACCTACAAGGGAAAGTCTTCTAAGGCAACCAACACTTGTTGTTTTCCCATCAAGGAAGGGATTTTTGATCCTGGCATAGAGCTTGCTAAACCATCTCAGTATCCGCCTGATGCAACAAAGGAAAACTTGTGAAAGATTTGAGAGCATCACCTTATTACCTTTTGGAGGACATATGGGCAACCATTTTGGAGAATCACACCTCACCTTTTTCACCATTGCTTGGGAAGTTAGTTGTGGATTTGTGTTATAAGTGGGATGGTAATTATGTATTTGATCCTAGGGGATATTTATGGAGTTTTGATAAATGAGAACTTGTTTTACCTCATCATGGAGATTTTTCTTAAAAAAGGGCAAAAAATTTTCTCCATGATAGGTATTAGGCACATTTAAGTGTGGTATGAGTCGAGCTAGAGACTCCTTAACTCAAGCATTGTACAACTAGGTTTAGAGTGTTGTAGGTTAGAAATAAGGGTATAGAGTTGAGGTTAAGTGTAGGGAGACCTTCTTTTGTCTTCATGATGTTTGTAGGGTTGCTCACTCATTTCATGCTTTGGAGCTTATGGAGGAGGCCCATGTATCCGGTTCACTTCGTGACTATTGTGATCTTTCATAGACACCTTGTGCTTTAAAAATGAATTTACTATAGTTGATCTTTCCTTAACTCGGGTTAAGCAAAGTCTATTCATTGTCATAAGTGTAGGGGAAGTTTTATACTTCCATTCTCTTAAATATTGAGGACAATGTTTAGCTTAAGTGTAGGGGGTCTTCTATCGAAGTGACCTTACCTAGAACTTGTCATTGACCTTCATGATAACTTGAAAATTAATTTTTCAAACATTTTTCAAATTTTTGATCTACTTTGGCCACCAAAAATATGCATTCATAATTTTTGCATCAATCATTTTTCATTTGCATAACACATTTGCATTGTATATATTTCTTCTTTTGTTCTTTATGAAAAATATAAAAAGAGAAAAAAATATAATAAAAACATGGTTTAACAAATTTAGACTTCTTTGACATATTAGGTCCGCCATGGATAATTTGACTTAACCCGAGTTTGTTTATCTAAGCATTCTCTAGCTAGTATCCTTAACCATGTAGTCCTTCATTGGTCTATTAGGCTAAGCATCCACCAATCTCATTCTTTGAGATTTTAAATTTGTGGAGAATGGGAAATGATAGAGTTGAAGCAAGTATAAAAGGGCTAGATAAACTTCATGATAATTACTTGTGGCTATACCCTTCTCTTCTTTTACTCTATTTTCTTTGCATGTATATATGTTAATAAATAATCAGGAACGGTTTTAATCGGTTTGTAATCTCTTATGCATTTTTGACTAATCATTTATGGTTGGTATAAGTACGTCTTAAGATTCTAAGTTAGAACGTTTTATGTGTACTAGACTTATGTCATGCTTAATATTTAGCGGGTGTTTTTCCTTTTATTCTTTTCAACTTTCTTTGTGAGGAATAAAGAAAAATAAGAGCGGCTTACAAAAAAATGAGTGGCTAGAAAAAAAAAAAAAAAGAATAATTATACAAGACTCCCAAGAGGGGCAGTGAAGTGTTAATTATAGTAACTATTAGATTCCAATATTACCTTGACGGGTTGCGGGGATTTAATAGTTGCTCCAATCCAATATTACCTTGACGGGTTGCGGGGTTGAAGATCCAAAGTCTCAAAAAGATGGCGGATGTAAATTATTGCATGAGTTTTATTTTTCTTTCCTTAGCGAGTGCGTAGCTGCTTATTAATGCATGACATGAGGATTTTACACATAAGGCGAATGACTTATTACTCTTGAAACGGACTTATATTAATTGTGAGCGGTTTTTCGAGTAATGGATGAGAGGATTACTTAGGATTAAAACCGTGCTTCCTTATTTTTGGATTTTGCATTTCTTATACTTCACGCTTGAAATAATGACAAATTTGCCCAAAAGCAATTTGCTCAAACTAATAACCGGTTCCACATTTAATTGTCATGAATAAGTTGATGCACTTTTTACTTGTGAATACAATGATCCCATTTTTAAGCTTGGTATGGGGAAAGTGAAACTTGAGGGTGATAAGTGTCCATGGTACCCAAGCCCTAATCAAAGTCATTGAATTCTGTATGAGTTATTTCCATCAAAACCATTTCAAGAAAATCCAAAAAGATATAAATAGAATTGTTTTTCTTTTGCATTGCATTGTTAAAAATTAAAAATCATGCATCATATAGTGTAGAGTAGTGTAGATGCATTCCATATTGGCCAAGGTGGATTAATTATGAGGAGAATGTAAATTTGTGCTTTAAAATATAGCATTGCATGAGGACATGACAATGTTCAAGTGTAGGGGATCTGATAGAGCAAAAACTCATATCAATTAATCAACAAATCACCCTAAAACACAAGAAAAATACCTAAACTTTGTGCTATAAAGCGGAATTATGTGGTATGTTTTGTGTTTGTGTACAAATAGGTAAGAAGGATACATTTTCAAGCAAAAAAGAAGAAAATCAAGCTAATTTGGATGAAAAGACAAAAAAGGATCAATAGTGACAAAACTTTAAAGACAAAGGACCTATCTTGACAACATTCCAAAGTTGAAGGATCAAAAGTGTACATTTGTCAAAGTCAAGATGAAAGTCAAACCTGGTCAACTCTCAAGTCAACCAAGTAAAAGGGCTCAAATGATTAAAAATGAAAGTTAAAGGACTGAAATTGTCAAAGAAATTAAGATTCTAGCTCAAAACACAAAACTGCCAAGTACAAGGACCATTTTTGCCATTTTTGGAAAGACATTTTGTGCTTGATCCGTGTGGAGAAGTCTCAACCAATAAGAATGCAAGAATCCAGTCACCAGGATTGCCACCTGGCCACTCACAACCGTCAAAATTAAATAAGCAAAATCTCAACAGTGCAGCGCACTACTTCCATTTTCCACCAATAGCAACACGCCAGCCAATAATTACTTTTATCCAATATGGATTGTGATCCGTATGTTTCCCTCTTGGCCAACTAGAATTTGCCATGTGTCCATCTTCTTCAACAAAGAACCCAGGGACGGGATTGAGCTACACTACATTTCAGAAGAAGATATAAATATGAAAGTTGCTCAAAATCAAGAGACGAATTCAACCCAACAACTTAATTGGACTGAAATTAAGTCATTCAAAAATCCCTAAAGTTGTTCATCACCTGCAAATCACAATTAACAAATTGAGGACACGTGGAAGCTTGGGATTGGATGCAACACGTCACTCTCCCTCACCAACTCTCATCTGCACTCTATAAATACCCCTAGATAGCTATCATTTATTATAATGTAGAAAGTGTGAAAAGACACACACTTTATATTTTTCTCTCAATTCAGTTAGCTTTCGCATAACAACTCAAGAGATTGACAATCTCTTGAGTCTGTTATTAGTTGTAACCAATTTACCAGCTTTGTAACCACTTTTCCAATTCAATAAATAAAATTTCACATTAATCTTCTTCATCTACTGTTCATACCCTGCATCTTGTTACTCTGTTGCTGTTTTTAGCTTGTTATGATCACCATTGATCATGATTAGCTAATTGTGAAGACCTGTAGCTGTTGTTCCTGTTCTGTTCATTCCAGTTCAAGTTTGAGTAGATTTTGAAGAATTCAAGTTCATTAATGGAGATTAAGTTGTTAAAGGCTGTTGATTAGTTAATGATTTATTGATTCTAGTGCTAAGGTGGTGGTTTAGCACTAGCTAGAAAGCTCAGCGCTTCTCTACTCCCCAAAGGAGGCCTAAGCTAGAAGGTGTTGGTTTTCTGAATTTTTGTTCCTCTAAAATGTTGCTTGCATGCTCAATTCCTAGTGTAAATCTATTTGCCTGTATGATCAAGTGTGTTTAGCTGATATTGATTTGATCTTGATGATTGTGTAGCTTAATTGTAGCATAGCACTTGATTTCTTGCTTTAATTTTCATTCTGTTAGTATACTTGCAGTCATATTAGCTTATTAATGCATTTAGAGTGTAAGTCTGTTTCATAGCTTGAAATCAGTTTTAATCCTTCACATTTTAGTTACTAAACTTAGCTTGATATCTGTCTTGAATCAGTTTAGCTTCTAGCTTAAATCTCTTTCACAAAAGTTTAATAAGTTCAGATAACTAGTGTTTGGGATTAGGATTTTATCTGTGTTCAAGTATTAGTAATTGGCTAATTCTAGTTCTTTTTCAGTCATTAAGTCATAGCTAAATGTTTTTAGTCATTTTCAAGTCAAATTTTTAGTCAAACAGGTAATTGGTAGTTGAAAAAGTCTGGGTCAGTTCTTGTTAAGTAAGTTTTCAGAAAGTAGTGATTTTCAAATCATTGGCATTTCTTTAATTTTGGATGAAATTTTTTGAAACCACTTTCTAATCATCACACAACATCTGTAGGTTTAGTGTGTAGCTGGAATTTCTACAGTATCAAGTATTAAGATAGAAATAAGCATTTGATTAAGCTCTTTAGCATATCTCAGTTTCTGTGATAAAGTGTCAAACTGTTTTCTTCCACAAGCATTTCTACTTCATAAACTTGGTGATTTTCTTTCACAATTCTTATTAGAAAGTGTTCCTGGATAAATTTTGAAATTTTCAGCTTTTTGGAAAATTTGGTCAACGAAAGTCAAATAAGCACTCTTTTAGCTTATTTTCATATTCCAGCTTATCTAGTTGATCATTTTGGAAAGGGAAAGACATTCCTAGCTTATTATAAGCTGGTTAACAAGTTTTAACAAGAAAATTTGAATGTGCATGCTCAGCTTATTAGATAGCTTAATATGGGCTTATTAGAATAAGCTAGTTTGAGTTTCACTTAGTTTCAGCTTTATTCCTTTTACAGGTCTAGCTAAAACCAGATTTTAAATCTTTTGCAACTTATTAGAGCTTATTTGGTTGAGAATTCAGCTTATACGAGCTTATTTCTTTCCTTAGCCCGTTTTTGTGAAAATTTTCCTTTTAATTGCACTTAGGTCCCTTAGTTGTTAATCAGTTTTCATTTTTAGCTAATTCCCAATTTAATTAGGTTTTGCAAAGAGTTAGTCCTTATAATTTTGGTATTTTACAAAATTAGTTAGGCAGTTTTAATAGTTGTTAAAATTAGTTACAAGTTAGTTACATTTACACCATTAGTCCTTGTAGTTAACTGATTTACATTTCAAGCATTTTAATTTTCAGAATTTACATTTTCAGCCCTTTACTTTCATAGATTTACATTTTTGGCTTTACTTGAATAACAAATGTGGTATTTGACAATTTGTTTTACGGTTACGTAGTTAATATTTTCCATTTTTACTTGATTGTTGAATTAGACGTAGAATATCCAAATACCTTTACCAACCAAAAATGATTATAAACCCGATCTTGTTAGGACTTTCAATTTGTTAAGAACTGAGAAAACGAACTTCAATTATACACAATTTCACTAACCGAATTTAGAGCTCAAGCGTTCGCCTTTTTTTCAGTGGCTACACCACCTCAACTCGGCATGGGCTCGTCGTGGTCTGCTTGCCACCTACATGACGAAGGTAGAGATAAAAAAAACCTATCCCTTATTTCGTAGCAGTAAATATCTTAGCTCTAGTGTTTCGAATGGAATTCACAACAATACTTGTACTCAAAACATAACTGTTATTAATCCAAATAGAGATCTATCCTACCATTTACCTATTAAAGAGTAGTATGCTTTAATCAATTCTACCATAACCTATTAAATTATTAAAGAGCATACTATAATTAACACTACCATAACCAAGATCTATCCATTTCTAGATAAATAGATTACGATTCACACCTTTAACTATTAGCATTACTCGCCAATATGGCTATCAATCTGACTACCTACATGTTGATGTCATAAATTTTTATAACAATCATTAAGTAACATGTATAAAATTCAAACTTTTTAGGTCAGTTAGACATATTATCAAACACTTGATATGTACAATATATATTACAGTAGAAAATTTGTCGGAATAGATAGACCATATAAAAGTATATACAGAATCTAAAGAATCAAACATATAAACAAATTATTAGAAGTTAGAATACATACATGCAAACAATTGACAGATGAAAACTAAAAAACTTATCTTACCCAAACAATTCTATAGTGGCTTTCTATATATCAATTAGGGCTGCTTCGGCATAAGAAGTCGATTTAATTGAAAGAAGTTTCTGTGATAGGACTTAGACACGTAGCGAATAAGAAAGAGAAAAGGCAGAGCAGTTGAACAGTTATTATAACTATGGAACGTGGGTGATTTTCTTTTATTAAGCTCAAGTTAATTTGCTTTGCATAAAAGGCAACATAAGCACAATTGATGGAGTTGTTGACACGTCATAAAAAATCCTATGTGTCATACTTAGGACTTAGCCACGTACTTATGTTATTATCTTGATTTAATTAGAAGATAGATACCTCTTCTGCAGTTAACCATCCATGTGATGTAGAAGTTTTGGCTCCCCTACTTGAACCAGCCTTTGTACATGGTTTCCTAGTCTAACCACCCCTGTTAGTTAAACCTGATCCAACACCCCTACCACCACCTCTCCCAACACCTCTTCCAACTCCTCTCCCAACACCTCTCCCAACACCTCTTCCAACTCCCCTTCTACCTGATCCAACACCCCTACCACCACTACCTTCAGCTGTCTCATCCAACCCAATACCAGAACCCCCAATTCCATCTCCTTGACCTCTTCCAGCCTTTGCAACTCTACTAGATGCATATTGCCCAACAACAACTGCAGGCTTTCGCCCTGGTTTTTCTTCTCTACAACAGGTTTAGGTTGGGGTTCTTCTTGACATGTTGCCTTATTATGACCCTGTTTCCAACAGTTTTTGCAGGTCATTGTTCTACCCCTCCTACTTATTTGTGTTCCATTTTTTTCATCAGGGGCTCTTATTCTCTCTTTATGTGGTCTACCAGGCATCCTTCTTAAAAGTGGAGGTAAGGGTGGAATGTCATTAGTCCTTCTCCACATGTTAGACCCAGGTACATGTCTAATGAAGAATTGATAAGCATTAAACCAAAACTCTTGAGTATACCAATGGCTTACTCCTAGATCTATTTCAGTTCCTTCATGAAAGAATTCAGCTACAGCATGCACACATGGAACCCCACTCAACTCCCACATCCTACAAGTACATACCTTGTTAAGTAAATTTACACCATAGCTCTCATCATACCTTCTGACTTCAAGTTCTTGGTAGCCACTCTTAAATACAATCTGATCTCTACAATAACAGAAACAACTAGATTAGTATACAGGTCACATACTTACAAAAATAATGAATTATATACAAGCATAAAGAGCATTTACCTTTGTTTTTCTTTGAGTACCTCTAACCTTCTTCTTATACTAGGTGTTACAGTGTCTTCTAAACTTGAAGCAAGCTTGTTCATTGTAACCAATCTTTGCATTATGTATAACCTAATCTCTTCTAGCATTGTTATGATAGGTTTATGTCTTGGTTCCAAAATTGCTCTGTTAAAAGTTTCTGATATACCGTTCTCAAATGCAGCACATCTCTGGTCCATCTCAAAGAAAGTCCTTGACCAAGAATTGGGATTCCTTTGAACCAAATTATCAAATACTTCTTGGTCTAACAATCTTATCTATTCCATGATCTGATCAAACTGTTGTTCTAATGTACAGGATGCTGGAGCCCAAAAAAGTCTTTGGTACTGCATTCTGTTGTACTTCTTCTTAAAATTTGCATAAAGATGCCTTGTGCATTTCCTGTGTTCTGCTCGCGGTATCCAGTCATGAACATCATCAAGTAATCCCTATGTCAGAAGGATTGATTAAGAACAAATAAATAGAATTAACAAAAATGACATTTAAATTATTAAATGTGTTACCTTATGGGAATCATATATGATTTTTATTCCAACTCCATCTTGTAGATTTAAGTCATGAACCAGTTGACCAATAAACCAACCCCAATTTTCATGATTCTCAATCCTTAATACAGCCCATGCAATGGGATACATTTGGTTATTTTCATCCCTTCTCATTGCTGTTAGTAGTTCCTCCTACATGTATGCTTTAAAAAACAGCCATCCATCCCGATAACCTTTCTACAGCGTGCTAACCATACATCTTTGACCCCTTTGAAACAAATATATATCCTTTTAAAAGTTTCTTTCCCATTTGTTGATACATCGACATCTACCCGGCAACTTGAACCTGGGTTAGATTCTAGAATAGCATCTCTATATTGATACAACTTGCCATAATGCTCAATCAGGCCACCCTCATGATCAAATAATGCTAATTGTTTGGCTTTACGACATTGACCAATACTTACATCTATCATATACTTCTGCCTAATGTTTTCTTTCATTTTTCTCAAAGGCATAAATGGATCCTCAACGATTTATTTACAACAATGAAGTGCAATCCACTTGTATGTGACTAAAGATCCTAGGCTGTAATTCCTACAACATTTATGGTCTAACATCAATGACTTGATTTGAAATGAATGCTCAGTATGCATCCAAGATGCATACAACCTAAATGGGCAAGTTACTTTTTTTTATCATACTTAATCATCTTCTTTGTCCATTTACCAGGTGATCCAGCTGATGTACCTTCACCAGGAGAAGTGGTAACCTTTTTCACATTCACCTTTTTAACTTGCTTGGTTTTTTACCCAGAACCTTTCCCTTTCCCTTAGATCCGGTTGTCCTAACCTTATTTTTCATAACCCTATCTATGTTACCTTTTTTCCCTGCACATCTACCCTGTTCAACATTTCTTCCACAATAAACAAGCAACTCCTTCCAAACACTCTTCATGTACTAGAGCTGATAACCATGGGCAACACAATAGTTTGCTAAGGCTAACTTCAACTGACTATGGGACTCATATCTCATTCCTAGGATTGGCTCCATCTTATCCCATGGGATGTCAGGGTCAAATGCAGGATAAACAACACCTTTTTTATCTTATGCGATGAATCAATATTGCTTTCATCAGGGTCTATTTGTGGTTGTTCATGTAATTCAGGTAACCTAAAATCAACACTACCTCTAAAAAGAACCCTTGAAGTACAAAGATTATTGAGGAATGGGTCTTGGGTGTTGAAGTTCTTAATCATAACAGATTCATCACCCTCAGTTTGAAAATTTACATTGTCAACAACTAGTTCTTCATCACTGGAATAATACTCATCACTAGACTCTCCTATGTTTTGATGCTCTTGTTCATGTTTAAGCATTTCAAGAATATCATAATCAAAGTGTTCTAAATACATATTTATCTCACTGGCATTTTAATACCCAGCTGTAAGCATATCTAGAATATCCTGATCACATTTAATTTCCTTAAGGCCTAAGCGTAACTCTTGATCTGTTCGGCAATAATAAATCCTGCTAAAGACTGCACTAGGAAGTAACCTTTTAATAATCTCCCTAAGAATGTCAAATGACATTTCATCGAAATTGGTATCATTAACCTCTTTCATGTCACCCCCAACATACCTCATTGGCTGATGATAGAAGATCCCATCCCATCTTAGATATACAATAAAGACATGCTTCCTAAATTTTTTTCTTCTTTTTGTACTTACCTGTAAAGCATAATGTAATTAAGGTTAAATGATGGAGGATATAATTGCCAATTGACATCAATTAGGGTTTATGCACATTTATCAGGTATTATGGTAAAATTAGGGTTTCAAAAAAGAGGGGTTTTTTCAATTAGTGTTATACAAACGTTTAACAATAAAGAATAATGAGTTATCATCCATAAAATTACATCAATTAGGGTTTATGCACATTTATCAGGTATTCTAGTAAAATTAGGGTTTCGAAAAAAGAGGGGTTTTTAATTAGTGTTATACAAACGTTTAACAATAAAGAATAATGAGTTATCATCCATAAAATTACATCAATTAGGGTTTATGCAAATTAATTAGATATTCTGGAAAAATTAGGGTTTCTAAAAAAGGGAGTTTTATCAATTAATGTTATACAAATGTTTAACAATGAATAATAACGAGTTATCATCCATAAGATTACATCAATTAGGGTTTATGAAATAAAAACGCCGTGTTTCCAAAACCCTAGTTTTTCCAGAAATTATTTTATGATATTCAGACATGGATACATTACCTTTTGCCATATTTATTCAACGGTGAAACTAAATCGACTATCAACAAGATGAAATTGGATTATGATGATGGATTTTGTAATGAGAGGGTTTTGTAAAAAGATAATTTAGTAACCGTGTGTAAAAAAAGGGTTTCGTTTTTTTATAAGTAAAGTCAATGATGTAAGTATATTATATATAGTGGAAATCAGATGTGGCGTTAATAAACATAATAAAATAATGACGTGAATATTACCGTGTCACGCTGTCGGTAACAAGTTACCAAATGGGTAACTTCGAAACGATTTTGAAAGTAGAATGGTAAAGTCACGAGATAAAATAGTAAGCGTTTAAAGTTGGCATAAATCAATAAGTAAGATGGTATTTTACGGCTTTTACATTATATTAAATTCAAACTACCTTTAAAACCTACGAATTTGGCGACTTGTTAAATACGAGTGAGTAACTTTTTTTTAATGGAATAGAAGGGGACAGGAAAAGAAATCAAAAGTATTTATGTTTTCTAAGAGTATATATGCAATGCAAAAAGTTAATTAATTTTTTTTTTGCATTAAATGCATTAAATACATATTATATTAATTGTCTAAAGTTTTTGTGAAAGACTTCATAAGAGCATCCACAATGGCAAAAACAAACAATGACTTTTCACTATTTCAATAAATGGTTTGAAGGTATTTTCCTCATTGCAACAAAAGCTTTTTACATAGCTTTTTAAGATGACTTGTGAAACAAAAAGTCTTTGACAAAAGCTCTTGTTATAAATCTTGATTGGCAATAATGACATTAAATGCAAAAAGCTTTTGAAAGCTTTTTGCATTGTAGATGCTCTAAGTCATATAATAAAGCTTTTCAAAAAGTCCATGCTACAATGCAAAAAAAACATCTCCAAATACTTTTTGAAATAATAAAAGCTATTGCGCATTTGATCCATTAGAGCATCTACAATAGGCAAAATGATGAAAAACTTTTTACAATTTTATAAAGCTTTTGGATAGAGTTTCTTCTATTGCATCATGAGATTTTTGAAAAGATTTTTGCAAAAGCTTTGAGCATCTCCAATGCATGTGGTTTACTAATAGCTTTTTACTATTTGAAAAACCTTTTAGCATGCTTTGAACCATTAGAGTAAAGACTTTTTCATAGCTTTTTAAGAAAGAATTCTAGTTTACAAAGCTTTTGATGAAAAAAGACCAACTTATCACCACTCATTCACATTATGCATTGATTGTGAAGAAAATTTTTGATGCATCAATACTATATATAAAAGAGATTGGTATCTCTCTCTTATTAATTATTTAAGTAGTACATGTTTATATTCATATTGTACAAGCTATCTATACCACATACTTAAATAATACATATTTGAATAATTATATACACATTATACAAATTAATATAGCACTTCAGTTACAAAATTTGCTTTGAATTTTGTCATTATGATTGATGACGTATAGTCCCCAACCGGGTCATGGACCCAGCCCACGGGTACTACCCGCATCCGGCCCATCACGAATGGGTTGGATTAAGTCATTTAAAGCCCATGAGCTTCGAATGAATAGTGGCCGCATAGATGTGTATGGCCAACGGCCCGACACGGCCGGTACAGGGTTAGACAGAATCACAATCTTATTAGGATTGGGATTTACCCTAAAGTAGAGGATATACACTAACCATAATTAGAAGATAACAGTCAAACTAATTATGGCACTTATCCTTTGCTTAGGACCGAAGCATCGGTGACAGCCCATTAGGGTTTCATCGCCTATATAAGGAACCCCCAAGGGTTCCACAAAGGTATCACATTCTCTATACTCTCAACCTACAGCCGATTCTTAACCTTAAATCGATTACTTACTCTCACGCTGGAGTCTTATCGTGGGATACGTGCCCACAGTAAGCTTAACGCGTGTTGTTTTAGTGTGCAGGATCTCAACAAGCTATTCACTTGGTGCAAGAGCCGGGGCCCAGCCTACCCGAATTAAGCCTAATTCGGATTAAGCAAGGATCATCCAACTTTTGTATCAACAAGTTGGCGCCATCCGTGGGACCCATACACTATACTAAACTCAGTCTCAATCTCAATATCTCCTAGTGCCGAAGGGACACTTTCAGGGAAACCTAAGGAACACGAATCTTGGGAATCAGAAATCCGCGGGTGATGGGATAATCACCTCCGCCCAGCCTTAGGGTGGCCAAGCAGGAGGGCCAAAATAATCGCAACACCTTTCAGTCCCTCGATGGGGCAGGCACGTCCAATAATACCCCACCACCAACCATCGCTTTGGATAATCCCGATCTAGGAGCTGCGCCAAACGCCCCTACCAAGGAGCCGCAAAAGCCACCAGTGGTCTAGGCAGAACTGGAAGTTGGTTCACTCGATGACGAGGACCTCGAGCGCGTACTCACGTAAAATTTCGATAGAATCATGCCAGGCAGCTCGGCAAGGTTAAATCTGGGACGGAATCTCGAGTCCAGACTTAACTTTGGAAGCTCCGTGCACGGTACTCCCCCTCAAGCTCGGAAGAGGGGAAGGAAGATACGAGCTCATGAACAGCCTTCCTTCGAGGAAACCCCTAGACCACGGAATGTGATCGAGCGCATAGGGGATCGCATCATGCAAGAATTGCAAGAAGCCCAGGAAGATAGGGATAAATCCGATGGCTCCACTGGACGCCCGGTGTTGGAAACTCCCGTGGACAATCGCCGCACAAGTGTATGGCGTAGGATAAACTCTGGTGGGAAGGAAGCTCGTTCTCACAAAAGTGCTCATCATAGAGGTGGGACACCTCCCCCCTCATGACCCTTCGGGGTCTGATTCGGATGACCATCCCCCCAGACGTCGCTGACCTAGGTATTCCCCTCACCACCATCGGACGATGAAGGACACTACGATGATCCCTACTATCGTGATGAAGAGGAGGAAGATCTCTCCTTTCCGTGGTGCGACGACAGAGAGGACGCCTTCACCCTTCGCATACGAAACTATTCTGAGGAAAAGAAGCGCTGTATGCCGGTGTGCGTTAAAACCTATGATGGATCTGGTGATCCAGACGATAACCTAAAAGTGTTTGATACACAGGCTAAAATTGAACGATGGCCGATGCCTATATGGTGCTAGGTGTTTAATTCAACCTTGATTGGCAATGCCCGCGATTGGTTTGAAAAGCTCCCTCACCGGAGCATCGACAGCTTCGGCGAGCTACGCACCGCGTTAAAAAACCATTACACTCAGCGGAAGAAGTACAATAGGGATCCGGTCTCATTGGCAACCGTCAAACAGAGGCCTGGAGAATCTACAGAAGACTTCACGGAGCGTTTCAATGACGAGTGTACGCGTACCAAAGCGTGTCCAGAAGTCCTCAAAATCTCTGACTATATGCACGCCATAACAGACAAGGAGTTAATCAGACGGCTCAACGATAAGCGACCGGAGAAGTTTGACGAACTCATGGAAAGAGTCAGAAACTTTGTGGAAGGAGAAACCGTTGTCTCCGCGGCCTACCCCATAAAAGGAAACCACGGCTACCGGTCAAACGATCAGCTTAGAAGGCAATCAGGTGGCCAAAGTAACTCCGGCAATGGGAGGAGTCTGGATTAAAAAACCAAGCAAAAGGAGGACGGTCGGATGACAAATTCACCCCTCTAAATATGACTTATCGGGATATCCTGCTAACAGAAGGAGCAAATTTTCCAAGACCTCATCTGATGACAACTCCAGTTGATCATCGTCAAGGCACTCGCTTCTGTGAGTTCCATAATGAAAAGGGTTACGACACGGAGGAGTGCATCCAACTCAAGAAGCATATAGAGTCGCTGATTAAATCAGGCAAACTCAAACACCTGGTCAAGGATTGGAAGGATGGAAAGGATAACAAAAAGTATGACAAAAAAGATTCCCAAAAGGACAAGCCTACGACCATATATATGATTCAATCATGGCAGCGCCCGACGAAGCAGAAAGTTAGTCAAAAAATTTCACGCGGCAAGGAAATCTCGTTCCCTCCTATCACGGCGAGCAACGTGGCTGATGCACCTCTCACGATTGAGGTAACCATTAGAACCCATAACGTTCGTCGTATGTATGTGGATGGAGCATCATCGGCGAAAGTACTCTACGAACACTTTTTCGTACAGCTACGACCAGAGATCAAAAGCCAACTGATGCCGGCTACGTCGCCGCTCATTGGCTTCAGTGGAGACACTATCTGGCCAATAGGACAACTACGTCTACTGATAACCATTGGAGATAAAAAAAGCATTCCACCACGGCGTGGATGAACTTTATGGTGATACGTTCACATTCTCCGTACAATGGTATTATTGGAAGACCAGGTATCCTAGCCATACGGGCAGTCTCGTCCACGGCACATGGCTTGCTTAAGTTTCCAGTTGAGGGGAGTTGTCACTATTTACAATTAAATCACACCGGCATCTGAGTGTCACGCCGTGACAACACCAATCCAGCCAGTTCCTATAAAGGAAGGATCACCACCCCCTAATTGGAAGGTGGTAATCCACCCTGAATATCCGGAACAAGAGGTAGCTATCGGGGGAACGCTCTCCGAAAAAGTGAAGAAGGCCATGTGTTCTCTCCTAAAAGCGAACCTTGATATATTTGCATGGGAGCCGAAGCATATGGCGGGCGTACCGCGTTCGATAACAGAACATAAGCTTCAAATCCGCCCTGGATATCCACCTATTAAACAAAAGAAGCGCGGTCAAGCACTAGAACGCAGCCAGGTAATACTGGACGAGGTACAAAAGCTAGTAGATGTAGGAATTATGCGCGAGGTCTACTACCATGAGTGGCTTTCTAATCCGGTCATGGTCAAGAAGCATAACGGAAGCTGGTGCATGTGTGTGGACTTCACAGACTTGAACAAAGCTTGCCCACAAGATTGCTATCCGTTACTAGAGATTGATTGGAAGGTGGAATCCTTATGTGGGTACTATTTTAAATGTTTCTTGGACGCATATAAAGGATACCAACAGATCCAGATGGCGGAGGAAGACGAGGAGAAAACGGTGTTCCATACTAGTCAGGGCGTATATTGTTACACTAAAATGTCGTTCAAACTCAAGAACGCGGGCGCCACATATCAACGACTTGTTGATAAAGCTTTCGAATCGCAGATAGGCCGTAACCTTGAAGTCTACGTGGACGACTTGGTTATCAAAAGCCATACGGAGGACGAACTCCTCCGCGATGTCCAAGAGACATTCGACACATTGAGAAAAATCAACATGAAACTGAATCCCAAAAATGCACGTTTGGAGCAACCGAATGGATGTTCCTTGGATACATGATTAATCCAAATGGCACCAAGCCTTGTCCGGAGAAGACGGACGCCGTGATACAGCTTCCATCCCCTCGGACACTCAAAGAGGTGTAGTCACTTAATGGAAAGTTGGCCGGTCTCAATAGGTTCTTATCAAAATCAGCAGAAAAATCACTTCCTTTATTCAAAACACTCAAGAAGTGCTTAAAGAAAGGAGACTTTCGCTGTACAAGAGAGGCGGAGGAAGCATTTGGGCAGCTCAAGCAACACCTCGCGGCTCTCCCCATGTTGGTCGCCCCGCCATCTAAGGAGGAATTAATCATGTACTTATTCGCTACATATGGAGCAATAAGTGTAGTTCTCATGACTGATCGGGATTCAGTCCAGACTCCGGTATACTTCATAAGCAGAGCACTGCAAGGACCAGAGCTGAATTACTCACCAATGGAGAAATTGGTCTTATCATTGGTTTATGCCGCAAAAAGGCAACGCCGGTACTTCCAGACGCACCCAATAGTAGTGGTCACGGACCAACCAATAAAACAGGTGATCTCCATACCGGACGTGGCAGGAAGATTACAGAAGTGGAGTGTCCTGCTAGGGGAATACAACATCTCCTATAGACCAAGGACAACCATTAAAGGCCAAATTTTGGCAGATTTCATAATTGAGAAGCCTGAGGAGGACGAGCCAATGGTGCAAAAGGAAGAGATCCCATCGGAACCATGGGTTTTATTCACGGATGGATCTTCTTGCACAGACGAATCGGGAACTGACCTCATACTCACAAATCCAGAAGGCATGGAATTCACCTACGCCTTGCGTTTTGAGTTCACAACCACGAATAATGAGGCAGAATATGAAGCACTGATTGCGGGTTTAAAAATCACCGCTAGGATGGGAGTCCGCAACCTTGAAGCCTACGTGGACTCACGGCTTGTTGCGAATCACATCCTAGGGGGATACGAAGCTAAGGAGGAAAACATGATCCAATATCTGGAGAAAGTCAAGTCACTCATCGCCAGTTTTGGTAAGTTCTCTATCAAGCAGGTGCCAAGAGGCGAGAACAAGAAGACGGACGCTCTTAGCAAGATCGCGTCTACAAGTTTTGCCCATCTATCCAAACAAGTGTTGGTTGAAATACTTAAGGAGAAGTCTATTACAGGAGGGGAGATAGTAACCATAGTTGATGAAGAGGGGCCAACATGGATGACCCTGATCATAAACTATCTGACTGATGAAACCCTTCTTGAGGACGAAACAGAGGCACAACGCGTCAAAAGGAAGTCACAACACTTCAAACTCCGAGATGGTGTCCTATACAAGCGATCCTTCCTACAGCCGTGGTTGCGATGTGTCGGGCCACGCCAAGCTAGTTATGTGATTAGTGAAATACATTAAGGGTCGTGCGGCATGCACGCAGGCCCCAACTCAGTCGTCGCGCGGGCTCTACGTACAGGATACTATTGGCCAACTATGCATCGAGACGCACCAGATGTGATTTGATGAGACTGCTTTTATACATAGTCTCGTCGTCCAAATCAGGCTTAAAACGCTTAAAATATCATTAAAATACCCCAAAATATGCTTGTGTTTGTTCATTGTGTATTTTAGGTTCGGATATCGTGAAATCAACAAAAGATCAAAGGAATCAAGCAAAAACAAACACGGGAAACGAAGCCGCATAAAGAACCGGACCCGAACAATGGTTTCCCATTGAAGTCCTTGAAGTCTTGAAGATTGACAAGATTGGTCCCTCAACTTTTGAATACTTGTCATTTTATACCCTTGTGAAACACAAAATTACACATTGGGTCCATAAAATGATGAGATATTACATATATAGCCCTTGGAAATCACAAGAATTGCAAGTTTGATCCTTATTTATTGTTTCATTAAAACACAAGGACTGAAATTGTAATATGCCTAAAAATATTAACAATGGAATGGGGGCATGTTGCTACAAGACTTTGTTTGAAGATTTTGTGGGAGTGTAGGGGCCTTCTTGGCCAGACATGGAAACTTCTTTCACCAACCAGCACATGCCACATCACCCACCCCATCCACCTCACACCCCCACGTCGGATTACACTCACCAGATCATTGATATTAATTTCTTTTGAAATAATATTAACTAGTCAAATAATGGGCGGTTAACAAACTTACTTAACCCAAAAATAAATTAAACAAACCTGTTTATCACCCAATAAACCCTAATTCGATTATGGACTAAACCAAAGGGGTAATTAACAAGCCTTTCCAGAATGATGATTCAAGGTGCATACAACTTCTTCACGCACTTTATTTGGTCCCCTATTCACCATGGTGACCCCACACGACAACCCACGCACCCATGTTCCCTCCTAAATGGCAAACAAGGCATCAAAAAAGTCATTTATGGATCACCAACGTTTTCGTGTCCCCAAAGGCTCCAAAGAACGGCAAAGATCATTCAAGCCAGCTGGAATCTCAACATCACATGAGTCTTCAAGATTTTGACCAAGCTTTTAAAATCAAGCAAGGGTACTTTGGGAAATCTGGAGCTATTAGGGTTTTCAATTGATGTATTTTTTATTGTTGTTCTAGAAGTTTCTTCATTCTAGTATAAATAAATCTGTCTGTGGATGTATTATAGTCGTTCCAGCTTTTGTATACTTTTTTTAATATTAATGAAATTTTTCTATTTTTAATTTTATGCAAGGCTGAGTTCCACCTTTTTTAATTTTCGTAGTGTAATCTTTAATATAAATTGCAAAGTAATTTAGTTTTCCTTCGAATCAGGACTTGGCAAAAGGACACTCGAACCAAGTCACTGATTTGTAGTTTTTGCGTTGTATAAGATTGGTTGCTTGTTTGGGTGACATCCAAACAAGTATTCTACACTTATATAAGCTCTATTTTTCTGGATACTTAAGTGGATTTCAAACAACAAAAAGGGGGTTTTCAAAGTTGAAGTTTTTTGTTATTTAAAAATCTGGTTTCATTTGTTTATGAACTTACTGTTCATATAAGTCACCCCATAAGCTGCCTGACAACAGCTTATTGGGTACTGATATGAGCTTGAAGCTTTCTTGTTTTTCTTTCTTTGTGGATTGCAGGTACTAAAAAGAAGAGTAAAAAGCATTCATGTCCTTTTTTTTCTGTTTCTTGGGGTCAGTTGTTGACCTACCAACCAAGAACATATCACTGTTCTTTTCAAATCACCCGCCTTAGAGAAGGCATCAGCTTGTCGTGCTTAGCTTAAAAAAAGCTAAAACAGGTACCCAACTTGAACCCTCAAAGAGTGTGAAATATTTGATGTTGAATGTGATTTGTACTATGGGTGTTTAATTTGGTTATTGTTCTATGTATTTGGTTTTTTTATGTTAATTGTCGCGTGTTTTGTTAGTTATATCAGTGATTGATAGCTATTTGTGCTCGAATCCTTTAGAAATTTTAGTTTTCTGTTTATAAAGGTGTGTTTGGATCTGTGGGTAAAGGATACTAGGAGTGACATCTAGGTCTTTTCACAAGTTTGGATATGCTTATGTAGGAAATATAGGTGTAGGTGATTGATGGTTTACACTAGTTATGGTTAAAAAGGGAGTTTGGTGTTACAAAATCTGCAATAACTGTCTAGTTCATCAGTAGGCTATAGGATCTTCATATTTGATCTTTGTGTTTTGGAGCTTGGTAGTTTACTAAATGAAATAGATCATAGGGGACTGAGTTGCTTGTAATCTGTAGTTTATTTATAGCTAAGTCAAGATTTGGTGAGCCAAATCTCACCAAATGTCATTTAGACCAGCTAAACGCCTCCATTTTCCTGCAACACACGTCAGCAGACCCCCCTCTAGCTCATTTATATGTCTTAAGTTTTGATTTTTAGAAGTAGGATAGTGCTAAGTGTTTATATTCTGGGATTTAAGGTTTGTGGCCATTTGGGGTGGTTAAAATAGGTGCTTGATAGCCTGCTGTATACCCTAGAAGCATCAGACCCCCAGACTTGCCCTTCTGTTCCGTGAACAGTAAATGTTTGCCTTGTTTTGTGTGCCTTCTTGTGTTAGAATCTGGTTCTTTTACTTGCATTTGACTCCCCACACTCCACTGAGTGTGGGGGTGCCTTTGTATCCGAAAACGACCAACAATCAAGGCTCAATAGCCAATATCTATATTCAGCATAATTTAGCTTGTCAGTGGGAACTCCTTTCCTACTGATACTGTTAAGGTTCCCACTGCTTCACTACTGGACAAACCCAGTCCACATGTCCCTATCAGATTTCTTGTTATTTTGTCTTTAGTGACCAAATTTCAGTGTTTTTAGTTAATTCCAGTTTTCCCTGTTTACTTATTTTATTTTTGAATTTTTCATTAAGTTTTATTTTATTTCACTGTTCACTTAGTATTTTTAAGAATTATATTGATTTTAATTAGTTTTAATTAATCTACTTTTTGTCTTTTAGTGCAAAATTTCAACATTTTTCAGTTTTAAAATTTTTTTTAGATTCAGAAAAATATTTTAAGATTTTTAGTTAAAAAGTTTCACTGTTCATCTTTTTTATTATTTCTTAGATTTAATTTAAGTTTAATTAGGATTTAAATCAAACTATTTTGTCAATTATTGTTTTCAATTTTAAAAAATTTTCTACTATTTAGTAATATAATTTAAGATTTTTGAAAAAGTCAAATTAATTTTAGCATTATTTTATTATTTTTAATCATTATTTTAGTTTAAAAATTGTTTTTAGTGTTTTAAAAATAGAAAAATAGTCTTTAAAATTTAGGAAAAATACTTTTTAGTCTTTAAATAATATAAGTGAGTTATTAGTTCAATAAAATAATATTTTGGGCTTTTTCTTAATTATATTTAATTTTAGGGCTTTAATTAGCATTAAAAATTGAATATTTAATTAATAAAAGGTTTTAAAATTTTATTTATTGAATTTTTATTCTTATTTATTGATTTATGACTTTTGTGTGTGCTCAAGAAAGTGTTGTTCGTACTCGATTCAATTCGAATTGATCACAGTTAATGGTGGAATTGTTGGTATTGGTCACTAAAAGGGGGAGCTTGATTGTCTAAGTCTACAAGTTACATTAATATTAAAATAAAGTAGAATGTCTAACCTTGATTGCTCAATGAGAGTGAATACTGCAAATCAGAACTTGGTGAAATAAATTAAGAATAAAAGTGAAAATGTAAGTGTGTTGACTAAAAATAAAAGCTTTAAAATTTAAACTAAAAATTAAGACTTAAAATAAATGACGGAAGATTAAAACTTTAAAAAGTAAATTTTGAAAACTTAATAAAATTGAAAACTTTAAATAAATCTAAGATAAAAATAATTAATGCTTAATAAAATTGGCGGGAAATATAAAAGTTTCAAAGCTAAAAACAAGAAATAAACAAATGTATAAGTCAGGAAAAACAAGATACCAAACCTAATTCGGAATCTCAACAAGTACACAACCTAGTTCGGAATATTACATCCAGGACTTAGTTCGGAATACCTGTGCCAAACATAATTCGGGATCCCCAATCTTGGATCTAGTTCGGAATCCGTCGTTCTGAAGCTAATTCGGAATAAGTTGGTTCTGATCTAATTCGGAAAACAAACACTTGATCTAATTCGGAATGGGGAAAACACACTCAGTTCGGAATCCCAATTCCTTATATAGTTCAGAATGCGATGTGTAGTTCGGAATGAAGATTAATGATGTACTTCGGGATATGAAATTCTGATGTAATTCGGGAAAATCATATGCTATACATAGTTCGGAATAAACGTCTCACACATAGTTCGGAATATACTAATGAAGAACCTAATTCGGGAAATGTGGTGAAGGACCTAACTCGGAATGATGAGAATTCTCATTTAGTTCGGAATAACAATCTTGAATGTAATTAGGGAAAACAATCTTGCTCACAACTCGGAATATGATTTCCCACTCAGTTCGGGATAAGCAATTTCCAACCTAACTCAAAATATTAGGGTTTTAAGCAACCCGAACAAGGAACAATATAAGCAAACAAGAAAATTAAGATAAAATCAAATAAGCACTAATCTAAAAACTTAACCAAATCAATTTTATGAAAAAGCAAATAAGCCACAATTTAAAACCTTTTAAAAACACTAAATAAGCAAAAATTTAAAATCAACTTTTTATGAAAAAATTAAACTATCAAAATCAACTTATTTTAATAACTATTAAACATAAAAATTAAGCAAATAAGCACCTTAATCTAAAAACTCTAAACACACCAACTCAATAAGCACAATCAAATAAGCAAAAAAATCACATCACCAACAAAATTAAACCAACTACATGATTAATTAAGCAAAAACAATAGATTATTAAGAAAGGTAGAATGAGAATTATGAAATAAACTTGATTATATTAAAGATTAATATCAAAGATTACAAGATTAAGATGAAGGTTTGATAAGCTTGAAAACTAGAGAGAAGAAAAATAAAACACACTTAATTACCTACTAAAATTAAAAACTAAAAAAAATGAAGACTAAAATTAACTAACTCCTCTAATTACACATTAGAAGACTATTTATAGGGGAGGTAGTAAGTGCTTGTTTCTTCTCTTTTCTTCTCGTCTTTCTCGACTCACTCTCGTGATTAGTCGAATGATAACTTGAAATCGTCCTATATTTTTCTTTTTGAAGACTTGGTTCTTCGACTTCGTTAAACTTCCGTCTTTAGACTTTTTCTTCGATAAATCTTCAGAATAGGCCCTTGACTTCCGTTCTTCTTGCATTTTTGACCTTTTGACTTCGTCTTTTGTCTTTTTCTTCGATAAAAGCCCGTGATAGCCCGTGTTTTCTCCCTTTTTCATATTTTTATCCTGAAACACAATAAAAACACAAATCACGCATACTTCCGACTTTTACGACAGAAAATACACGTTTTGGTCTTGTTATCATTGGAAATAAGTGGTAAAAGGATAAGTGTTTTCACACTTATTAAATCCCGTACACTTGACCATTCCAATGCCCTCATGCAATGCATTAATTTCAAAGCACGTTTTACATTTTTCATCATAATCAACCCATCTTGGCCTTTATTAAATACTAAACACTAAGAAATTAACGACTTACATTAGGATTTGGCATGTCATGAATGTTTATCACCCTCAAGTTTCACGTTCCCTATACCAAGCTTATAAACGAGATCATTGTTATTATAAGTTAGTAGACTATCACGAACTCATGTGGCCCAATTATTCACTTAGACTCCCTTATTCCTAGGTGTGTCTCTTATATTTTATGATTGTCTTGAATGATCACGAGGATGCATTGTTTGACTTATTTCGATAGTTTATTTAGGCTGAAAATAAAGTGGGACGATTTAATCAATAGTTAGCTAAAGGACAAAATCTTTTAAAACTGCTTCTCGGGACCTCATAAAGTTCATATCTTAGCATAACTCGCTTCACGATTTGAGACCTTTCTCGGACCGATATTTGGCAGCGACTTCATATTTAGAATCTTGAGAGACTTTCTTGAAATTATGGTCTTCTCTTCATAATAGAAATTTCTTCACTTGAAGTTTTTGAGAGATTCTTCATATTTGGACCACGACTTCTTCATTTTTCTCCAATCTTTATTTTGGACTTTGATATACAACGATTCGCCTCCTTTTAGGACTTGGATCTATTTATCCTCATACCTTGTTAGGGTCTTTTCGGATAGACTTCTCCATGATCTTTTGGGGAGTATTTTCTTTTCGTCGTGTGTCTCGATCCTTCATATTGATTTTTGATAAATGATTCTTCACATCACTTTGGATCTTTAGCAACAAAATGCAGCCCTCATGCCTTGTTAGGGCCTTTTCGGACTCGCCAATCTTCGCATCCCGCTTCAATAAGTTATGCCTTGGCTATGAACTCTAATTAATATCGAGCAACTTTTAAACGATCTTGTGCTAGAAGCTAAGTAACTTTTCAAATCGTACAACCTTATTTATTGCAAATATATTTATTAACAAGCGATGAGAGAAAAAACTTATAATCAACTCACATAAATTCATGAAAGAATACCCAACTTATAATCGACTCTATCATCTCTCGTTCTCCATAATTTAAAATCTCAAGGAATGAGACTCATGGATGCTTAGCCAATTAAATCAAAGTTTTGGGTTTTCAAGTCATCTATAGGATCTTGCGTCTTCTTAGACTTTTTCAAGTTTAGAATTCGCATTTTAAAGCTCCCTTGATAAACGAATTTCTAGGATCAATTATAGGAACTTGCGAAAAGTTCTTGTTCTTAACCCGTAAGAGTTAAGACTTTCGCATTTTAAAGTTCCCTATATAAAAGCCTAGCAAAACTTGACTTAAACACGTTAAGGATACTAGCTAGAGTAAACTTGGATAAGTAAACTCGGGTTGAGTCAAAAGATTCATGACGTTGAAAAATTTAAAGCCACTTTATTAAACTTTATTTTTGCATAGAAAGCAAATAAGATAACAAAGGAAAAACTACAAGGCCAAAATAGATTAATATTTTTGAAAAATGTCGAAAAATTAGATTTTCCGGTTAAAATGAGGACAAATTCATGGAAAAGCCCACTTACTTCGATAGAAGTCCCCCCTACACTTGATATAAACATTGTCCTCAATGTTTAAGCATGTGGGAGTAAACTCTCCTACACTTAGGACATTGTGCACGTTGTTTAAATCTCACTAAGGAAGAGACGACTATAGTGATTTCAGTGTGAACATATAAGATCTGAAATATTGAATCACGACAGTTTAGGATAGAACCGGGAAGACGGGTACACAGGATCACGGGTCGTCAAATGTCATCAAAAGTGCTCTTTGAAGCTTTAATCCCTGCACATCATAAGAAACAAGACAACAAACCCTATGTAGCTCCCCCTACACTTATTATGAAAATGGGTAAAGGATAGATCAACGGGTTGCCTCCTGAGAAGCGCTTGTTTTTGTTAACCGAGTCACGAGCCTGACTCGACCCAAAACTAATTCAAGGGGAACGTGGTGAGGGATGGAATCATCTCATGAGAGATGTCCTCACCAAAGTACAACTTCACACGCTGGCCATTCACTTTAAAATTAGGCCCATTTGGTTGAGAAAGCTCAATGGTGCCATAAGGGAAGACTTTGGCGACGGTGAATGAACCAGACCAACGGCTCTTCAGCTTGCCTGAGAAGATCTTCAACCAAGAATTAAAGAGTGAAACTTGTTCACCAACGTGAAACTCTCGGTTATTAATCCTTGCATCATGAATGATCTTGATTTTCTCATTGTAGATCAATGAATTCTCATAAGCTTCATTCCTCAGTTCATTTAGCTCGTTGAGTTGAATCTTCCAAAGATCACCGGCTTTGTTGATATCAAAATTGGCCCACTTCAAGGCCCAGTACGCCTTATGCTCCAACTCAATAGGGAGGTGGCATGCCTTCCCGTACACAATACGATATAGAGTGCAACCAATAGGTGTCTTATATGCGGTACGGAAAGCCCACAAAGCATCATCTAACTTATCGGCCCACGAGGCACGATGCTCTCCCACAGTTCTCTCTAAAATTTTCTTCAGTCCACGGTTAGATATCTCGGCTTGACCATTTGTTTGGGGATGATAAGCGGTGGAAAGACGATGATTGACACCATACTTAGCCATGAGTCGAGCAAATTGATCATTGTAAAAATGAGTCCCGCGGTCACTAATGATAGCACGAGGAACACCGAATCGAGCAAAAAGTTGCTTCAAAAAGTTTACAACCACCCTCGCATCATTCGTAGGGAGAGCCTTTGCTTCAACCCATTTAGATACGTAGTCAACGGCTACGAGGATGTACTTGTGTTAATCCCATTCAATCCATAACACAAGATTTAGAGAGAGAAATAGTAGAAAAGTAGAGAGAGAGTAGAGAGAGAAGTGGAAGGTTTACACTAAAACTAGGTGTTTTATGAAATGAACCAACACCCTCTTCCACATGTGGAAGAGGGTTATATATGCCACGGCTCTAAGGCCTTTGTGGGCTTCATCTTGGGTCGGGCTTGGCATTCACTTGGGCATATAGCCCCTAACAAAGACAATATTAGCTTAAAGTCCAAGCCCGTTTTTCCCGACTAACCTATTACTATACAAGACCAATAACGACTAAGATGACCTATTACATTCTTGTTCGACTATATAAAATATACGGCTAACAATCTCCCACAATGTATCGGTCATCTTAAAAAGCTTAAAAAGCATAAGATGATTGAGTGAATACATTCTTGTAGAGGAGATCTTCCTGCTTTGGTCTTGTATCTTGGTCTTGATCTTATTTTGTAATAGCTTTGTTCCTTCATGCTTTCATGATCTTTATCTTGAGCCTTTGTCATTTGACTTTGAGTGCTTGAGATCTTCATCTGTGCTCCTTGTGCTCCTTCAGTCCCTGGCAGCGGCGCCATTTGATACATGGTTTTTCATTGGGGTTCAGATTAAGTCTCGGAATCTTCTCGAATTGATCACAGTTCAAAGTGGAATAGTTGTTCTTGGTTACTAAAAAGGGGTTTGGTTTTCTATTCTACTAAAAAGGTAAATGCGTGAAGTAAATAAAAGTAAACTAGAAGCAATTAATTAACTTGAATTAATATTAAAATAAAACAATAACTGTAAATACCCTGAAAAATGCTTGATTCGGAATGTACCATTTATTCGGAATATATCAGACAAAAATCCTTCATGCGGAATATCTTACTCACGCGGAATAATAGGCTCATGCGGAATAAACTGTTGATGCGGAATATAAGCTCATGCAGAATACTAGCTCATGCGGAATAATAGGCTCATGCGAAATAATAGGCTCATGCGGAATAAGAGCTTGATGCGGAATAATTGATCCGGAATAAATGAAAGGAGCTTGATCCGGAATGTTTGAGTTGATCCGGAATAATTGATTATTCCGGATGAATGGTGTTGATCCGGAATATCCGGTTGATCCGGAATAATTGATTATTCTAGATGAAGGGCTTTCATCCGGAACATAAAATATTCTGGATGAACAAACTTGATACGGAATAAAAATGCTGATCCGGAATCTGGGAATGATGAAGAACTCAGAAAAACAGGGGAAGATGATTTTAATCAAAACAAGCCAAATTTAACCAAAAGATTTAAACCAATTTAAACACTAATCACTTATCAACCATAAACATCAAATCCCAACCATAAAAACATAAAACCCACTAACTTTTGAAGATCAAATCAACCAAATAAAACTTTAGACTTTAAAGCAATAAGAACAAGATGAACAAGATTAATGGAAGGATTATATTAAATGATTAAGGTTTAAACAATCAAAGGAAAAGATTAAAACTACAAGATTTGTGAAAACAAGAATAAAAATCACCAACACCTTAGTGGTGTTGGCTTCTTCCCTACGAAACAAAAGAAAAGAAAACTGGAAAAACTAAAAACTAGCTCAAAAAGTGTGAAGGTGATCTCTTTATATAGGCCAAGTGGTTGGTTGGTGAGTAGGCTTTCTCCCTTTCTTCTTGTCTTCTCGTCTTTTCAGAAAAGTTGACGTTTTCGATTCTGATTCGGGATTTGTCGACGATTAAATTCAACTCGTCTTTTAATTTCTTCGTTTAATAGACTTGAGTTCCTTCGACATATGTAAATCTTCCATCTTTGGTCCTTTTCTTCGATAAATCTTCAAATAGGCCCATTGACTTCAAATCTTTTGCAACTCTTGGACAATAGACTTCGTCTTGAGTCTTTTTCTTCGATAAAACCCGTGCAATCCCATGTTTTCTTCAATATTCATCCGGTTGACTCTGAAAACACAATAAACACAAAAACCACGCATAATTCCAAACAAATGATATTAAATACGTGTTTTGGTCTCGTTTTAGCAAGAAATAAGTGGTAAAAGGATGGGTGTTTTCACACCTATCAATGACCTATTACATTCTTACATTCTTAGGTATCTTGATTATCGCCATCTTGTGCTCTTGTGACTTCTGAATCGACATTGGTTACACAGCTACGCCACCTTCTTGATATGCAGTAACATATACAGACACGGATGAAATGGCTTTGAACATTTCACCCTAACTCGGTAGCGTTTTACCTCCGGTCGGTGAAGACCGTTAAACGGTATTAAATACCGTACCTGTGATCAGGTAGATTCGATTAAGAACCTCCTTGACAGGGTTTCCCGGCAGTAGTAGCCAGTTCTCTTTACTCGACCGTCTCAAAGCAGACTGCGAACGTAAAGAGTGAATCATAAAGATAAATTATCCGTCTGATTAGAGTCGTCAATTCAGATTTCCTGGAACAAGTTTGATTCTAAAAGAATCGCACCATTGTTGCTTTCCAGTTTGTCACAAGCTTGATTCATAGAGAATCTTGCGAGTTACCTACCGCAGTGCTGTTTGATGTTGACACTGGAAGGATTTCCATTCGTCACTGTGAACACTAATGAGTGTCACTCTGAATGTTCTGGCAAGATCATATGGATTTTGCGAAGAAACCTGGAATCAAGTTTGAATCAATTAAGAATCCAAACTTAGTTGCTTTCCAGTTCTCACAAGTTTGATTCGTGTAGAATCGCACAAGTTACCTACCATGAGCTTGTTTGATGCTGGCTCAAGCAGGATTTCCATCTTCATTGTGAATCGTATCACTCAGATGTTCAGGAAATATCAAAAGGATAATGCGTAGGACTCGATTGTGTCCTAATGAGATGATAAGTTGATCTCGTTTGGCTCTAGACTCAATAATTGCATTTTGGTAATCGGAGGCTGGAGCAGACTGCCACCTTTTCAATATTAACTGACTCGGAGTGAGAAAGTCAATAGATACGTGTTGATCTCCGTGACAATGAGAAAAGTTTCTTTTGAGAGAAACTCGAATGGCTGGGGAAGGGTTGTGCATCGCATCACTGGGTCCATGACACTTGTCTTTAAAAGATGTGTTAACCCGGTTTCTACCTAAGTTGCATAGAATATTCAACTCCTTCAATGCTTACCAATACGTCATCATTAGCACCTTGTTGTGATTGTTCTAGTGCTAACTTAAGTAATTGGTCCGCATTCAGCTTCATTTCGCTCCATCTTTCCTAAGGACAACTATTTCTAGCTATGGAATGTCCTTGGGTAGATCCCTCCGGTTCTGGTTGGATCATAGGACTTAGTTTCCTATCCTAAACCACCTTTTGACTCCATCGTTCCGTCGTGGATAGTAGGTTGTTTTGGGTATAGATCGTAACCATAAACAATTGAAAACCATTCAAAGTGTTTGATAAAAATCAAAACTTTTAACACTTGAAAGTTTTATATTTCCGAAAAGCTCCCCCTACACACATGCATCGATATACGAAATGGTTTAGCATGTGAAGGAAAGAGTTGCACTTGAGTCTTTAAGATCACATGTTGCAATATATTACATTTTAATCACATTTTCTCCCCTATCTCTAATATAAAAACATCATATTAGAGATCCAATTGATTAAAATATGACAATTTCTGAAAACTGATTGGGAGAGAAACATGTGTGCACACATGAATCATGGAACTTTTTCAGCCGAGATGCTCCCCCTCAACAATATATGTGTGTCTTGAAACAAAAGTTTGACAAAAGTTTGTAAAAACAACACCACAAATATGTTGAGGTACGGAGTTGAGATGCCTTTACCGATAATATATGACAGATTTAATATCATTTTCGGAATGTGTTGGATACATAAAATACGACAATTTTAGAGATGTACCCAACAACATTAAAAGGCTTGATTTTAAAACGCTCCCCCTCAAAAATTGATCAAAATAACATATGACAATTTTGAGATACGAAAACCACATATGAGGAAGGGAGTGTTGAACACACAATTTTGAAAGATTTAGAAAAATCTTTTAAGAAATTCTTGAAAAATTGTGTTCAACGGTTTTAAAATAAATTTCGATTTACATGAGCTCAAAACTTTGAATGTTTTGTGACTAGCTCATGACCGAGAAAAATTAATTTCCCGTTGTGAAGGATAAGTTATCATCCGTGATAAACTTTCCTTAAGTGGAAGTACGAGTTCTAAGCTGACATTTACTTAGAAGTCGTTTTTCATGAACTTAAAAACTTTGAATGTTTTTATGAGAAGCTCATGAGCGAGAAATATGATTTTCTCGTTAAGAAGGATAAGTTATCGTCCGAGATAAACTTTCCTTAGTTGAGTCTGAGTCCTAAGCTGTGATGCGCTTAGAAGTCATTATGAGAGAATATCAAGCAGCTTCATTTGCCAAAACCTCCAAGTCTTCTGGAGTCATATACTTCATACCAAGACGGCCAACGAGATACGCAAACCTATCTTTCGAGAGAGCTTTTGTAAACAAGTCTGCCAGCTGGTACTCAGTTCTGACAAAGTATAATTCCACGATGCCGCGTTCCACTTGTTCCTTGATGAAGTGATATTTGACATCGATGTGCTTGGTGCGGGAGTGCTGAACCGGATTACAAGATATGGCTATGGCTGACTTTGAGTCACAATACATAGGTATTTTATCAAAGTGGAAGCCATAATCCGTGAGTTGAGTTCTCATCCAGAGGACTTGAGCACAGCACACGGATAGAGCCACATATTCTGCTTCAGCTGATGAGAGAGAAGTGCAATCCTGCTTCTTTGACGACCAGCTGACAAGCTTGTCTTCCCCTAGAAATTGTATGCTACCAGAAGTGCTTTTTCGACTATCAAGAGAACCTGCGTGATCAGAATCTGAAAAAGTTGTTAGATGAAAACCGGTTTCCCTCGGATACCAGAGTCCCATGTGAATGGTATTCTTAAGGTACCGAAAGATCCGTTTAACCTCTTTGAGGTGCTTTTGAGTAGGTCTGGCTTGATATCGTGCACAATAGCATGTGGCATGATGAATATCAGGCCTGCTGGCTGTAAGGTACATAAGTGACCCGATCATACTGCGATATCGCGTTTGATCTACGGGATATTAGTACAAGTCAGCGTCTAGGGACGTGGTCGACAATGGTGTACCAACGCGAGCACATGAGGTCATACCATGCTTTTTAAGTATCTCTTGAGCATACTTAGCTTGGTTAATGAAGATACCACGTGGGATTGATGAATCTGGAGGCCTAAAAAGAATTTTAGCTCCCCCATCATTGACATTTCAAATCTGTTGTGCATTAATTTTTCAAAACGTTTTGAAAGTTTTGGGTTCGTAGAACCAAAAATAATGTCATCAACATAAACTTGCACCAGCATTATGTCATCCCCATATTTATTAGTAAAGAGAGTAGGATCAATAGAACCTTTGGAGAATCCTTTGGACACCAAGAAGTTTGAAAGTTCTTCGTACCATGCCCTTGGAGCTTGTTTAAGTCCATATACAGCCTTCTTGAGACGATAGACTTTGTCAGGGTGATGAGGATCGATGAATCCTTCCGGCTGATTCACATACACTTCTTCCTTCAAATGACCATTGAGAAAAGCAGTTTTAACGTCCATCTGAAAAACCGTGAAGCCCTTATGTGCAGCATAAGCAAGGAATATCCTGACTGCTTCCAAACGAGCGACTGGAGCGAATGATTCATCGTAGTATATGCCTTCTTGTTGACGATACCCCTTAACCACAAGATGAGATTTGTTTTTGATGATGGTTTTTTCTTCATCCAGTTTGTTTTTCCAGATCCATTTGAAATCAAAAATTGACATTCCATAGGGTCGGTCAACAAGTTCCCAAACATTTAGGCGTTCAAACTGATGAATTTCGTCTTGCATTGATTCAGTCCACGCATGATCAGTCATGGCTTGTTTGATGTTTGTAGGTACAGTTGAACTCACGGTGAGTGCATACATACACACATCGCCATCGGTTTCGAGTTGTCTGCGTGTTCGAACCGGTTGTGAAGGATTTCCAATGACTTGCACCAATGGATGATCACGTGTCCAATGGTGAGTGGATGGATATGGTTGGTAGAATGTATGCATGTTGGACGGATCAGCATGTTGAGTAGAAGACTCTCTAACTTCGTGTACCGGTGTACCGAACGGATTGATAAATTCTTCTTCGTCAGGTTGTGCATCGACTGCTTGATTGTTGTTTCCTCCTTCAGCATTGACGGTTAGTGATGTTGGTTGTATGATTGTTTCTTGAGTTTGTTGAGTATCCACTGGAATTGTCTCTTGAGCAACGGTTGCTGAAGTAGATGCAGTTGTGTCTTGTTGACTTTGTTCGGGTGCATCAGCAGTATTGACAGCGGAAGGCTTTGACACAACTTGATTGTTTCCATAGTAATATTCATCAAACATTGGATCATATAAATCAACCAACTCATTCATTTGAGTCGTATCCGTCGAGTCTTCTGTAGGAGTATTTTCTTGACATTCTTGCACGGGACGTACACTGTTGTGTGTAGGTGCCATGGCTGGACATTGAGGAGCGGGACTTGAGCTGATGTGATCAAGTACCATTTGTGGCAATTCGTCAAAGTTCACATGAATTGTTTCGACAATAATCTTTGTTCTCTTGTTATAGACTCGATATCCTTTCGGCAATGTAGCATACCCCACAAAAATACATGCATCACCTTTTTCTTTCATCTTGTCGAGATTCTCACCGTCTTTAAGAATGTAGCATAAAGATCCAAATACGTGAAAGAATTTGACAGTAGGTTTCCTGCCATTGATGATGTGGTAAGGTGTCTTTTCATGTCTAGGGATAAGGAGAGAACGATTCTGAGTATAACAGGCAGTTGCAATTGCTTCAGCCCAGAAGAATAGCGGTAATTTTGAAGCAGAAAGCATTGTTCGAGCTGCCTCAACCAAAGTACGGTTCCGCCTTTCGGCAACGCCGTTTTGTTCAGGAGTTCGAGCAATAGACGTTTGATGTTCGATGCCTTCTTCTTGAAAGTAAGATTGCAAGTTCTTGTTCAAAAATTCAGTACCCCTATCCGTTCTTACGGTTAAGACTTGAGCTTGAAGATTGCGTTGTATCATCTTGAGAAAGTTTTTGAGAACCTCTGGTGTTTCATCTTTGGACCTTAAGAAGAAAGTCCATGTGTATCTAGAGTAATCATCAACAATCACGAGAATATACTTTTTCCCGTTAATACTCTCTACACGCATGGGACCACATAAATCCATGTGTAGAAGTTCTAATCGTCCTTTTGAGCTTGGGGTAGTCTTTGATTTGAAAGACTTCCATTTTGCTTTCCCCAACTCACAAGAAGAACAAAGATGGTCTTTGACAAATTTTAACTTAGGAAGACCGGTCACAATATCATTCTTAGAAAGCAAGTTGATGGTGTCAAAGTTGAGATGTGACAATCGTTGATGCCATAACCATGCTTGAGATGATGAGGCTTTAGCCATTAAGCAAATTGGATTTGTTGAAGATGTGTCTTGAAGAGTTACTGTGTAGAGATCAGAACCACGAGAACCTATAAGAAGGTCATTCCCATCGTAGTCTCTAACATAGCAAGTAGATTTCCGAAAAGCCACTTCCAAATCCGCATCACAAAGTTGACCAACCGAGAATAAATTGTGATTCAGTCCCTCGACGTAATAAACCCGTTTGATAGTGAGATTTCCTTGAACCAAATCGCCATATCCAAGTATCGGTGCAAACTGATCATTTCCAAACCGCACCGTACCCAGAAACTTCTCCACGAAGTTAATGAGAAGTGATAGGTGTGTAAACACCCATCCTTTTACCACTTAATTCTGGCTAAAACGAGACCAAAACGCGTATTTAATATCATTTGTTTGGAATTATGCGTTGTTTTTGTGTTTATTGTGTTTTCAGAGCCAACCGGATGGATAATGGAGAAAAGATGGGATTGCACGGGATTTATCGAAGAAAAAGACTCAAGATGAAGTCTATTGTCCAAGAGATGCAAAAGATTTGAAGTCACTGGGCCTATTCGAAGATTTATCGAAGAAAAGGACCAAAGATGGAAGATTTATATAAGTCGAAGAAACTCAAGTCCATTAAACGAAGAAATTAAAAGACGAGTTGAATTTAATCGACGACAAATCCCGAATCAGAATCGAAAACGTCAACTTTTCTGAAAAGACGAGAAGACAAGAAGAACGGGAGAAAGCCCACTCACCAACCAAAAGACAAGACTATATAAAGCCCTCCGCTCACACACTTTGCATTCAGTTTTTAGTTTTTTTTCTTTCCTTCTTTTTCTCTTTTCTGTTTCGTAGCATCACCAACACCACTAGGGTGTTTGGTGATTTTGATCTTTGATTTTCAATCTTGTAATTTCATCCTTGTTTAGTGATTGTTAAAACATTAATCATTCAATACAAGTTCTTGTTTAATCTTTCCATTTCATCTTGTTCATCATCATCTTTCTTTTCAAGTTCTTAAGTTCATATTTGATTGATTTGATCTTTAAAAGTTGTTGGGTTTTATGTTTTTGTTGATGGGATTTGTAGTTTATGGTTAGTAGATGCTTAGTGATTAGTTTATTTAAGTTTTTGGTGAAAAACTTGGTGATTTTTGGATTAAAATTGATTTTCCCTGTTCTTCGGTTTAGTTACTGTATTTGAGTTTCCCAGACTTCCGGATGAACGAAAAGTTCCGGATGAACTACAACTTCCGAATGAACTAAGACTTCCGGATGAACATAAAGTTCCGCATGAGTTTTAAAAGTTCCGAATGAATTCCCTTTTTAAAAGTTCCGAATGAGTTTTAAAGTTCCGAATGAATTTTTGTTAAAAAGTTCCGAGTCAATCTAAAAAGTTCCGGATGTACTAAAAGTTCCGAATGAACAACAAGTTCCAGATGAACCAATCTTCCGAATAAAGTTCCGGGTGAAAGTTCCGACCCAACTTCCGAGCCAAACTTCCGAACGAAGTTCCGAACCAAGTTCCGGGTGAAGTTCCGGATAAACGTCTGCATGAAAGTTCCGAATCAAGGTCATACTTCCGAATCAAGTTTCTTTTGAGGATTTTTAAGGTTTACTTTCTGTTTCTTTATTTCATTTTAACTGTGATTTTAATTTTAATTTTAATTTTAATTTTAATTCAAGTTTTATTTATTCAAGTTTTATTAATTGTTATTAATTTAATTACTTTCAAATTTAAGTTTACATTTTAGAGCATTTAAACTTTTTAGTAGACTAGAAAATTAAACCCCCTTTTTAGTAACCAAAAACAATCATTCCACTTAAGGCCGAGATCAATTCGAGAGGATATCGAGAGATTAATTGAACCCATTGAAAATCACGTGTATCAAATGGCGCCGCTGCCGGCTCTTCTCGTTAAGATCAAAAGTTTTTTGTGAGAACTTGGATTTTGGGATCCGTTCCCCGTGAACGTTAATTTTTCATAAAAATTTTCAAAAACACTAAAAAATATAAAATTTTCAAAAATCCTAAAAAGTAAAAAAACATAAAAAACCAAAAATATTTTGCTTTGTTTTTCTCTTGTTAGTTCTTTTGCAGGTGTATGCGCACTCGATCCACGTCTTATCAAGAGCCCGAGCCTCTCGATCACTTAGACATGGCCGGTGTACAAAACAACAACAACATACCACCTCCAAACAACAATAATAACAACAACAACCCACCTTTCAACAACATGAATAATAACAACAACAATGAGCCTCTTCCGGATAATCGCCCGATGATTGAACTACTGCAAGCTCATGTAGATGGCAACACTGATCCAATTGTTATACCAGCGATTGCAGCCAACAACTTTGAGCTAAAATCAGGATTTATCCAGATGGTCTCTGCTCAACCATTCTTGGGGCGTACCATTGATGATCCACATGACCATATCAAGAGATTCTTGCAACTCACCAACACGGTCAAGTTAAATGGTGTTCCACAAGAGGTTATCAGGTTACAACTTTTTCCCTTTTCTTTAGAGGGACAAGCCCGGCATTGGCTTGCTAAGGAACCGCCACAGAGTATTCTCTCGTGGACGGATTTGGAAACCAAGTTTATCAATTACTTTTTCCCACCCTCTCGTACTACCGCTTTGCGGAATGAAATCATAAATTTTGAACAAAAGTACGATGAGTCGTTCAGTGAATCTTGGGATCGTTTTAAAGATCTTTTAAGAAAATGCCCACAACATGGTTTTACCAAAGTACATCAAATCAATACTTTTTACAATGGTTTAAGCATGAGTGACCAAGATTCACTAAACAGTGCCTGGGGGGTAATCTTTTGGCTAAGACTTCCAATGCTGCTTGGGATATCATTGAGAATAAGTCTCATGTGCAAACCAAGAGTGTTAGGACCAATGTCGCTAGTGCTAGCACTAGTGACAGCGACAAGCGACTGAACAAAATCACTGTGCTTCTTGAATCGCTTGTTACCCACACCGTCAGCAACAATAACAGCAACAACGCTAAAAACGCTCAAGTCAATGCTGTTAGCCAACCATGTGAGATATGCGGGGGTCCTCACTCTTACACCTCTTGTACCGCCACCCAAGACTACCCTGCTGAGAATGTGAATGCAGCTTATGGAACCTATCCTCAACCTGCTTATCAAGGTAGACCTCAAGGTGACCGTAATTTGCTTAGCTACCGCTCCAACAACTACCTCTCACCACCCGGTTTTCCTCCTACCAACCCAAACCAACAATAAAACCTCAATCGCCCTCCTCAACAACAACAACAACCTCGTACACCATACATTCCACCTCACAAGCAGCAACAACCACCTCAACGAAACAACCAAGTTTACCAGCAACCTGCTTATCAACCACCCGCATACAATGCTCCTCCCAACCAACCCACTGCTTTACACCAAGAAGTGCAGACCTACATGCGAACTAACGATGTGATCGTGGAAAATCTTCAGCGGGAAGTGCTCAACTTGAAAGCAGACTTGGTCAAACAAGGGAACGATTTGAGAGCCGACATGAGAAACACGTTGGATAGCCAAACTAATGATTTGAAGAACATGATGGCTAGTTTCTTCCAAGGTAATCAACCCTCTTCTTCGGGTACTCTTCCGAGTAACACCGTTGCGAATCCAAGAGGGGAGATGAAAGCAATCACCACTCGAAGTGGTAAAGGTACCAAGTAACCCGAGCTTCCTATACCTCCACCGGTGGTTGTGACTAAGGAGAACGAGTCACCTGCTCCTATTCCTCATCCTTCTCCTTCCCCAATTTCTCCACCTCTTCCTTCTACCCCTCCTCCACCCAAGAATGTGAGTGATCCTATTCTACCAAAGCCTTCCTCTTCTTCCAATATACCTTATCCATCTAGGTTGAGGAAAGAGAAGCTCAAAAGCAAGGATGATATTCAAGTTTCAAACTTTCTCAAAATGTTTAAACAATTGAATTTTAACATCTCCTTTGCCGAGGCTCTCGCTCACATGCCCAAATACGCTAAAATGTTTAAAGATCTTCTGAGCGAAAAGGAAAAGCTTCTCGATATTGCCAACACCCAACTTAATGAGAATTGCTCTGCAGTGCTCTTAAGGAAATTGCCAACCAAGCTTGGTGATCCGGGTTGTTTCTTAATCCCTTACAATTTCCCGGGAGTAGAGAATTGCATGGCCCTAGCCGATCTAGGTGCCAGTATTAATCTTATGCCTCTAAGCGTTTGGAAGCAATTATCTCTCCCAGAGCTAGTCCCCAACAAAATGACTTTGGAATTAGCTAACCGTACGGTTGCTTATCCAGTGGGGATAGCCGAAGACGTCTTTGTAGGAGTCGACAAATTCACTTTTCCTGCCGATTTCATCGTCGTCGGCTACGAGATGGACCCTCGTGTTCCCTTGATCGTGGGTCGTCCATTCCTGAGGACCGGTCGCACTCTCATCGATGTTGAAGCCGGTGAGCTTATCATGAGAGTGGGTGACGATAAAATCGTCTTCAACATGGGAAAGTTGTCTAAACAACCTTATTCATACGAGAGTGTTAATTGTATTGACGTTCTGGATGAGGCTTGTGAAGAACACTTCAAAGATGCTTGCAAAAGTATTCCTACCTCTCTTCCCAATGTTGAAATCGTTGCCTCTATTGATTCATCACTGTCTCTATTTGGAGAAAGTGATTTGTTTTGGAACAATCTTGAAGCCACCATGGGAGATGTGAACTTAGCTAATGATGATTCTCCCACCGATGGGGATGAAGACATGCATTTCTTTGATAACCTTCTCAACGAAGACAATCCTTCGCCTCCATCTCCCACGGTCATTGCTATCGATACTCCGACTTCGAATACGCCTCCCGTCGAAAATCCTCCGGATTTAGAACTTAAGGAGTTGCCGCCCCATCTCGAGTATGTATTCCTTGAAGAAGAGAAGAAGTCGCCAGTCATCATTGCTAAGGACCTAAAGGAAGAAGAAAAAGCTCGACTTATCACCGTATTGAAAGATCATAAGAAGGCTATTGCTTGGAAGATTTCTGATATTCGTGGAATTGATCCTCACTTCTGCACACACAAAATTCTCATGGAGGATGACTTTAAGCCCACAATTCAAAGCCAACGAAGGGTGAATCCAAAAATACATGAAGTCATCAAAACATAGGTTATCAAACTTCTTGATGCGGGTATGATTTACCCTATTTCGGATTCCCCATGGGTTAGTCCAATCCATTGTGTGCCTAAAAAAGGCGGAATAACCGTTGTTCCCAATGAACACAACGAGTTAATTTCCACTCGTCTCGTTACTGGGTGGAGAGTTTGTATAGACTACCGCAAACTCAATGATGCCACGAGAAAGGATCATTTCCCTCTACCTTTTATGGACCAAATGCTTGAACGTTTAGCTGGTAATGAATATTACTGCTTTCTTGATGGTTTCTCGAGTTATTTCCAAATACCCATCGATCCCCAAGATCAAGAGAAGACAACATTCACTTGTCCCTATGGCACATTTGCTTACAAAAGAATGCCTTTTGGCTTATGCAATGCCCCCGGGACTTTCCAAAGGTGCATGTTAGCTATCTTCCATGACATGGTTGAACAAACCATGGAAGTCTTCATGGATGATTTCTCGGTCTTCGGGGATTCCTTCTCTTCTTGCCTTGCCAATTTGGAACGTATGCTTAAGCGGTGCGAAGACACTCGCCTTGTTCTAAATTGGGAAAAATGCCATTTTATGGTAAAAGAAGGCATCGTGCTGGGACACAAGATCTCCAAAGCCGGGCTTGAAGTAGACCGTGCTAAAGTCGATGTTATCGCCAAGTTTCCTCCACCTTCAACCGTGAAGGGTGTGAGAAGTTTTCTGGGTCATGCGGGCTTCTACCGTCGATTCATCAAAGATTTTTCTCAAATCGCTCGCCCGATGACCCACCTCTTGGAAAAAGATACTCCTTTTATCTTTTCCAAAGAGTGTCTCGAAGCCTTCAACTCGCTGAAGGATAAGCTAACTAAGGCACCCGTCTTGGTTACCCCTAATTGGGAGCTTCCCTTTGAGTTGATGTGCGATGCTAGTGATTTTGCTATTGGAGCAGTTCTGGGACAAAGAGTGAACAAACACTTCCAACCAATCCATTACGCTAGCAAGACAATGACGGGGGCACAATTGCATTATACGACAACCGAAAAAGAGCTTTTAGCTGTTGTCTATGCTTTTGAAAAATTCCGCCCCTATCTTGTCCTTTCTACAACAATTGTGTATACCGATCATTCCGCGCTGAAGTACTTGTTGACAAAGCAAGATTCCAAACCAAGACTTCTTCGTTGGGTTTTGCTGCTCCAGGAATTTAAAATCGAAATTCGCGATAAAAAAGGAGCAGAAAACCTAGCCGCGGATCATCTCAGCAGACTTGAGGATCCTTACCAGGGGGATCATCCGAACAAAGAAATCAATGATTCTTTTCCCTTGGAGACCTTAATGTCTATAAATTCGAACTCTGATGCAACCCCGTGGTTTGCGGACTTTGCAAACTACTTGGCGGGTGGAATTCTCAAGGAAGGGTTAACGTCCCAACAAAAGAAAAAGTTCTTCACCGACATTAAGACTTACTTTTGGGATGACCCTTACCTATTCAAACAATGTGCCGACCTGATTATCCGCCGATGTGTTGATGGACCGGCAGCTTTGAAAATCCTTGATGCTTGCCACAAAGGACCCACCGGTGTTCACTTTGGTCCCAACTACACCGCCAAAAAAGTGTTTGACTCAGGATTTTATTGGCCCTCCATATATCGTGACGCTCACAATATGGTTAAACGATGTGATGTTTGCCAAAAACATGGCACGATCACACATAAAGACGAGATGCCTCAGAATTTCATTCAAGAGTGTGAAATCTTTGATGTTTGGGGTATCGACTTTATGGGGCCATTCCCTTCTTCTAAAATAAACAAATACATCCTTGTAGCCGTTGACTACGTCTCCAAATGGGTTGAAGCCAAAGCTTTACCCACTAATGACGCAAGGGTGGTTTGTAACTTTTTGAAAGCTCTATTCGCTAGATTCGGTGTGCCTCGCGCCATTATTAGTGACCGTGGGACTCATTTTTGCAATGACCAATTTGCTAGAGTCATGGCTAAGTACGGTGTAAATCATCGTCTTTCCACAGCCTACCACCCACAAACTAATGGCCAGGCTGAAATATCTAACCGAGGACTAAAGCGAATTCTGGAAAGAACCGTGGGAGAGCATCGTGCCTCATGGGCTGATAAACTTGATGATGCTTTGTGGGCTTTCCGTACTGCTTACAAGACTCCGATTGGTTGTACGCCATATCGTCTCGTGTACGGGAAAGCATGCCACCTCCCCATTGAGTTGGAGCACAAGGCTTACTGGGCCTTGAAGTGGGCTAATTTTGATATCAACAAAGCTGGTGACCTACGCAAGATCCAACTCAATAAGCTGAACGAACTCTGGAATGAGGCTTATGAAAACTCTTTGATCTATAAGGAAAGGACTAAGCTCATTCACGACTCTAAGATTAAAAACCGAGAGTTCCATGTTGGAGACAAAGTTTTTCTCTTTAACTCTCGGTTGAAAATCTTCTCGGGCAAGCTCAACTCTCGTTGGTCCGGCCCATTCACCATTGCCCAAATTTTTCCATATGGTACTCTTGAGCTCGCTCAACCTAATGGACCAAATTTTAAGGTGAATGGCCAACGATTGAAGTTGTACTTTGGTGAGGACACCTCTCAGGAGGTGATTCCATCCCTCACCACGTTCCCCATGAACTGAATTTGGGTCGAGTCAGGCTCGTGACTCGGTTATCAAAAACAAGCGCTCCTCGGGAGGCAGCCCGAGTTTCTATCCTTTTATGTTTTAACCTCCTAAGTGTAGGGGGATTTCTATACGTGTTTGTATTTTTGTGGTGATGTGATTACAGGGATAAGTGCACTCTTGGAATCTTTGAAGAACCGTGCTCCCGTGTTATCCGAAATCCGGTTCTATCTCTCAACTATCGTGATTCAGTTTTCTTCATCCTCACATTTGAAATTGATCACTTTAGTCGTCTCTTCCTTAACTTGAGTTAACCAACGTGCACAATGTCATAAGTGTAGGGGAGACTTTTCCCACATGCTTACACATTGAGGACAATGTTTATCTTAAGTGTAGGGGAGACTTCTATCAAAGTTTTAAGTGGACTTTTCCATGAAAATGCCTTCATTTAACCGGAAAATCATCTTTTTCAACATTTTTCAAATTTTTTTATTAACTTTGGCCATTTTGTCGTAATTTTTAAATTTTTATCGTTGCTTTCATATGTATATATCCCGCAATAAAGTCAAAAATATTAATAAAGTGGTGTAGCTAGTTTAGAAATCTTTGACATATTAGGCCCGTTGCGTTTATTTTGACTCAACCCGAATAGACTTATCTAAGTTTATTCTAGCTAGTATCCTTAACCATGTAGACCTTAATTGGTTTATTAGGCTAAGTATCCACGAGTCTCATTACTTGAGATTTTAAATTGTGGAGGACGAGAAATGATAGAGTCAATTATAAGTCGGTATTCTTGCACAAGCTCACTTGGTGTAATTATTTGCCTATTCTCCCATCACTTGCTAATAATTTATCTGCAATAAGTAAGGTCGTACGATTTGAAAAGTTACTTAGCTTCTAGCCCAAGATCGTTTAAAAGTTGCTCGGTAATGATAAGAGTTCATAGCCAAGGCATAACTTATGAAGTGGGGCGCGAAGATTGGCGAGTCCGAAAAGGCCCTAACAAGGCATGAGGATTCCATTTTATTGCTAAAGATCCAAAGTGATGTGAAAAGCATTATTCCCAAAGTCAATATGAAGGATCAAGACTCACGACGAAAAGCAATCAACTCCCATAAAGATGATGGAGAAGTCTATCCGAAAAGACCCTAACAAGGTATGAGGATAAATAGATCCAAGTCCGAAAAGGAGGCGGATCGTTGTATCTCAAAATCCCAAATAGAGATTGAAGAAATAATCATGAAGTCGTGGTCAACAAAGTTGGAGTACCTCTCAAAAGTCTCCAAGTGAAGAAACTCTATGAACGATGAGAAGACCATTATCTCAAGCACGTCTCTCAAGATATGAAGTATGAAATACATGCCAAATATCGGCCCGAGAAAGGTCTCAAATCGTGAACCAAGTTATGCCAAGATATGAACTTTTTGATATCCCGAGAAGCAGTTTTAAGAGATTTTGTCCTTTAGCTAACTATTGATCAAATCGTCCTACTTTGCTTTCAGCCTTAATAAACTATCGAAATAAGTCCAAAAATGCATCTTCATGATCATTCTAAGACAAAAATAAAATATAAGAGATACACCTAGGAATAAGGGAGTTTAAGCATTTAATTAAGCCATGTGTGTAAGTGTTTGATTTACTAACTTATAATAACAATGATCTCGTTTTTAAGCTTAGTTTGGGGAACGTGAAACTTGAGGGTGATAAATCTTCGCAGCACCAAAGCCCTAATGTAAGTCATTGATCTCTTTGCAAGTTATTTCCATGTAGCTATTTTCAAGTGAAAATGGTTTTCTATCCTTTTGTTTCCTTTTAAGTTTTAATTTCTTTTAGTACCTTAATTTTTGTAGTATTTTAATAAGGCCAAGGTTGATTAATTATGAGAAAAGTGTAAAATTGCTTTATCACTAAGCATTGCATGAGGGCATGGCAATGGTTAAGTGTAGGGGATTTGATAGGTGTGTAAACACCCATCCTTTTACCACTTAATTCTGGCTAAAACGAGACCAAAACGCGTATTTAATATCATTTGTTTGGAATTATGCGTTGTTTTTGTGTTTATTGTGTTTTCAGAGCCAACCGGATGGATAATGGAGAAAACATGGGATTGCACGGGATTTATCGAAGAAAAAGACTCCAGATGAAGTCTATTGTCCAAGAGATGCAAAAGATTTGAAGTCACTGGGCCTATTCGAAGATTTATCGAAGAAAAGGACCAAAGATTGAAGATTTATATAAGTCGAAGAAACTCAAGTCCATTAAACGAAGAAATTAAAAGACGAGTTAAATTTAATCGATGACAAATCCCGAATCAGAATCGAAAACGTCAACTTTTCTGAAAAGACGAGAAGACAAGAAGAACGAGAGAAAGCCCACTCACCAACCAAAAGACAAGACTATATAAAGCCCTCCCCTCACACACTTTGCATTCAGTTTTTAGTTTTTTTTCTTTCCTTCTTTTTCTCTTTTCTGTTTCGTAGCATCACCAACACCACTAGGGTGTTTGGTGATTTTGATCTTTGATTTTCAATCTTGTAATTTCATCCTTGTTTAGTGATTGTTAAAACATTAATCATTCAATACAAGTTCTTGTTTAATCTTTCCATTTCATCTTGTTCATCATCATCTTTCTTTTCAAGTTCTTAAGTTCTTATTTGATTGATTTGATCTTTAAAAGTTGTTGGGTTTTGTGTTTTTGTTTATGGGATTTGTAGTTTATGGTTAGTAGATGCTTAGTGATTAGTTTATTTAAGTTTTTGGTGAAAAACTTGGTGATTTTTGGATTAAAATTGATTTTCCCTGTTCTTCGGTTTAGTTACTGTATTTGAGTTTCCCAGACTTCCGGATGAACGAAAAGTTCCGGATGAACTACAACTTCCGAATGAACTAAGACTTCCGGATGAACATAAAGTTCCGCATGAGTTTTAAAAGTTCCGAATGAATTCCCTTTTTAAAAGTTCCGAATGAGTTTTAAAGTTCCGAATGAATTTTTGTTAAAAAGTTCCGAGTCAATCTAAAAAGTTCCGGATGTACTAAAAGTTCCGAATGAACAACAAGTTTCGGATGAACCAATCTTCCGAATAAAGTTCCGGGTGAAAGTTTCGACCCAACTTCCGAGCCAAACTTCCGAACGAAGTTCCGAACCAAGTTCCGGGTGAAGTTCCGGATAAACGTCTGCATGAAAGTTCCGAATCAAGGTCATACTTCCGAATCAAGTTTCTTTTGAGGATTTTTAAGGTTTACTTTCTGTTTCTTTATTTCATTTTAACTGTGATTTTAATTTTAGTTTTAATTTTAATTCAAGTTTTATTTATTCAAGTTTTATTAATTGTTATTAATTTAATTACTTTCAAATTTAAGTTTACATTTTAGAGCATTTAAACTTTTTAGTAGACTAGAAAATTAAACCCCCTTTTTAGTAACCAAAAACAATCATTCCACTTAAGGCCGAGATCAATTCGAGAGGATATCGAGAGATTAATTGAACCCATTGAAAATCACGTGTATCAAGAAGCTTGAGATTTCCCGTCATGTGCTTTGTGCACCCGGGGTCCATTATGAATAGGATGATTTCGACGAGCTGCATAAGAATTAGAAGACAATGTAGCATTTGACAAATGGGAGCCCTTGATAGAGACGGGTTCCAAAATAGTAGTGGACCTAGATTCTAAAGGCAAGATAGCATTCATAGACCCAATTAGAATAGGGGTTGTCTTAGGTACCCATTTGTATCCGGGTGGTGTAAATCTTGAATACCCCCGTGTACATGTCCTAATCATGTTCTCATAAAGCTTCTTTAACCTGCTTTGTTTACGTAGAGTAGTGGATTCTAACGCACTTAGTTTCTTAAGTGGTTGATCAGTGGATTGGTTCAAAGTTCTTGTGGGTTCACTAGTACTAGTGGGCACACGAATAGGCTTCCTAGTTCTAGTATTCACGCCATTATGATTAAGAGCACAAGCATCATGACTGAAAGTACGAACACATTTTCCACATTCAACACAAACAAATTCAACATTCGAGGTCTTAGCATTTAAACTGTCATTACATGCAGTTACAGATGTTTTATTCTTAGAAAAATTAAAATTCCTACGGTGGTCTTCTACTTCCAACTTCTTTCCTTGACTATTGTTAGGCATGACCTTATCTTGCATTCTATTGCTCTTAAGCTGTGGTCCGCTAACGCTAGTAGTGGGGATTACTCCTGTAGAAGAAGACACACGTTGATTAGTTTTCCTAATATTCTCAGGTAATCGTGATGTTACAGTTTGAGTGGGCTTAGTGTTCATCTTATACATTCCAGGTGCTATCACATTGCTACTCTTATCATTTCCTATCTTAGGCGAAGTCTGTGGGGATTGTCCCAAAATAGATGATTTGGGGCATTTGACCGCATTCGGTTGACGAACGGCGGATGGTTTACCCAAAACAAACTTTCCTTTCATTTTCTCAATGAGTTTCTGTAACTCACTTATGGCTATGTCCCTTTCTTTTAGCTGAGCTTTCAAATCATTTATTTCGTAATCTTTTTCATTTAGTAGACGAAACGAAGAAGCTGACATTTCTTGACACTTTTTATGATTATGAGATTTTTCACCTTTTTGTAAAGCAAGTTCAAGAGAAATGGAGTGTTTCTCAAGTTGAGAAAAACTTTTCGAAAGTTTGTTATATGACTGAATTTGTTTTGAAAGCTCTACTTCAAGATTGCGACATTTCTCGTCCGATTCTGACACTAGAAATGCTACATGACAATATTGATCAAGATCGATATACACACCAAGAATAGCATTCATATGGTCAGCATAAAAGTATTCCTTAGAAAGTCGATCAATTTCGTTAGAAAGTTGGTGTTCTTGTGTCTTTAATTTAATTTGAAGAAAGTTAACTTCATCTTCAAGAGATTTGACATAGCTTAAATCAGTTAACATTTCCTCAGTGAGAGCATTATAAAACATTTTCACATTTTTTGAAAGATCATCAATTGTTGGAACAATGCATTGTTGAATGACGACTTCTACTTGTGGGTTAGGTTTAATATTCCAAATGGTATCCCTAGAAACTTTTTCATAGTCGACGACTGATGAGACTGCTTTTATACATAGTCTCATCTTCCAAATAGGGCTTGAAATGCATTAAATATCATCAAAATACCCAAATATATGCTTGTGGTTTGTTGCTTGTGTATTTTAGGTACGGATATTGAGATAATGACAAAAGATCACAAGAATCATGCAAAAACGAACACGGGAAACGAAGCCGCACAATAAACCAAGCCCTAGTGAAGACTTTCCCAAAATCAACCCTTGAAGATTTGAAGAATTATGAAGAAGGGTCCTCCAATTATGAAGAATTGACACTTTATACCCTTGTATCCTCATAATTACAAGTTTGGTCCCTAAAGTTTGTCAAAATTACCAAAAGGGCCCTTAACTTTGAAGAATTGACAAGTTTAGCCCCTCAACAAAGCTAAATTGTCAACCAAAATCATCCACAAAGTCAAATATATCATGAAGTCCTTCAAAGTACAAGAAATGACAAGTTTGGTCCTTTGAAAAATCCAAAATTACAAAAAGGACCCTCAACTTTCAACAATTGGCAAAAATGGTCCCTCATTTATCAAGACTTGGCAATTTCAGTCCTCCAAGATGACAATCATACAAGTCAAAACCATTATCATTGAAGAAAATGCCAAACCAGCCCTTGAAGAATTCACTTATAGCAAGAAATACCCCTGATTACACTTTGTGAAAATTTTTGGGCCAAAAATGCCAAAAGTCCAAAGTTGATAAGGCTTAAATGGGCGCTGATAGAATTTTGTTTGCAAGTGACAAGAAAGAAGGAAAGGAGGGACCAAAAGGGGCCAGACAATAAACTTACCTAGACCAACCAGCTCTTGCCACGTGCCCCACTATCTCTTTTCACCCAATAGCAGCTCTCCTTTCTTCCACATCATCATCCACTCACAACTAACTTAATTTATTAAGTTAATTATGGCGCCTAACACCTGGTTTAAAAACTTAAACGGATTAAAACATGCACTATTCATGTTCTTGATCCAAATTGGGTTTTTATTAATGGCTTGTAATTAGACACTAATCTGCTCCAGATTTATGATTAAGCTAATCATAAACACAACCCAACCTTAATACTACTTGCCACATCACTCACTTGTCCCACACATGCCTCCCCTGCTACAAAGAGAGGAAGAAGACAAACAGTAGGGCCACAATCCAACGTCCCACATTCATGCTTACTTTCTAAGCATCTTATGAGCCATTTGATCACAACTTCATGCCAGCTATCTTCACAAGGGTCCAAATTTAGTCACATGATTCAAGAAGAAGACAAAGACCTCAAGGGCATTTTTGGGACTTAAGCATTAGGGTTTACACGTATTTCAGCCTTCTAGGACCTTGTACACCCTCTATATAAAGGGTCTAGTTCATTTCATTTGCTCTTGCTTTTGGTTTTTCCTTTGTTCAAACACTTGTAAATCCTTTTTCAGTTTAATGAATTTGAGTTAAGTGATTTGAAGAAAGACCAAGTGCCATCTTTATTCTGCTTATTATTGTTCTTAGTTTACTGCTTTTGAAGTTAAAAACCTGTTTTCAAAAGAGGAGTGTGCACAAGTTTGCATATTTTCCTCATTTTCTTGATATTTTGCTAAGTCTTGTTCCAATCTTGGAATTCTTGGGCTATAGGGCTGATCATAGCATCCTAACTGAGTTGGTTAAGGTGTGGTGAGGCTTATAACTTGGGGATAATCAAGTGTGGGGTAACAAGTTTGCATCAATCAAGATTTTTCCAAGTTTCTGATTTTTCATGTTATTGTGCTTAACCCTTGTTGAATCTTAGCAGGCTTTTGTGGAAGCTTGTGCTTGTTCTTGCTAGCACATAAGCTCAAAATTCGTGGGTGTGGATGTACATCCATGAGGTTTGCTTACTTAATCTCCAAATCTGCATAAATTGTGATTTTTGGTGATATTTGTATGAAACTGTTGTTCTTGTGAATTTTGTGGCTTGTTCTTGCTTGAATCTGTTTATTAGACTTGTTAGAGTGTTAATTGATGCTTGGTTGGCCTGAAATCTTGTTTTGCTTTTGAAAATCTTGATTTGAAAAAGTTAAAGGGGTGTTTGGGTCTACTGATTTGTGCTTGTAATCTGATTTTGTGTTAAGGGAAAGTGTTGTTTATGCTTTGTATCTGTTATACCTTTGTTTGAGAGTGTTTTGCTGCAAGTTTTTGGGTTTGAACACTTGAATTGATCAATCTGCTATATAGGCCTTGTTTCTGCTTATTTTGACCTAGGATTTTGGGAACACTTAGTGTGTATGCATGCTTAGGGATAAAAGTGGTTTAAACAAAGTTAACTTAACCTGTTTGAAAGATTTGAGGTGTTGAAATTGGCTTGTGTGTCAAATACATCAGCAAAAGTAGAAATCTGCATGTGTAGTGTTCATCAGTAACTTTCATAGCTTGGATCTTGCTTAATTCTTTGAACCAGTGCATGAAACCTGTTTAGACTTGCTTATTGGAATTTATTATAGCTTGTGTGTGCATTTGGTTGAATTTGGTTGGCTGATTTGTGCTAAAATTGCTCTTGAATGCTAAACTGCTTATTGTTCATGTCTGTGCAATATCTGGTGATTAATTGATTAAACTGTATCAATTGGCTGTTTGTGATTGTGTTATTTTGCTTGTTATTGACTCCTTTTGATCCAAAGATCAATTGGGTGCCTTTGTGAAAACTGAATCCAAGAAAAAGTCACTAAAGACAACAAGTCAAAATAGTCAAGCAGTGGGAAAAGTTCCCACTGCTCAACATCCAAAACTAGCCCCTGCTAGTGCAATTTTATCATCAGCTTATCAATAAGCTATTTTAGCTTATTCTGTCTTGCAACAACTTATTTTTTGTAATAGAACTTCATTATTTGACCCATTTAAGTAAACTGGAGCTTATCAGACTTTGACTTTGACTTTTCACTAGAAAACCAACTTGTTTGACTTTTAAGATAAGTGCTTATTTGATTTTCCAGCTTATTGAGTGGTCTTATTTGAAATTTCTTTTTACAGAAGTCTTTGTTAGGTCAAAAGAAGGTTGTGTGTTAAATTTTAGCTTATGGCATCAGCTTATAGCTTAATGGGCCAAAAAGCCCATTAAGAATAAGCTGCTTATTATAAGTTAGCTTATTTCACATTTTCAGCTTTTGGGCCTTTGGAAAAAGTTGTTTAAAATCAAATTTTGAGTCAACCTGTGCTTTTTGAGCTTATTTTGAGCACTTTTTCTTATTGGGCCTTAATTAAGCCCAATAAGGGACTGTTTTGGGTTTGGCCCATTTTCTAGGCCCAATAGGGGTATTTAGGTAATTTCACTTTCATTTCTGAGTTATTTAGGTTAAATTAAGCTAGTTTGCAAGTTTTTAGAATTTTTTATAATTTTTGGATTTTTAATATTATTTTAATATTATTTTATTATTAAAAATTAAAAGTCTGATTTTCTAGGTTTTTATATTTTTCCTAGGTTCTAAATACTTAATTAGGATTTTTGCAACTTTCCAAATATTTTTTAGGTCTTTTAATTATTTGTTATAATTAATTTAAGATTTAATTGATTTTAGGAGTTTTTAATTATTTAAAAATAGTTTAAATTTGTTTTAAAATTTTGAAAAATAGTTTTAGCTTAATTAGAGTATTTTTGAGGTTTACAAACTTGAAAATCTTGTTTAGGGCTTTTTAATAATTAATTTTGATTTTTAGGGCTTTAATTAGCATTAAAAAGTCATTATCTAATTAATTAAAAGGTTTTTGCAAGTTTTGATTTTTTGTAAACTCTTAGATTATTATTAAGGATTTTTGGTGATTTTTAGGAATTTTTAGGGTTAAATTTTAATTTTGGTGGTTTTTACGACTTTACGTGTACGCCTTTTTAGACTTAGTTTAATCCGTCTTCATAACCGTCATTCTTTTCTAAATCCCTTTTCTATTTTTCTTTTCTCAAATATAATCACAAATTAATCCAAGTCATTACACACATAACACACTAGCCTCCTTGAGAACGAACTTAATTGGGTCATTCACACACGGTTTTCCTAAATCGTCGTGCTCACTTGCCCTATTTATTGCTCTCTTTTCCTAAAGAGTTGCAAAACATCAACATCATTTTGGCGCCGCTGCCGGGGAGGCGTGTTGTGTTTTGATTTGGCATTGTTGTTTTTATACTAACCATAATTAGTATTTGTATTAGTAGCACTCTACTAATACGTATTATCGTTTTTCGGTTTTTGTGTGAATATTATTACTATATTGTATACGTAGAACAATAAATACACAAGTACTCCAAATACGTGAGCAATCACAACCTTGACTTGGGAGGTCATTACCCAATCATTGTATTCGAATCTCAAACCAAATAAAAAGGCAAAAATAGATAATTACTTTCGTGAAGCTTAATCTTGAAAATACAAACTATAAGGTGGGTATAAGGCGGATATTATAAAATATATCCTAAGGAAAAAGGCTCTTAAGTGCTTCGCGCCGCCTCGTTTCCCCGCTTGCTTGTGAGTATTTGATTGTGAGAGTGAATCGAGGGTTTTGCCGCCCAAAGTATTACTAAGTATCATATATATTTTCTTGGTTTCAATTTGATTAAACCCTCTTGAACGATTTGGTGTTCCACCATCGTTCTAAAGTCATCGAAGGCGTTCACTCCACGTGTTCGTTTTCATTCTTTGAGGCTTCGTTAATCAAGAGATTTGATTAGTGAGGAGATTTGTGGACTCATTGTCTACTTAATACATTCACCAAGTTCCAAAAAAGGTTAATACAATCAAAAACCACAAAAAAAATTGAAAAAATACAAAACACCAAAAAGAATCTTCTTTGCTCATCCCCTCGTTGTACGTGACGTTTATGCTAACTCGAAATCAAGCAAGACGTGCTCGTAAACGAAAAAACAAATCTATCACTCCAAACAATTCTAGTGAGGAGTCTCCTATTGACGAACCCATTGTAAGAGAAGCACCAACCATGGCGAATCGAACTATGATGGAGTTACTTCAAGCACCCACCGAGGGTTATGGAGAGGCTATTGTGATTCCCGCTATCCTTGCGGAGAATTTCGAGGTTAAGACGGGTTTGTTGTCCATGATTCAAAACAACAAATTCCGTGGTGATGAGAAGGACAATCCTCACAACCATATCCGCCAATTCAATCGTCTTACCGCTACTTGCAAGTTTAAGGATGTTTCAAACGACTCGATTAAGATGATGCTTTTTCCGTATTCCTTAGCGGGGCCCGCAAAAATTTGGTTAGAGAAAGAGCCACCCAATTCTATATTGACGTGGAAGGATCTCGTGTCTAAGTTTGTGAACCAATTTTTTCCGCCCTCTAAGACTAGGCACTTGAAAAACGAGATTTCAAAGTTTTCACAAGAATTTAATGAAAGTTTTTCAACGGCTTGGAATAGGTTTAAGGAAATGTTACATGAATGTCCTCATCACGGTTTTTCCGATTTGCATCAAATTGACACGTTTTACAATGGACTTAATGATCATGAAAGGGATTATTTGAATGCCGCCGCGGGTGGTAATTTTTTGTGTAAAACGGTTGAGGAAGCTTTGGTGATTATTGAAAATAGATCTAAGGTGTATAGTCCTCGTAGCACGTCTAGTGTTCGTAAGGCTTCGTCTTCGGCTTCACCTTCTTTGTCTAATACCATCGATGCTTGCCAAATTGAGGCGAACTTGGAAAACAAGATTTTTGATAAGTTGAAAGGACTTTTGATTGAGTTTAAAGTTGGTGAACCAAGTGCTCCCGCTACGGTTAAAGCGGTTGAGGTTTCTTGCATGTATTGTGGTGGAGGTCATGATTTCTCCGAGTGCATTACCAACGGTGGTAACACTTCGAGTGCCTTTGCGGCCACGGGAAATTACAACCAAAACGGTCAAGTTTCCCGCTCTAATCAAATGACTCCACCGGGTTTTGGATCAAATCAAAATGCTAACAACTATCGCAACAATCAAGTTGGTTTTAAGAATAATTATAACAAGGGAAATTATGGGAATCAAGGGGCTAATAATCAAGTTTCAAACAAAAATGATTTTCAAAATAACAACAAGAGTTTGCAAACATTGAAAGATCTTCCAAGTGAGTTTGTTGAATATGCTAGTGGTAATGATGCTAGGTTTGACAACATTCAAAGAGAAATAATTAGCCTAAGATCCGAGTTCAAAAACGACTTGAAGAAAGAGTTGAAAAATGAGTTAGCTAATGAACTTAAAATCCACACCAACAAGATGGAAGGAAATGTCACTAGGTTGCAACAAAACCAACAAAAGATGGAACAAGGGCAACATGAGATTAAACAAGAGATGCTTAAGGCCGAGAAAAGGCAAACCGAAGCCGTATTGAGGCAATCTAATTTTGAAGATAAAATCTCGTCTATGTTTGAGGCAATAATGTGTAAACCGTCGTCAAGTGGTCTTCCTAGTAACACCATATCCAACCCTAAGGGTGAGATGAAAGTGATTACCACACGTAGTGGTAAGACACTTAAGGAGCCGGTTCCTCAACCAATTGCTCCTACGGAGGAAGCAATTGAGGAAGAACCCGAGGTGGTGGTCGAAAAGGAGCATATTTCAAGCCCACAAAGTACCGCTCATGCCACACCTACGGTTGACCCATCACCCATATTGGAACCCGAGATTCCAAAGGCTATGCCTATGCCCCAACCCACACCACCCTTGCCTTACCCATCGAGACTTAGGAAGGAGAAACGACAAGAGCGCGACAACTATCAATTTGAGCTTTTTATGAAAATGTTTCGTGATTTGCACTTTAATGTGAGTTTCGCCGATGCCTTGGTCATGATGCCTCGATTTGCCGCTAACTTTAAGAGTATGTTGAACAACAAGGAGAAATTACACCAAAAGTCTAGTTGTTCGTCGGTTTATCTTAATCGCATACCTCAAAAAGTCGGTGATCCCGGTAAATTTTTGATCCCTTGTGCAATTCAAGATATGGAAGAATGCTATGCCTTGGCCGATCTTGGTGCTAGCATTAACTTGATGCCACTTGCAATCTACAAGTCGCTCAATCTTCCTAATCTTACTCCTTCACGAATGTCTATTGAGTTGGCCGATCATTCCACGATTCTTGCATGTGGTTTGGCGGAAGACGTTTTTGTGAAAGTGGGGAAGTTCTACTATCCCGTAGACTTCATTGTTGTTGACATCCCCACGGATCCTCAAGTTCCTCTCATTTTAGGTCGTTCGTTTTTAGATACGTCTATGGCTTTGATCGATGTGCATGCTAGAAAGATCACCTTACGTTTCAACGACGAGGAACTTGTTATAAACGCAACTCAAAACTCTCAAATTTCTCATGTTTATTCCGTTGCAACCATAAACCTCGTTGATATGATTGACGTGGTTTGCGAGGAATTTTCACAAGAAGTTCTAGGTTTTGGTGATGAAGAAACTAGTGGCAATCCCACTATGTTGGATCCAATTCTTGATAACTCGACACCAACCTTCACTCCTTTTGAAGGTGGTGGTTTTACGTTGGAGGAATGCAATGTTCCATGTACTTGTGACGAAGACCTCGACAACGATGAGGACTTCTCGATTATCAAGGATTTTCTTAACGATTTCCCATTTCCTCCACCCGAGGAGGTTATGAGTATCGAGCCCAAATCTTCACTTGAGGAACCACCTATCCTCGAGTTGAAAGATTTACCTCCTCACCTCGAATATGTCTATTTGGAGGAGGACGACAAGTTGCCGGTTATTATTGCGAAGGAACTTTCGAATGATGAAAAAACCGCACTTGTCGATGTTCTTAAGGCTCACAAAGGGGCGATTACGTGGAAGTTATCCGACATTAAGGGGATCGATCCCAAGTTTTGTACCCACAAAATCTTAATGGAGGAGGATTTCAAGCCAACAATCCAAAGTCAAAGGAGGGTGAACCCCAAAATTCACTACGTCATCAAAAAGGAGGTCCTTAAACTCCTTGACGCGGGAATGATTTACCCTATTTCCGATAGCCCTTGGGTGAGTCCTATTCATTGTGTCCCTAAAAAGGGAGGGATGACCGTTGTGCCAAACGATGCCAACGAGTTGATTCCCACGAGACTCGTGACCGGATGGAGAGTGTGCATTGACTATCGAAAGTTAAATGAAGCCACTCGAAAAGACCATTTTCCCTTGCCCTTCATGGACCAAATGTTGGAGCGTCTTACGGGAAACGATTTCTATTGCTTTTTAGATGGTTTTTCCGGTTACTTCCAAATTCCCATCGATCCTCGTGATCAAGAAAAAACTACGTTTACGTGTCCATATGGAACGTTTGCCTATCGTAGAATGCCATTCGGACTTTGCAATGCACCGGGAACTTTTCAACGATGCATGATGGCTATTTTTCATGATATGATCGAGAAGACGATGGAAGTCTTCATGGATGACTTTTCCGTGTTTGGTGATTCCTTTACTTCGTGTTTGTCGAACCTTGAGAGAATGTTAAAACGTTGTGAGGAAACCAACCTTGTGCTCAATTGGGAAAAGTGTCATTTTATGGTTAAGAGTGGAATCGTCTTAGGGCACAAGGTCTCGAAAGCGGGGATTCAGGTAGATCAAGCTAAGGTAGACGTCATCGCCAAATTACCTCATCCCAAAACCGTCAAGGGAGTTAGGAGTTTCCTAGGCCAGGCGGGCTTTTATCGACGATTCATCAAGGATTTCTCGAAGATTTCTCGACCCATTACACATCTTCTTGAAAAAGAGGCACGTTTTGTCTTTGACGAAGATTGTGTACGAGCCTTTGAGATCCTTAAGAGGAAACTTACCGAAGCTCCCATTCTTGTTGCTCCAAATTGGAACCTCCCCTTTGAACTTATGTGTGATGCAAGTGATTACGCTATTGGGGCCGTTTTGGGGCAACGTCATGATAAGCATTTCTTGCCTATACACTATGCTAGCAAGACGATGACCGAGGCTCAACTTAAATACACTACAACGGAAAAGGAGTTCCTTGCCGTGGTGTATGCATTTGAGTAATTCCGACCTTACCTCGTCTTGACGAAATGCATAGTGTATACGGACCATTCGGCTATCAAGTATCTCATGGCTAAACAAGATGCAAAGCCGAGATTACTTCGTTGGATTCTCCTCCTTCAAGAATTTGATCACACCATTGTTGACAAAAAAGGAGCCGAGAATCTAGCGGCCGATCATCTCTCTCGTTTGGAAGATCCTCACCAAAGTGTTTACGAGCCTAAGGAAATCACCGAAACATTTCCGCTCGAGACACTTGGTTTAGTGAATTCTAAGCTTGATTCTTCTACCCCATGGTTTGCGGATTTTGCAAATTACCATGCGGGTAACTTCATCGTTAAGGGTATGACAACTCAAGAAAAACGAAAATTCTTTCGTGATGTCAAGTTCTACTTTTGGAACGACCCTTACTTGTTTCGAACTTGTGCGGATCAAATCATCCGTCGTTGTGTATTTGGCACCGAAGCTTCTAATATCCTTAGAGCTTGCCATGAGGGACCCACGGGTGGTCACCACGGTGCTAATCTCACGGCTAAGAAGGTGTTTGATGCCGGCTTCTTTTGGCCTACTATTTACCGAGATGCACAAATCCTTGTGAAGTCTTGTGATGCATGCCAACGACAAGGAAAAGCCTCACAAAAAGATGAAATGCCACAAAATATCATTCAAGTATGTGAGATCTTTGACGTTTGGGGTATAGACTTTATGGGGCCGTTCCCATCATCTCGTGGTAATAAGTACATCCTTGTTGCGGTTGACTACCTATCTAAGTGGGTGGAGGCGAAGGCCTTGCCCACTAATGATGCTCGTGTGGTAGTTAAGTTCTTGAAAAGTTTGTTTGCTAGGTTTGGAACCCCTCGTGCGATCATAAGCGATCGTGGAACCCATTTTTGTAATGACCAATTCGAAAGAGTCTTAAGGAAATATGGGGTTACACATCGTCTTTCTACGGCTTATCACCCACAAACGAGTGGGCAAGTCGAGGTTTCAAACCGAGCATTGAAGAGGATCTTGGAGAGATCCGTGGGGGAAAACCGACAATCTTGGTCGGATAAGTTAGACGATGCTTTATGGGCCTTTAGGACCGCTCATAAGACACCCATTGGGTGCACTCCCTATAAGCTTGTGTATGGAAAGAATTGTCATTTGCCTATCGAGTTAGAACACAAGGCTTATTGGGCCCTAAAGCATTGTAATGATGATATGGAGACCGCGGGAAAACACCGGAAAATGCAATTAAATGAATTGGATGAATTGAGAGACATTGCTTATGAAAATTCATTGATTTACAAAGAGAAAACTAAAAAGTTGCATGATTCAAAAATTAAAAACCGGGTTTTTAACATTGGGGATCAAGTATTGCTTTTTAATTCAAGATTGAAAATATTTTCCGGTAAATTGAAATCCCGTTGGTCCGGTCCATTCACCGTGACTCAAGTATTTCCGTATGGGACCATCGAGCTAGCTCAAGATGATGGTCCTAACTTCAAGGTGAATGGACATAGGTTGAAGCACTACTTTGGTGGGGAAGTTCCATCCTTGAACTACCTCGACCAAATCACCTTCCCCAATGATAATTAGTATTGAGGGGATCGAGTCGAGCTCATGACTCGATAATCAAAAACGAGGAGCCTCGTGGGGGAGTCCCATGCTTATCCTATGTACATATTATCGTTTTCTTAGTCTAATGTAGCTTACGTGTGGGGATTTGTGCCCTTCCAACCTTTGTTCCGTGGTTGTTTGTGATATGTGGTTTTTAGATCATGATCTTCACGATTGGAGCCTCTCGTGTTCGTTTTAAGGGAGCACTCGATCATTTGCTTTGGAGACATTTCTCAATATCCATGATATATCCTTTATTGTTCTAACCTTAGGTTTTTAGCACACTTCATAAACGGCTATTACTTAATGGTTACACCCTTTCCATGCTAGATTAGGCATTCGACTACGTCTCTAGTATGGGAGTGTTTGCACCCCTAGACTCGAAACATTGAGGACAATGTTTAACTTTAGTATGGGGGGTGAATAGATACTTGCCTTGCCAAACCTTCACGCTTTCCAAAGTTTATCGTTTTGTTTATCGTTTTGTTGCAAAATAAGGCTAAAAATGGCCAAATTTTAAAAATTTTCTTATGTTTTATAAGTGCTTAAAGACACGAATGTAGGTTTTCCGATGGCGAGAATAAGAGTAATTTTTGACTCGACCGTGCGTGTTGAGCACTTAGCTTTGATTCCTTAACTACACATTAGGCTAAGTCTCTTAAATGAGGACGAGAAATGATAGGGTTAATTATAAGTTACTATGCTAAACGTAGAGTACTCGTATTCTTTCAAAAACTCATGTGTTCTCGTTGTTTGCTTATTCTCCCTTCGCATGTAAATATTTTTTGCTTAATAAATAGTGACTTAGCGGTTTAGTTAGGATTGTTGGGTTTCTAGTCTTTTCTAGTAGCTTCCGTGTAATTAAATTGGGAAGACATTAAGGTATCGCCAGCGTCACGGTTTTGAAGTATTGGCACCCTAATAATCGAAAGCTTCACCCAATAATAAGATTTCAAGTGCTCACCTAAATCAAGCAAACAATTTGAAGCCCCACAAGGCCGAAAAATCTATGCAAAATTGAAAGTGAATCAAGCCTTAATCTTCGAAGCTTTAAAGATCCAAAATTCGCCTTAGCGTGAGGATATACGTCTTTGGCTAATAAAACCACCGATGAGGCGGATAATAAAAGGCAAGGCAAGACCGAAGTCATAATAAAAGCTTCATGGCGAAGTTGAATAAAAGATGGAGGTAAACCAAAGATAATAAGGCCCTTCCGTTAGGGGGCGTATAAAAGTCTTGGTAATAAGTCTCATGTTCAAAACCGTTATAAAACCGTGTTTATCGATTCTTCTTGTCAACTTAATTTTTTAACATCGTCGTCTATTAGGAGGGGTTATTGATTTGATGGTCTTAGTTACACCGTTAGGACTCTATTTTTAGACCTAAATCTCTATTATCGCATAAGTCAAACAATGTATCCTCGTGAAACATTCAAGACATCATAAAATATAAGAGATACAACTTAGGAATAATGGGAGGATAAGTACGTGATTAGGGCATATGAGTAGTGTTAGCATTACTAACTTATAATGACAATGATCTCGTTGCACGCTTAGCATGGAATTGGAGTGAAAATCGAGGACGATGAAATTATTTCTAACGAAGCATTTACGTGTTCTTGTTCTATGAACCTAAACGTCCCATTTTGCGATGAAAATCATACATTATGTCTATAACACAAGTAGTAGTAATAGTAGTAGTGTAGCTAGTTTATCATTCCAATAAAGTGAATAAAATGAATTTTGGAGATGCTTTGATACTTTATTCTAGCATTGCGTGAGGGCACGGCAATGGTTTAGTATGGGGGAGTGATGAGACTGCTTTTATACATAGTCTCATCTTCCAAATAGGGCTTGAAATGCATTAAATATCATCAAAATACCCAAATATATGCTTGTGTTTGTTGCTTGTGTATTTTAGGTACGGATATTGAGATAATGACAAAAGATCACAAGAATCATGCAAAAACGAACACGGGAAACGAAGCCGCACAATAAACCAAGCCCTAGTGAAGACTTTCCCAAAATCAACCCTTGAAGATTTGAAGAATTATGAAGAAGGGTCCTCCAATTATGAAGAATTGACACTTTATACCCTTGTATCCTCATAATTACAAGTTTGGTCCCTAAAGTTTGTCAAAATTACCAAAAGGGCCCTTAACTTTGAAGAATTGACAAGTTTAGCCCCTCAACAAAGCTAAATTTTCAACCAAAATCATCCACAAAGTCAAATATATCATGAAGTCCTTCAAAGTACAAGAAATGACAAGTTTGGTCCTTTGAAAAATCCAAAATTACAAAAAGGACCCTCAACTTTCAACAATTGGCAAAAATGGTCCCTCATTTATCAAGACTGGCAATTTCAGTCCTCCAAGATGACAATCATACAAGTCAAAACCATTATCATTGAAGAAAATGCCAAACCAGCCCTTGAAGAATTCACTTATGGCAAGAAATACCCCTGATTACACTTTGTGAAAATTTTTGGGCCAAAAATGCCAAAAGTCCAAAGTTGATAAGGCTTAAATGGGCGCTGATAGAACTTTGTTTGCAAGTGACAAGAAAGAAGGAAAGGAGGGACCAAAAGGGGCCAGACAATAAACTTACCTAGACCAACCAGCTCTTGCCACGTGCCCCACTATCTCTTTTCACCCAATAGCAGCTCTCCTTTCTTCCACATCATCATCCACTCACAACTAACTTAATTTATTAAGTTAATTATGGCGCCTAACACCTGGTTTAAAAACTTAAACGGATTAAAACATGCACTATTCATGTTCTTGATCCAAATTGGGTTTTTATTAATGGCTTGTAATTAGACACTAATCTGCTCCAGATTTATGATTAAGCTAATCATAAACACAACCCAACCTTAATACTACTTGCCACATCACTCACTTGTCCCACACATGCCTCCCCTGCTACAAAGAGAGGAAGAAGACAAACAGTAGGGCCACAATCCAACGTCCCACATTCATGCTTACTTTCTAAGCATCTTATGAGCCATTTGATCACAACTTCATGCCAGCTATCTTCACAAGGGTCCAAATTCAGTCACATGATTCAAGAAGAAGACAAAGACCTCAAGGGCATTTTTGGGACTTAAGCATTAGGGTTTACACGTATTTCAGCCTTCTAGGACCTTGTACACCCTCTATATAAAGGGTCTAGTTCATTTCATTTGCTCTTGCTTTTGGTTTTTCCTTTGTTCAAACACTTGTAAATCCTTTTTCAGTTTAATGAATTTGAGTTAAGTGATTTGAAGAAAGACCAAGTGCCATCTTTATTCTGCTTATTATTGTTCTTAGTTTACTGCTTTTGAAGTTAAAAACCTGTTTTCAAAAGAGGAGTGTGCACAAGTTTGCATATTTTCCTCATTTTCTTGATATTTTGCTAAGTCTTGTTCCAATCTTGGAATTCTTGGGCTATAGGGCTGATCATAGCATCCTAACTGAGTTGGTTAAGGTGTGGTGAGGCTTATAACTTGGGGATAATCAAGTGTGGGGTAACAAGTTTGCATCAATCAAGATTTTTCCAAGTTTCTGATTTTTCATGTTATTGTGCTTAACCCTTGTTGAATCTTAGCAGGCTTTTGTGGAAGCTTGTGCTTGTTCTTGCTAGCACATAAGCTCAAAATTCGTGGGTGTGGATGTACATCCATGAGGTTTGCTTACTTAATCTCCAAATCTGCATAAATTGTGATTTTTGGTGATATTTGTATGAAACTGTTGTTCTTGTGAATTTTGTGGCTTGTTCTTGCTTGAATCTGTTTATTAGACTTGTTAGAGTGTTAATTGATGCTTGGTTGGCCTGAAATCTTGTTTTGCTTTTGAAAATCTTGATTTGAAAAAGTTAAAGGGGTGTTTGGGTCTACTGATTTGTGCTTGTAATCTGATTTTGTGTTAAGGGAAAGTGTTGTTTATGCTTTGTATCTGTTATACCTTTGTTTGAGAGTGTTTTGCTGCAAGTTTTTGGGTTTGAACACTTGAATTGATCAATCTGCTATATAGGCCTTGTTTCTGCTTGTTTTGACCTAGGATTTTGGGAACACTTAGTGTGTATGCATGCTTAGGGATAAAAGTGGTTTAAACAAAGTTAACTTAACCTGTTTGAAAGATTTGAGGTGTTGAAATTGGCTTGTGTGTCAAATACATCAGCAAAAGTAGAAATCTGCATGTGTAGTGTTCATCAGTAACTTTCATAGCTTGGATCTTGCTTAATTCTTTGAACCAGTGCATGAAACCTGTTTAGACTTGCTTATTGGAGTTTATTATAGCTTGTGTGTGCATTTGGTTGAATTTGGTTGGCTGATTTGTGCTAAAATTGCTCTTGCATGCTAAACTGCTTATTGTTCATGTCTGTGCAATATCTGGTGATTAATTGATTAAACTGTATCAATTGGCTGTTTGTGATTGTGTTATTTTGCTTGTTATTGACTCCTTTTGATCCAAAGATCAATTGGGTGCCTTTGTGAAAACTGAATCCAAGAAAAAGTCACTAAAGACAACAAGTCAAAATAGTCAAGCAGTGGGAAAAGTTCCCACTGCTCAACATCCAAAACTAGCCCCTGCTAGTGCAATTTTATCATCAGCTTATCAATAAGCTATTTTAGCTTATTCTGTCTTGCAACAACTTATTTTTTGTAATAGAACTTCATTATTTGACCCATTTAAGTAAACTGGAGCTTATCAGACTTTGACTTTGACTTTTCACTAGAAAACCAACTTGTTTGACTTTTAAGATAAGTGCTTATTTGATTTTCCAGCTTATTGAGTGTGCTTATTTGAAAGTTCTTTGGTTTTTAAGCTTAGTTTTGTCAAAAGAAACATTTTGCAACTTGAATCAGCTTCTAAGGTGGTCTAGATCATAAAAACGACTATTTTGTCGTTTTGTGAATAAGTTGTTGACTTGTTTCTGACTTATTGAGTGGTCTTATTTGAAATTTCTTTTTACAGAAGTCTTTGTTAGGTCAAAAGAAGGTTGTGTGTTAAATTTTAGCTTATGGCATCAGCTTATAGCTTAATGGGCCAAAAAGCCCATTAAGAATAAGCTGCTTATTATAAGTTAGCTTATTTCACATTTTCAGCTTTTGGGCCTTTGGAAAAAGTTGTTTAAAATCAAATTTTGAGTCAACCTGTGCTTTTTGAGCTTATTTTGAGCACTTTTTCTTATTGGGCCTTAATTAAGCCCAATAAGGGACTGTTTTGGGTTTGGCCCATTTTCTAGGCCCAATAGGGGTATTTAGGTAATTTCACTTTCATTTCTGAGTTATTTAGGTTAAATTAAGCTAGTTTGCAAGTTTTTAGAATTTTTTATAATTTTTGGATTTTTAATATTATTTTAATATTATTTTATTATTAAAAACTAAAAGTCTGATTTTCTAGGTTTTTATATTTTTCCTAGGTTCTAAATACTTAATTAGGATTTTTGCAACTTTCCAAATATTTTTTAGGTCTTTTAATTATTTGTTATAATTAATTTAAGATTTAATTGATTTTAGGAGTTTTTAATTATTTAAAAATAGTTTAAATTTGTTTTAAAATTTTGAAAAATAGTTTTTAGCTTAATTAGAGTATTTTTGAGGTTTACAAACTTGAAAATCTTGTTTAGGGATTTTTAATAATTAATTTTGATTTTTAGGGCTTTAATTAGCATTAAAAAGTCATTATCTAATTAATTAAAAGGTTTTTGCAAGTTTTGATTTTTTGTAAACTCTTAGATTATTATTAAGGATTTTTGGTGATTTTTAGGAATTTTTAGGGTTAAATTTTAATTTTGGTGGTTTTTACGACTTTACGTGTACGCCTTTTTAGACTTAGTTTAATCCGTCTTCATAACCGTCATTCTTTTCTAAATCCATTTTCTATTTTTCTTTTCTCAAATATAATCACAAATTAATCCAAGTCATTACACACATAACACACTAGCCTCCTTGAGAACGAACTTAATTGGGTCATTCACACACGGTTTTCCTAAATCGTCGTGCTCACTTGCCCTATTTATTGCTCTCTTTTCCTAAAGAGTTGCAAAACATCAACATCAACGACACCTTTGTACAAATTTAAAACCCCTTGTTTTATAAACTCAAATTGCTGAAAACTTTTGCTTTTCTCATCCCATTTACGTTTTTCATCCGAAATTTGTTTTTCTAACAAAATTGATTGCTTTTTGAAACTCCTTTTTAAAGAAACTTTCTTTTGGGGTTCATCACTTGGTGGTGGAACACTGTTATACATCTTTTGTTCTTTTGAAAGTTCTTTTTGAGGAACAAACTTAATATAATTATCAGAATCAGAAAGGTTTATTAAATCACTTAAGTTTGATCGACTTTCTTCTTGTTGACGAATGATTTCGTCGCAGTCAGGGAAAAGCATAAGAGCAAGATTATGAACATAACAACGGATATCATAAAGAGCAGGCTTGGTACTTTGAACTTTCTTGAGATATTCAGGCTTGACAAAACTCGTTTTCATATTTCTATTGAGCATATTCATAGTTTGAATAGACTGACCCGTTTTGTAAACAATGTCGTTTAACGTGTCGACTCTCTTTTCCAAAGCAAGAATTTTTTCAATATCCTTTTCTTCACGAGTTTTATAAAGCTCAGTTTGTTCTTTGTTAACCGACTCTAATTCAGTAATTTGGAGTTTATGTAGCAGCAGTTGTTCTTCAAGGTCCAATATCTTTTGTTTTGACATATGAATTTCGTGTGTTACTTCAGAACAATATTGTTCAGTGAGCACCTTACGTTCATATACCAAACCATTAGCTATCACAACCCGTCGATCAGCTTCTTTTACATAATCACACTCTTTAAGCCTGTCTATCTCCTCGGCTAAAGATGTGTTGCTTGCTTTAAACGTTTATTAGCCTCTTTGTTTTCCTCAATTTCATGTTTTAAAGAATCAATAATAGACGCAAGCAAATCACGGTCCTCATCCGAGTCAGTATCCTGAACAGCTTTTCCGTCATCATTACACATATGCTGTGAATCCATAGAGATATTGCTATCCTCCGTGTCCATTACATATGTGTCATTGATGCTTTCGGGTTGCTCAGGATGACGTCGTTCATTAGCAAACACATTATAGTTATCATGTGATGGTACCTTTTCAAGTGGCTCAGAATCATAGATGGGTACAGAAGTATCATCAGTCTATGGGATCACTTCTTGAATCTTTGCCATGTACACATAATGTGCCTCTAACTCTTGATCATCGGCTTCATCATCAGTGTCATCACGCCAGTCAACTTCATCTGCTGTGAGTGGAATTCCTGCTTCTTCTTTCTTACACAGCAGCATCTTTTCCTTGTGATACCCTGAGTCCTTAACCCGTTTTGGCTTCTTGCATTCCCTAGCCATGTGCCCAAATACCTTGCAGTTGAAGCATTGAATCCCAGTCTTCTGCACAACCGGAGTGCCTACAGTATCTCTAGCCCCAACTTTATTCAGCATCCTCTGATTATCATACCTAGCATCACGATCATACCTAGGTGCATGATCAACTTCCTTATATCTAGCATTGGATGATGATCTGAGGTTGTTGTTGGTAGGTTTGTAGATCTTCTTATAAGTTGTGGTGAGTAAAGACATGAGTTCTTCAATCTTCTTGTCCCTTGAAGTTTGTTCATCATCACTGTCTCCATCTGACTCGGTGTCATACTTTGGAGATGGAGTGGGTACAATTGCTTTTGCTTTGTGTTTAGCAGCAGCTAGAGGTTTGGTGGATGAGCTTGATGACTTTGAGGAATGAGTAGGTGGTTGTTGACGGGGAACGGGTTTTGTTGAAGTAGCAGCCACAAAAGGAATAGAATTAGCAGACCGTTCTGCCTTTTCAGCCCTTAGTTCATTCACTTCATTCTGATGTTGTTTTAAGATATCATAAAGTTTGTGATAGGAGATGGTCTTGATATCTTCCCTTTGTTTAACCAAAGTCACAAACCTTTGCCATTCCGGTTTGAGTTGAAGTAGAAACTGAACATTGGCATGATGATTGGAGATGGTGCACTGATTTCTGACAAGCTCATTCATCATTTTGTAGAATCTCGAGTAATATGAGTCAATGGATTCACCATCTTCAGATGTGAATTTTCCAAACTCCCAAAGTAGATTAGTCTCGAGATCTTGATCATTGATCGACTCACCTTGCTTCAATCGATGAATTGCATTCCACATTTCCATAGCATTAGGACAAGCATCAACTGTGGAATAGATATCGTTATCAGTTCCAGTGAGTATGAAGTTTACAGCATCAGCTTCAGCTTGGAGGAGTTTCTTTTTTCTCAGCAGAACATGTGTCAAAATACTTCATAGCTCGTATAGTTGATGAAGTACCATCCTCTGCCTGTGTTGTAATTGGTCTGAATTCAAAAACTGGAGGTGGATTCTCAAGGCAGTGACGAAGAGCAGTTCGGTTTTCTTTTCCGTCGAGAAATCTGAGAAAACGAGATCTCCATTGAACGTAGCAACCAGCAGTGAGCAAAGGTGGATTACCGTTGCCACCTTGTTCCAAACGAATTTGATTAGCAGTTGCAATGTTGATGTTGTTGTTAGACATGGTGAATACTTGTGGATGAATTGCAGATCTTAGTGGATTTGTTGTGATGATGTGTGGTTAAAATTGAATTTCCAAAAATTCAAAAAAAATTTCTCAGTCCAACAATAAATTCCTCAGTCTGACAAAACGGTAAGCCGAAAAATTTTGTATCGCCAAATTTTGAATTTGAGTTAGAAATAGCCAAAAACTAGTAGGGAAAAAACTTGATTTGACTTGACCTAAAAATTTTAACTCTTTTTTTTTAGTCTTCGTGTAAACTATGTTCCAAAACTAGTCTAGATAGTGGCTAAGTCTAAAAATTACTCAAACAAAATATCCATCGGAATGTCCATCGGAATACATGTCGGAATGTCCAGATCGGAATGTACTATCGCAATGTTAGATCGGAATGTTCTGTCGGAATGTGGCTGTCGGAATGTGGCTGTCGGAATGTTCTATCGGAATGTGGTTGTCGGAATGTTTAGATCGCAATATGGCTAGAACAAATTGGACAGAGTAACGACTCAATATCCCTTGAAACCGTCGGAATCCCAGATCACAATGTACGATCGGAATATCTCGTCGGAATAAGGTATCGAAATCAGGGTGATCGCAAAGTAGAATCCTTGGATTATTGCGATCGAGCCTCACACTTTGTACTTTCCGATGGTAACCTTGCTTGAATTTCGGAATGTATAAAAAACAAGAAATTTCGCAACTTTTGATCCAAAAGACTTGTGTTTTAGCCAAAACCAAGATACCCAAGTCACTACTACTAGTATGTAGATGATTTGTATCAAGAATAGACCATGAAAAACACAAAAAAAAATTGGGACGTGAGATATAGATCAAAATAGCCATGAAAAAATCAAGAACACCACACACGAATCTTCAATCACCTATCCACTATAGGCTCTTGATACCAAATGTTAATCCCATTCAATCCATAACACAAGATTTAGAGAGAGAAATAGTAGAAAAGTAGAGAGAGAGAGTAGAGAGAGAAGTGGAAGGTTTACACTAAAACTAGGTGTTTTATGAAATGAACCAACACCCTCTTCCACATGTGGAAGACGGTTATATATGCCACGACTCTAAGGCCTTTGTGGGCTTCATCTTGGGCCGGGCTTGGCATTCACTTGGGCATATAGCCCCTAACAAAGACAATATTAGCTTAAAGTCCAAGCCCGATTTTCTCGACTAACCTATTACTATACAAGACCAATAACGACTAAGATGACCTATTACATTCTTGTTCGACTATATAAAATATACGGCTAACAACTTGTTCCCTTTAGATGATGGAAATGGCCCCATAAAGTCGATACCCCATGCGTCAAAGATTTTACACTCTTGGATGAAATTTTGAGGCATCTCATCTTTATGTATGATCTTGCCTTGTCTTTGGCAAGCATCACAGTGTTTAACCATTTCATGAGCGTCATGATAAATGGAGGGCCAATAGAATCCAGAGTCGAACACTTATTCGCGGTATAGTTAGGACCAAAGTGACCACCAGTGGGTCCTTTGTGGCAAGCTTTAAGGATTAGTAAAGCTGTCGACCCATCAACACACCGACGAATGACAAGATCCGCACATTGTTTGAAAAGGTAAGCGTCGTCCCAAAAATAGTGCTTAATGTCTTTAAAGAACTTTTTATTTTGTTGGGACGTTAACCCTTCCTTGAGAATTCCACCCACTAAATAGTTTGCAATGTCCGAAAACCATGGGGTTTCATCAATATTGGAGTTAATATACATTAAGGCCTCAAGGGGAAAAGAGTCATTAATCTCTTGATTTGGGAGTTCCCCTTGATAAGGATCCTCGAGTCTACTAAGATGATCCGCGGCTAGGTTTTCCGCTCCCTTTTTATCACGAATTTCGATTTTAAATTCTTGAAGGAGTAAAACCCAACGAAGAAGTCTTGGCTTGGAATCTTGTTTAGTTAACAAGTACTTCAACACGAAATGATCGGTATACACAATGGTGGTGGAAAGAACAAGATAGGGGCGAAAATTTTCAAAAGCATACACTACAGCTAAAAGCTCTTTTTCGGTAGTGGTATAATGCAATTGAGCCCACGTCATTGTCTTGCTAGCATAATGGATTGGTTGGAAGTGTTTGTTCACTCTTTGTCCCAAAACCGATCCAATAGCAAAGTCGCTAGCATCACACGTCAATTCAAAAGGTAACTCCTAATTACGGGTAACTAAGACCGGTGCCTTAGTTAATTTATCCTTAAGAAGATTGAAAGATTCAATACACTCTTTAGAAAGGATAAAAGGAGTATCTTTTTCCAAGAGGTGGGTCATCGGGCGAGCAATCTTAGAAAAATCTTGAATGAAACGACGATAGAAGCCCGCATGACCAAGGAACCTTCTCACTCCCTTCACGGTTGAAGGAGGAGGTAATTTAGAAATCACATTAACTTTAGCACGGTCGACTTCAATACCGGCTTTGGAAATTTTATGACCAAGAACAATGCCTTCTTTTACCATGAAGTGGCATTTTTCCCAATTAAGAACAAGACGAGTGTCTTCACACCGTTTTAGCATACGTTCTAAATTAGCAAGGCAAGTAGAGAAAGAATCACCATAGACCGAGAAATCATCCATAAAGACTTCTATAGTTTCTTCAACCATGTCATGGAATATAGCCATCATACACCTTTGGAAAGTCCCAGGAGCATTGCATAAGCCGAAAGGCATTCTTTTGTAAGCAAATGTTCCATAAGGACAAGTGAATGTGGTTTTCTCTTGGTCTTTAGGATCGATGGGAATTTGAAAATACCAGAAAAACCGTCTAGGAAGCAATAATAATCATTACCCGCTAAACGCTCGAGCATTTGATCCATGAAAGGAAGAGGGAAATGATCCTTGCGAGTGGCATCATTGAGCTTGCGATAGTATATTCAAACTCGCCAACCCATGACAAGTCGAGTACGGATCAACTCGTTTTTTTCATTGGGAACAACGGTTATTCCGCCTTTCTTAGGCACACAATGGACGGGACTAACCCATGGCGAAGCCGAAATAGGGTAAATCATTCCGGCATCTAGAAGTTTAATAACTTCTTTCTTGATGACGTCATGAATTTTTGGATTAACCCTTCTTTGGCTTTGGATTGCGGGTTTAAAGTCATCTTCCATGAGAATTTTATGAGTACAAAAGTTTGGATCAATTCCGCGGATATCGGAAATTTTCCAAGCAATTGCTTTCTTAAGATTCTTCAGCACATCGATAAGTCGAGATTTTTCGTCTTCTTTCAAGTCCTTTGCGATGATGACGGGTGACTTCTTAATGTCTTCAAGGAACACGTATTCGAGATGAGACGGTAGATCCTTAAGCTCTAAATCCAGAGGATTGTCAATGGAAGGCGTAGTCAAATTCAGATCATCGATAGAGATTTCCTTAGGGGATGGTGGAGAAATATGGTCCTCATTTAGAAGTTTCTCAATGGTACGAATGTCTTCTTCCCAATCGGTGGGAGAATCGTCATATTTTAAGTCCACATCCCCCAAAGTTGCTTCAAATTCTTTCAAAAGGAAATCACTTTCTCCAAATGGAGTTAGCGAGGGAGCAATAGAGGCAACGGTCTCAACAATGGGTAGAGAAGAAGAACCACTTTTACAAGCGTCTTTGAAATGCTCTTCACAAGCCTCATCAAGAACGTCAATGAAATTAACGCTCTCGTTTTCATAAGGTTGTTTAGAAAGCTTACCCATGTTGAAGACGATTTTATTGTCACCAACTCTCATGATTAATTCGCCCGCGGCTACATCAATGAGAGTGCGACCGGTCCTTAAGAATGGACGTCCAACGATTAATGGAACACGGGGGTCCATCTCGTAGTCAACGACAACAAAATCCGCCGGAAAGGTGAATTTGTCGACACCGACGAAGACATCTTCGGCTATCCCCACCGGATAAGAAACCATACGGTTAGATAATTCCAATGTCATTCGTATGGGGACTAGCTCGGGTAGAGATAATTTTTTCCAAACAATTAATGGCATTAAGTTTATACTAGCACCTAGATCGGCTAGGGCCATACAATTCTCTACCCCGGGGAAGTTGCAAGGAATGAGAAAACGACCCGGATCACCAAGTTTGGTTGGTAATTTCCTTAAGAGCACTGCGGAGCAATTCTCATTAAGTTGGGTCTGAGCGATATCAAGGAGTTTCTCCTTATCACTGAGAAGATCTTTAAACATTTTAGCATACTTCGGCATGTGAGCGAGAGCCTTGGCAAAGGAGATGTTGAAATTTAGTTGTTTAAACATTTTAAGAAAGTTAGAAACCTGAATATCATCCTTGTTCTTCAACTTCTCTTTCCTCAACCTTGAGGGATAAGGTATATTGGGTTGAGATGAAGGCTTTGGATTGGAATTATTACTCACATCCTTAGGTGGTGGAGGGGTGGGGTTGGAAGGTAAATGAGTTGGGGAAAGTTGCTCTTTTTCCTTAGTCACAATCACGGGAGTAGGTATAGGAATCTCGGGTTCCTTATAAACTTTTCCACTTCGAGTGGTGATTGCTTTCATCTCCCCTCTTGGGTTAGCAACGGTGTTACTCGGAAGAGAACCCGAAGTAGAGGGTTGATTACTTTGGAAAAACAAAGCCATCATATCTCTTAAGTCGTTCGTTTGATTGCTCAACGAAGTTCGCATGTCCTTCCTTAGCTCGGCTTGAATATCGTTCCCTTGTTTCGCCATGTCACCCTTCAAGTTAATGAGTTGGCTTTGAAGGTTCGTCACCATCTCTCTATTGGTCCTAATGTAAGTTTCGAGGTCTTGGTTCAATGTCGTGGGTTGATTGAGAGGTGGGTCTTGGTAAGCTTGATTATTTCCTTGAGGTGGATATGAGTTTCTTTGGGATTGATATTGATTGGCAGCTCGAGGTTGGCTTTGATTGTTTCTATTGAAGTTTTGTTGGTTTTGGTTTTGAGGAGGAAAAACCGGGTGGTGAAAGGAAGTTGTTTGAACGATAACTGAGCAAATTACAGTCTCCTTGAGGGCGAGCCTGATAGCCTCCCGTGGAATAGTTACCGTATGCCGCGTTAACGTTTTCACAAAGATTGCCTTGGGTAGAGGGGCAATCATTGTAAGAATGAGGACCACCGCACGTTTCACAAGAAATAGCAACAACTTTAGCTTGTTGATTTTGGTTAGTAACCAAAAGTTGCATATTTTTGCTCATTTCGACCATTGCGCGGGTCATTTCGGTCATATCAGGGTTAGAAGAAGTAGAAGAAACATTGACTCTCGGGTTTGATCTTGAGGATGCGGATGAATCCCAATTCTTGTGGTGAGTAGTCATGTTTTCAATTAACTCTCTACACTCCTCCGGTCTCCTTTTCATAAAAGTACCACCGGCGGCGGCATTATTCGTATCACGATCACGAAAAGTGAGACCGTTGTAGAAGGTATCAATGAGAGTGACGGGGAGCATGTTATGATTTGGACAACGGTCGATCAAAGCATTGTAGCGTTCCCAAGCATCAAAAAGTGATTCATCATTTTCTTGAGTGAATCAACTAATTTGGTTCCGAAGGCTAGTGACCATGGAGGGTGGAAAGAAGCGCGACAAAAAACGTTGAGTCATCTCATCCCATGTATGAATAGAATTTTTAGGGAGACGGTCAAACCATTTCTCGGCATGGTGGGATAAAGTGTGTGGGAAGAGATGTAGGCGAAGGAAATCCATAGTAACACCGGGAAGTTTCATGCTTTGGGTGACGGCAATAAATTTGTCGAGATGTTTATTAGCATCATCCTCCGGTAATCCGCGAAAAGGACAGTCGTTTTGAACTTGCTGGATCATGTGATGCTTCAACGAAAATTCAGGAGTCGTGATTTGCATCGGCGCAATCGGTCCTCCGCGTCCATTCATGGTTGGCTGACAAAGCTCCTCCATTGTGCGTAGGTCGGGTTGTGGGCCATTGTTGTTATTATTATCCATGTTGGGGTGGGGTGGGTTGTTATTATTATTATGCACACAGGCCATATCTATGTCTCTAAGAGTCTCGGGCTCAGAATAAGACGTAGATCGAGTACGCATACACTAAAATGAAATAAAATATTTTTTGGTTTTTTATCTTTTTTTTATTGTTTTTGGATTTTTGAAAATTTTATATTTTTTAGGATTTTTGAAAATTTTTGTGCTTGAAAATAACGGTCCCAAAAGAACGGATCCCAAAATCTAATTTTTCTCACTAAAAACCGTTAATCTTTACGAAAAGAGCCGGCAGCGGCGCCATTTGATTTATGACTTTTGTGTGTGCTCAAGAAAGTGTCGTTCGTACTCGATTCAATTCGAATTGATCACGGTTAATGGTGGAATTGTTGGTATTGGTCACTAAAAGGGGGAGCTTGATTGTCTAAGCCTACAAGTAACATTAATATTAAAATAAAGCAGAATGTCTAACCTTGATTGCTCAATCAGAGTGAATACTGCAAATCAGAACTTGGTGAAAGAAATTAAGAATAAAAGTGAAAATGTAAGTGTGTTGACTAAAAATAAAAGCTTTAAAAGTTAAATTAAAAATTAAGACTTAAATAAATGACGTAAGATTAAACTTTAAAAAGTAAATTTTGAAAACTTAATAAAATTGAAAACTTTAAATAAATCTAAGATAAAAACAATTAATGCTTAATAAAATTGGCGGGAAATATAAAAGTTTAAAAGCTCAAAACAAGAAATAAACAAATGTATAAGTTGGGAAAACAAGATACCAAACCTAATTCGGAATCTCAAAAAGTACACAACCTAGTTCGGAATATTACATCCAGGACTTAGTTCGGAATACCTGTGCCACACATAATTCGGGATCCACAATCTTGGATCTAGTTCGGAATCCGTCGTTCTGAAGCTAATTCGGAATAAGTTGGTTCTGATCTAATTCGGTAAACAAACACTTGATCTAATTCGGAATGGGGAAAACACACTCAGTTCGGAATCCCAGTTCCTTATATAGTTCGGAATGCGAGTCTGTTGTGTAGTTCGGAAAGAAGATTAATGATGTAATTTGGGATATGAAATTCTGATGTAATTCGGGAAACTCATATGCTATACATAGTTCGGAATAAACGTCTCACACATAGTTCGGAATATACTAATGAAGAACCTAATTCGGGAAATGTGATGAAGGAACTAACTCGGAATGATGAGAATTCTCATGTAGTTCGGAATAACAATCTTGAATGTAATTAGGGAAAACAATCTTGCTCACAACTCGGAATATGATTTCCCACTCAGTTCGGGATAAGCAATTTCCAACCTAACTCGGAGTATTAGGGTTTTAAGCAACCCGAACAAGGAACAGTATAAGCAAACAAGAAAATTAAGCTAAAATCAAATAAGCACTAATCTAAAAACTTAACCAAATCAATTTTATGAAAAAGCAAATAAGCCACAATTTAAAAACTTTTAAAAACACTAAATAAACAAAAATTTAAAATCAACTTTTTATGAAGAACATTAAACTATCAAAATCAACTTATTTTAAAAACTATTAAACATAAAAATTAAGCAAATAAGCACCTTAATCTAAAAACTCTAAACACACCAACTCAATAAGCACAATCAAATAAGCAAAAAAATCACATCATCAACAAAATTAAACCAACTACATGATTAATTAAGCAAAAACAATAGATTATTAAGAAAGGTAGAATGAGAATTATGAAATAAACTTTATATTTATTAAAGATTAATATCAAAGATTACAAGATTAATATGAAGGTTTGATAAGCTTGAAAAACTAGAGAGAAGAAAAATAAAACACACTTAATTACCTACTAAAATTAAAAACTAAAAAAAATGAAGACTAAAATTAACTAACTCCTCTAGTTACATATAAGAAGACTATTTATAGGGGAGGTAGTAAGTGCTTGTTTCTTCTCTTTTCTTCTCGTCTTTCTCCACTCAGTCTCGCGATTAGTCGAATGATAACTTGAACTCGTCTTATATTTTTCTTTTTGAAGACTTGGTTCTTCGACTTCGTTAAACTTCCGTCTTTAGACTTTTTCTTCGATAAATCTTCAGAATAGGCCTTTGACTTCTGTTCTTCTTGCATTTTTGAGCTTTTGACTTCGTCTTTTGTCTTTTTCTTCGATAAAAGCCCGTGATAGCCCGTGTTTTCTCCCATTTTCATATTTTTATCCTGAAACACAATAAAAACACAAACCACGCATAATTCCGACTTTTACGACATAAAATACACGTTTTGGTCTTGTTATTATTGGAAATAAGTGGTAAAAGGATAAGTGTTTTCACACTTATTATTTATATTATTTTAAACTTACTTTTAATTTTAAATTAATTTTTAGCTTTAATTTTTAATTTTGTCACGTTTTACGTATTTACGTTCGCGTTTTACGTCTATACCTCGTAGTATAATCGTAGTCGTAGCTCTTCTTTAATTTTCTCTCTTCTAAACCAAAAACGACACTAATCCAAATTTGATTTTATATAATTGGCACTTAATTCACACACCTCCTTCGAGAAGGAACCCGTACTTATTCGACTTGTTGGTTTTCCTAAATCGTCGAGTTTAATACTTGCCCATTATACATTGTTTTCCTAAACACGTATTCTTACTACTATCATTTTGGCACCGCCGTCGGGGAGGTGTTTTTGAGTTGCCATTATACATATCGTGTTTGTGTGAGTAGTGCGTTTTTGCTTTTCAATTTTTGGAAAGCGTATATAACGTACATACTCATTTTTGTTATTTTTTTCCTTATTATACTATAATATCCAAATAAATCATGTTTAGTTTTCCTAAATTAAACACAAAACAATCTTTTAATATATTATAGATATACTGGTTTTCGTTTTCTTTGTGAATATTATTAATATATTGTATTTACGTATCACAATAAATTTACAATATCTCCAAAAGCGTAAAAACGCAACCTTAATTTGGATTTCATCACTTAATTATTGTATTCGAATCGCAAAAATCAAAAAGGCAAAATAGATAAATACTTTCGTGAGGCTTAATTTTGATTAACACAAACTATAAGGTGGGTATAAGGCGGTTGTATTTCACGACTTAAGGGAAAAAGGTTCTAAAGTGCTTAGCGCCGCCTCGTTTCCCCCGCTTGCTTGTGCGTGTTTTGAGAAAAAGGGTCAATCGAGGGTTTGCCACCCAAGTATTATCTCGTTTCCAAATTCATTAATCATTTTTTCCCACCGTCTAAGACAACGTTTTTCAAAAACAAGATTACGAGATTTGAGCAAAAACCGAATGAATCTTTTAGAGACGCGTGGGATCGTTTTAAGGAATTGCTTAGGCAATGTCCTCACCATGGATTTTCCGAGTTGCACCAAATCGATACGTTTTACAACGGTCTTAGTTTTCAAGAACAAGATTCGTTGAATTCCGCCACCGGTGGCAACTTTTTGTGTAAAACTCCGAAAGATGCATTAATGATTATCGAGAATCGATCCAAGGTTTACCAACTCCGCAACGCACCGAGTGTTGCCAATGTTAGTAATTCTAATCGCGACATTGAGAGAGTTGATGCGAAAGTCGACAAGTTGACGAATGTGTTTACGTCTTTTCTCATCGAAATGCAAAAGAAAGACGCTCCCGCTATGGTGAAAGCGGTTGAGGCATCGTGTACGTTTTGTGGTGGACCACATAATTATTACGAGTGTACGGCTACGGATGGCCAAACGTCGAGTGTTAACGCGTTAAACAACAAATTTCAGAATCAAAACAACGCGGGTCCATCACAAGGAAACTATAATCAAGGCAACAATTTTTCGAATCAAAATCGTAACAATTTTCAAGGAAATAATCAACAAGGGAATTTTCAAAATTAAGGTTATAATCAAGGTCGTAATTTGAATTGGCGAAACCGAGATAACAACAACAATCAAGGAAACAATTTTTCAAGTGGTAATCAAAACAATTTTGAAAGAAGTAATCAAAATCAAGGAAACTTTAATTCAAATCAAAATAGTTCGTCAAACGATTTTCAAAATTACATGAAAACGAATGAGGCTAATATGAGACGATTAGAGGGAGAAATTGGTACTTTGAAAAACGACTTTTCTAATACTTTGAAAATGCAAAACACGAAGATTGAGCAAGGACAAATTGACATTAAAAATATATTTTCGGCTATTATGAACAAAGCCTCGGGTGCTTCATCGAGTTCGTTACCTAGTGACACCGTTTCAAATCCGAAGGAACAATGTAAAGCCGCCTCGTCTCGTGAGAAAGGTCATGTGATTACCTCTAACCTTGATGGATTTCGTGTTGTTCCTTCTTCTCAACCCTCGAATTCTAAGACGTCTTCTTGTTCTAAAGTCGATGGGGTGAACGTGGCGACCAAGGAAAAGAGTGCACATCCTCGTGTACCTCAAATTCCTTCCACGGTTCATAAAGAGAGTTTTATCGACCTAACCAAAGTAACCCTTGAAGAAACTTGTGCATCGATCCTTCTTAAAAAAACCCAAAAGGCATATGCCGAGAAAGGAAGAGGATCCGGGCCAATTTCTACTACCTTGTGATTTTTCCGAGATTAAGGGATGTTTAGCCCTTGCCGATTTAGGTGCTAGCATCAATCTTATGCCTCATTCTCTTTGGAAATTGATGAGATTGCCTTCACTTACCCCCACGAACATGACAATCGAGCTTGCAAATTGTACACCACTTATACCAATTGGAATAGCCGAGGATGTCTATGTTAAAGTTGGAAAGTTTTTTTTCCTGCGGATTTTGTTGGGTCCACTAGATGTGGATCTTGCAGCTTGTTAAGGATAGTGAACGACTTCTGTAATCACAAGTCTATTCACAGAGAGACTCTAGATGAATCACAAAGTATAAGTGCGGAATACAAATACTATGGACAAGAAGAAACAGAATAAATATAATGACTTGATCCTTTACTAAGGATTTCTAATATTAATATGAACTAGAACAACGTTTGATGAAGGTGTGTTTAACCCTTCTACCCAAGGTTCCTTTTATACTACAAGGAAACCCTAATACATCATTAAACCAAAACGTGTAAAACTGATATGCATATCCTTTCCTAACATATCTCATGCATATCCTAACAAACTACTCAAAATAATAAAGTTTGACTTTCTAAAGACCAGGAGCACATGTTGCTCCTACTACTACTAGAACCAAGAGGAACTACATACCTCCTAGCATACCTATTACAAATAACTATTCCAAAGGTCCTAACAATTAACTTTGAAAGATTCTTAAGCGCATTTTGCCATTTTTCAAATCTTAAAAGTGTAGCATCCAATTTTTCCTGCATGTCTTGCTTATCCTTGATACTGTCATATTTTACCTTTTTAGTGTATTTAAGCATATTAGTGGTGTTTTCTAAATCAATGTTCAGAATTCTAATTTTATCCTCATATTGACGTTGAGTATCTTGAAGCCACCTCTTTTGTTGTTCCAATGTTTTTAAAGAATTCTTATATGCTTGAACATCTAAAAAATACTTATCATTTTGTTCATTTAATTCATTGTATTGAGACAACAGTTCTGAATATTTATCATGACAACCAAGAGGGCAATTTTGTATTTGAGGTGAGATGCCCATAAGAGCAAATTCTTCTGCTTCCTTGGCATCAGACAGATTTCCAGCAATCATTGCAAACACGTCAGTAGAAGGTTTAGCTGTTTCCAAGGTAGCATTCTGATGATCACTCCAGTTAACCATAGAGTCAACATACACCAAAGCTTTCTTGTCATCCTTGATGTCCTAAATCTTGAAGGCTGAATACTTGTTCTTCTCCTGGTCATTCTTGTTTGGGCACTCCCTAGCAAAGTGACCTTGTTGCTGGCAGTTATAGCATCTAACCTTGCTTCTATTAAACCTTGCTGGCTCTCTTGGGTTGTAGTTAAACTTTCGAACGGATTTCTTCTCAAACTTGTGAACCCGGAGAGTGAGCATGGCCATCTGCCACTTGAGATCCATTTCATCCAGGTCAAGTTTATCAACCTGTTTGAAGTCATCAAAAGCAAGTTGCTGTTATGGATCAACATCAGCAACAAAAGAGTGAAGAACAACTTCTACCATGCTACCAGACTTGGCTTTTGGTTCAGGAGTAGAAGTAGTAAAAGTATGCTGAGAAGACACGGTATAGCTTGGGCTACTAGCATAAGACATAGGACTAGATCCCATGGAACTCACAAAAGCAGAGTTAGCAGGAGTAGGAAAAGAATCACTTGAGTATCCTCTCACATGAGGCTCAAAGGTTTTGAGCTTATAAAACAGATCATCAAAATTAAGATAGTCAAGGCCACCTTTTGCCTTGAGAGAGATTACTACCTGATTCCATGAGTAAGGTAAAGCTCTAAGAAACTTGGCATTGATGTCTCCATTGTCAGGTTTAGACCTGAGTTGATTCAACTGGCTAATTATCTTCTGGAACCTATCATACCCTTGATGAATACCTTCAGTTTCAGAGATCTTGAATTCTGTGAATTCATCTCTCAGCATGGATCTACACATTTTCTTTGATTCCTCATTCCCTCCAAACCTTGCTTTTACTCCATTCCAAATCTCTCTAGCATCATCCAAGCGATAAAAATCACCCATGTGATCATCAGGAAGAGACTGAAGCAAAATAGTTTTTGCTTTGATCTCCTTCTGAACAGTTGTGATTTCTTCATGAGTTTTAGGATCAAGAAGGATGATATTACCATTCTTGTCTCTTCCAGTAAACCTCTTACTGTTCCCATTCTGAATAATTTTCCAAAGGTCTAGATCAGTGTTGGTGATCCAGCATTCCATCTTCATTCCCCAGCTATCATACTCATCCTTTTTCAGAAGAGGAAATTTTCCATTTGTATAGGAAACCGTAGCAACGATCTGTTGAGGTTGCTGTGTTTTAGGGTGCTATCTTCTCCTGTTTGAGTGGAACTAGAGGCAGACATGATTAAACAAAGATGTTAGTAATAAGAAAAATTGATTCTTCTTGTACAGAGACTCTCCCAGGCTCTGATACCACTTGTTGGGTCCACTAGATGTGGATCTTGCAGCCTGTTAAGGATAGTGAACGACTTCTGTAATCACAAGTCTATTCACAGAGAGACTCTAGATGAATCACATAGTATAAGTGTGGAATACAAATACTATGAACAAGAAGAAACATAATAACTATGATGACTTTATCCTTTACTAAGGATTTCTAATATTAATATGAACTAGAATAATTTTTTATGAAGGTGTGTTTCACCCTTCTGCCTAAGGTTCCTTTTATACTACAAGGAAACCCTAATACATCATTAAACCAAAACGTGTAAAACTGATATGCATATCCTTTCCAAACATATCTCATGCGTATCCTAACAAACTACTCAAAATAATAAAGTTTGAGTTTCTAAAGACCAGGAGCACGTGTTGCTCCTACTACTACTAGAACCAGGAGGAACTACATACCTCCTAGCATACCTATTACAAATAACTATTCCAAAGGTCCTAACAGATTTCATCATATCCGATTACGAGTGTGACCCTAAATGTCCCATTATTCTAGGCCGACCATTTTTATCGACGGCTCGAACCGTAATCGACGTCCACGAGGGGAGACTTACTATGAGATATGGGGAGGATAAAATGGACTTTTTCACGAGTAAATCCCAAGTGTCTAATGATCATGAAAAAACCAAGGTTTTAAAACCTAATGTTTCAAATTCTAATGATTTTAAAATGTTAACTTTAGCGGAAAATATGAGGCTTGACGCATGTTTTGAAAGAATTAAGAAGAACGGTTATAAAGATGATGATTTTAATGATAAAGAATACGTTTACTTAATTCAAAAGGGTATTCGTAAATTTATGGATGAAAAATCACTTTGGGATGTATACGGTGAAACAAGTGAATGACCGATTCCGAAGGGCGACGCTAGTGCCATCACGACAATGACAAAAATGGACTCGTCTTCACCACCTTCGAAGGACCACGTCTTTGAGGCTTTAACTTCTAACTCCATCGAAGTGCCTCCTTTTCCTAGCCCAACACCCGTTGAGGCGAAAGGTTTTATTGACATCGATCCTCTCGTTTTAGAAAAGTCACCTAAGCATAGTCATTCGACTTGTAAGACCATGGTTGTGAGTGCTCAGATCGACTCTTTCTTGGACGATGACGATGGCGATTTTTCCGAGATCGATCACGTACTTTGAAATCCACATGCCATTTTTGAGGATTCTCCCAAAAAGACCTCTTCTCATGTGAAGTACGATGATTACGAGTTTGATCCCGAGATTGAGGAAATCATTAAAAGAGAGCTATCTCTTTTGCCTTCACTCCCACCTACGAGTGAGGGTGATTTTTCCAAAATCGACGATGAACTTGATGAGTTGGAACGTCTTATTTTTGATGACGAACCAACTCATGTGACCACCAAAAATCCAATTCTCGAGGAGTTACCTAATCAACACTCCTCAAATGGGAATTACGTTTACCACATTCGTGAGGATTTAACTTATCAACAATCCCCACAAATGAATGATGGTTTCGTGCTTGATCGTGATCTCTTCGAGAGAGTTTCTAAGATACTCAAGGAGGGGAATGACAAACCATGATTTGACAAGCCTATCTTTGATGAAGAAATTGATGAGATCGACGTTCATGAGGATGACGAGTATGTAGTCCCCGAGGGGGCGGTGTTCTTTGTTGACAAACGTTTTGAGAACTTATACAATCCACCACCCCCTAACTACGACTTAAATGTGAGGATTTTTAGCGCGACTAATTTTGAATTTGACACGCCAAATATTTTCGACAATATCAAATCGGGTTTTCATAGAGAGTTTTTGAACGATGAAAAAGGAAAGGGTTTTAAAATGATTTAAAAGATTTTTCTACATATTTAACTCCGTCATCACATCGTTTTATGAGTGCTACCACCTCGTCTACTCCTTTTGACGACGGTTGCTGTGGATCTAGTGTGGGGGAAGCCCCTTATGTTCCCTCACATTTCTCCACCGTGGACGAGATATTCGATCCTGGAATTGCTTGTAAAGGGAAATCTCGGTCTTCCACCGATGCAATAAATGGAAAATCTTTCTATTTGCTTGGTGTGAGTCTACCTCGAGTAGCTCATAAGTTTGCCTTACCCATTGTCCCACCTTTCTATTTCTCATCTATTTTCTTCTACCTCTTTGAGGTTCTAGTTCGTGTTGGAGTAGCGTTGTTTCGTCTTTCATCCAAAAACGAGGACGCTATCTTTGACCCCGATATACGTACACCGGGTATTTAAAGTACTCCACGTACTTTTGGGCATTGTTTATCATGTAAGCCCCACCAAAAATGACCAAACCATGATTATCCCTAAATGATCACATTTATAAGGATTCGAGTCGAGCTTTTGACTCGGTTATCAAAAACAAGGTGTCTGGTGGGGGATTCTCATGCTTATCCTTGTAAATATCATCGTTTTCTAATAGTGTAACGAGGGGACTTGTGCTCTTCCAACATTTGTTTCATGGTTGTTTGTGATTGTGATTTATTAGGTTCATCGTCATCATTGAAGCCTCTCGTGTTCGTTTTATGGATCACTCGAGCTTCGATCGTTGCCTTTGGAGATTCCGATATCCGATGATATCCTTTTATGTTCTAACGTTTATCTTATTAGCATAATTTGTAAACGACTTTTAGGTTATTCGTTTTACCCTTTCCATGCTCGAGATTAATCATTCGACTTTCGTCTCTAGTATGGGGGTGTTTCACCCCTAGACTCGAAACATTGAGGACAATGTTTAGTTTTAGTATGGGGGTTGAGTAGATACTTCACCTTGCTCACGTCATCACGCAATCCAATATTCATCTTTTTGTTATCGTTTTGTTGCAAAATAAGGCTAAAAATGGCCAAATTTTAAAATTTTTCGTATTTTTCATAAGTGTTTAAGACACGAATGTAGGTTTTCCGATGATGAGAATAGGAGTAATTTTTTACTCGACCGTACTTGTTGAGCACTGAGCTTCGATTCCTTAACTTTTTAGGCTATGTATCTTAAATGAGGACGAGAAATGATAGAGTTATTTATAAGTCTCGTAATCTTTCACGATCTCATGTGTAGTAATTATTAGCTTATTCTCCCCACGCTTTTATAATAAAATTGTAATAAATATTGATTTAGCGGTTTAGTCACTATTGTTGGTTTCTAATTTGTTTTAGTAGCTTCCATGTAATTAAACTGGGAAAACATTAAGGTGTCACCAGCGTCACGGTTTTGAAGTATTGGCAACCCGAATAATCGAAAGCTTCACCCAATAACAAGATTTCAAGTGCTCACCTAAATTAAGCAGAAATTTGAAGCTCACAAGGCCGAAAAATCTATGCCCAAATTGAAAGTGAATCAAGCCTCAATCTTTGAAGCTTTAAAGATCCAAAATTCGCTTTAGTGTGAGGATATGCGTCAAGTCATAATAAAACCACCGATGATGGCGGATAATAAAAGACAAGGGCAAGACCGAAGTCATAATAAAAGTTTCATGGCGGAGTTGAATAAAAGATGGAGGTAAACCATGATAATAAAGCTACCGATGATGAGGTGGGTAATAAAAGTCATGGTAATAAGTCTCATGTTCAAAACCGTTCTAAAATCGTGTTTATCGATCCTTCTTGTTGATTTAATTTTTTGACATCCTTGTCTATTAGGGTGAATTATTAATTCAATGATTTTGGTTACACCGTTAAGACTCTCTTTTTAGACCTAATCTCTATTCAGCATAAGTGAATGATGTATCCTCGTGATCATTAAGACAAAAATAAAATATAAGAGATACCAATTAGGAATAAGGGAGTCTAGGTTCGTAATTAACACTCATGAGATATGATTGTGTTGCTAACTTATAATAAGAATGATCTCGTTACACGCTTAGCATGGATTCGAGTGAAAATCGAGGATGACGAACTTATCTCTATGAGGCATTCACGTGTTCTTATTCTTTAACCCTAAAAGTCACTTTATCGTGATGAAAACAATACATTATGTCTAAAACACGTGTAGTAGTTTATTTAAGTTTATGTCTTCAATAAATGTCATCATAAAATGAAATTTGGAAGTGCGACGATACTTAATTCTAGCATTACGTGAGGGCACGACAATGGTTTAGTATGAGGGGTGACGAGACTGCTTTTATACATAGTCTCATCGTCCAAATCGGGCTTAAAACGCTTAAAATATGATTAAAATACCCTAAAATATGCTTGTGTTTGTTCATTGTGTATTTTAGGTACGGATATCGTGAAATCAACAAAAGATCAAAGGAATCAAGCAAAAATGAACACGGGAAACGAAGCCGTACAAAGAACCGGACCCAAACAATGATTTCCCATTGAAGTCCTTGAAGTTTTGAAGATTGAAAAGATTGGTCCATCAACTTTTGAAGACATGTCATTTTATACCCTTGTGAAACTCAAAATTACACATTGGATCCATAAAATGATGAGATATTACATATATAGCCCTTGGAAATCACAAGAATTGCAAGTTTGATCCTTATTTATTGTTTCATTAAAACAGAAGGACTGAAATTGTAATATACCTAAAGATATTAACAAAGGAATGGGGGTATGTTGCTACAAGACTTTGTTTGAAGATTTTGTGGGATTGTAGGGGCCTTCTTGGCCAGACATGGAAACTTCTTTCACCAACCAGCACATGCCACATCACCCACCCCATCCACCTCACACCCCCACGTCGGATTGCACTCACCAGATTATTGATATTAATTTCTTTTGAAATAATATTAATTAGTCAAAGAATGGGCGGTTAACAAACTTACTTAACCCAAAAATGGATTAAACAAACCTGCTTATCACCCCTCACCCCTAAATAAACCCTAATTCGATTATGGACTAAACCAAAGGAGTAATTAACAAGCCTTTCCAGAATGATGATTCAAGGTGCATACAACTTCTTCACGCACTTTATTTGGTCCCCTCCTCACCATGGTGACCCCACACAACAACCCCTGCACCCCTGTTCCCTCCTAAATGGCAAACAAGGCATCAAAAAAGTCAATTATGGCTCACCAATGTTTTTGTGTCCCCAAAGGCTCCAAAAAACAGCCAAGATCATTCAAGCCATCTAGAATCTCAACATCACATGAGTCTTCAAGATTTTGACCAAGCTTTTAAAATCAAGCAAGGTTACTTTGGGAAATCTATAGCTATTAGGGTTTTCAATTGATGTATTTTTTTATTGTTGTTCTAGAAATTTCTTCATTATAGTATAAATACATCTGTCTGTGGATGTATTATAGTCGTTCCAGCTTTTGTATATATTTTTAATATTAATGAAAATTTTCTATTTTTAATTTTATGCAAGGCTAAGTTCCACTTGTTTTTTAATTTTCGTAGTGTAATCTTTAATATAAATTGCAAAGTAATTTAGTTTTCCTTCGAATCAGGACTTGGCAAAAGGACACTCGAACCAAGTCACTGATTTGTAGCTGTTGCTTTGTATAAGCTTCGTTGCTTGTTTGGGTGACATCCAAACAAGTATTCTACACTTATATAAGATCTATTTTTCTGGATACTTAAGTGGATTTCTAACAACAAAAAGGGAATTTTCAAAGTTGAAGTTTTTTGTTATTTAAAAATCTGGTTTCATTTGTTTATGAACTTACTGTTCATATAAGTCACCCCATAAGCTGCCTGACAACAGCTTATTGGGTACTGATATGAGCTTGAAGCTTTCTTGTTTTTCTTTCTTTGTGGATTGTAGGTACTAAAAATAAGAGTAAAGAGCATTCCTGTCCTTCTTTACCGGTTTCTTGGGGTCAGTTGTTGACCTACCAACCAAGAACATATCGCTATTCTTTTTAAATCACCCGCCTTAGAGAAGGCATCAGCTTGCCGTGCTTAGCTTAAAAAAAGCTAAAACAAGTACCCGGCTTGAACCCTCAAAGAGTGCGAAATATTTGATTTTGAATGTGATTTGTACTATGGGTGTTTAATTTGTTTATTGTCGTATGTATTTGGTTTTTTATGTTAATTGTCGCGTGTTTTGTTAGTTATATCAGTGATTGTTAGTTATTTGTGCTCGAATCCTTTAGAAATTTTAGTTTTTTATTTATAAAGGTGTGTTTGGATCTGTGGGTAAAGGATACTAGGAGTGACATCTAGGTCTTTTCACAAGTTTTGATATGCTTATGTAGGAAATATAGGTGTAGGTGATAGATGGTTTACACTAGTTATGGTTAAAAAGGGAGTTTGGTGTTACAAAATTCTGCAATAACTGTCCAGTTCATCAGTAGGCTATAGGATCTTCATATTTGATCTTTGTGTTTTGGAGTTTGGTAGTTTACTAGATGAAATAGATCATAGGGGACTGAGTTGCTTGTAATCTGTAGTTTGTTTATAGCTAAGTCAAGATTTGGTGAGCCAAATCTCACTAAATGTCATTTAGGCCAGCTAAGCGCCTCCATTTTCCTGCAACACACGTCAGCAGACCCCCCTCTAGCTCATTTATATGTCTTAAGTTTTGATTTTTAGAAGTAGGATAGTGCTAAGTGTTTATATTCTGGGATTTAAGGTTTGTGGCCATTTAGGGTGGTTAAAATAGGTGCTTGATAGCCTGCTATATACCCTAGAAGCATCAGACCCCCAGACTTGCCCTTCTTTTATGTGAACATTAATTGTTTGCCTTGTTTTGTGTGCCTTCTTGTGTTAGAATCTGGTTCTTTTACTTGCATTTGACTCCCCACACTCCACTGAGTGTGGGGGTGCCTTAGTACCCAAAAAAGACCAACAATCAAGGCTCAATAGCCAAAATCTATTTTCAGCATAATTTAGCTTGTCAGTGAGAACTACTTTCCCACTGATAGTGTTAAGGTTCCCACTGCTTCACTACTGGACAAACCCAGTCCACATGTCCCTATCAGATTTCTTGTTATTTTGTCTTTAGTGACCAAATTTCAATGTTTTTAGTTAAGTCCAATTTTCCCTGTTTACTTATTTTATTTTTGAATTTTTCATTAAGTTTTATTTTATTTCACTGTTCACTTAGTATTTTTTAGAATTAAATTGATTTTAATTAGTTTTAATTAATCTGCTTTTTGTCTTTTAGTGTAAAATTTCGACATTTTTCAGTTTTAAAAATTTTGTTAGATTCAAAAAAATATTTTAAGATTTTTAGTTTAAAAAAGTTTCACTATTCATTTTTTTAATTATTTTTTTAGATTTAATTTAAATTTAATTAGGATTTAAATCAAACTATTTTGTCTTTTAGTGTAAAAATTATTGTTTTCAATTTTAAAAATTTTTCTACTGTTTACTAATATAATTTAGGATTTTTGAAAAAGTCAAATTAATTTTAGCATTATTTTATTATTTTTAATCATTATTTTAGTTTAAAAATTGGTTTTAGTGTTTTAGAAATAGAAAAATAGTCTTTTAAATTTAAGAAAAATACTTTTTAGTCTTTTAATAATATAAGTGAGTTATTAGTTCAATAAAATGATATTTTGAGATTTTTCTTAATTATATTTAATTTTTGGGCTTTAATTAGCATTAAAAATTGAATATTTAATTAATAAAAGGTTTTAAAATTTATTTATTGAATTTTTATTCTTATTTATATTATTTTAAACTTAGTTTTAATTTTTAATTAATTTTTAGCTTTAATTTTTTATTTTGTCACGTTTTACGTATTTACGTTCGCGTTTTACGTCTATACGTCGTAGTATAATCGTAGTCGTAACTCGTCTTTAATTTTCTCTCTTCTAAACCAAAAACGACACTAATCCAAATTTGATTTTATATAATTGGCACTTAATTCACACACCTCCTTCGAGAACGAACCCGCACTTATTCGACTGGTCGGTTTTCCTAAATCGTCGAGTTTAATACTTGCCCATTATACGTTGTTTTCCTAAACACGTATTTTTACTACTATCATTTTGGCACCGCTGCCGGGGAGGTGTTTTTGAGTTGCCATTATACATATCGTGTTTGTGTGAGTAGTGCGTTTTTGCTTTTCAATTTTTGGAAAGTGTATATAACGTACATACTCATTTTTGTTATTTTTTCCTTATTATACTATAATATCCAAATAAATCGTGTTTAGTTTTCCTAAATTAAACACAAAAAAATCTTTTAATATATTTTAGATATATTGGTTTTCGTTTTCTTTGTGAATATTATTAATATATTTTATTTACGTATCACAATAAATTTACAATATCTCCAAAAGCGTGAAACGCAACCTTAATTGGGATTTCATCACTCGATTATTGTATTCGAATCCAAAGCAAAAATCAAAAAGGCAAAATAGATAAATACTTTCGTAAGGCTTAATTTTGATTAACACAAACTATAAGGTGGGTATAAGGCGGTTGTATTTCACGACCTAAGGGAAAAAGGCTCTTAAGTGCTTAGCGCCGCCTCGTTTCCCCCTCTTGCTTGTGCGTGTTTTGAGAAAGAGGGTCAATCGAGGGTTTGCCGCCCAAGTATTATCTACTATACTATATTTGCTTGTTTTCAAGATTAAACCCTCTTGAACGTTTTGGTGTTCCACCAACGTTCTAAAGTCATCGAAGGCGTTCACACCACGTGATCGTTTTCATTGTTTAAGGCTTCTTTAATCGAGAAATCGATTCGAGAAGAGATTTATAGATTTGATTCTACGTAATACACCTAAAATCCAAAAAAATTAAAAAACAATCAAAAACCAAAAAAATTGAAAAATCGAAAAACCGCAAAAAGAATCTTATTTGCTACCCCCATTCTACGCTTAGTGCATGCGCACTCGATCGAAGGAATATTCTAGTTCTAGCGACGCTTCGAATCGACGCAATCGTAACCGAAGGAATCGACGACGTAGACGAGATTTAGAAACCGACGTTCCTAATATCGTTATTGAAGAGACCATAGACGAGATGACCAACAATCGTTCGATGATGGAATTGCTCTAAGCACCCACCGAGGGTTATGGAGACGCGATCGTAATTCCCGCTATCGAAGCGGAGAATTTTGAGATTAAGAGCGGAATGCTTTCGTTGATTCAAGCTACGAAGTTTCGAGGTCGTGATGCCGATAATCCTCACGACCATATTCGGAAATTTGATCGTCTTTTAGCCACGAGCAAGTTTAAGAACGTCGACACCGATGTCGTCAAGCTTATGCTTTTTCCGTACTCGCTCGATGGTGCCGCCAAGGATTGGTACGAGAAAGAGCCACCTAATTCGATAATTACGTGGAAGGATCTCGTCTCCAAATTCGTTAATCATTTTTTCCAACCGTCTAAGACAACGTTTTTCAAAAACGGGATTACGAGATTTGAGCAAAAACCGAATGAATCTTTTAGAGACGCGTGGGATCGTTTTAAGGAATTGCTTAGGCAATGTCCTCACCATGGATTTTCCGAGTTGCACCAAATCGATACGTTTTACAACGGTCTTAGTTTTCAAGAACAAGATTCGTCGAATTCCGCCACCGGTGGCAACTTTTTGTGCAAAACTCCGAAAGATGCATTAATGATTATCGAGAATCGATCCAAGGTTTACCAACTCCGCAACGCACCGAGTGTTGCCAATGTCGCCAATGTTAGTAATTCTAATCGCGACATTGAGAGAGTTGATGCGAAAGTCGACAAGTTGACGAATGTGTTTACGTCTTTTCTCATCGAAATGCAAAAGAAAGACGCTCCCGCTACGGTGAAAGCGGTTGAGGCATCGTGTACGTTTTGTGGTGGACCACATAATTATTACGAGTGTGCGGATACGGATGGCCAAACGTCGAGTGTTAACGCGTTAAACAATAAATTTCAAAATCAAAACAACGCGGGTCCATCACAAGGAAACTATAATTAAGGCAACAATTTTTCGAATCAAAATCGTAACAATTTTCAAGGAAATAATCAACAAGGGAATTTTCAAAATCAAGGTTATAATCAAGGTCGTAATTTGAATTGGCAAAACCGAGATAACAACAACAATCAAGGAAACAATTTTTCAAGTGGTAATCAAAACAATTTTCAAAGAAGTAATCAAAACCAAGGGAACTTTAATTCAAATCAAAATAGTTCGTCAAACGATTTTCAAAATTACATGAAAACGAATGAGGCTAATATGAGACGATTAGAGGGAGAAATTGATACTTTGAAAAACGACTTTCTAATACTTTGAAAATGCAAAACACGAAGATTGAGCAAGGACAAATTGACATTAAAAAGATGTTTTCGGCTATTATGAACAAAGCCTCGGGTGCTTCATCGATTTCGTTACCAAGTGACACCGTTGCAAATCCGAAGGAACAATGTAAAGCCGCCTCGCCTCGTGAGAAAGGTCGTGTGATTACCCCTAACCTTGATGGATTTCGTGTTGTTCCTTCTTCTCAACCCTCGACTTCTAAGACGTCTTCTTGTTCTAAAGTCGATGGGGTGAACGTGGCGACCAAGGAAAAGAGTGCACACCCTCGTGTACCTTAAATTCCATCCACGGGTCAAAAAGAGAGCTTTATCGACCTAACCAAAGTAACCCTTGAAGAAACTTGTGCATCGATCCTTCTTAAAAACCCAAAAGGCATATGCCGAGAAAGGAAGATGATCCGAGCCAGTTTCGACTACCTTGTGATTTTTCCGAGATTGAGGGATGTTTAGCCCTTGCCGATTCAGGTGCTAGCATCAATCTTATGCCTCATTCTCTTTGGAAATTGATGAGATTGCCTTCACTTACCCCCACGAACATGACAATCGAGCTTGCAAATTTTACACCACTTATACCAATTGGAATAGCCGAGGATGTCTATGTAAAAGTTGGAAAGTTTGTTTTTCTCGCGGATTTCGTCATATCCGATTTCGAGTGTGACCCTAAATGTCCCATTAATTTAGGCCGACCATTTTTATCGACGGCTCGAACCGTAATCGACGTCCACGAGGGGAGACTTACTATGAGATATGGGGAGGATAAAATGGACTTTTTCACGAGTAAATCCCAAGTGTCTAATGATCATGAAAAAACCGAGGTTTCAAACCCTAATGTTTCAAATTCTAATGATTTCAAAATGTTAACTTTAGCGGAAAATATGAGGTTTGATGCATGTTATGAAAGAATTAAGAAGAACGGTTTCAAAGATGATGATTTTAATGATAAAGAATACGTTTACTTAATTCAAAAAGGTATTCGTAAATTTATGGATGAAAAATCACTTTGGGATGTATTCGGTGAAACAAGTGAACGACCAATTCCGAAGGGTGATGTTAGTGCCATCACGACAATGACAAAAATGGACTCCTTTTCACCACCTACGAAGGACCACGTCTTTGAGGCTTCAACTTCTAACTCCATCGAAGTGCCTCCTTTTCGTAGCCCAATAGCCGTTGAGGCGAAAGGTTTTATTGACATCGATCCTCTCGTTTTAGAAAAGTCACCTAAGCATAGTCATTCGACTTGTAAGACCATGGTTGTGAGTGCTCACATCGACTCTTTCTTTGATGATGACGATGGCGATCTTGCCGAGATCGATCATGTACTTCAAAATCCACATGCCATTTTTGAGGATTCTCCCAAAAATACCTCTTGACATGTGAAGTACGATGATTACGAGTTTGATCCCGAGATTGAGGAAATCATTAAACGAGAGCTATCTCTTTTGCCTCCACTCCCACCTACAAGTGAGGTTGATTTTTCCAAAATCGACGATGAACTTGATGAGTTGGAACGTCTTATTTTCGATGACGAACCAACTCATGTGACCACCAAAAATACAATTCTCGAGGAGTTACCTAATCAACACTCCTCAAATGGGAATTACGTTTACCACATTCGTAAGGATTTAACTTATCAACAATCCCCATAAATGAATGATGGTTTCGTGCTTGATCGTGATCTCTTCGAGAGAGTTTCTAAGATACTCAAAGAGGGGAATGACAAACCTTGGTTCGACAAGCCTATCTTTGATGAAGAAATTGATGAGATCGACGTTCATGAGGATGACGAGTATGTAGACCCCGGGGGGTCGGTGTTCTTTGTTGACAAACGTTTTGAGAACTTATACAATCCACCACCCCATAACCACGACTTAAATGTGAGGATTTTTAGCGCAACTAATTTTGAATTTGACACGCCAAATATTTTCGACATTATCAAATCGGGTTTTCATACAGAGTTTTTGAACAATGAAAAAGGAAAGGATTTTAAAAATGTTTTAAAAGATTTTTCTACATATTTAACTCCATCATCACATCGTTTTATGAGTGCTACCACCTCGTCTACCCTTTTGACGACGGTTGGTGTGGATCTAGTGTGGCGGAAGCCCCTTATGTTCCCTCACATTTCTCCATCGAGGACGAGATATTCGATCCTGGATTTGCTTGTAAAGGGAAATCTCGGTCTTCCACCGATGCAATAAATGGAAAATCTTTCTATTTGCTTGGTGTGAGTCTACCTCGAGTAGATCATAAGTTTGCCTTACCCATTGTCCCACCTTTCTACTTCTCATCTATTTTGTTCTACCTCTTTGAGGTTCTAGTTCGTGTTGGAGTAGCGTTGTTTCGTCTTTCATCCGAAAATAAGGACGCTATCTTTGACCCCGGTATACGTATATTGGGTTTTTAAAGTACTCCACGTACTTTTGGGCATTTTTTATCATGTAAGCCCCACCAAAAATGACCAAACCATGATTATCCCTAAATGATCACATTTATGGGGATTCGAGTCGAGCTTTTGACTCGGTTATCAAAAACAAGGTTCCTCGTGGGGGATTCTCATGCTTATCCTTGTAAATATTATCGTTTTCTAATAGTGTAACGAGGTGACTTGTGCTCTTCCAACCTTTGTTCCGTGGTTGTTTGTGATTGTGATTTATTAGGTTCATCGTCATCATTGAAGCCTCTCGTGTTCGTTTTATGAATCACTCGAGTTTCGATCGTTGCCTTTGGAGATTCCGATATCCGATGATATCCTTTTATGTTCTAACGTTTATCTTATTAGCATAATTCATAAACGACTTTTAGGTTATTCGTTTTACCCTTTCCATGCTCGAGATTAAGCATTCGACTTTCGTCTCTAGTATGGGGGTGTTTCACCCCTAGACTCGAAACATTGAGGACAATGTTTAGTTTTAGTATGGGGGTGAGTAGATACTTCACCTTGCTCACGTCATCACGTAATCCAATATTCATCTTTTTGTTATCGTTTTGTTGCAAAATAAGGCTAAAAATGGCCAAATTTTAAATTTTTTCGTAGTTTTCATAAGTGTTTAAGACACGAATGTAGGTTTTCTGATGGTGAGAATATGAGTAATTCTTTACTCAACCGTGCGTGTTGAGCACTTAGCTTCGATTCCTTAACTTTTTAGGCTAAGTCTCTTAAATGAGGACGAGAAATGATAGAGTTATTTATTAGTCTCGTAATCTTTCACGATCTCATGTGTAGTAATTATTAGCTTATTCTCCCGACACTTTTATAATAAAATTGTTAATAAATATTGATTTAGCGGTTTAGTCACTATTGTTGGTTTCTAATTTGTTTTAGTAGCTTCCATGTAATTAAATTGGGAAAACATTAAGGTATCGCCAGCGTCACGGTTTTGAAGTATTGGCAACCCGAATAATCGAAAGCTTCACCCAATAATAAGATTTCAAGTGCTCACCGAAATTAAGCAAAAATTTGAAGCTCACAAGGCCGAAAATCTATGCTCAAATTGAAAGTGAATCAAGCCTTAATATTTGAAGCTTTAAAGATCCAAAAATCACTTTAGCGTGAGGATATACGTCAAGTCATAATAAAACCACCGATGATGGCGGATAATAAAAGACAAGGGCAAGACCGAAGTCATAATAAAAGCTCCATGGCGGAGTTGAATAAATGATTGAGGTAAACCATGATAATAAAGCTACCGATGATGAGGTGGGTAATAAAAGTCATGGTAATAAGTCTCATGTTCAAAACCGTTCTAAAATCGTGTTTATCGATCCTTCTTGTTGACTTAATTTTTTGACATCGTTGTCTATTAGGGTGAATTATTAATTCGATGATTTTGGTTACACCGTTAAGAATCTATTTTTAGACCTAATCTCTATTCATGCATAAGTGAATGATGTATCCTCGTGATCATTAAGACAAAAACAAAATATAAGAGATACCAATTAGGAATAAGGGATTCTAGGTTCGTAATTAACACTCATGAGATATGATTGTGTTGCTAACTTATAATAAGAATGATCTCGTTACACGCTTAGCATGGAATTGAGTAAAAATCGAGGATGACGAACTTATCTCTATGAGGCATTCACGTGTTCTTATTCTTTGACCCTAAAAGTCACTTTATCGTGATGAAAACATATCATTATGTCTAAAACACGTGAGTAGTTTATTTAAGTTTATGTCTTCAATAAATGTCATCATAAAATGAATTTTGGAAGTACTACGATACTTAACTCTAGCATTGCGTGAGGGAACGACAATGGTTTAGTATGGGGGGTGACGAGACTGCTTTTATACATAGTCTCATCGTCCAAATCGGGCTTAAAACGCTTAAAATATCATTAAAATACCCCAAAATATGCTTGTGTTTGTTCATTGTGTGTTTTAGGTACGGATATCGTGAAATCAACAAAAGATCAAAGGAATCAAGCAAAAACGAACACGGGAAACGAAGCCGCACAAAGAACCGGACCCGAACAATGATTTCCCATTGAAGTCCTTGAAGTTTTGAAGATTGACAAGATTGGTCCCTCAACTTTTGAAGACATGTTATTTTATACCCTTGTGAAACTCAAAATTACACATTGGGTCCATAAAATGATGAGATATTACATATATAGCCCTTGGAAATCACAAGAATTGCAAGTTTGATCCTTATTTATTGTTTCATTAAAACACAAGGACTTAAATTGTAATATGCCTAAAGATATTTACAAAGGAATGGGGGTATGTTGCCACAAGACTTTGTTTGAAGATTTTGTGGGAGTGTAGGGGCCTTCTTGGCCAGACATGGAAACTTTTTTCACCAACCAGCACATGCCACATCACCCACCCCATCCACCTCACACCCCTACGTCGGATTGCACTCACCAGATTATTGATATTAATTTCTTTTGAAATAATATTAATTAGTCAAAGAATGTGCGGTTAACAAACTTACTTAACCCAAAAATGGATTAAACAAACCTGTTTATCACCCCTCACCCCTAAATAAACCCTAATTCGATTATGGACTAAACCAAAGGGGTAATTAACAAGCCTTTCCAGAATGATGGTTCAAGGTGCATACAACTTCTTCACGCACTTTATTTGGTCCCCTCTTCACCATGGTGACCCCACACGACAACCCATGCACCCCTGTTCCATCCTAAATGGCAAACAAGGCATCAAAAAAGTCATTTATGGCTCACCAACGTTTTCGTGTCCCCAAAGGCTCCAAAGAACAACCAAGATCATTCAAGCCAGCTATAATTTCAACATCACATGAGTCTTCAAGATTTTGACCAAGCTTTTAAAATCAAGCAAGGGTACTTTGGGAAATATGTAGCTATTAGGGATTTCAATTGATGTATTTTTTATTGTTGTTCTAGAAATTTCTTCATTCTAGTATAAATACATCTGTCTGTGGATGTATTATAGTCGTTCTAGCTTTTGTATATTTTTTTAATATTAATGAAAATTTTCTATTTTTAATTTTATGAAAGGCTGAGTCCCACCTGTTTTTAATTTTCGTAGTGTAATCTTTAATATAAATTGCAAAGTAATTTAGTTTTCCTTCGAATCAGGACTTGGCAAAAGGACACTCGAACCAAGTCACTGATTTGTAGTTGTTGCGTTGTATAAGCTTGGTTGCTTGTTTGGGTGACATCCAAACAAGTATTCTACACTTATATAAGCTTTATTTTTCTGGATACTTAAGTGGATTTCAAACAACAAAAAGGGGATTTTCAAAGTTGAAGTTTTTTGTTATTTAAAAATCTGGTTTCATTTGTTTATGAACTTACTGTTCATATAAATCACCCCATAAGCTGCTTGACAACAGCTTATTGGGTACTGATATGAGCTTGAAGCTTTCTTGATTTTCTTTCTTTGTGGATTGCAGGTACTAAAAAGAAGAGTAAAGAGCATTCCTATCCTTCTTTTCCTGTTTCTTGGGGTCAGTTGTTGACCTACCAACCAAGAACATATCACTGTTGTTTTCAAATCACCCGCCTTAGAGTATGCTCTTTTTGTTTACCAGGGGAAATCATCTCGGATAATGGGAAGCTATTTGCGGACAATCCGTTCAAGGATTGGTGTGCGGCGTTGAACATCAAATGGCGCTTCGCATCAGTTAAACACCCACAGACTAATGGTCTAGTGGAGCGGGAGAATAGAAGCCTAGGTGAAGGAATAAAGGCGCACTTAGATGAAAGAAGCGCCAAATGGGTGGACAAACTGCCACATGTCCTATGGGCACATAGGAAAATGATCAAAACAGCCAATGGGGGCACTCCATTCGCACTGGCCTATGGAACCGAGGCTGTTATCCCAGCAAAAATTGGGATGCTGACAATCCACACGGCGGAGGTGATGAGATGGCATTTATACATGATCTCATCGTTCTTTTCGGGCTTTAAATGCATTAAAATGTCATAAAATACCATATATATGCTTGTGTTTGTTTACTTGTGTGTTTTAGGTATGGATATCGTGAAAAAGACAAAAGATCACAAGATACAAGGAAAAACGAACACGAGAAACAAAGCCGTACAAAGAACCGGGCCCTAATCATGGAATTTTCATCAAAAACCCTTGAAGACTTGAAGACATACAAGATTGATCATCCAAGAATGAAGAAATGACAACTTAAAACCCTTGTATAGTAATAATTACAAGTTTGGTCCCTTAAGTTTGTCAAAATTGCAAAAAGGTCCTTCAACTTTGAAGAAATGGCAAAATTAGTCCCTCAACAATTTCAAAATGCCAATTATGGTCCCTCATGAAGTTTAAGAGACATTGAAGACCTTTGAAGATCAAGATTGTCCAAGTTCAGTCCTTGAATTATTCAAAAATGTCAAAAAGTACCCTTGATAAGCCTTTGTGGAAAGTTTGTGCCAAAAGTGTCAATTGATGGAACTTATTTACAAAGTAAAACGGATTTTAGGGCTTGAAAACCTTTAAAGCCAAAAATAACAAAAGAGGAGGACTGAAGTTGCCAAGTGAAAACATTCAAACAAAAAAACCCGCTTAACACCTTTTTTCCCCCATTTTCGGATTGAAAGGGTTACTGTTTATCATTCTTACCACCCAGAATTTACATTCACCTTTACTTGGGTAAAACTCAATTAAACCCTCACACGTTTAATTCACACACTCCAAAACCTATCCCACTCCTAAAAACCTGCATCCCACGCATGTGCACCAAAACCCCAATTCCCCAATCCACCAATCACATCATTCCTTAGCCTCCAAGGCTTGATACGTGTCCCATATCAACGTCCAAGATCATTAGCTTCCTCCCAACGCAAAATCCAATGGACAAGATCAAGAAAGGACAAAATGCACTCAAAACCGTTCAAGGGCATTTTAGGATTTTTCTATGCATTAGGGTTTATGTTTTTATGCTTCTAGGATGTTCTATAGGCTCTATAAAAGGAGACCCAAGCTGTGGTGATCCCTTTGTTCCAGTTTTGAAGCTTACACTTGTAATTCCTTTTTAAAAGAAATAAAAGTTTGGTTTTTGTTCAATACAAGTATAATTCCTTTTTATTGTTTTTTAAAAGTTGTGTGAAGTGTAAAGCTTGATTCTGAGTTCCATTTTTCATTTGGTTAAGTATCTTTGATTTTCAAAGATATTTTAAAGTTTCTGAAAATTTGAGAAACTTTGGTAAGGATTGTTTCAGGTTTGGATTGTTTAAGAGTTTGATGTTATTGGTTGTTTAGGATTTAGAAAACGTATTTGGAAGGTTTGAAAAGGTTTTGAAAAGTTTTAGAAAGAAAAGAAATCAGAAAAAGTATATTATACTGTATTTTGTTCTTGCTTTCTCTTCTTTGTCTTAAACAGGTTAAGGCTTGTTGATATTGTTCAGCACCAGCCCGGGCTGGTAGGGAGGAGGATTTACATCCTCTAGGACCCTTGGATGTAAGGGTCCTAAGGTAATCTCCTTTTATCTTTGGCAAAGTTCTGAAAATTGCTAGTGTATATGATTTGGTTTGATTCTGCTCATAAGTGTGTTTGAGTTGTTGGTTTTGTGTTCTCAAGTAGTTACATGCATGTTATATGACTATAGGACTGAATTGAGTGAGTTTTAAGTTGCTTTGTTTTGTTGAAAGTTGGTTTTTAAAATTTAAAAGGGTGTTTGGCACTAAGTTTTAGCAGGGTTTAGATTTTGATGTATGCTTTTAAAAGGTGTTAGAAGTTTGGATTAGGATTGAGTTAGGTTTTTAGTTAGTATTAAGTTGATTTGAAACAAGTTTTGAGTAGACTTGTGTGCTTAAATAGTAAAACAAGTGAGTCATAATCTGCTTATGCCTATCTGCTTGTTTTTTATGAAACTTGGAAGCTTGATTCTTGATTTCTGTTAGGAGGTAAGGTTTTTGAGTGTTTGAATCAGTTTGTGCATCTTCTTGAGAGATTGTATGCTTAATTTGGTAGTTTAAATCTCACTGGATTACAAGTTATAAGCATATAAGCCCTCAGTCCTGCTCATTTACATCAGAAACTGCATAAGCCTGTGTGTGCATCAGTTTTGCCTGTTTGTGCCTTGGATTTTGATTTTTTGGTGTGTGCTTAGTGTTTGATTTAGCTGCTTATTGACTTCTTGTGATCAAAGGATCACAAGAGTGCCCCATTGTTCCCAAGCAATCTCCAAATAAACCATCCCCAAGCTCCTCTTGGGGCTTTCAAGCTGTTAAGCTTGTGTTCATAAGTATACCTGCCCACGTTTTGATCTTATTTTAAGCATAATCAGTGTAAAAAAAGGTTAAGTGGATTGGTTTTCAAGTTTACAAGGTGTCACAGATTGGTTTGGTAAAGTCAAAAAGCAAAAATAAAAAAAAAAGAGTAAAAAGGGGGGTTACACGCCTCGAACCCGTGACCTGCCGTTCAACACACCAACAACATAACCATCCTGCCCTTGGGTCTTTTACTGACCAAGGTTGGATTGGTTATTTATTTAACCAGTTTTTTCATTTGTGTTAGTTTTAAAAAGCCGTAGCATTTAAGCTTATTTCCAGCTTATTTTTCTAGCTTATTTCACTTTTCTTATTTTTCCTAGGTAGTTAATAGGATTGTTGATTTTTCAAAATTGGTTTCATAATTTTCCATTCATTAGATTAATTTCTAGGATTTATTTAATAGACGTTTTTCATTAAATCATTAAAAAATACCAAAAATAGTTTTTATTTTTAGGAAAAATCATTTTTAGCTTTTTAAATATATTTTTGAGGTTTACATATAATTTTGGTTTCAAAAACTTTTATTTTTAATTTTATAATATTTTAAGGTTTTTTATAAACTTTAAAGATTTTTATAAAATTATTAAGAAAGGTTTAGAAGCTTAGATTTGTGTTTTTCTCTTAATTATATTATTTAGGATTTTTATAAATTTTTTATTTTAAATTTTAGTAACTTTTAATTTTTAGCAATATTTTAATATTATTTTAATATTTAATTTTCAAAATTTTATTTTTCTTTCTTTTTCATTTTTCTTAAATTCTTTATCATTAATTAGGATCATTTCCATTTTTAGAATAATTTTTAAGCTTTTAGATTTATTTTTATAATTATTTTAAGTTTAATTAGGTATTAATCATTTTTAATCATTTTTAGGGTTTTAAAAATAGTTTTAATAGGTTTTAATTTTTAGAAAATTACTTTTTAGTCTTCTAATAATATAAGTTAAGTGATTATTCAATAAAATCATATTTTAGACATTTGAATTAGTTAAATTTAATTTTAGGGCTTTAATTAGCATTTAAAATTAATTATTTAATTAATAAAAGGTTTTAAAATATATTTGTTGGATTTTTATCTTTATTTATATTATTTTAGACTTGTTTTTAGCTTTTTAATCTTTTCTTGATTTTGTTTTTGGCTTTAGCTTAATTTTTAATTTTTGTGTTTTTCTACGGCTTTACGTTTACGTTTTTACGTCATAGTGTAATTTTCACGAAACCGTCATTCCATCTCTCAATATTAATCTCAAAGAAATACAAATTAGAACACACACATATACCTCCTTGGGAAACGAATCTTTCATCTCTTTTAAGTGATTGGGTCATTAGTGCACGGTTTTCCTAAACCGTCGTACTTAATACTTTCCGCTATTTACGCTCTTTTCCTAAAGGGTAGTAAAACACTACAATCAATTTTTGGCGCCGCTGCCGGGGAGGTGTGTCGTGTCTTAATTTGGGAAATTTTGTTTTTGATATTATCCATAAATAGTATTTGTGTTAAGTGGAACTCCCTTAACACGTATTATCGGTTTTCTCGGTTTTTCTTTGTGAATATTATTAATATATTGTATTAAGTATCACAATCAATTCACAATATCTCCAAAAGTGTGAAAACACAACCTTGATTCGGGATTTCATCACTCGATCATTGTATTCGAATCTCAAACAAAAAGAAAAGGCAAAAATAGATAAATACTTTCGTGAAGCTCGATTTTGAAAGATACAAACTATAAGGTGGGTATAAGGCGGGTATTATAAAATATACCCTAAGGAAAAAGGCTCTTAAGTGCTTCGCGCCGCCTCGTTTCCCCGCTTGCTTGTGAGTATTTTGCGATTGAAGGCTAATCGAGGGTTTTGCCGCCCAAAGTATTAATACGTATACTATATTTGCTTGGTTTTCTTTGTGATTAAACCCTCGTGAACAATTTGGTTTTCACCAAAGTTCTAAAGTCATTCGAAGGCGTTCACTCCACGTGATCGTTTTCATTCCTTTGAGGCTTCTTTAATCAAGAGTTTGATTCGAGGAGAGATTTTGTAGATTGTTGTCTACGAAGATACACCAAAATCCAAAAAAATTAAATATCATCAAAAACACAAAAAAAAAAAAAAAAATTGAAAATCCACAAAACGACCAAAAAGAATCTTCTTTGCTCACCTCCCATTCTTCGTGAAGTTTATGATCACTCGTAATCAAGCAAAACGAGCTCGTAAACGTCTTCAAAAGCAAGCAAATCAAGGATCGTTGATTGTTGAAGAACCTCCAATTGTTGAACCTATTATAGAACAAGAAGTCGTAATGGCAAATCGTACTATGATGGAGTTACTACAAGCACCCACCGAGGGTTTTGGAGAGGCAATTGTTATTCCCGCCATCCTTGCGGAGAATTTCGAGATTAAGACGGGTTTAATGTCGATGCTACAAGCAAACAAGTTTCGAGGTCACGAGAAAGACAACCCGCATTACCACATTAGGAATTTCAACCGTCTCACCGCCACTAGCAAATTCAAAGATGTTCCACATGACGCCATTAAGATGATGTTGTTTCCATATTCGTTGGATGGACCCGCTAAAATTTGGCTCGAGAAAGAACCGCCAAATTCGATTTTGACATGGGCCGATCTCGTTTCTAAGTTTGTGAACAAGTTTTTTCCACCATCGAAAACAACACACTTAAAAAATGAGATTTCACGATTTGTGCAACGTAACAATGAAAGTTTTTCAATGGCATGGGAACGATTTAAGGAGATGTTACATGAATGTCCTCATCATGATTTTTCGGAATTGCATCAAATTGATACTTTTTATAATGGGCTTAATGATCATGAACGAGATTATTTGAATGCCGCCGCGGGTGGTAATTTTTTGTGCAAGACGACAAATGAGGCTTTACAAATCATTGAAAATCGATCTAAGGTTTATAGCCCTCGTAACACACCGAGTGTTGCCAATATGGGTTCGTCATCGTCATCACAATCGTCTCGTAGCATTAACGCCTTACATGATGAAGCTAATGAGGAAAATCGGTTTTTTGATAGATTTGCTAATCTAATGTCCCATTGGAAGGCTCAAGAAGCTTCCAATTCCGCTTCGGTTAAAGCGGTTGCTAAGAGTTGTTTATCGTGTGGAGGAGCTCATGATTTATCCGAGTGCATTACCGCGGATGGTAACACTTCGAGTGCTTACGTAGCAACGGGAACTTACAACCAAAACGGCCAAGGTTCCCGCCAAAATCAAGCTCCACCAAACCAAAATGCTAATAATTATCGAAACAACAACCAAGGTAATTACCAAGGCAACACACGCAATTATAACAAAGGGAATTATCAAAGTGGGAATGGACAAATCTCTAATCAAAACCAAAACCGTGATTTTCAAAACACTGCACAAGGTTTTCAAAATGCTCACACGAAAAATTTGCAAGGAGAATTTTTGGATTATGCAAAAGCAAATGATGCTAAATTTGATAACATGCAACGTGAGATGATTAGCTTAAGGTCCGAGTTGAAAAACGAGCTTAAAAATGAACTTGCTAATGAACTTAAAACTCATGCTAACAAAATGGAAGGAAATGTCCAACGTCTTCAACAAAACCAACAAAAGATGGAATTAGGACAACATGAGATTAAGCAAGAATTATTGAAAGCGGATGCTAGGCAATCAAAATTTGAGGACCGTATGGCTAAAATGTTTGAAGCTATCATGTGTAAGCCCTCTTCTTCGGGTGGTCTTCCTAGTGATACCATTGCAAACCCGAAGGGAGAAATGAAGGTTATTACTACACGAAGTGGTAAAACTTTCAAGGAACCGATCTCTCGACCAAGTACTTCTACGGAGAAGGAAATCGAGAAAGAACCCGAGGTGATGGTCGAAAAGGAGCACATTACAATCCCACGAAGTACCGCTCAAACCACACCTACGGTTACACCAATACCAATTGTGGAACCCGAGATTCCAAGGCCGTTGCCTAATAACCAACCCACACCACCTTTACCCTACCCTTCGAGACGAAACAAAGAGAAAATGCAAGAACGTAACAAACAAAAAATCGAGCTTTTTATTAAGATGTTTCAACAAGTGCATTTTGATGTGAGTTTAGCCGACGCGTTGTTATATATGCCTCGTTTCGCTTCCACTTTTAAAAGTATGATGAGCGATAAGGAAAAGCTTTCAAAGCTTGCTAATTGTTCTTCGGTTTATCTTAACCGCATACCGGAAAAAGTTGGTGATCCCGGAAAGTTTCTCATTCCTTGTGACATACAAGAAATGAAAGAATGCCTCGCCTTGGCCGATCTTGGTGCGAGCATTAATTTGATGCCATTTTCCATTTGGAAATCGCTTTCGCTTCCGGCTCTTATTCCTTCGAACATGTCCATCGAGATGGCCGATCATTCTACGATTATGGCATGTGGAATAGCCGAAGATGTTTTCGTGAAAGTAGGGAAGTTCTACTATCCCGTTGATTTTATAGTAGTCGACATCCCCGCGGATCCTCAAGTTCCTCTAATTTTAGGTCGTTCATTTTTAGATACTTCGAGATCGCTTATCGATGTTCATGCGAGAACTATCACTTTGAGATTCAACGAAGAGGAACTTGTTATAAACGCTACTCAAAACTCGAAACCTTCTCATGTTTATGCAATCGCTACCATCAATCACATTGACATCGTTGATGTGGTTTGCGATGAGTTTTCACAAGAAGTGTTAGGTTTTTCCGATAGCTCGTCAAGTGGCAATCCCACTATTTTGGATCCGATTCTTGCTAATTCCACACCAAATCTCACTCCATTCCAAGGAGGCGATTTCACTTCAAATGAAATCGACAATGAAGATGAGGTGTTGATTAGTGATGATATTTCTATTCCACCATTTCTTCCGCCGATGGGAGTTATGAGTGTTGAACCAAAATCTTCAATCGAGGAACCGCCTATCCTTGAATTGAAAGATCTTCCTTCTCACCTTGAATATGCATTCTTGGAAGGTGATGACAAGTTGCCGGTTATTATTGCAAAAGATCTTGCTAATGATGAAAAAACCGAGCTCTTGAAAGTTCTTAAGGCTCACAAAGGGGCAATTGCGTGGAAAATATCCGACATTAAGGGTATTGACCCAAAATTTTGTACTCACAAGATTTTAATGGAGGAGGACTACAAACCCGCAATACAAAGTCAAAGAAGGGTGAATCCCAAAATTCACGATGTCATTAAAAAGGAGGTCCTTAAACTCCTTGACGCGGGAATGATTTATCCCATATCCGATAGCCCATGGGTGAGCCCAATCCATTGTGTCCCAAAAAAGGGAGGAATGACCGTTGTGCCTAATGAAAACAACGAGTTAATTCCCACTCGTGTTGTGACCGGTTGGAGGGTGTGTATTGACTACCGAAAGTTAAATGACGCCACTCGTAAAGACCACTTTCCTTTGCCCTTCATGGATCAAATGTTGGAGCGACTTGCGGGAAATGAATTCTATTGCTTTTTAGATGGTTTTTCCGGTTACTTTCAAATTCCTATCGACCCTCGTGATCAAGAGAAGACTACGTTTACGTGTCCTTATGGAACGTTCGCTTATCGTAGGATGCCTTTCGGACTTTGTAATGCACCCGGTACGTTTCAACGGTGTATGATGGCGATTTTTCACGATATGATCGAGAAGTCGATGGAAGTGTTTATGGATGACTTCTCGGTGTTTGGTAATTCGTTCACGTCATGTTTATCTAATCTCGAACAAATGTTAAAACGTTGTGAAGAAACCAATCTTGTGCTTAATTGGGAGAAATGTCATTTCATGTGTAAACAAGGAATCGTCTTAGGACATAAGGTATCGAAGGCGGGGATTGAGGTCGATAAAGCTAAGGTAGACGTCATCGCCAAGTTACCTCATCCCAAAACCGTTAAGGGAGTTCGTAGTTTCCTAGGCCACGCGGGCTTTTATCGTCGTTTCATCAAGGACTTTTCGAAGATTTCTCGTCCTATGACACACCTTCTCGAGAAGGATGCTCCTTTTAACTTTAATGAGGATTGTGTTAAGGCTTTCGAGACTCTAAAAAGGAAACTTACCGAAGCTCCCATTCTTGTTGCTCCTAATTGGGAATTACCCTTCGAAATCATGTGCGATGCAAGTGATTATGCTATAGGGGCCGTCTTAGGGCAACGTTATGACAAGCATTTTCGTCCTATCCACTATGCTAGTAAGACGATGACCGAGGCTCAATTAAAGTACACCACAACAGAAAAGGAATTCCTTGCCGTGGTCTATGCTTTTGAGAAATTCCGACCTTATCTCGTCTTAACTAAAAGCATCGTGTATACCGACCATTCGGCTATCAAGTATCTCTTAGCTAAGCAAGATGCTAAGCCGAGATTGCTTCGTTGGATGCTCCTCCTCCAAGAATTTGATGTCACCGTGCTTGACAAAAAAGGAGCCGAGAATCTAGCGGCCGATCATCTCTCTCGTCTAGAAGATCCTCACAAAGATGTTTTCGAGAACAAGGAAATTACCGAAACATTTCCTCTTGAGACTCTCGGTGTAGTGAATTCTAAAGACACCACCCCATGGTTTGCCGACATTGCAAATTACCATGCGGGCAATTTCATAATCAAGGGTATGACGACACAACAAAAACGAAAATTCTTTCGTGACGTCAAGTTCTATTTTTGGGACGACCCTTATCTCTTTCGGATTTGTGCGGATCAACTCGTTCGACGTTGTGTGTTTGGTGCCGAAGCTTCTAATATCCTTAGAGCTTGTCACGAGGGACCCACGGGTGGTCACCACGGTGCTAATCTCACGGCTAAGAAAGTGTTCGATGCCGGTTTCTTTTGGCCTTCTATTTATCGTGATGCACACGTACTTGTAAAGTCGTGTGATTCGTGCCAACGTCAAGGAAAATCGTCTCAACGTGATGAAATGCCGCAAAATATAATTCAAGTGTGTGAGATTTTCGACATATGGGGAATAGACTTTATGGGGCCGTTCCCATCGTCTCATGGCAACAAATATATCCTCGTCGCGGTGGACTACCTTTCTAAGTGGGTGGAAGCTAAGGCTTTGCCTACTAATGATGCTCGTGTGGTAGTGAAGTTTTTGAAGCAACTATTCTCTCGGTTCGGAACCCCTCGTGCTATTATAAGCGATCGTGGAACCCATTTTTGTAATGACCAATTCGAAAAGGTTCTAAAGAAATATGGGGTTACACATCGTCTTTCTACGGCTTATCACCCGCAAACAAGTGGGCAAGTCGAGGTTTCGAACCGAGCTTTGAAGAGGATTTTAGAAAGGTCGATTGGAGAAAACCGTGCTTCATGGTCCGACAAACTCGATGACGCTTTATGGGCCTTTAGGACCGCTTATAAGACACCTATCGGTTGCACTCCTTATAAGTTAGTCTATGGGAAGAATTGTCATTTGCCCATTGAATTGGAGCATAAGGCATATTGGGCCCTTAAGCATGCTAATTTTGACTTGAAGACCGCGGGAGATCACCGGAAAATACAATTGAATGAATTAGATGAATTAAGGGATAATGCTTATGAAAATTCATTAATTTTTAAAGAAAAGACTAAAAAGTTTCATGATTCAAAGATTAAAAACCGGGTTTTTAACGTTGGTGATCAAGTGTTGCTTTTTAACTCTCGTCTTAAGATATTTTCCGGGAAATTGAAATCTCGTTGGTCGGGTCCGTTCACCATTACACAAGTGTTTCCATATGGGACCATTGAGCTAGCTCAAGATGATGGTCCACATTTCAAGGTGAATGGACATAGGCTTAAGCACTACTTTGGTGGGGAAATTCCTTCAATGGTTGCCCCCGACCAAGACACCTTCCCCAATGATAATTAGCATTGAGGGGATCGAGTCGAGCTCATGACTCGGTAATCAAAAACGAGGTGCCTCGTGGGGGAGATCCCATGCTTATCTTTATGCTTTATGTTCACTAATAAGGGGACTTGTACCCTTCCAACTCGTTGTCTCGTGGTTGTTTGTGATTGTGTTATCTAGATCATCATCATCATCTACGATTGAAGACTCTCGTGTTCGTTTACGTGAGCCTCCATCGTTCGTTTGAAGAAGTTTTTCACGATTCCATGACATATCCTTTATTGTTCTAACAATTATCTTTTAGCATAATTAATAAACGGCTTTAGATATATTGTTGATCACCCTTTCCATGCTAGATCCTAAGCATTCGACTCTTCGTCTCTAGTATGGGGGTGCTCCACCTTTAGACTCGAAACATTGAGGACAATGTTTACTTTTAGTATGGGGGGGTGAATAGGTACTTGCTTTGCTACGCCCTCACGTCTTCCAACTTTCAATGTTTTGTTTTGCTAATAAGGCTAAAAATGGCCAAATTTTAAAATTTTTCTTAGTTTTCATAAGTGTTTTTAAGACACGAATGTATATTTTCCGATGGGTAGAATAAGAGTTAATTTTTGACTTGATGGGCATTTGGAGCCATTTACATTCCTTAACCCGCTCAATTCAAGTTTTGCTAGACTTTTATATAGGGAGCTTTAAAACGCGAAAGTCTTAATTCATTCGGATTAAGAACAATAACTTTTCGCAAGTTCCTATAATTGATTCTAGAAAGTCACTTATCAAGGGAACTTTAAAACGCATTCTCTAAACTTGAAAAAGTCCAAGAAAGTGCAAGATCCTATAGGTGACTTGAAAACCCAAAACTTTGATTTGATATAGTCTTAAAGAAAACTAATCCAAATTTGGCTCAATTTTGACTTGCATGGCTAAGTATTCACGAGTCTCTTTAATTAGAGGTCTTTAAATAGTGAAGAACGAGAAATGATAGAGTTAGACAAGTGATCATGCTAAACGTAGAACATGAAAATGTTCTTTCAAAAACTCATGTGTTTTTAATTGTGGCTTTTTCTTCCCATAAGATCAATGCATTAGGAATAAATCATAATTGCAATAAGTAAGGTCGTACGATTTGAAAGGTTACTTAGCCTCTAGCGCAAGATCGTTTAAAAGTTGCTCGGGGTTGAATAGAGTTCATAGCCAAGGCATAACTTATTGAAGCGGGACGCGAAGATTGGCGATCATCCAAAAAGGCCCTAACAAGGCATGAGGAGCTCTATTTTTGCTAAAGATCCAAAGATGATGTGAAGTATCATTATTCCAAAATCAATATGAAGGATCGAGACACACGACGAGAAGCAATTACTCCCCTAAAGAATGGAGAAAGTCTATCCAAAAAGACCCTAACAAGGTATGAGGATAAATATATCCAAGTCCGAAAAGGAGGCGGATCGTTGTATATCAAAATCCAAAGTAAAGATTGAAGAAAAATGATGAAGTCGTGGTCCTATATGAAGAATCTCTCAAAAACGTCAAGTGAAGAAATTCCAAATATATGAAGAGAAGACCATAATTTCGAGAACGTCTTCCCAAGATTTGAAGTATGAAGTACATGCCAAATATCGGTCCGAGAAAGGTCTCAAATCGTGAAACGAGTTATGCCAAGATATGAACTTAAGGAGATACACGAGAAGCCGTTTTAAAAGATTTTGTCCTTCGGCTAACTATTGATCAAATCGTGCTACTTTGCTTTCGGACTAATAACTACTTAAATAAGTCAATATGAATCACTTGTGATCCATGACAATTAGATAAAAAATGCTAGTAACCCATTTCCTTTTATAATAACTAGGATTGCGGGGAGAAAAAGTATTACACAATTTGAACGTATGAGTAGTGTTAGCATTGTGACTTGTACCAACAATGATCTTGTTTTTGCACTTAGCATGGAATGTATGACAATCAAGGATGACGAAATTTACTCTAAGGGACATTAACTTGTTTCTATTCTTTGACCCTAAAAGTCACATTTTGGTGATGAAAATCATACATTATGTCTTTACACATTCTCGTAGTATGTTGCAAGTCTTTTACTCTTCAATAAAGGTTAATAAAAATTGAACTTTGGTGATGCTTAGATACTTTATTCTAGCATTGCGTGAGGGCACGGCAATGGCTTAGTATGGGGGAGTGATGAGATGGCATTTATACATGATCTCATCGTTCTTTTCGGGCTTTAAATGCATTAAAATGTCATAAAATACCATATATATGCTTGTGTTTGTTTACTTGTGTGTTTTAGGTATGGATATCGTGAAAAAGACAAAAGATCACAAGATACAAGGAAAAACGAACACGAGAAACAAAGCCGTACAAAGAACCGGGCCCTAATCATGGAATTTTCATCAAAAACCCTTGAAGACTTGAAGACATACAAGATTGATCATCCAAGAATGAAGAAATGACAACTTAAAACCCTTGTATAGTAATAATTACAAGTTTGGTCCCTTAAGTTTGTCAAAATTGCAAAAAGGTCCTTCAACTTTGAAGAAATGGCAAAATTAGTCCCTCAACAATTTCAAAATGCTAATTATGGTCCCTCATGAAGTTTAAGAGACATTGAAGACCTTTGAAGATCAAGATTGTCCAAGTTCAGTCCTTGAATTATTCAAAAATGTCAAAAAGTACCCTTGATAAGCCTTTGTGGAAAGTTTGTGCCAAAAGTGTCAATTGATGGAACTTATTTACAAAGTAAAACGGATTTTAGGGCTTGAAAACCTTTAAAGCCAAAAATAACAAAAGAGGAGGACTGAAGTTGCCAAGTGAAAACATTCAAACAAAAAAACCCGCTTAACACCTTTTTTCCCCCATTTTCGGATTGAAAGGGTTACTGTTTATCATTCTTACCACCCAGAATTTACATTCACCTTTACTTGGGTAAAACTCAATTAAACCCTCACACGTTTAATTCACACACTCCAAAACCTATCCCACTCCTAAAAACCTGCATCCCACGCATGTGCACCAAAACCCCAATTCCCTAATCCACCAATCACATCATTCCTTAGCCTCCAAGGCTTGATACGTGTCCCATATCAACGTCCAAGATCATTAGCTTCCTCCCAACGCAAAATCCAATGGCCAAGATCAAGAAAGGACAAAATGCACTCAAAACCGTTCAAGGGCATTTTAGGATTTTTCTATGCATTAGGGTTTATGTTTTTATGCTTCTAGGATGTTCTATAGGCTCTATAAAAGGAGACCCAAGCTGTGGTGATCCCTTTGTTCCAGTTTTGAAGCTTACACTTGTAATTCCTTTTTAAAAGAAATAAAAGTTTGGTTTTTGTTCAATACAAGTATAATTCCTTTTTATTGTTTTTTAAAAGTTGTGTGAAGTGTAAAGCTTGATTCTGAGTTCCATTTTTCATTTGGTTAAGTATCTTTGATTTTCAAAGATATTTTAAAGTTTCTGAAAATTTGAGAAACTTTGGTAAGGATTGTTTCAGGTTTGGATTGTTTAAGAGTTTGATGTTATTGGTTGTTTAGGATTTAGAAAACGTATTTGGAAGGTTTGAAAAGGTTTTGAAAAGTTTTAGAAAGAAAAGAAATCAGAAAAAGTATATTATACTGTATTTTGTTCTTGCTTTCTCTTCTTTGTCTTAAACAGGTTAAGGCTTGTTGATATTGTTCAGCACCAGCCCGGGCTGGTAGGGAGGAGGATTTACATCCTCTAGGACCCTTGGATGTAAGGGTCCTAAGGTAATCTCCTTTTATCTTTGGCAAAGTTCTGAAAATTGCTAGTGTATATGATTTGGTTTGATTCTGCTCATAAGTGTGTTTGAGTTGTTGGTTTTGTGTTCTCAAGTAGTTACATGCATGTTATATGACTATAGGACTGAATTGAGTGAGTTTTAAGTTGCTTTGTTTTGTTGAAAGTTGGTTTTTAAAATTTAAAAGGGTGTTTGGCACTAAGTTTTAGCAGGGTTTAGATTTTGATGTATGCTTTTAAAAGGTGTTAGAAGTTTGGATTAGGATTGAGTTAGGTTTTTAGTTAGTATTAAGTTGATTTGAAACAAGTTTTGAGTAGACTTGTGTGCTTAAATAGTAAAACAAGTGAGTCATAATCTGCTTATGCCTATCTGCTTGTTTTTTATGAAACTTGGAAGCTTGATTCTTGATTTCTGTTAGGAGGTAAGGTTTTTGAGTGTTTGAATCAGTTTGTGCATCTTCTTGAGAGATTGTATGCTTAATTTGGTAGTTTAAATCTCACTGGATTACAAGTTATAAGCATATAAGCCCTCAGTCCTGCTCATTTACATCAGAAACTGCATAAGCCTGTGTGTGCATCAGTTTTGCCTGTTTGTGCCTTGGATTTTGATTTTTTGGTGTGTGCTTAGTGTTTGATTTAGCTGCTTATTGACTTCTTGTGATCAAAGGATCACAAGAGTGCCCCATTGTTCCCAAGCAATCTCCAAATAAACCATCCCCAAGCTCCTCTTGGGGCTTTCAAGCTGTTAAGCTTGTGTTCATAAGTATACCTGCCCACGTTTTGATCTTATTTTAAGCATAATCAGTGTAAAAAAAGGTTAAGTGGATTGGTTTTCAAGTTTACAAGGTGTCACAGATTGGTTTGGTAAAGTCAAAAAGCAAAAATAAAAAAAAAAGAGTAAAAAGGGGGGTTACACGCCTCGAACCCGTGACCTGACGTTCAACACACCAACAACATAACCATCCTGCCCTTGGGTCTTTTACTGACCAAGGTTGGATTGGTTATTTATTTAACCAGTTTTTTCATTTGTGTTAGTTTTAAAAAGCCGTAGCATTTAAGCTTATTTCCAGCTTATTTTTCTAGCTTATTTCACTTTTCTTATTTTTCCTAGGTAGTTAATAGGATTGTTGATTTTTCAAAATTGGTTTCATAATTTTCCATTCATTAGATTAATTTCTAGGATTTATTTAATAGACGTTTTTCATTAAATCATTAAAAAATACCAAAAATAGTTTTTATTTTTAGGAAAAATCATTTTTAGCTTTTTAAATATATTTTTGAGGTTTACATATAATTTTGGTTTCAAAAACTTTTATTTTTAATTTTATAATATTTTAAGGTTTTTTATAAACTTTAAAGATTTTTATAAAATTATTAAGAAAGGTTTAGAAGCTTAGATTTGTGTTTTTCTCTTAATTATATTATTTAGGATTTTTATAAATTTTTTATTTTAAATTTTAGTAACTTTTAATTTTTAGCAATATTTTAATATTATTTTAATATTTAATTTTCAAAATTTTATTTTTCTTTCTTTTTCATTTTTCTTAAAATCTTTATCATTAATTAGGATCATTTCCATTTTTAGAATAATTTTTAAGCTTTTAGATTTATTTTTATAATTATTTTAAGTTTAATTAGGTATTAATCATTTTTAATCATTTTTAGGGTTTTAAAAATAGTTTTAATAGGTTTTAATTTTTAGAAAATTACTTTTTAGTCTTCTAATAATATAAGTTAAGTGATTATTCAATAAAATCATATTTTAGACATTTGAATTAGTTAAATTTAATTTTAGGGCTTTAATTAGCATTTAAAATTAATTATTTAATTAATAAAAGGTTTTAAAATATATTTGTTGGATTTTTATCTTTATTTATATTATTTTAGACTTGTTTTTAGCTTTTTAATCTTTTCTTGATTTTGTTTTTGGCTTTAGCTTAATTTTTAATTTTTGTGTTTTTCTACGGCTTTACGTTTACGTTTTTACGTCATAGTGTAATTTTCACGAAACCGTCATTCCATCTCTCAATATTAATCTCAAAGAAATACAAATTAGAACACACACATATACCTCCTTGGGAAACGAATCTTTCATCTCTTTTAAGTGATTGGGTCATTAGTGCACGGTTTTCCTAAACCGTCGTACTTAATACTTTCCGCTATTTACGCTCTTTTCCTAAAGGGTAGTAAAACACTACAATCAGGAGGTTAACGTCGTCACAAACGATGAGCAACTCCGGGTCAATCTAGACTTTTTAGAGGAGAAAGGGGAGATAACACCTATCAATGAGGCTATATCTAAGGCACGTATGAAAGCTTATTACGACTCCAAAGTCAAGGGTGTTTCCTTTCGACCGGGGGATTTTGTCTATCGTGCTAACAAGGCAAGTCGCGCGAAGAGCACGGGGAAACTTGGTCCAAAGTGGGAAGGGCCGTATGAGGTCACAGAAGCTTTAGGGCTAGGCGCGTACTAGTTGCGTGATATGGATGGCCGAGAAATAGATCGTACATGGAATATTTGCAATCTTAAAACATGCTACCTCTAAAGGCTACGGCCTCCGCATGGACACTATGCTATAGTCAGCTTCAATAAAGATCCGTGTATTTTTTTCTTTCATGTTTTCTAGGTTCTATTTGTCTTAGGATTTTAATTCTGTCAACAAAATCGTAATCGTTCTAATAAAATGCCGTGGTGCCTAGCTAGCTCCACGGTTTGTTCTTGTGCAAATTATTGTCTTGCGTCCTTAGAATTATTTGTTATTCTCTTGTGTGTTATTACTTGTTCATATGCATTCATTCAGCCGTACATGTATTGTTTGCTCCCAGGCAGAGTAAGAGGATTAAGTGAACCTAATAATTCAACTTGTCGCATAAGAGGGATGCAACCCCAATGACGTGGATCATGTATCCTTACTAGACACCTTATTTACAAGACGTTGTAATAAGTTCCCACATGTCGTACTTACATAGTGTCGGACATGATAAAGACACACTGTGCACGTCTAGTAAAATATAGACTTAGTTTTATTCTTAACCAGCCGTGACACGTCATGCAAACAGATACATGATATCTAAGAATAAATACAAGTTTCAAATAAACAAACAAAAGTTGTCGTGACCACCACGGACATATATCTTCATAAATATTCTAAGTGTTAAACATGGAATTACAAATTAAAGCCGTGGACAACCACGGACGAATATAACAAATGTTTACAACAGATAAACTAAATAGCAGGAACTCCCCTACTTCTTTCTTACCTTCGGCTATCAAGGAACGAAGAACTTCGCCACGGGCCTCCTTTCCGCTACGCGCCCTGGCTAGGTTGGCCTCCAACGCCTCACCCAACGTTTTCTCATCCTTCACGACCTTTGAGTTCGCATCATATATTGGAAGGGTGAGTTGGGTTGGGTCCGGTGTAAGCTTCGCCATGATATCCTCATTGGAGGCATCCTTCACAGCTTCGAGGTCAGACAAGAAGGGGTACTCCATATCCCCTAGGGCGGCCATGGATACAGTCATTTTGGCCTCCGCCCCATGGTTATAGTAGGCATGCTTGGCGATGTCTTCGTTCTTGCTTATCAATTCAGCAGCCTTGGTCAAACCTTCGTGTCTGCCGCGATCAATGCCATCTGACACGACATCAGCAAAAGCTTGTACAAACTGTGGCGCCTCCATCACCCTCGTCACCGCCAGGCGTGTCCCTTGGCCCACCATCCACCTACGACCAGCAATGGTCGTAAGAAGTGGGGGGCACAACATGTTGGTTCCACTAGATATGGATCTTGCAGCCTGTTTAGAATGGTGAACGACTTCTGTAATCACAAGTCTATTCACAGAGAGACTCTAGATGAAACACACAGTATAAGTGCGGAGTATAAATACTATGAACAAGAAGAAACAGAATAACTAAATAACTTGATCCGTACTAAGGATTTCTACTATTAATATGAAATGAATAATGTTTGATGAAGGTATATTTAACCCTTCTGCCAATGGTTCCTTTTATACTACAAGGAAACCCTAATGCTATATTAAACCAAAACGTGTAACTTCTGATATGCATATCCTTTCCTAACATATCTCATACATATCCTAACAAACTACTTAGAATAATAATGTTTGACTTTCTACTAGACCAGGAGCACGTGTTGCTCCTACTACTACTAGGACCAGGAGGAACTACATACCTCCTATCTTATCTATTACAAATATCTATTCCATAGGTCCTAACAATCCTCCCCTAAACTTGAATTTGACTTGTTGAGTTCAAGTTTCTTGGTAGATCTTGCAAAAAAGCTTGAGGATTGAAATAGCAACACAAACAGCAGCAACAAAACCATCAGCATTGAACACACAAATACCACTGCAACGAGTAACACCTAGAAGCTTCTTAAAAGCTAGAAACGGATCTGCACCTTGTTGAATCTTTACAGTAACATGAGCAAATTTGATGAGCCTTTACCAAGTAGTTGCTCGCTCTTGGGCTAGCTAGTCTTTGTGGCGGAATAAGCATCACCCTGGGAGACCAGAACCCAGCCCAAATCTTAGAACGTAAATCAATGGTGAGTGAGGGTACCCTAATGATATTGGGAAAATCATCACAGCCGTCAACGGGTTTGATATGATTCTTTACCAGAAGCCGTACCCCTCCGGACTAGCCAACTCTTAGCAATGAAGCATCGGTGAGCTGAAAACCCTATAGCTTTGAGCAAGCTATTACAGCTATCAAGGAATTTGATATAGATCTTTACCAAGAGCCGTACCCACTGGACTAGCCACTTTTCAGTCTAGGACCAAGGCAAGTAAAAACTATCCAGTCTTAGGTAACCTGACAACCATCAACGGATTTGATAATCACACCAGATCCGTACCCTAATAAGTGTGAAAACACTTATCCTTCTACCATTTATTTCCAATAATAACATGACCAAAACGTGTATTTTATGTCGTAAAAGTCGGAATTATGCGTGGTTTGTGTTTTTATTGTGTTTCAGGGAAAAAAGATGAAAAAGGAAGAAGACATGGGCTATCACGGACTTTTATCGAAGAAAAAGACAAAAGACAAAGTCAAAAGATCAAGAATGTAAAAAGAACGGAAGTGTAAGGCTTATTCTGAAGATTTATCGAAGAAAAAGTCTAAAGACGGAAGTTTAATGAAGTCGAAGAACTCAAGTCTAATAGAAGAAGGAAATTATAAGACAAGTTCAATTTATATCGACAAATCCCGAGACGACGTCGAGAAAGACAAAGAATTTAAATCGAGTCGAAAAGAAAGAAATAAGGAAGCACACATGCACTCCCCTCCTCCTATAAATACGCTCCTAATGACACATTAGGAGGGTGTTAGCATTTTTATTTTTCTTTCTTTAGTTTTCATTTTAGAGGGAGAAAGTGTTTAACTTTCTCTCACTAAAACTTCATCTTGTCTTTCAAATTTAAGTTTTATTTCATCTTTGTATTTGGAATTCATTAATCAAAAGTTCAAATTTAAGCTTTTAATCTTCAATCTTCTTCTTCCTTTCTTGATTTTGCTTTATCCTTGATCCGAAATGTTCTTGATTCGTGTTTGATTTTGATGTTTTTGTGACTAAAAAGTTTATCTTTTTGTTCCTTACTAAGTTTTTATACGGTTTAAGCTTTAAGCTTGTTGTGCTTATTGGCTTATTTCGTATATATAGCTTATTGTCCTTTAAGTTTTCTTAAAAATTTAGTCTTTTTAAAGTTTGATTTATAAAAGTTTGTTTATTTCGTGTTTTAAAATAAAAGTTATTAAATTTTATGCTTGTTTTGATTTGGTTAAGGTTTGAGCAAGTGCTTATTCGTATTTGCTTATTAGTGCTTATTGAGTTTTTAGCTTATCCCCATTTTCGGATTAATTTGTGTTCCATCGCAATCTTAGGGGTTTACTCATTCCGACGGTACATTCCGATGGTTTCAGTGTGATCGCAATAACCTTGAAGGTTCTACTTTGCGATCAAGAGTGTTTTTCCCCCTTATTCAGATCGTGATTGCGATCGCTCATTGCGATCGTATATTGTGACGGGTCTTAAGGCTATTTTAAGACGAAACGCTGCCCAATTTTTATTAATCATATTCCGACAGGTTCACCATTATTCCGATCAACATTCCGACGGGGGTAGTTGTTTGTTATTCCGATACTTTGAACAATCCAACAGAGTTGATTTCTTGTATTCCGATACCTTGGATTCCGATACTAGACATTCAGATAGATTATTCCGATAGAATTAATTTACATTTATTTCGATGGTTATTCAGACAACATTATTCCGATAGCTTTCATTTTCTATTATTCCGATGGTTTTGTTTTCAGTACATTCCGATAGAATCCATTTTTACATTCCGATGGTTTAAGTTTAAAGTTTTTAAGTTTTAAATTCATGACGTTTAATTTCCAAAAATTGCACGCTTCCCGAAATCTGTATTTTTACCAAGTGTTTTTCTAGTAATTTTTAGTTTAATTTTTAAAGCTTTATTTTTACTCAACGAAATTTTCATATTTGCTTTTAGTTTAAAATAGATAATCAACCAAACCATTTATTTTTCCACCAAGAACGACTGAGTCGCACTAATTAACGGTAATCAATTCGAAAAGATCGGACGATAACTTTTTATACTTGGAAATTCCTTGTATTAAATGGCGCCGCTGCCGGCTCTTTTCGTTAAGGTTAACGGTTTTTAGTGAGAGACGCGTTGGATTTTGGGATCCGTTCACTTGTGAACGTTATTTTTCTTGCTCAAAAATTTTCAAAAATCCATAAAAATTAAAAATTTTCAAAAATACAAAAACATTAAAAACATCGTAAAAAGCATTTCTTTTTCAAAGTTTTGCACCAAAAAGATTTTACTTTTACAAGTACATATATATTCTCTGTTTCTTTGGTATCTTTTTCTTTTGCAGGTGTATGCGTACTAGATCTTCATCTTATTATGAGCCCGAGACTAGTGAAGATTTAGATATGGCTGGTGTGCATAACAATAGTAACAACCCACCTCAACCCAATTTGAATAATAACAACAACAACAACAATGTTCCCCCACCCGACTTACGAACAATGGAGGAGCTTTGTCAACCAACAATGAACGGACGCGGAGGACCGATTGCGCCGATGCAAATCACGACTCCTGAATTTTCGTTGAAGCATCCAGCAAGTTCAAAACGCTTGTCCTTTTCGCGGATTACCGGATGATGATGCCAACAAACATCTCGACAAGTTCATTACCGTCACCCAAAGCATGAAACTTCCCGGTGTTACTATGGATTTCCTTCGCCTACATCTCTTCCCACACACTTTATCCCACCATGTCGAGAAATGTTTTGACCGTCTCCCTAAAAATTCTATTCATACATGGGATGAGATGACTCAACGTTTTTTGTCGCGCTTCTTTCCACCTTCCATGGTCACTAGCCTTCGGAACCAAATTAGTGGATTCACTCAAGAAAATGATGAATCGCTTTTTGATGCTTGGGAATGCTACAACGTTTTGATCGACCGTTGTCCAAACCATAACATGCTCCCCGTCACTCTCATCGATACCTTCTACAACGGTCTCACTTTTCGTGATCGTGATACGATTAATGCCGCCGCCGATGGTACTTTTATGAAAAGGAGACCGGAGGAGTGTCGAGAGTTAATTGAAAACATGACTACTCACCACAAGAATTGGGATTCATCCGCATCTTCAAGATCAAACCCGAGAGTCAATGTTTCTTCTACTTCTTCCAACCCTGATATGACTGAAATGACCCGTGCAATGGTCGAAATGAGCAAAAATATGCAACTTTTGGTTACTAACCAAAATCAACAAGCTAAAGCTGTTGCTATTTCTTGTGAAACGTGCGGTGGTCCTCATTCTTACACTAATTGCCCTTCCACCCAAGACAATCTTTCTGAAAACGTTAACGCGGCATACGGTAACTATTCCACGGGAGGCTATCAGGCTCGCCCTCAAAGAGACCGTAACTTGCTAAGTTATCGTTCCAACAACTTTCTATCTCCACCCGGTTTTCCTCCTCAAAATCAAAACCAAAACAATTTCAACCGCAACAATCAAAGCCAACCTCGAGCTGCTAATCAATATCAATTCCACAGAAACCCATATCCACCTCAAGGAAATAATCAAGCTTACCAAGCCCCACCTCTCAATCAACCCACGGCATTGAACCAACACCTCGAAACTTACATGAGGACCAATAGAGAGATGGTGACGAATCTTCAAATCCAATTCATTAACTTGAAGGGTGACATGGCGAAACAAGGGAACGATATTCGAGCCGAGCTAAGGAATGACATGGCAAAACAAGGGAATTATCTTCGTGCCGGTATGAGAAACTCTATGATCAGTCAGACGAATGACTTAAAGGATATGATGGCTAGTTTTTTTCTCAAGTAATCAAGCCTCTGGTTCGGGTTCTCTTCCGAGTAACACCGTTGCTAATCCAAGAGGGGAGATGAAAGCAATCACCAATTGAAGTGGCAAAGGTTTAAAGGAACCTGAGATTCCTACACCTACACCGGTGATTGTGGCAAAGGAAAACGAGTCCCCTTCTCCAGTTCCTCCACCTTCTACTTCCACCCCTCCACCACCCAACGATGTGAGTGAGAATTCCATTCCAAAGCCTTCATCTCAACCCAATATACCTTATCCCTCAAGGTTGAGGAAAGAGAAGTTGAAGAACAAGGATGATATTTAGGTTTCTAACTTTCTTAAAATGTTTAAACAACTGAATTTCAATATCTCCTTTGCTGAGGCTCTCGCTCACATGCCAAAGTATGCTAAAATGTTTAAAGATCTTCTCAGTGATAAGGAGAAACTTCTTGATATCGCTCAGACCCAACTTAATGAGAATTGCTCCGCAGTGCTCTTAAGGAAATTACCCACCAAACTTGGTGATCCAGGTCGTTTTCTCATTCCTTGCAACTTCCCCGGGGTAGAGAATTGTATGGCCCTAGCCGATCTAGGAGCTAGTATAAACTTAATGCCATTAAGTGTTTGGAAACAATTATCTCTACCCGAGCTAGTCCCCACACGAATGACATTGGAATTAGCTAACCGTACGGTTGCTTATCCTGTGGGGATAGCCGAAGATGTCTTCGTTGGTGTCGACAAATTCACCTTTCCGGTGGATTTTGTTGTCGTTGACTACGAGATGGACCCCCGTGTTCCATTAATCGTTGGACGTCCATTCTTGAGGACCGGTCGCACTCTCATTGATGTAGCCGCGGTAGAGTTGGTGATGATAAAATCGTCTTCAGCATGGGTAAACTTTCTAAGCAGCCTTCTGAAAACGAGAGCGTTAATTTCATTGACGTTCTTGATGCGGCTTGTGAAGAACATTTCAACGACGCTTGTAAAAGTGGTTCTTCTTCTCTACCCATTGTTGAGACCGTTGCCTCTATTGCTCCCTCACTAACTCCTTTTGGAGAAAGTGATTTCCTTTTGAAAGAATTTGAAGCAACTTTGGGAGATGTGGACTTACAATATGACAATTCTCCCTCCAATTGGGATGAAGACATTCGTACCATTGAGAAACTTCTCAATGAGGACCATATTTCTCCACCATCTCCTAAGGAAATCTCTATCGATAATTCGAATTTGACTACGCCTTCCATCAAAAATCCTTCGGATTTAGAGCTTAAGGACCTACCGTCTCATCTCGAGTACGTTTTCCTTGAAGACAATAAGAAGTTACCCGTCATCATCGCTAAGGACTTGAAAGAAGAAGAAAAATCTCGACTTATCGCCGTGCTGAAGAATCATAAGAAAGCGATTGCTTAGAAAATCTCCGATATTCGTGGAATTGATCCTCACTTTTGCACACATAAAATTCTCATGGAGGACGACTTTAAACCCACTATTCAAAACCAAAGAAGGGTGAATCCCAAGATCCATGACGTTATCAAAAAAGAGGTTATCAAACTTCTTGATGCGGGAATGATCTACCCTATCTTGGATTCACCATGGGTTAGTCCGGTCCATTGTGTGCCTAAGAAAGGCGGAATCACCGTTGTGCCCAATGAAAACAACGAGTTGATTCCTACTCGTCTCGTTACAGGGTGGAGAGTTTGTATAGACTATCGCAAACTCAATGATGCTACGAGAAAGGATCATTTTCCCCTTCCTTTAATGGACCAAATGCTTGAACGTCTAGCGGGTAATGATTATTATTGCTTCTTAGACGGTTTCTCCGGGTACTTTCAAATTCCCATCAATCCTAAAGACCAAGAGAAAACCACATTCACTTGTCCTTATGGAACATTTGCTTACAAACGTATGCCTTTCGGATTATGCAATGCTCCTGCGACTTTCCAAAGGTGTATGATGGCTATCTTCCATGGCATGGTTGAAGAAACTATGGAAGTCTTCATGGATGATTTCTCGGTCTATGGTGATTCTTTCTCATCTTGCCTTGCCAATTTGGAACGCATGCTTAAGCGGTGTGAAGACACTCGCCTTGTTCTAAATTGGGAAAAATGTCATTTCATGGTACAAGAAGGCATTGTGCTTGGACATAAAATCTCAAAAGCCAGTTTTGAAGTGGACCGTGCTAAAGTTGATGTCATAGCCAAATTACCTCCACCTTCAACCGTGAAGGGTGTGAGAAGTTTCCTTGGTCATGCGGGCTTCTATCATCGATTCATTCAAGATTTTTCCAAAATCGCTCGCCCGATGACCCACCTCTTGGAAAAAGATACTCCTTTTATCTTTTCTAAAGAGTGTAATGAATCCTTCAATCTTCATAAGGACAAGCTAACTAAGGCACCGGTCTTGGTTACCCCTAATTGGGAGCTACCTTTTGAATTGATGTGCGATGCTAGCGACTTTGCCATTGGAGCGGTTTTGGGCCAAAGTGTGAACAAACACTTCCAACCAATCCACTATGCTAGCAAGACAATGACGGGGGCTCAATTGCATTATACCACTACCGAGAAAGAGCTTTTAGCTGTAGTGTATGCTTTTGAGAAATTCCGCCCCTATCTTGTTCTTTCCACCACAATCGTGTACACCGATCATTCCGCGTTGAAGTACTTGTTAACTAAACAAGATTCCAAGCCAAGACTTCTTCGTTGGGTTTTGCTCCTTCAAGAATTTAAAATCGAAATTCGTGACAAAAAGGGAGCGGAAAACCTAGCCGCGGATCATCTAAGTAGACTTGAGGATCCTTATCAAGGGGATCATCCGAATTAAGAGATCAACGACTCTTTTCCCCTTGAGGCCTTAATGTCTATCAACTCCAATCTTGATGACACCCCGTGGTTTGCGGACATTGCAAACTACTTAGTCGGTGGTATTTTCATCAAAGGGTTAACATCCCAACAAAAGAAGAAGTTCTATAAAGAATTTAAGACTTACTTTTGGGATGACCCTTATCTCTTCAAACAATGTGTTGATCTGATTATTCTTTGGTGCGTTGATGGACCCGTAGCTTTAGACATTCTCGAAGCTTGCCATAAAGGACCCACCGGTGGTCACTTTGGTCCTAATTACACCGCGAATAAAGTGTTTGACTCAGGATTATATTGGCCCACCATTTATCATGACGCTCACGAGATGGTTAAAAATTGTGTTGCGTGCCAACGCTAAGGCAAGATCACACAGAAAGACGAGATGCCTCAAAATTTCATACAAGAATGTGAAATCTTTGATGTATGGGGTATCGACTTTATGGGGCCATTTCCATCATCTAAAGGGAACAAGTACATTCTCGTAGCCGTTGACTACGTATCCAAATGGGTTGAAGCTGAAGCTCTCCCTACGAACGATGCGAGGGTGGTTTTGAACTTTTTGAAGCAGCTTTTTGCTCGATTCGGTGTTCCTCGTGCTATAATCAGTGACCGCGGGACTCATTTTTGCAATGATCAATTTGCTCGAGTCATGGCTAAGTATGGTGTTAATCATCGTCTTTCCACCGCTTATCATCCCCAAACAAATGGTCAAGCCGAGATATCTAACCGTGGATTGAAGCGAATTCTTGAGCGTACTGTGGGAGAGCATCGTGCCTCGTGGGCCGATAAGTTAGACGATGCTTTGTGGGCTTTCCGTACCGCTTATAAGACCCCGATTGGTTGTACACCTTATCGTCTTGTGTACGGGAAAGCATGTCACCTCCATATTGAGCTGGAACATAAGGCGTACTGGGCCTTGAAGTGGGCTAACTTCGACATCAACAAAGTCGGTGATCTTTGGAAGATTCAACTCAATGAGCTAAATGAACTAAGGAATGAAGCTTATGAGAACTCATTGATCTACAAGGAGAAGACCAAGATCATCCATGATGCAAGGATTAAGAACCGAGAGTTCCACGTTGGTGATCAAGTTTTACTCTTTAACTCTCGGTTGAAGATCTTCTCGGGCAAGCTGAAGAGCCGTTGGTCTGGTCCATTCACCGTCGCCAAAGTCTTCCCATATGGCACCATTGAGCTTTCTCAGCCAAATGGGCCCAATTTTAAAGTGAATGGCCAGCGTGTGAAGCTGTACTTTGGTGAGGACATCTCTCATGAGATTATTCCATCCCTCACTACGTTTCCCTTGAATTAGTTCTGGGTCGAGTCAGGCTCGTGACTCGGTTAACAAAAACAAGCGCTTCTCGGGAGGCAACCCGTTGATCTATCCTTTACCGTTTTCATAATAAGTGTAGGGGGAGCCCCGTATGTGTTTGTTGTCTTGTTTCTTCTAATGTGCATGGATTAAAGCTTCAAAGATCCATTCTTGATGACCTTTGACGAACCGTGATCCCATGTTCCCGTTTTCCGGGTTCTATCCTAAACCGTCGCAATATTTCATATCTTATATGTTCACATTGAAATCACTATAGTTGTCCTTTCCTTAGCAAGATTTAAACAAAGTGCACAATGTCCTAAGTGTAGGGGAGTTTACTCCCACATGCTTAAACATTGAGGACAATGTTTATATCAAGTGTAGGTGGACTTCTATCGAAGTAAGTGGACTTTTCCATGAATTTGTCCTCATTTTAACCGGAAAATCTAATTTTTCGACATTTTTCAAAAATTTTAATCCATTTTGGCCTAGTTGTATAGTAGTATTTTCCTTTGTTATCATTATTTACTTTCCTTGCTAAAAATAAAGTTCAATAAAGTGGTTTTAAATTTTTCAAAGTCGTGAATATTTTGACTCAACCCGAGTTTACCTATCTAAGTTTACTCTAGCTAGTATCCCTAACGTGTTTAAGTCAAGTTTTGCTAGGCTTTTATATAGGGAACTTTAAAACGCAAAAGTCTTAACTCTCACGGGTTAAGAACAATAACTTTTCCCAAGTTCCTATAATTGATCCTAGAGAGTTGTTTATCAAGGGAACTTTAAAATGCGATTTCTAAACTTGAAAAAGTCTAAGAATTTGCAAGATCCTATAGATGACTCGAAAACCCAAAACTTTGATTTAATTGGCTAAGCATCCACGAGTCTCATTCCTTGAGATTTTAAATTGTGGAGAATGAGAGATGATAGAGTCATTATAAGTTCGGTATTCTTTCATGAGTTTATGTGAGTTGATTATAAGCTTATTCTCCCATCGCTTGTTAATAAATTTAATTGCAATAAATAAGGTTGTACGATTTGAAAAGTTACTTAGCTTCAAGCACAAGATCGTTTAAAAGTTGCTCGGTATTCATTAGAGTTCATAGCCAATGCGTAACTTATTGAAGCGGGATGCGAAGATTGGCGAGTTCGAAAAGGCCCTAACAAGGCATGAGGGATACATTTTGTTGCTAAAGATCCAAAAGTGATGTGAAGAATCATTTATCAAAAATCAATATAAAGGATCGAGACACACGACGAAAAGCAAATACTCCCCTAAAGATCATGGAGAAGTCTATCCAAAAAGGCCCTAACAAGGTATGAGGATAAATAGATCCAAGTCCTAAAAGGAGGTGGATCATTGTATATCAAAGTCCAAAATAAAGATTGGAGAAAAATGAAGAAGTCGTGGTCCAAGTATGAAGAATCTCTCAAAAACTTCAAGTGAAGAAATTCCTATTATGAAGAGAAGACCATAACTTCAAGAACGTCTCTCAAAGATTCGAAGTATGAAGTCGCTGCCAAATATCGGTCCGAGGAAGGTCTCAAATCGTGAAGCGAGTTATGCCAAGATTTGAACTTTAAAAGGTCCCGAGAAGCAGTTTTAAAAGATTTTGTCCTTTATCTAACTATTGATTAAATTGTCCCACTTTATTTTCAGCCTAAATAACTATCGAAATAAGTCAAACAATGCATCCTCGTGATCATTCAAGACAAATTTAAAATATAATAGATACACCTAGGAATAAGGGAGTCTAAGTAAATAATTGGGCCACATGAGTTCGTGATAGTTTGCTAACTTATAATAACAATGATCTCGTTTATAAGCTTGGTTCGGGGAACGTGAAACTTGAGGATGATGAACATTTATGACAGCCAAAACCCCAATGTAAGTCTTTGATTTCTTTACTTGTTTTATTCATATTTTTATCTTTTTAGTTTCCTTAAAGTTTAGTATTTAATAAAGGCCAAGGTGGGTTATTTATGATGAAAAATGTAAACCGTGCTTTGAAATTAATGCATTGCATGAGGGCATTGCAATGGTCAAGTGTAGGAGATTTAATAAGTGTGAAAACACTTATCCTTCTACCATTTATTTCCAATAAAAACATGACCAAAACGTGTATTTTATGTCGTAAAAGTCGGAATTATGTGTGGTTTGTGTTTTTATTGTGTTTCAGGGTAAAAATATGAAAAAGGAAGAAAACATGGGCTATCACGGGCTTTTATCGAAGAAAAAGACATAAGACGAAGTCAAAAGATCAAGAAAGTAAAAAGAACGGAAGTGTAATGCCTATTCTGAAGATTTATCGAAGAAAAAGTCTAAAGACGGAAGTTTAATGAAGTCGAAGAACTCAAGTCTAATAGAAGAAGGAAATTATAACACAAGTTCAATTTATATCGACAAATCCCGAGACGACGTCGAGAAAGACAAAGAATTTAAATGCAGTCGAAAAGAAAGAAATAAGGAAGCACACATGCACTCCCCTCCTCCTATAAATACGCTCCTAATGACACATTAGGAGGGTGTTAACATTTTTATTTTTCTTTCTTTAGTTTTCATTTTACAGAGAGAAAGTGTTTAACTTTCTCTCACTAAAACTTCATCTTTTCTTTCAAATTTAAGCTTTATTTCATCTTTGTATTTGGAATTCATTAATCAAAAGTTCAAATTTAAGCTTTTAATCTTCAATCTTCTTCTTCCTTTCTTGATTTTGCTTTATCCTTGATCCGAAATGTTCTTGATTCGTGTTTGATTTTGATGTTTTTGTGACTAAAAAGTTTATCTTTTTGTTCCTTACTAAATTTTTATACGGTTTAAGCTTTAAGCTTGTTGTGCTTATTAGCTTATTTCGTATATATAGCTTATTGTCCTTTAAGTTTTCTTAAAAATTTAGTCTTTTAAGAGTTTGACTTATAAAAGTTTGTTTATTTCGTGTTTTAAAATAAAAGTTATTAAATTTTATGCTTGTTTTGATTTGGTTAAGGTTTGAACAAGTGCTTATTCGTATTTGCTTATTAGTGCTTATTGAGTTTTTAGCTTATCTCCATTTTCGGATTCATTTGTGTTCCATCGCAATCTTAGGGGTTTACTCATTCCGACGCTACATTCCGATGGTTTCAGTGTGATCGCAATAACCTTGAAGGTTCTACTTTGCGATCAAGAGTGTTTTTCCCCTTTATTCTGATCGTGACTGCGATCGCTCATTGCGATCGTATATTGCGACGGGTCTTAAGGCTATTTTAAGACGAAACGCTGCCCAATTTTTAATAATCATATTCCGACAGGTTCACCATTATTCCGATCAACATTCCGACGGGGGTAGTTGTTTGTTATTCCGATACTTTGAACATTCCAACAGAGTTGATTTCTTGTATTCCGATACCTTGGATTCCGATACTAGACATTCAGATAGATTATTCCGATAGAATTAATTTACATTTATTCCGATGGTTATTCAGACAGCATTATTCCGATAGCTTTCATTTTCTATTATTCCGATGGTTTTGTTTTCAGTACATTCCTATAGAATCCATTTTTACATTCCGATGGTTTAAGTTTTTAAGTTATTAAGTTTTAAATTCATTACGTTTAATTTCCAAAAATTGCACGCTTCCCGAAATCTGTATTTTTACCAAGTGTTTTTCTAGTAATTTCTAGTTTAATTTTTAAAGCTTTATTTTTACTCAACGACATTTTCATATTTGCTTTTAGTTTAAAATAGATAATCAACCAAACCATTTATTTTTCCACCAAGAACGACTGAGTCGCACTAATTAACAGTAATCAATTCGAAAAAATCGGACGATAACTTTTTAGACTTGGAAATTCCTTGTATTATACCCTCATGGTGAATCAACTCTTTCTTGTCTGCAAGACATGGTGAGTTGAACACCATTTGTTGTGTGGACAAGGTCCAACACCAGAAGTACCTCTAAAAACAACCCAAGTGTGAAAATACCAATGTTGAAAATAATTTCATGATGGAAAAGTATAAGCAGATATTATATTATGTACAAGTTTTGAAATTCCATCACATGTTTAAAGTATAAGCAGATATTATATAAAAGTAGTTTTTTAACTAACTAACTAAAGTAAAATGTTAGTCACCAATCACTGTACATATTGGTGAAAAGAATGTAAGTATAACAAAAGGATAGAAGAAACAAACCGATCACATACCAAAAGCTGCAACCTTGTCTGCATGCAGCCGGGCTTGAATACCTTCAACTAAGGTAGTGGCCATTGCAGACTCATTACCAGAAGGAGCATTAGACACCAGCAGGTGGCACTCCAGCATAGCTTCCATGGTAGCAATGGTCAATGGATACTCCGCATCAGTAAGCATAAACACAACGGCACCAAACTCAAGCTCTAACACATGAACACCACAACCAGCATACAGCTTCCACCTCCTTATCACCCATCAAGGTTAATCCTTCCATACACCAGCATAAAGAGAATCAGGAGGGGAATCCAACATCAGCTTCAAATCACCCCAAATAGTCAACCCAGGCCAGTTAGGAAGCTCACTCTGAGACTTAGGAATCTCAGCATCCACCAAACCATACAGCAGCATAAGATCACGACGCTCCACCCATGTCAAAATGTTTTGTAATCCAGAGACATATCGAGTGTAGCCATCACTAGTCGTAATCTTATGAGTAAAGGTACCACGAGAAATGGGGGATGGCCGAACTTCCCAAGCTACAATCACACCCTTGCCAAGGTGAACTCAGTCTCACTATCAGAAGCAGCATCAATGAGATTGGCAGGATCTCTCTTCTCAAACGGGACAGACTTACCACGACGAGCCTTCTTCTACCTAATAGAACGGCAAGGTGTGGGGACACCAGAAGAAGATTCATCCTTGACCTTGACAGCAGCAGTAGTAGCAAAGTCCTCAACAACCGTAGGATCAGAAGTAGTTGCACCAGTTGATTAAGTAGGAAGTGGTTCAGTCACTGGTGTTGATGTTGGCTTCACAGCAGGAGTAACAGGAGTGGGATTAGTAGCAGGAGTGGTAGTAGCTTCATTGGTGGTGGTAGTATCATCATGAGAGTGAGGGGGATCAACATTTGAAGTGGTGGTGGTAGGAACAGCAGTAGAAGGAGCACTAGAAAATGGAACCCCAGAAGCATCCTTGTGAACATCCGACGAAGAGGTGGGAGCAGCAGCAGGCTTAGAAGAGAGGACAACACGAGGAGGTGGGCGATAAATGGAATATTCAAGGACAGGTGTATTTTGACGCTTGATCATATTTGTGTAAAGATCTTTAAGCTCATCAAAAGACAACCTCCTCACCCTTTCCCCTGTCCATCCAGTCTGATAGTAAGCAGCCGATTGATTCTTAACATATTGCTGCATCAACCTTCTCTCTTTAGTACGCGATAAAGGTCTGTTACGGCGTTGTTCACGAAGCTGGGCAGCAAGAGATAACTGTTGTTTACACATTAAAGCCATTGCCCGTTTAACACAATTGCCTTGATTCACATCGGCAACCAACAAATCTGTGAACTGCGAGCAGTCTAAAGTAAGGATGGTAAGCACCTTCATCCAGTCATTGTCATCCCAATGCATGGCGTTGTGCCTCAATTGCTCACGTCTTTGTTGTTGCAGAGCTTCATCCTCAGCCTTGGCTTGTTGGTCAAGCTCCTCTTGCAATCGTTAAGCAGCCTCTTCCCCCAATCTTTCTTCCTCTAATTGTCTGCGAGTTCGCTTCCTGGGAGGAGAGGGTGCATCAGTCATAGGGGCTTTACCCTTGGGATCATGAGAAGACCAGCAGAAGGACCAGCAGAGGCATCCATTGGCTTGGGATCAACAAAAGCATTAGGAATGCATGAAGTACTAGGAGGAGCAGACAAGTCATCACTCGGCTTATCAGCAAAGGCAGCCTTGGCCAAAATAGTCAGCCCATCCTCCTCAACATCTTCATCAGAATCAGAAAGGACTGCTTTTTTCCTTTGGCGCCTTAGTTGTGCCTCCAATGCTTTAACCCTGTTCGCCAGTGGGAGCACGAAATCCCGTGTGAGCTTGCGGTGCTGGTTGAGCTCATCTTCCAATGAAACAATCTTGGCATAATACCTATGCATAAGATCTAGCAAAGAAGTTAGAGTAACAGGTTCCTCAGCTTCCCCACCAAGAGAACATGGCTTGTGGGATGCGTCATTGGGACCAGAAGCAACAGATGGGTCATCCATATGAGCATGAGAGCTAAAAGGCTTCTCAGCAGAGTGCGGAGCTGGGCTAGGAGGGGAGTATCAGCAAATGGGGACTTATGTGGGCGAGAAGAGGGGGCAGCCTTTGAGGTAGATGGCATTTCTACCACCACCTCTCTAGCTGGCTCCTCAACCTCCACATGAGGCACACCAGTAGCAGGGTGCTCCTCATCCATAGGATCATTTTCCAACGGCTTGATCAGCCGGAGGAACCACATTGGGATCCCCTTAGGCAAGGACCAGCATAGCATTAGTAAGAGGTCTCAAAGGACCCTTATATCCAAGTGCCATATTCGCGTACACCTTTGAAGTAAGCTTTGGGGGCACATATTCCTACCTATTTCTAGGTAGGCACATAAGAACATGCTGCAAAAACCTAGGGTACATCAAGAACTTCTTCCTAGACCCAGTATCACTAAGAATACTAATCATGCCATCAAACAAGTAACAAGAAAAGTTAAAAGTACGACCCGGAGCAAGACAAATGAAACCAGTAGCAAGGGAGATGGGAAATGCATCCCAACTCCCAGACTTTAGACTCAAACAATGAATCAGAAAGTGAACCAGTAGCTTCCATTGAGGGGCAAATCTATTCTTCTGGAAGCTAAACTTCCTCTCATGATTATAGCCTATAGCAGCCATACCATCCAATACCTCTGAATTGGGAATAGAGACAATGCCATCTTCATCTTGGAGATGAAGGGCAGACGTAATGGATGCCTCATACACCACATAAGAGCGACCATCTATGGTAGCATGGAGCTCTAATGGGCGACCCAAAACAGCAACGAGGTTGGCAGTTGCCCAAAACTGACGTATAACAGTATCATACACGGTGGGGCAAACAGTAAGAGCATACCTTAGATTGGAAGCTTCAATGTATTCTAGGATGTCTGTGAACTCGTCTCTTTTAGTACCTTTGCCAAGATAGGCCACCTTGTTATGATCGGGTTTGTACTGGAGTGTTGCCATTGTTGATGATTGAAGCAGTGGAAGATGATTGATTGAAGAGGGTGAAGGGTAGGAGCGTATGTGTGTGTGCATGGTTGTGATAATTGAGTCAAATGAGTAATTTGACCATAAATAATGGTCACAAAACTGTTCATTGACCCCTAATTATGGGGGTTGCCCTTTCAAAATTAAGTCATTAATGCTTGAGTAACCACTTTCCCCTTAAACCATTATTTGCAAATCACAGTTACCAAAGATAAACAAAAATATGTGCACTAGAAGTAACTCGCGTTGACTGAAAGTCAAAACGCGTAAAGGTCAACACTAGGAGCACCAAGTGGTCAACGAAATTCAACGAAGTGAACAGTGACCCAAAATCGATACTAGAAGCCAACCATAAGTGAAGTATAAGGGTTTGTACCCACTAGGAGCAGAAGACTGTGTTGGGTCTACTAGATGTGGATCTTGCAGCCTGTCAGGAACGGTGAACGACTTCTGTAATCATAAGTCTATTCACAGAGAGACTCTATACACAATATAAGTGCGGAATACAAATACTATAAAGAAGAACAGAATAACTATAATGACTTGATCCTTTTCTAAGGATTTCTAATATTAATGATAACTAGAATTACGTTTGATGAAGGTGTGTCTAACCTTTCTGCCTAAGGTTCCTTTTATACTACAAGGAAACCCTAATACATCATTAAACAAAACGTGTAAAACTGATATGCATATCCTTCCTAACATATCTCATGCGTATCCTAACAGAATAATAACTAAATAATAAAGTTTGACTTTAAGTAAGACCAGGAGCACGACTTGCTCCTACTACTACTATGACCAGGAGGAACTACATACCTCCTAGTCTACCTATTACAAATAACTATTCTAATGGTCCTAACAATCCTCCCCTAAACTTGAATTTGACCTGTTGAGTTCAAGTTTCCTAGTAAAACATGCAATAAAGCTCGAGGATTGGAACAACAAAAGAAACAGCAGCATCAGCAAGATAAGAAACATAAGAACCGCTGCAACAAGGAACACTAGAAGCTTCTCTAAAGCTTGAAACAAATCAGCATCGTGTTGAATCTTTACAGCAACATGAGCAAATTTGATGAGCCTTTACCAAGTAGCTGCTCGCTCTTGGGCTAGCCGGTCTTTCTGGTGGAATAAGCATCACCCTGGGAGACCAACCCAGCCCAACTCTTAGAACGTGAATCAATGGTGAGTGGGGGTACCCTGATGATTTTATGCAAACCATCACAGCCGTCAACGGATTTGATATGTCTTTACAAGAAGCCGTACCCTTCTGGACTCGCCAACTCTTAGCAATGAAGCATCAGTGAGTTGAAAACCCTATAGCTTTAAGCAAGCTATTACAGCTATCAACGGATTTGATAAAATCTTTACCAAGAGCCGTACCCCCTTGGATTAGCCACTTTTCAGTCTAGGACCATGGCAAGTGAAAACCATCCAGTTTTGGGTAACCTGGCAACCATCAACGGATTTGAGAATCACACCAGGAGCCGTACCCTCAAGGTGAATCAACTCTTTCTTGTCGGTGAGACATGGTGAGTTGAGGACCATTTGTTGTGTGGACCAAGTCCAACACCAGATGAAACATCCAACCAGCACAAGTGTGAATCAGCAACAGGAACCCAAATGTTTGAACCAGTATAAGCAGATGGTATATTATTCACAAGTGTAAAATCCATGATTTTTTTAAAGTATAAGCAGATATTATATAAAAAGTATGTTTTTTTTTTCATTTTTTTTAAACTATAATGAATGAAAGTCACCAATCACTTTACATATTGGTGAAAAGAATTGCAGTATTAACAGATGAACATAAAACACAAAACATAAAAACTTACAAACCAACCACATCACATACCAGACGCAACCACCTTCTCAGCTTGCAGGCTAGCTTGTATCCCTTCCACCAGTGTAGTCGCCATAGAAGACTCATTCCCGAAAGGGGCATTGGAAATCTGCAAGTAACAAGCAAGCATGGCCTCCATCGAAGCAATAGTCAATGGATAGTCCAAATCCGTGAGCATGAACACCATAGCACCAAACTCCAACTCCAAAACATGCACACCACAGCCAGCATATAACTTCCATCTCGTGATAACCCATGTTGGTTGATCCTTCCAGACACTAGAAAGGGGAGCATGTGGAGGGGAATCAAGCATCATTTTCAAATCAGCCCACATTCTCAGACCAGGCCAGGAGGGTACTTCACTAGGATGAACAGGCATACCAGCATCCACAAACCCATACAATGCCATAAGATCTTTACGATCCGCCCAAGACAAAATACCTTGCAAACCCGAAGCATAACGAACATAACCATCACTAATGGTAATCCTATGTCTGAAAGTACCAGGAATAGTTGTGGAAGGCTTAACCGTCCAACCAGTAAGAGACCCATTACCCATTGGCAATTCTGAGTCACTATCGGAAGCTACATCAATAAGATTTTCGGGAGCACGCTTCTCATAAGGAACAGACTTGCCACGTCTAGCACGTCTAGCCAACTGCTTGCGGATGGAACGGCGAGGAGTGGGAGCACCAGACGAGGGTTCAACCTTCACCTTTGCAGCAGGAATAGGATTAGCAGAAGTAGAATCAATACCTTGCCCAACCAAAGGATCAACAGTAGCTACACCAGAAGAAGGAATAGGTTGAGGACCAGTCACGGGTGGTGATGGTTGTGCCATAGCAGGAGTAGCAGTGGTGGTGGTAGTGGTAGCATAGGTGGTGGTGGTAGTGGGACCCGAAGATGAAACAGGAGGAGCAACCGAGGGTGTAGGTGTGGTACCAGCAGTAGAAACATTAAAAACCGAGGTAATACCAGTAGAACCAAGAGGAACATCAGATGAAGAACCAGGAGCAGCAGCAGGTTGAGAAGTAGGAACCACTCGTGGAGGAGGACGATAGATGAAACGCTCCGGAACAGGTGTACTCTGACGCTTGATCATTCGTTCATATAGAGCCTTAAGCTCATCAAAAGACAATGCCCGAACCCGTTCCCACGTCCAACCAACAGTAAAATGAGCAGCCGACTGATACTTGACATACCTCTGCATTAACTTTTTCTCCTCGGTTTTCGTCAAAGGCCTGTTGATAGGTGTGTAAACACCCATCCTCTTTACCACTTAATTACAGTAATAACTGAGCCAAAACGTGTATTTTATGTCTTTTATGTCGGAATTATGCGTGGTTTGTGTTTTTGTTGTGATTTAGGACGAAAAGGTGAAAAATGGAGAAAACACGGGCATTCACGGGCTTTTATTGAAGGAAAAGATGAAAGAAAAAGTCGAGAAGTCAAGAGTGCAAAAAGAACGGAAGTCGAAGACCAATTCTGAAGATTTATCGAAGAAAAAGTCAAAAGACGGAAGTTTACTTAAAGCCGAAGAACTCAAGTCTATTTTATTGAAGAATTAAAAGACGAGTTCAAAGAAATCCCGAGCCAAAAGTCATATAAGTCCAAGATTAAAGAAGATTTAAAGGCTTAAGGACTAATGGTGCAATTAACAAAGAGATTAAGAAGGAAGGGCCTAATGATGCAATTTAGAGAAAATGAAGGAGGGGAGGAAGCTTCCTAATCCTCCCCTATTTATATAGATTAGTTGTTAATCACTTTTTCTTTGTTGGCTAAGTGTGACAATTAGTCTTCCACTTTTAATTACCTTGTCATTTAAATACTTGTCAAATTTAAATACTTGTCTTGCACCTTAACTACCATTTAATTTCAAGTAAGTTTTCCATTTAATTCTTGTCAATCTTTACTTTATCTTGTTAATCTCCTATCTACCTTTCTGAATCTTTGATTTCTATGTTTATGTTCATGTTCATGTTCATGTTCTTATTTTGATCAAAGTGGGTTTTGATTATTGTGGTTAGTTTTGTTAGTTTAATTGATTTGGATAGTTTGTTTATGATTATTGGATGTTTTGTTATTAGTTTAGTTTAATCTTATGTTTGATTTTGGCTAAATTGTTATTAGATTCGTGTATATTGCATTTCCCTGTTCTTCGGGGGTGTTTGTTTCTGTTTCTGATCTTTCCAAGGAAAAGTTCCTAATCAAGGAAAAGTTCCTAATCAAGGAAAAGTTCCTAATCAAGGAAAAGTTCCTAACCAAGGAAAAGTTCCTAATCAAGGAAAAGTTCCTAATCAAGGAAAAGTTCCTAATCAAGGAAAAGTTCCTAATCAAGGAAAAGTTCATAATCAAGGAAAAGTTCATAATCAAGGAAAAGTTCCTAACCAAGGAAAAGTTCCTAATCAAGGAAAAGTTCCTAACCAAGGAAAAGTTCCTAATCAAGGAAAAGTTCCTAATCAAGGAAAAGTTCCTAATCAAGGAAAAGTTCCTAATCAAGGAAAAGTTCCTAACCAAGGAAAAGTTCCTAACCAAGGAAAAGTTCCTAATCAAGGAAAAGTTCCTAATCAAGGAAAAGTTCCTAATCAAGGAAAGGTTCCTAACCATGGAAAAGTTCCTAATCAAGGAAAAGTTCCTAACCAAGGAAAAGTTCAGAATCAAGCCAAAGTTCAGAATCAAGGAAAAGTTCAGAACCAAGGAAAAGTTCAGAATCAAGCCAAAGTTCAGAATCAAGGAAAAGTTCAGAATCAAGCCAAAGTTCAGAATCAAGGAAAAGTTCAGAATCAAGCCAAAGTTCAGAATCAAGGAAAAGTTCCGAACCAAGGAAAAGTTCAGAATCAAGGAAAAGTTCAGAATCAAGGAAAAGTTCAGAATCAAGCCAAAGTTCAGAATCAAGGAAAAGTTCAGAATCAAGCCAAAGTTCAGAATCAAGGAAAAGTTCCGAACCAAGGAAAAGTTCAGAATCAAGCCAAAGTTCAGAACCAAGGAAAAGTTCAGAATCAAGCCAAAGTTCCGAATGAGTGTTTTGTGTTGATTTATCCCGAACGAAGAAGAATTATTCCGGGTGAAGGTGACATTCCGAACGAGTAATTATTCCAAGTGAGGTATTTTCAGGTTCTTTTTAGTTTCTGTTTTTAATTTTTAATTTTTAAGCTTTATTTTTCCCGCCTTTTTCCGTAGTCGCGCTTTAAGATTACTTGCCTTAGATTTATTTTAGCCTTGCCTTAGTTTAAGTTTTAGTTGCGTTTTAAGTTTGCCTTAGATAGTTTTAAGTTTGCGTTATTTACGTTTAGTGCCTTTTAATTCTCGTCACGCTTGTAATTACTTGCACCATTACTTTAAGTTAGACTTAGATTTAAATTACCTGCTCATTTACTTTTAAGTTTTGCATTTTTTTAATACTACAACGACACAACTATTTGTTTCACCAAAGAACATTAGAGTCACATAGAGAACCTAGATCAATTCGATTAGATCACGAGAACGATAACTTTATACTAGGCAAAACCTAGTGTATCAAATGGCGCCGCTGCCGGCTCTTTTCGTAAAGATTAACGGTTTTCTGTGAAAGACGCGTTGCTCTTTGGGATCCGTTCACTTGTGAGCGTTGTTTTCTTGCTTAAAAAAATTCAAAAAAATCCAAAAAAAATTAAAAATTGATAAAAATCCATAAAAATTAAAATTTTCAAAAATCCAAAAAGATTTTATCTTTATTGTGTATATATATTGTCTTTGTGTTTGGTTTCTTTTTCTTTTGCATTTTCAGGTGTATGCGTACTAGATCTTCTAATTATCAAGAGCCCGAGACTCAAGAAGATTTAATTATGTCAGGTGTTAACAACAATAATAATCCACCGCACCTCAACAATAACAACAATGTTCTTCCACAACCCGATCTTCAGACAATGGAGGAACTTTGTCAACCTACCATGTTTGGACGAGGAGGACCGATTGCGCCGATGCAAATCAACGCTCCTGAGTTTTCGTTGAAGCACCACATGATTCAGCAAGTGCAAACAAATCCTTTCCATGGATTGCCTGATGATGATGCCAACAAACACCTCGACAAGTTTGATATGAGTGTAATTACTCATATCATTTATAGCTATTAACAATGAAATTATGCATGATTTGTATAAAAAATGCCTTGGATATGCGTTTTTCTTGTTTGAATGTGTGTAGGTACCAAGTTCGTGAAAACCGATGAAAACCGACACGAGATTGATGAAAACGATCAACGAAGCCAAAATCGAGCTTGACATGAGGGGATTTAATAAATTATCAAGTTTATTTACCAAGTGGGACCCACGGCTGCTTAATGGGCTCAAAAGCCCATTTAAGTTTCAAGTTAAAATTAATGAGATGTTTAAAAAGCCCATTAAGCCCAATTTGAAGATATGTTTATACGAATGGAAATTAAGAGTTTGGGCCCAAATTATCAAGCCCAAGTGTTACTTGCTGAGAAACAAATGTCTATTCGGCCTTTTAGGGTTTTCAGCTAAACCTATCAATAAGTAAACGTTCACCCTTTCACTTCTTTTACTTCACAAAATATCTACTCGTTCTTTATACGTCCACCAAATCCCACATTAAATAAACCTTCCATTTTTTTCATCCACTCATTCACACGTTATTAACCTCCACTCGTTTCTTTCATTTTCTCTCAATAAATTAAATACACCACTTATTTCTTTCGATAAAAACTATGTTCTCCTTTCTTCTCCATTTCACACAAAAAAAAAAAAAAAAAAAAAAAACCAGTAACTCTTTTTAACCCTAGCACTGTTCATCCTAAACCCTAACTAACAATTACCCTAAATTAACTAGGGGGTTTTTATTCCCACGGATGATTCACACGATTGGGAAATAAATCCCCAATTGTTTCGGAAGGCAGAATGGATAGCAGGGGATACGTGGCTTCGATTGATTGGTGTAAACAACTCACCCATCAAATCCCACCAATCATAGGCCAAAGAAAAAGCACAAAAGAAACACAAGATTGCCACCTTGGCAATCTGTGTGACCAAGATCATTCTCCACCCTTGGATCAAAACAGAAAAGAAAGAGAAAGAGAAGAATGAAGATCAAAGGCTCAAGATCATTTGGAATATTCCTGCGAATAACCGGATATTCGCATCAAGAAGACTCGGGTTCAGCCTATTTAAACCCCCTCTTTTTATTGTATTAAGCATCCCTTTTTCTTTCTTTAAAGTTATAATGCTAGTTTAGATAAAGCTTTGTAATTTTCATTTTCGTAAAAGTTGTAATGTTTCTTTAATGAATTAATAAAAGTTTCGGTTTCAATTTTACTGGTCTCGTTTTCTAATCGTGATTGTGGTGTTTATTTTACAATTCTAATCTAAAAGCTATCTATAATTTTAGAGTAAGATTTGGGATTAAAGCTTAATCCCACTGGTTAAGCTAAAAACAGGTTGAATAAGCTGCTGAAAATCGTGACTGATGGTGTTTTTATGGCGAGGTTTTAGTGTCGATGGTCGACGTTAGGTTTAGACTAGGAAATTGGTGTGTAGTCCGTGGCTCGTCAGCTACGGGCGCAAAGAAAAAGCTCTAAAGAGCAATATTACATCTCTCTGTTTCGCTGAGAGATTCCAGGTTCTATTGTTTTAACTTTTATTTCATCTCCTTTATTTTTATTAGACTGAGCATGCTGTTTAGTGATGTCTTATATCTGTGTTTCCTATGATATTTATATGCTGACTGCTTCTCTATGTTTCTGCTTAAAGTAATGGTATTAGAGATAATTTGTTTACTCTAAATTCATGTCAGTTTAATTGTGATGGTTGAATTTCTACGCGTTTAGGTTAATTGGAACTGATCTAGATCAACTATGTTTATTAGATGCAGTTTTTTTTGGAATTAGATGAGTTTTACTGGGCTGTGAATCTGTTTAGTCATCTTATATGTTTAATTTACTGATTCATGACGTATAATTGGAGTGTTTTAGGCTGCTGAATAAAGTCCTTGTTCATTGATTTAGTTTTCGAATAACGGATTTAAAATTTATTTCTCTAGTATACTATTTGTAGCTAGTGTTCGTATTAATCAGTTGCTGAACTTAAGTTGTTATACATAATTGTTCTTAGCTGAAAGTTGTAATAGATTAGCTTCGTTAATTGCTTTCGTCTTAATGTATAAGCTGCCGTTATAGATTACTTGTTAATTGTTCACATCGAATGCTACTGCTGATCATTTGTCAATTGCTGATATGTGATTAGAGCTGCTACTGTCTTGATTTACTTGATCTGGTTGTATTTGATTGTTATTGAGATACTGATAGCTATTTTAGCTGTGATTTTGATTGCTGAGAATGTTTTGCTTTCTACATTTAGTTGTAATTTGTTTTACTCTACACTTGATTTTATCTGTTGCATAATCTTCTATTACTTGTTCTCTGTTTTGTTGTTATTTGCTATTTTAAATTGTGATACTGTATTTGAATGATATTAGATTCTGTATATCTGCTTCATGTATTTGTGTTTTGGTAACTGGATGATTTTCTGTTATTATATTTTAAGCTGTTAAATTCCTGTTATATCTGATGTTTTGTTTTAGCTGTTTTATTGTTTAAGTAAAGGCTTATCAGTTCATTTAACTGATAAGCTCAATAAGCTGTGTCCTAACAGCTTAAAGCTAAATAAGCTCAAAAAAAAGGTCTCTCCTGAGACTGGTTTCTTTCACTATCTGTCATAAGAATAATAATCCAAAAATTACGCAATTTGTGGGATTCGAACTCGATCCCTCCCGTTTATAGGCCCAGTGTGATACCCATCTGTGCTAGGCAACCTTTTGATTTTAGTTCCCATTATGTCATTAATATAGTGTTTTTCATTTTGGTAGTATTTATTTGAGTTAATTTGTCTTAGTAACGTTTTATTTTATTTATTACTTTTTATTTTAATTAAAGTATATTCTTAATAAAAAGTAGTTTTAAAAAATAAATTAAAAAAAAAAAAATAAAAAAAATAAAAAAAAAAAAATGTTTTTAAATTTTAATTAGTTTAATTTTTATAACTTTAGATTTTATTAAATTTAGTTTTAAAATAATTTGTCTAAAGTAATTTTAATAAAGTTTAATTAGTTTTTAAAAAAAAAAAAAATAGTTTAATTAGATTATTAATATAGATTTAATTTTTAATTAGTATTTTAATTTTAAGTAATTAATTGTTAGTTTAAAATTTTATTAGCGGGTTTAACGATTCATGCACTTAGGATTATTTTTAATAGTTTAAAATTCGTAGAGTTTTATTGTAGTTCAAAAAACCAACGACCAATTCAAATCGATTGTCCAAATCAAAACGAAACGTCTCAAATTCACTTGATCTTCGTGTACAACGAACTTGGTTCACTCACGTGATTAATCGTATCCGTCTTTGACTTATTTTTGGTTAATTACTTTTTCCTAAAGGTAATTGCCTAAATTTGTCCTATAACGTATATTTGGTTAATCTCACTTACATCAAAAATTTTGGCGCCGCTGCCGGGGATCTTGTGTACGATTCGTCTTTGTTGAGATTTGTTGATCGTGGATTTGAAGACCCTTTCCGTCCTCGGAAAGTTTTGTTATTTTTCTATTAAGTAGTATGTATCGTTTTTCTCGTTTTTTGTGAATAATATATTGTATTACGTAGAACAATAATTTTAAATACTTTTCAAATAAGCCTTAGTTGGGATTTCATCACCTAGCTATTGTATTCGAACCCAAAACAAAAATAAAGGCAAAATAGATAAATACTAATAAGAAGTTTGAACTCGATTTATACAAACTATAAGGTGGGTATAAGGCGACGTGCTATAAAAGGCCGTCTAAGGAAAAAGGTTTTTAAGTGCTTAGTGCCACCTCGTTTCCCCGCTTGCTTGTGCGTATATTGAGAGGGACAACCTATTATTGGTTTGCCGACTCAAGTAGTAATAAATCTTATTTTTGTTGTTTACTTATTGAACCTCGAGACGTTTAGGTTTTCACCTATCGTTTCAAAGTCGACCGAGGGTAATTTACTTCCAAAGTAGTTATCCTTATTCCTTGTTTTTTATCGATCATTATTGATTGAGCAATACCAAATAAAATACCAAAATAATCTTCTTTCTTGTCTAATTTCTTTTCTTCAATCCTCTAAATTCTCGACTTTGTAGTGTATGCAATTACGTTCTTCTCGTCTTGTGATTGATTTTAATAGGCTTGAAAATATTCCTCGTAGAAATAGAAATCGTCAACAACGAATAGTGGAACCCGAGCTTCCACCTATTGTTGTAGAGATGGCCGATAACCGTACAATGGAGGAATTGCTCCGTGCACCCACCGAAGGGTATGGGGAAGCAATCGTTGTGCCGGCTATTTTGGCGGATCATTTTGAGATTAAGACGGGTCTTTTATCGCTCATTCGTGCCGACCAATTTCGTGGCAATGAGGCCGATAGCCCGCATTCTCACATACGGAATTTTAATAGAATTACCTCGACTCTCAAGTTTAGAGATGTGCCGAATGACGTGATTAAGCTCATGCTTTTTCCGTACTCGCTCGAGGGTAATGCTAAGCTTTGGTATGAGAAAGAACCACTGGGTTCGATTTTAACTTGGGATGATTTAGTGTCAAAGTTCATGAATTATTTCTTTCCACCGTCCAAGACAACACACTTTAAAAATGAGATCACTAGATTTGAACAAAAAGTGCATGAATCGTTTGGGGTTGCTTGGGAGAGATTTAAAGATTTGTTAAGACAATGTCCACACCACGGTTTCTCGGAATTGCATCAAATAAATACTTTCTATAATGGGCTTAATATGATTGAACAAGATTCTTTAAATGCCGCCGCGGGTGGTAATCTTTTAAGAAAAACACCGAGAGACGCGTGGAGGATAATTGAAGATAAGTCTAGAGCACAATATTCACGAAACACACCGGTTGTTTCCAATGTGAATTCATCTAATCACGAGATTGCTAGATTGGACTCTAAGATTGATAGTGGATTTGCGACCTTGTTGAGTGAGATTAGGAAGAATCCTCATGGATCGATTAATATGATTGGGAATGTTTGTGTATCATGTGGTGGAGCACATCCTAATTATGCTTGTTTGAACGCGGGGTTTGATCAAGCTAGTGCTTTTGCCGCGACGGGAACTTATGGCTCCAACGGTCAAGTTCCTCGTCAAAGTCATGTTGCTCCACCGGGTTTCCCACCGGTTCAAAATAGGTACAACAATGGTAATAATGGGAATAATTTTAACCGTGGTAACCAAGGGAATTATAATCAAGGAAATGGATTTAATGCTAATCAAAACAATCAAGGTTTTCAAGGGAATAATCAAAATGATTTGTCAAGCTACATGAAATCAAATGAGGCGAATATGAAGGCTTTGCAAAATAACATTCAAGGACAAATGGCAACTTTGAAAAACGAGTTTCAAAATACGATTAAGGGGCAAAATAACAAGATTGAGCTTAATCAACAAAGAATGGAACAAAGATTTGAACAAATGTTTGAGCAAGGTCAAAATCGTTTGCAACAAAGTGTGGAACAAAATCAAAATAAATTGCTTTCGATGTTTGAGGGTTTTATGTCTAAACCATCTACTTCTTCGGGTTGCTTACCTAGTAATACCATTCCAAACCCGAGGGGAGAGCTTAAGGCTATCACCGCTTATGATAATTTAGAAAGGAAGCTTGAGCTTATTGTGCCACCTAAAGAAACCTTTTGGAATGTCACCAAGGCTACTTTAAATGTGATTAGTACCTCGGATTTCATTGATCTCTTTCCTAAGAAATATAATGATCCGGGTCACTTCTTGATACCTTGTGTTTTCAATGAGATTGGGGAATACAAAGCTCTAGCCGATCTAGGAGCTAGTATTAACGTTATGCCCTTGTCCATTTGGAAAACTCTTGACTATTTGCGACTTATTCCCACTCGAATGATCATTGAGCTTGCTAATGGAACCACCACTCGACCGGTTGGTATAGCGGAAAATGTCATTGTTAAAGTGGGGGAGTTCGTTTACCTAGCCGATTTTGCTATCATTGATTATGAGCCGAATCCTCGTGCGCCTATAATTTTAGGACGACCTTTTTTGTGTACGGCCGGTGTTTTAGTTGATATGAAAGAAGGGGAGCTTAAATTGTTTCATGGGGATAAACATATGATTTTCAAACCGGAAAAAATTTCAAGATTGGTTCCTAAGAAATTGGAAAGTGAAAAACCTAATTTTGTTGAATCATGTTGTAATGTTACCTCATCTATACTCACTCCACACGAGGATGATAAGATTGAAAAACAAATAGATGATTACTTGAGTGAGCCATTCGATGCTAGTGAGTTTGATAATGAGAATTTTGATCCCGAGAGTGATATTGCTTTAATTGAACAATCTTTGAAGATGGACTCATTTTCACTCTCTTCTAAGGATCATGTTGATGTTCCTAAGGCACAATCTTCAATTGAAGAGCCTTTAATTCCTAACTTCACACCGAGTGAGGTTAGTGATTATTCGTTGGATAAGTTCATCGATGAACTTTTTGCTATCCTTGATCCACTTCCACGGGGAAGTGAAGACGTTTTCGATCTCGAGATCGAACGTGATTCTTGTGTTTTACCTACCATTCTCGAGGAATTCGCCGATGAATTGCCTTCTAATGAGAATGATGATCTAGTATCCGAATGTGACACACTCGATACTTTGTCGGAAATTTCTTGTGATGACAAGGATGACGACACTTTTGTGACTTACTCAAATCCTCTATTTGAAGCTTCATTGAACAATAATCCATTGATTCAAGAGGATTTTGAGAACATCATACCTCCTACATCTCACAACCTTTGTGATGATGATCTTCTTATGAAGGAGGTTGATGAGGTTTGTGATGATGATCACACCTCTTGTTATGATGAGTATGTCGACTCGGATGGAGAAATTTACATTATTCCCACTCTCCCTCCCACTCGCGTTGATCTTAATGTGCGGGTTTTTCATGTGACTCATATTGAGTACCATGACCCCTTTGTTCACGTTCCTAAGAGTGAAAAAGTCGACAAAGTCATGCAAGTTGAAACCACTATGGTTGAGACTTTTGTTCCACCATTACCATGTGCTTCATATGACTTAGGATTAGCATGGGGGGACGACACCTTGTTGTCTATTCCTTTCTCCACCGAGGACGAGGTATTCGATCCCGGAATCGTCGATTTAGGGAAATCTCGGTCTTTCACCGATGTAATAATTGAAAGATTTTTCTATCATCTTGGTGCGAGTTTATCTCGGGGAGCGTGCTATATCCATACCATTGCTTGTGACTACCATCTCTTATTAGAGATTTGTGTTGGAGTTTTATCCTTTCGTTTGTCATCCGACAACGAGGATGAGATCTTTGACCCTGGCATCGCGCTTTATGTTGGTTTCTACTCCAATATGCCGGTTTGCACCATTTTCCCTAAGGACCAATGAATGCGGGGATCGAGTCGAGCTCATGACTCGGTTAACAAAAACGAGTATTTTCTATCTTCTTTCTATTTTCTAACACCTAATAAGGCTTGATCTTTCAAGCTCGTGTTCGTGTTTTGTTGTGTTGTGATCTTAGGTACGACCCTAATATTTGAAGACTCTCGTGTTCGGTTTTTGCCGGTCCACTTGATCTTCCATTCTTAGAATGCTAAAAAGGGGCACACTTTCTTACCCTTGATTATTATTGACTAACGTTTTATCTTGAGGCATAATTAATAAACGGCTTATAGATTTGCGTGCTCTTTCCATGCTAGGAGTTTGCATTAGACTCTTCGTGTTTTAGCAAGGGGGTGTCACTCTTGAGCTAAGAAACATTGAGGACAATGTTTGGTTTTAGCATGGGGGAGTCAATCGATATAATCGCTTGCAATTGCTTTTGTCGTGTTCAAACGTGTTGTTTTCCTCATTTTTCAATAAAATTTTAAATTTTTTGTGCTATTTTCAAGTTTTTAATAAAGAAAATAAGTGTTTTGACACGAATGTAGTTTTCAATAAGAATAGTTTTTGACTCGACTTGGTTTTTAACCTTAGCTTTTCCTTAACGTATTTGAATTAAGTTTTGCTAGGCTATTATATAGGGAGCTTTAAAACGCGAAAGTCTTAATTCATACGAGTTAAGAACAAGAACTTTTCGCAAGCTCCTATAATTGATCCTAGAAAGTCGTTTATCAAGGGAACTTTAAAACGCAAATTCTAAAACTTGCAAAAGTATAAGAAGATGCAAGATCCTATAGATGACTTGAAAACCCAAAACTTTGATTTAATAGGCTAAGTATCCATTGATTTCATTCTTGGAATTTTACAATATGGAGAACAAGAGATGATAGAGCCAATTATAAGTTCGGTATTCTTTCGGGAATTTATGTGAGTTAATTATGAGCCTATTCTCCCATCACTTGTTAATAAATTTAATTGCAATAAATAATGTTGAACGATTTGAAAAGTTACTTAGCTTCTAGCCCAAGATCGTTTAGAAGTTGCTCGGTATGGATTAGAGTTCATAGCCAAGGCATAACTTATTGAAGCGGGATGCGAAGATTGGCGAGTCCAAAAAGGTCCTAACAAGACATGAGGGCTATGTTTTATTGCTAAAGATCTCAAGTGATGTGAAGACTCATTTATCAAAAATCAATATGAAGGATCGAGACACACGACGAAAAGCAAAATACTCCCAAAAAGTCATGGAGAAGTCTATCCAAAAAGACCAAAAATAAGGTATGAGGATAAATGAAGCCAAGTCCAAAAAGGAGGCGGATCGTTGTTAATCAAAATCCCAAGTAAAGATTGGAGAAAAATGAAGAAGTCGTGGTCCAAGTATGAATCTCTCAAAAATTCAAAGTGAAGAAATATTATGAAGAGAAGACCATTATTTCGTGAACGTCTCTCAAGGTTGGAAGTATTAAGTCATTGCCAAATATCGATCCGAGAAAGGTCTCAAATCGCGAAGCAAGTTATGCCAAGATATGAACTTTATGAAGTCCCGAGAAACAGTTTTAAAAGATTTTGTCCTTTAGCTAACTATTGATTAAATCGTTCACTTTATTTTTGGTCTAATAAATTATCGAAATAAGTCAACAATGCATCCTCGTGATCATTAAAGACAACAATAAAATATAAGAGATACACCTAGGAATAAGGGAGTCTAAGTGAATAATTAGCCCACATGAGTTCGTGTTAGTCTACCAACTTATAATAACAATGATCTTGTTTTTGCACTTGGCATGGAAAAGTGAAAGTCGAGGACGATGAATCTATTTGAGTTTTTATGATCCTTAAAGTTACATTATGTCTTTGCAAAATAAATTGTCAAATGTTGAATAATGGTGTAGCTATAGTTTTATTTTATCATTGCGTGAGGACACGGCAATTGCTTAGCATGGGGGAATTTGATATGAGTGTAATTACTCATATCATTTATAGCTATTAACAATGAAATTATGCATGATTTGTATAAAAAATGCCTTGGATATGCGTTTTTCTTGTTTGAATGTGTGTAGGTACCAAGTTCGTGAAAACCGATGAAAACCGACACGAGATTGATGAAAACGATCAACGAAGCCAAAATCGAGCTTGACATGAGGGGATTTAATAAATTATCAAGTTTATTTACCAAGTGGGACCCACGGCTGCTTAATGGGCTCAAAAGCCCATTTAAGTTTCAAGTTAAAATTAATGAGATGTTTAAAAAGCCCATTAAGCCCAATTTGAAGATATGTTTATACGAATGGAAATTAAGAGTTTGGGCCCAAATTATCAAGCCCAAGTGTTACTTGCTGAGAAACAAATGTCTATTCGGCCTTTTAGGGTTTTCAGCTAAACCTATCAATAAGTAAACGTTCACCCTTTCACTTCTTTTACTTCACAAAATATCTACTCGTTCTTTATACGTCCACCAAATCCCACATTAAATAAACCTTCCATTTTTTTCATCCACTCATTCACACGTTATTAACCTCCACTCGTTTCTTTCATTTTCTCTCAATAAATTAAATACACCACTTATTTCTTTCGATAAAAACTATGTTCTCCTTTCTTCTCCATTTCACACAAAAAAAAAAAAAAAAAAAAAAAAAAACCAGTAACTCTTTTTAACCCTAGCACTGTTCATCCTAAACCCTAACTAACAATTACCCTAAATTAACTAGGGGGTTTTTATTCCCACGGATGATTCACACGATTGGGAAATAAATCCCCAATTGTTTCGGAAGGCAGAATGGATAGCAGGGGATACGTGGCTTCGATTGATTGGTGTAAACAACTCACCCATCAAATCCCACCAATCATAGGCCAAAGAAAAAGCACAAAAGAAACACAAGATTGCCACCTTGGCAATCTGTGTGACCAAGATCATTCTCCACCCTTGGATCAAAACAGAAAAGAAAGAGAAAGAGAAGAATGAAGATCAAAGGCTCAAGATCATTTGGAATATTCCTGCGAATAACCGGATATTCGCATCAAGAAGACTCGGGTTCAGCCTATTTAAACCCCCTCTTTTTATTGTATTGAGCATCCCTTTTTCTTTCTTTAAAGTTATAATGCTAGTTTAGATAAAGCTTTGTAATTTTCATTTTCGTAAAAGTTGTAATGTTTCTTTAATGAATTAATAAAAGTTTCGGTTTCAATTTTACTGGTCTCGTTTTCTAATCGTGATTGTGGTGTTTATTTTACAATTCTAATCTAAAAGCTATCTATAATTTTAGAGTAAGATTTGGGATTAAAGCTTAATCCCACTGGTTAAGCTAAAAACAGGTTGAATAAGCTGCTGAAAATCGTGACTGATGGTGTTTTTATGGCGAGGTTTTAGTGTCGATGGTCGACGTTAGGTTTAGACTAGGAAATTGGTGTGTAGTCCGTGGCTCGTCAGCTACGGGCGCAAAGAAAAAGCTCTAAAGAGCAATATTACGTCTCTCTGTTTCGCTGAGAGATTCCAGGTTCTATTGTTTTAACTTTTATTTCATCTCCTTTATTTTTATTAGACTGAGCATGCTGTTTAGTGATGTCTTATATCTGTGTTTCCTATGATATTTATATGCTGACTGCTTCTCTATGTTTCTGCTTAAAGTAATGGTATTAGAGATAATTTGTTTACTCTAAATTCATGTCAGTTTAATTGTGATGGTTGAATTTCTACGCGTTTAGGTTAATTGGAACTGATCTAGATCAACTATGTTTATTAGATGCAGTTTTTTTTGGAATTAGATGAGTTTTACTGGGCTGTGAATCTGTTTAGTCATCTTATATGTTTAATTTACTGATTCATGACGTATAATTGGAGTGTTTTAGGCTGCTGAATAAAGTCCTTGTTCATTGATTTAGTTTTCGAATAACGGATTTAAAATTTATTTCTCTAGTATACTATTTGTAGCTAGTGTTCGTATTAATCAGTTGCTGAACTTAAGTTGTTATACATAATTGTTCTTAGCTGAAAGTTGTAATAGATTAGCTTCGTTAATTGCTTTCGTCTTAATGTATAAGCTGCCGTTATAGATTACTTGTTAATTGTTCACATCGAATGCTACTGCTGATCATTTGTCAATTGCTGATATGTGATTAGAGCTGCTACTGTCTTGATTTACTTGATCTGGTTGTATTTGATTGTTATTGAGATACTGATAGCTATTTTAGCTGTGATTTTGATTGCTGAGAATGTTTTGCTTTCTACATTTAGTTGTAATTTGTTTTACTCTACACTTGATTTTATCTGTTGCATAATCTTCTATTACTTGTTCTCTGTTTTGTTGTTATTTGCTATTTTAAATTGTGATACTGTATTTGAATGATATTAGATTCTGTATATCTGCTTCATGTATTTGTGTTTTGGTAACTGGATGATTTTCTGTTATTATATTTTAAGCTGTTAAATTCCTGTTATATCTGATGTTTTGTTTTAGCTGTTTTATTGTTTAAGTAAAGGCTTATCAGTTCATTTAACTGATAAGCTCAATAAGCTGTGTCCTAACAGCTTAAAGCTAAATAAGCTCAAAAAAAAGGTCTCTCCTGAGACTGGTTTCTTTCACTATCTGTCATAAGAATAATAATCCAAAAATTACGCAATTTGTGGGATTCGAACTCGATCCCTCCCGTTTATAGGCCCAGTGTGATACCCATCTGTGCTAGGCAACCTTTTGATTTTAGTTCCCATTATGTCATTAATATAGTGTTTTTCATTTTGGTAGTATTTATTTGAGTTAATTTGTCTTAGTAACGTTTTATTTTATTTATTACTTTTTATTTTAATTAAAGTATATTCTTAATAAAAAGTAGTTTTAAAAAATAAATTAAAAAAAAAAAAATAAAAAAAATAAAAAAAAAAAAAATGTTTTTAAATTTTAATTAGTTTAATTTTTATAACTTTAGATTTTATTAAATTTAGTTTTAAAATAATTTGTCTAAAGTAATTTTAATAAAGTTTAATTAGTTTTTAAAAAAAAAAAAATAGTTTAATTAGATTATTAATATAGATTTAATTTTTAATTAGTATTTTAATTTTAAGTAATTAATTGTTAGTTTAAAATTTTATTAGCGGGTTTAACGATTCATGCACTTAGGATTATTTTTAATAGTTTAAAATTCGTAGAGTTTTATTGTAGTTCAAAAAACCAACGACCAATTCAAATCGATTGTCCAAATCAAAACGAAACGTCTCAAATTCACTTGATCTTCGTGTACAACGAACTTGGTTCACTCACGTGATTAATCGTATCCGTCTTTGACTTATTTTTGGTTAATTACTTTTTCCTAAAGGTAATTGCCTAAATTTGTCCTATAACGTATATTTGGTTAATCTCACTTACATCAAAGTTCATTACAATCACCCAAAGCATGAAGTTGCCTGGTGCCACAATGGATGTTCTTCGCCTACAACTCTTCCCACATACTTTATCACATTACGCCGAGAAATGGTTTGATCGTCTCCCGAAGAATTCTATTCACACTTGGGATGACATGACTCAACGCTTTTTATCGCGCTACTTTCCACCATCCATGGTCACGAGCCTTCGCAATCAAATCAGCGGTTTCATGCAAGAACCCGATGAATCTCTTTTTGATGCTTGGGAGAGATATAATGTCTTGATTGATCGTTGTCCAAACCACAACATGCTTCCCGTCACATTGATTGATACTTTCTACAACGATTTAATTTTTCGAGATCGTGATACGATTAATGTAGCCGCCGGTGGCACATTCATGAAAGGAGACCCGAGGAGTTTAGAGAGCTAATTGAGAACATGACTACTCACCACAAAAACTGGGATTCCTCTGCTTCTTCAAGGAACAACCCGAGAGTCAATGTTTCTTCCACCTCAGCAAACCCTGATATGACCGAACTCACACGTATGATGACTGAAATGAGCAAAAGTATCACGCTTCTCGCTTCAAACCAACAACAACAACAACAAGTTAAAGCGGTTGCTAATCCTTGTGAAACATGCGGCGGTCCTCACTCATACACCGATTGTCCTTCGACTCAAGGAAATCCGGAAAATGTGTATGCAGCTTATGGTAATTATTCACCGGAAAATTACCAAGCTCGACCTCAAGGGGATCGAAATTTGCTGAGTTATCGGTCCAACAATTACCTTTCACCCGGTTTTTCTCCTCAAAACCAAAACCCCGCCAACAACTACAATATAAGCAACCAAATCCCACCAAGAGCTTCTAATCCTTATCACCCACCCGCTCAACAAACCCCACCCATTAATCCCGATGTTGAAGCCATCATGAGAACCCAAGGTGAGCAAATCAAGAATCTGCAGAGCCAAATTATCAATCTGAAAGGAGATATCACCAAGCAGGGGAATGAGATTAGATCCGAGCTTACAGATAATATTCAATCCTCCTTCAGCAATCAAACGACTGATTTGAAGAATATGCTTGCTAGTTTCTTGCCCGCAGCTCAACATTCTACTTCGAGTTCTCTACCTTCAAACACCGTCCCCAATCCGCGAGCAAATGTGAGTGTTATTACTACTCGTAGTGGAATTACCATTGTCGATCCACCAATCCCACCCCCATCATCTACACCTCCTCCACCACCATTTATCCCTACTCCTCCTACACCTAGTATTAGTGCACCATTACCGTCTCCGCCTCGTCATGACGATGTACCTAGGAAGGAACCTTCGACATCTCAACCTTTACCTACTACACCTGCACCTTCCCCACCCAAACCCAATATCCCTTATCCTTCTCGTTTAGGCAAGACCAAGATGCAAACCAAGGATGACTCTGAAGTGACACGCTATGTGAAGATGATCTCTCAGATGAACTTCAACATTAGCTTTCTTGAAGCACTTTTCCACATGCCCAAATTTGTTAAAGCATTTAAGGAATTGCTTAACAAGAAGGAGAAGCTGATTGAACTCGCCAACACACGCTTAAATGAAAACTGCTCTGCAGTTATTCTTAAAGAACTTCCGGAAAAGCTTAGAGATCCCGGTCGTTTTGTGTTGCCTTGCGTTTTCAACAAAACTGAAGAATTTACTACCCTTGCTGATCTCGGGGCTAGTATAAATCTTATGCCATTGAGTGTTTGGAAAACACTATCATTACCCGACCTCACTCCTACAAAGATGACTCTTGAACTGGCAAACCGCACTCTCGCTGACCCCGTTGGTATAGCCGAAGACGTGTTCATAAAAGTTGGCACATTTACTTTCCCGGTCGACTTTGTCGTTGTTGATTATGAAATGGACCCTCGTATTCCTTTAATACTTGGTCGGCTGATAGGTGTGTAAACACCCATCTTTTCTACCACTTAATTACAATAATAACCGGACCAAAACGTGTATTTTATGTCTTTTATGTCGGAATTATGCGTGGTTTGTGTTTTTGTTGTGATTTAGGACGAAAAGGTGAAAAATGGGGAAAACACGGACATTCACGGGCATTTACGGACTTTTATTGAAGAAAAAGATGAAAGACGAAGTCAAGAAGTCAAGAGTGCAAAACGAACGGAAGTCCAAGACCAATTCTGAAGATTTATCGAAGAAAAAGTCAAAAGACGGAAGTTTATCAAAAGCCGAAGAATTCAAGTCTATTTTATTGAAGAATTTAAAGACGAGTTCAAAGAAATCCCGAAGCCAAAAGTCCCTTAAGTCCAAATTTAAAGAAGATTAGAAGAAAAGGACTAAGTATGCAATTAATGAAGATTAAAAGAAGGAGGGACTTAATTACGTAATTAAGAGAAAAGGAAAGAGGGGAGGAAGCTTCCTAATCCTCCCCTATATATAGATTAGGATGATTTACATTTCATTTTTGTTGGCTAAGTGTGACAATTAGCTCTTCCACCATTTACTTACCTTGTCATTTACTTTTCTTGTCAAATTTAAATACCTTGTCTTGCACCTTAAATTCATTTATTTCAAGTAAGTTTTCATTTAATTATTGTCAATCTTTACTTTATCTTGTCAATCTCTTATCTACCTTTCTTAATCTTTGATTTATGTGTTTATGTTTATGTTCATGTTCATGCTTTTATTTTGATCCAAGTGGTTTTTGATTATTGTGGTTAAAGTTTTTTGATTTCTTGTTTTAAATTGTTTGTTTATGTTAACTGTTGATTCGTTACTTGTTTAACTTAATCGTTTGTTGATTTTAGTTCAATCTTTGGTAGATTAGTTGTTATCTGTGATTCCCTTGTTCTTCGGGAAAGTTTGTTGTGTTTCTGATCTTTCCAGGAAATCTTCCGAATCAAGAGAGGGAGTTTGTTCATTCGGAACTTTCAAAGTTCCGAACCAAGGGCTTCATCCGGAAGTCTCAAACTTCCGAATCAAGGGAAGAAGTTCTTTCATTCGGAACTCAAAAGTTTCGACTCAAGCATTGTTCATCCGGAACATTAAAACTTCCGGGTCAAGATGTTCATTCGGAACTCAAAAGTTCCGAATAAAGACTTCCGAACGAAGTTCCGAGTAAAGACTTCCGAACGAAGTTCCGAACGAAAGTTCCGGACGAAGGACAAACTTCCGCATCAAGGGCAAGTTCCGAATCAGAAGGCTTCATTCGGAAGTCTGAAACTTCCGAATCAAGGAGGCTTTATTCGGAATCTTCCGAATCAAGGAGGCTTTATTCGGAATCTTCCGAATCAAGGGTTGATCAAGAGTTTCGAATCAAGGCAAGTTTGAGAAGTTCCGAATCAGTAAAGTTCCGAACAAAGGATTGTTTTGGATAAGTGACATATTCAGATCAATTAGTTCCGGATCAAGGATTTTGGTAATATTCCGAGCGAAGAAGAATCATCCCAACCGAAGGTGACATTCCGGACGAGTGATTGTTCCAAACGAAGGATTATTCCGAATGAGCTGTATTCAGGTTCTTTTTAGTTTTTGTCTTTGATTTTTATTTTCAAGCTTTATCTTTATCTGTTTTTTTTATTTAATTGCATTTTAAGATTACTTGCCTTAGTTTAATTTTAGTCTTGCCTTAGTTTAAGTTTTAGTTGCATTTTAAGATTTGCCTTAGTTAGAATTAAGTTTACGTCATTTACTTTAGTGCCTTTTAATTTCAGTCACGCTTTTAAATACCTGCACCTTTATTTTAATTAGACTTAGAGTTACTTTAAGAGCACCTTTACTTTAATTGTTCTGCACCTTTAATTTTAAACACTACAACGACACATCTTTGTTTCACCAAAATAAAACTGAGTCACATAGAGAACCTAGATCAATTCGATTAGACAGGAACAACAATATTTTTAATTAGGGAAAATCCTAGTTATCAAATGGCGCCGCTGGCGGCTCTTTTCGTTAAGATTGACGGTTTTCTGTGAGAGACACGTTGCTTTTTGGGATCCGTTCACTTGTGAGCGTTATTTTTCTTGCATAAAAAATTCAAAAAAATCATAAAAATTAGAAAATTGATAAAAATCCATAAAAATTAAAAATTTCAAAAATCCAAAAAGATTTTATCTTTATTGTGTATATATATTGTTTTTGTGTTTGGTTTTGTTTTCTTTTGCATTTTCAGGTGTATGCGTACTAGATCTTCTAATTATCAAGAGCCCGAGCCTCAAGAAGATTTAGATATGTCAGGTGTCAACAACAACATTCCACCGCACCTCAATAATAATAATCACAACAATGCTCTTCCACAGCCCGATCTTCGGACCATGGAGGAACTTTGTCAACCAACCATGTTTGGACGAGGAGGACCGATTGCGCCGATGCAAATCAACGCTCCTGAGTTTTCGTTGAAGCACCACATGATTCAGCATGTACAAACAAACCCATTCCGTGGATTGCCTGATGATGATGCCAACAAACACCTCGACAAGTTCATTACAATCACCCAAAGCATGAAGTTGCCTGGTGCCACAATGGATGTACTTCGCCTACAACTCTTCCCACATACTTTATCGCATCATGCCGAGAAATGGTTTGATCGTCTCCCGAAGAATTCTATTTACACTTGGGATGATATGACTCAACGCTTTTTGTCGCGCTACTTTCCACCATCCATGGTCACGAGCCTTCGCAATCAGATCAGTGGTTTCATGCAAGACCCTGATGAATCTCTTTTTGATGCTTGGGAGAGATATAATGTCTTGATCGATAGATGTCCAAACCACAACATGCTCCCTGTGACCTTAATCGATACTTTCTACAACGGATTGACTTTTCAGATCGTGATACGATTAATGCAGCCGCCGGTGGCACATTCATGAAAAGGAGACCCGAGGAGTGTAGAGAGTTAATTGAGAACATCACTACTCACCACAAAAACTGGGTACCTCTGCTTCTTCAAGGAACAACCCGAGATTCAATGTTTCCTCCACCTCAACAAACCCTGAGATGACCGAACTCACCCGCATGATGGCCGAAATGAGCAAAAGTATTACACTTCTCGCTTCAAACCAACAACAACAACAAGTTAAAGCGGTTGCTAATCCTTGTGAAAATGTGGCGGTCCTCACTCATACACCGATTGTCCTTCTACACAAGGAAATCCGGAAAATGTGTATGCTGCTTACGGTAATTATTCACCAGAAAATTACCAAGCTAGACAACAAGGGGATAGAAATCTGCTGAGCTACCGATCCAACAATTACCTTTCACCCGGTTTTTCTCCTCAAAACCAAAACCCTGCCAACAACTACAATAGAAGCAACCAAATCTCACCAAGAGCTTCTAACCCTTATCAACCACCCACCCAACAAACCCCACCTATTAATCCCGATGTTGATGCCATCATGAGAACTCAAGGTGAGCAAATCAAGAATCTACAGAGCCAAATAATCAATTTGAAAGGAGATATCTTGAAGCAAGGTAATGACATTAGAAACGAGGTTCATGATAATATTCAATCCTCCTTCAGCACTCAAACGACTGAATTAAAGAATCTGTTGGCTAGTTTCTTGCCCGAAGCTCAACCTTTTTCTTCGAGTTCTCTACCTTCAAACACCGTCACCAATCCGCGAGCCAATGTGAGTGTTATTACTACTCGTAGTGGAGTCACCATCGTAGGACCACGAATCCCACCGCCATCATCTACACCTCCTCCACCACCATGTATCCCTACTCCTCCTACACCTAGTATTAGCGCACCATTACCGTCTCCGCCTCGTCATGACGATGTCTCTAGGAAGGACCCTTCAACATCCCAACCTTTACCGACTACACCTTCACCTTTGTCACACCCCACCATGGCGGAATATGGGGCGCGACGTATGGATATCATCACAACATGGCGTGTCTATAGAGATAACTATATGAAATAAGAAATGTCATAAATGGCGACACAAATGTCATGACAATATCTCAACATGCAGGAGTCTAGGTAAATAGGTAACAGTACTACCATTTACCCGAGACAAACAAATAACACAAACATATCAAACATATAGGTGCCAACATGCATCACTTATCAAAAAAACATAAAGGTAAACTAAGAAGGAAACGGGGATTCTCCTTCTATATGCATTCCTAAGCTTCTCCAATCCTAGCCACTTATGTTCTCATGCTTAACCATAGTATCACCTGAAAGAGACACTAAAACACGTCAACATAAAGTTGGTGAGAGTCATAGGTTTAGACTCTAACGCTAAATCAGTTATAAGCTGTGAATAACAACCATCAACACAATAACATATGGACAATGTGCTACAAATATGCATTAACAACTATCAATCAAGATTAATCATACCAAACCAATCCAAGGCTCCTACCTTGCCAAACAACATCATGGTACCTTAGATGATCACCCTATGTACCTATCCCAAGGCCACTACCTTGGCAAACCACAAGGCCACTACCTTGTCAAACCACAAGGCCACTACCTTGTCAAACCACAAGGCCACTACCTTGTCAAACCACAATAACTGAGACGGCACGTGTCCCCCGATCCCAATCATACACAATCAAAAATCACATAGCAGTTAATCACATAATGTACACACAAGTCCATCTCAAATCACAAACACATTCACAACATCAATTTAGAAAATAACTCAACACAGTGTCTCTTCCATCCCATCTGGAAGTCAAAATCATTAAAAGACATGGGACTATGAAACTCACCTAATAGCTTCTTCACAAGTCCTCGCACTAGCAACAAGCTAACAAACCAAAAACACGAAATCAATACACGAACCGATCACTAAGATGGCTCATCAACCTATGATGGACATCTAGCCTATTCCCACATATTTACCTTATTGATAAGCTCTAAACACCCCATTATCCTTCCTTAACAAGTCCTTAACTTGGTTAAGTTTAATAACTAACCCGTTCATATTTTACCCAAAACAGTCCCAGTTTTTAGGTCTCAAAACTATAAGTCAAACATCCACTTAAACATACTCATGGTTTCTGTAAAAGTAATATTCATACCCTTACATATGTTGGCTAACACCTCCCACTTGCCCTAACCTTAAAGCTACTGTTAAGACCCCGACATACATATATCTATTTTTGTCATTCCAGATTTCTTGATTTTAAACGTACTAAAAGTTTGTTACCATTAAGGGGTCTTACCCTAAACCAAAACCTTAGCCCAAGAGCAGATGCTTACTAAAATATATAAACCATCTCTCACGTTCGTGAGAAGATCCCAATGCAACCCTAAGTACCCCAAACAACCCAAAACTTAAAAAGAAAACAGGCTGAATTCAAAACTGTTTTGACCTCCGACTGTTGTAACCTGTTTTTGACCCACTTCCCGACCTCCAATTTAGTTCTCGTTTCTTGCATTGGAAAGCCACTTCAAATATCTTTCCAGGGGTACTTGGATCGTAAAATAAGAGTTTATAGAACTCCCGATATGATCAAAACAATTGACACAAAATCTGCCCAGTTTTTAAAAACAGGTTTTTCAAAATCAACCTCATTAATTAACCCTAATCCCTCTAATTACAAGCCCTAATTTATATGATCATCATATTATGATTATCACATCATTAAATTACTGATTTTATATGAACCCTAACCCTAATTCCATCATAAGAATGATTATAAAACATAAAAACAATTAAATTAAAAAGGGTTATGAAGATTTTACCTTTGAATTAATAGAAGATGAAGAAAACCTAATTTTTGAAGAACCCTAATTGGCCACCATTGATGAATTTCGGCTAAAAGATGTTATGGAGGTTAAAAACCTGATTATTATAGTTATGAGTTGGGTTTGGTTAAGTCCTAAAGGCCCCCTAATCCCATTACAAGTCCATTGGGCCTGTTTTGGGCTTTTCCCTTCTTTCTTTCTTCTTTGGTGCGTCTAAACCGACCCAAACACCCCTAAATTCGTTTTTTTTATTTTTATTATTTAATATTATGTTATTAATATTACTTTAATTTTCCTTAATTTATTTCAGCTCCTAAAGCTTCCAAAACCACAAAACCGTAAAACTAGTCAAATTTACGCGTTTTACCGTAAAAGACGTAAAATATACACTTTTAAAAAAATCTCAAATTTTGAAATAAACTTTATAACTAAGTCCTAAATGACTTAAACCATCCCGAAAAATATTCATATGACTAATTACCTCATCCGCGACCTCTAAATGCTAAACCGTAAATCGTAAAAATACGATTTTCTATAATACATATACGTATACTTAGAACCACCAAATAACACCATCTCACTTCATAGTCACTACCATGTGAACTCATGAACATGAAATCATCACACATCGTTTCATTCACAAGGTACCCCGTACCGGAAACGATATCCAAACCACAATCTATACACACCAATAAGCACATAAACACGTAAAGACACGCAACTAGCACAAAATAAAACTAAGTGACGAACCTCAAAACCAGGGTTTTCACATCACTCCCTCCTAATAGAAATCTCGTCCCGATATTTACTCCTTAGGATCAAACACACAGATAACAAATCACACGAGGATACTTGTTCTAAAAGAACTCCTCTCATTTCCACGTGAACTTTAGTTCAAGTTTCAAAATACCACATATACAAACCAAAAACAATTAAACTCATTGCCAAACTCTTGACCTCACAGTCAATAAATCTCCTAGATGACTCTTTGATAAAACAAAAACTCTCATTAACACAAGTCCCGAATAACCGTACATGCAAAATGCATTCTCAAATAACCGTTACCAATCTCAATACATGAAATGTATCATGTATACAACTCATTTCCCCCAGGAAATTATATGCTCATAAGCTAATGGTCCGATCTTTCTAAAGATCATAAATGGACCTACAAAACTCTACATCAACTCTTCCATTTTACCAAAACATACCACCCGTTACTATGGGTGAAACTCCCTGCATAACTTTGTCACTAACTCTAGTGGTTTCCTCTTTTTCTACATATGATTATCCAAGCCACGCAACTTACAGGTTGGCGCGTTCTCCGCTTTAGACAACTCAACTCGTGCAACCTACACCCTTCATCCAAATCACCCTAATACGTCATCCATATTGTTCCAGTTCGTCTCTGCTTCACTTTATTCTTCTTATTCCATGTCTCATCAACCATACTTGCCTTTCCCAGATGGTACTTGTCCTTGCAATTTTCTTTCATCACTTAACTCCACCCATCACCTTTGCCAAAAGTTCAATCAAGATGATTGAATACGTGTTGGAGACGTTCATGATCCGTATAGATCATTCTCCACGTCTCGTACACCAAATGCCTCTAGCATTCTAGGCAGATATAACAATCCAACCCCACTAACTAAGTCCATCTAGTTCTTCCAAATCTTCAGTTCCTGCAACGTATAAGCGATCGCCTTTCTTTGTCGTCCTCATACGCGTCCAAATCCTTGCTCCACGTATCGTCATGCTTCGCGAATTCATCCGGTCCTTCCGATAATGCCAAGATCGGCTCATTATCCAATCCACCTCTTCAGCCTCCAAAACGCTTCCTCATCCTTCTTCACTTCGCCCCTTGCTGGTTCCATGATACGCCATCATCTCTAACTACTCATCATGGTAAACTTAATACTAAAAACTCACACTCGAAAATCTCACGTATAACTCCACTCCAAAACCAACACATAATTCGCCTCACTCTCCTTCTCAGATTTGAGTAGTTCAAGATGTCGTCGACGCTCCTGATGACAACTCGTTTATACACGTTCATGCACACTTGGTTCATTGACACCATGAAAACCGCTAGTGCTTTGGTGAAGCCAAATACATAAACGTAAACCCAAAGCGTTCATACAACATCCTTAGCAGTTTCAACTATGTCCTCCTTGCACCCTCTCTTAGCGGCAATACGAATAAATTCCTACCTCGTTCTACTTGCAAAATTCTACACGCATCTTAAAAGACCGGTACTTCCTCTCATCAGACCACTCAACCTCTTTCCACATCCAATCTGCTACTAAGCAACTCAACTTTATCCGGCATTCCTTGCAATCTCTAACAGCTCTTGTTTTTAAATCACTCCATCAATGATTTTCCTTAGAAGGGCACTAACTACAACTCCTCTCACTTCTCCTACTTGCTCCATTTATGGTTCTACCTCACAGTAATAGGCAAACCTACTAAATTTCAGGAAATTTTCGGAAAACTTACATGCCCTACGAACAATCATAAATACTTTTGAGGTATTACTTCCCCTTCCAACAATCTCTATGGCGCGTTACTTGTGCTAATATCCCATAAATCTCTATTCATCTCCTTGGTACTCCTAAGAGACCTCATGACCACACTAGTTCGTCTACGAACTTCTTTCCTCCACACTAAGGGTATTCCGACCGTTCTCTCATGGTCACCTACTTAAGCGTGTAGGCGCGACCAAGTCTTTCATACGACTACCTCAACGCTCCCGAACAATACGAAACCAAAACTACATCCTGAATCCATCAGATACGATCAATGAATCAAACCAACGGATAACTAACGACATTTCACGCGCACCAATTAAAACAAGTCAAAAACCCCGAGACTCAAAAGAAAACTCAAACCCAGAACATGTATCAATTCAAAATGACCAACGACAACGAAAAATAATCCAAGAAACACCCAATGGCAACCAAAACATATTACGCCCCGCAACATATTATTTAAACCGTGCAAAAGACCGACCTTTCCAAAAGAATATACTCTTATTTATTATTATTTTTTTTTTACCTCCCCACATCTATGTGACTCAAACCATCTACAAACAACCTTCTAGGAGATCTCAAAACTCAACCCAAGGACTAGGTATCCCGTGCACCCCAAATAAAAATAAACTACTATTCAAAACTCAACCTTGAACCCGACACTTGTACAACAATTCCGACCGGTCCACTGACCTCCCATGACTATACTTTCTGAATATTTGAAAAGTATGTTCCGAGTACATAATTTTTGGCTTTTGAATCACTCAAAAAGCTCTAAAAACGAGCAAGTTATGACCGAAACAGTTTTATATTAATGAAAGATAAAATTGTATGTGAAATCTTCATAAACTCAATTTAACCTTGAATTAATAATTATAAATGACGTGAATCGGTTAAACCCAATTATATAAACTATGTAAGTAGAAAGAAATTTTACTTCGCTTTGTTTTAAAGAAAGTCTTTTAGAATTTGAAATAAATAAGTGTTGACTAAAAAGAAATCTTATGTTACATCTTGTTTCAAACACGACCCCAACACCTTACCCTTATTTTACCGAATACGACCAACTATCTAACCCTATACTAGATTTCCAAGTCCCCTTTTTCCATATACCAACCAAAAGAAATGTAAGACTCAACACAAAAGATTTGATTATCTCAAAAGAAATCCCAGGTTATTTCAATAGACTTAAAACCAAGAACACCGTTTTAAAACGTACACGTGAAATACGAAACTCAAAGAATACGCTACAAGACACAGTTCAAAAGATTCAAAACGTCGTTGAAACTCCACCAAACTCCAGCACCATAAAACACGAACAAACACAAGGTACGTTCAAGTTATAATAACTAGTGAACGACCATATACCATAACTTAACACATAGTAGTATATATACATCCGCATATGTATACCTATTGAATCCCCCAAACATACTCGTTATCATACATGTAAGTCAATCAATCGCTTTATACGCTCGCTTTTCCATACGAGTAATCACCATCTCACCGTGCCACAACAAGGCATAAAGCCCACCTCCAAAACCAAACCATATCGTGTGACCCCAAAATCACACAACACAACTATAACCCAAAACATATAACACAAAAAGAACAATAGCCATATCGTAGGTAGCCATTACATAAACTCATATATAATACGTATACCCAAATTCTACATCTCATCATATACAAGCATGTACTAACCCTCTTTCATGCAACCATACTTGGGAACCCATTGAAGTTGTGGTACTTGTATAACTATGTTGGCCACCATACTTATACAATTACCCTTTCCCCAATGCACTCCCTCCTATGATGACACTTATAAGAATCAATACAACATATAACACACAAATCCATCTACTCACATAAGCTCATAACCACATAACCAATAAGATCCAAAACTCCATCTATAAAAATAACATAATAAAACTCTTGGAATACAGAAATCCATAGTCTAGCTAAAACAGCCTAGACTAAATCCAAAACGAAAACATAATCAGTTATAAGTCATGTCGCCCATAAGAGTGGAAACGGCTTAAAACCCCTTCCTATCCACCTACTCCTAGTAACTCGAATTACCATATAATTCTTAGGGAACATGACTTAAACATCAAAAGAAAAAAAATACTATACATTAGGTACATAAAATGACCCAACAAAAGATAGAAACTACCATGTACCAAATTATGTACTATAATGTACAATTTAGGCAAAATACAACAATGACTAGCGTGGATGATTACGGTTCAACCTGCACTAGTCACAATCTGAAAAGAAAATAACATGTGGCTAAGTATGAACATACTATGGTTCAATTCATACTAGTCAAAACATCGCAATAAATAACATCAAACACATCAATTAATATAAAATGCACACATACTCCTATGACGCCTATATGCAGGGACCCTTAAGCTATAGACTAGGCTACGAAACTAGGCAACTTAATTCTCTATAACCATTGGCTCTGATACCATTCTGTCACACCCCACCATGGCGGAATATGGGGCGCGACGTATGGATATCATCACAACATGGCGTGTCTATAGAGATAACTAAATGAAATAAGAAATGTCATAAATGGCGACACAAATGTCATGACAATATCTCAACATGCAGGAGTCTAGGTAAATAGGTAACAGTACTACCATTTACCCGAGACAAACAAATAACACAAACATATCAAACATATAGGTGCCAACATGCATCACTTATCAAAAAAACATAAAGGTAAACTAAGAAGGAAACGGGGATTCTCCTTCTATATGCATTCCTAAGCTTCTCCAATCCTAGCCACTTATGTTCTCATGCTTAACCATAGTATCACCTGAAAGAGACACTAAAACACGTCAACATAAAGTTGGTGAGAGTCATAGGTTTAGACTCTAACGCTAAATCAGTTATAAGCTGTGAATAACAACCATCAACACAATAACATATGGACAATGTGCTACAAATATGCATTAACAACTATCAATCAAGATTAATCATACCAAACCAATCCAAGGCTCCTACCTTGCCAAACAACATCATGGTACCTTAGATGATCACCCTATGTACCTATCCCAAGGCCACTACCTTGGCAAACCACAAGGCCACTACCTTGTCAAACCACAAGGCCACTACCTTGTCAAACCACAAGGCCACTACCTTGTCAAACCACAATAACTGAGACGGCACGTGTCCCCCGATCCCAATCATACACAATTAAAAATCACATAGCAGTTAATCACATAATGTACACACAAGTCCATCTCAAATCACAAACACATTCACAACATCAATTTAGAAAATAACTCAACACAGTGTCTCTTCCATCCCATCTGGAAGTCAAAATCATTAAAAGACATGGGACTATGAAACTCACCTAATAGCTTCTTCACAAGTCCTCGCACTAGCAACAAGCTAACAAACCAAAAACACGAAATCAATACACGAACCGATCACTAAGATGGCTCATCAACCTATGATGGACATCTAGCCTATTCCCACATATTTACCTTATTGATAAGCTCTAAACACCCCATTATCCTTCCTTAACAAGTCCTTAACTTGGTTAAGTTTAATAACTAACCCGTTCATATTTTACCCAAAACAGTCCCAGTTTTTAGGTCTCAAAACTATAAGTCAAACATCCACTTAAACATACTCATGGTTTCTGTAAAAGTAATATTCATACCCTTACATATGTTGGCTAACACCTCCCACTTGCCCTAACCTTAAAGCTACTGTTAAGGCCCCGATATACATATATCTATTTTTGTCATTCCAGATTTCCTGATTTTAAACGTACTAAAAGTTTGTTACCATTAAGGGGTCTTACCCTAAACCACAACCTTAGCCCAAGTGCAGATACTTACTACAATATATAAACCATCTCTCACGTTCGTGAGAAGATCCCAATGCAACCCTAAGTACCCCAAACAACCCAAAACTTAAAAAGAAAACAGGCTGAATTCAAAACTGTTTTGACCTCCGACTGTTGTAACCTGTTTTTGACCCACTTCCCGACCTCCAATTTAGTTCTCGTTTCTTGCATTGGAAATCCACTTCAAATATCTTTCCAGGTGTACTTGGATCGTAAAATAAGAGTTTATAGAACTCCCGATATGATCAAAACAATTGACACAAAATCTGCCCAGTTTTTAAAAACAGGTTTTTCAAAATCAACCTCATTAATTAACCCTAATCCCTCTAATTACAAGCCCTTTTATATGATCATCATATTATGATTATCACATCATTAATTTACTGATTTTATATGAATCCTAACCCTAATTCCATCATAAGAATGATTATAAAACATAAAAACAATTAAATTAAAAAGGGTTATGAAGATTTTACCTTTGAATTAATAGAAGATGAAGAAAACCTAATTTTTGAAGAACCCTAATTGGCCACCATTGATGAATTTCGGCTAAAAGATGTTATGGAGGTTAAAAACCTGATTATTATAGTTATGAGTTGGGTTTGGTTAAGTCCTAAAGGCCCCCTAATCCCATTACAAGTCCATTGGGCCTGTTTTGGGCTTTTCCCTTCTTTCTTTCTTCTTTGGTGCGTCTAAACCGACCCAAACACCCCTAAATTCGTTTTTTTTATTTTTATTATTTAATATTATGTTATTAATATTACTTTAATTTTCCTTAATTTATTTCAGCTCCTAAAGCTTCCAAAACCACAAAACCGTAAAACTAGTCAAATTTACGCGTTTTACCGTAAAAGACGTAAAATATACACTTTTAAAAAAAATCTCAAATTTTGAAATAAACATTATAACTAAGTCCTAAATGACTTAAAACCATCCCGAAAAATATTCATATGACTAATTACCTCATCCGCGACCTCTAAATGCTAAACCGTAAATCGTAAAAATACGATTTTCTATAATACATATACGTATACTTAGAACCACCAAATAACACCATCTCACTTCATAGTCACTACCATGTGAACTCATGAACATGAAATCATCACACATCGTTTCATTCACAAGGTACCCCGTACCGGAAACGATATCCAAACCACAATCTATACACACCAATAAGCACATAAACACGTAAAGACACGCAACTAGCACAAAATAAAACTAAGTGACGAACCTCAAAACCAGGGTTTTCACAACCTTCCACCTATAAACCTAGAATCCCATACCCTTCTCGCATAGGCAAGACCAACGAGCTAACCAAGAATAACTGTCAAGTATCGAAATATGTGGAAATGCTATCTCAAATGACCATCAACATTAGCCTTGTTGAAGCACTTTGCCACATGCCGAAATTTGTCAAAGCATTCAAGGAATTGCTTAGCAAGAAGGAGAAGCTGATTGAACTCGCCAACACACGCTTAAATGAAAACTGCTCAGCAGTTATTCTTAAAGAGTTACCAAAAAAGCTTGGGGATCCCGGTCGTTTTGTGTTGCCTTGCGTGTTCAACAAAACTGAAGAATTTACTGCCCTTGCTGATCTCGGGGCTAGTATTAATTTGATGCCATTGAGTGTTTGGAAAACACTATCATTACCCGACCTCATTCCAACAAAGATGACTCTCGAACTTGCAAATCACACTATCGCTTACCCCGTTGGTATAGCCGAAGACGTGTTCATCAAAGTTGGCACATTTACTTTCCCGGTCGATTTTGTCGTAGTTGATTATGAAATGGACCCCCGTATTCCTTTAATACTTGGTCGGCCATTCTTGAGAACCGGACGAGCTTTAGTAGATGTGGCCGAAGGTGAGTTAATCTTACGAGTCAGGGATGATTCAAAAGTTTTTAAAATGGGGAAGCTTACAGGCAAATCCTTTGGAGGCCGAGAATCAGTGAATATGATTAATGTGCTCGATGACTTTACCGTCTATGACAATCCTCTATTCGATTCTTCTATCGATAATCCACCCTTTGAAGATAACGTGGATGATTCTCTCCCTACTTTGGAACCTTCTCCCATTTATGATTCTCCACCGGTCTTTGATGCTTATGATGATAATGATTCTAGCTCAGATTCGGATGATTTTGATTGTACTTCTGAGTATCCCGAACTGCCTACTTTCGATGATTTTGATGAGGCTGATACTCTCTCGAGTGATTCTTCACATGATGAAGATCCTCCGCCATCACTCGATCCTACTTTGGACGATTATTCATTTGAGGAAGATTTCTCTAAATTTCTCAACACATACTTCACTCATGAGAGTGATGCTCCTCCTTTTGACTTTGAAGATTATCGTCTTGATCCTACTTTGGATTTGAAGACCATTTTGTCAAAGGAGAAGAAACCGGTCGACACCGAAATCCGTTGCACATACGATTTGACACCTCTTTGTCCCCCTTCTGAGGACGAGGTTGTGCTTCTTTGCGGATCTTCTTCACACTCGGCTGAGCCTGAGTGCTATTTTCCCTTAAAGGAAAAGGTGTTCGACCCTGGTATTGAAGTCTTTAAGCCATCTCAGTATCCACCTGATGAAATAAAAGGAAAAATCTTTGGAAATTTTGAAGACATGCTTGCATCACTCCACCCTTGCTTCCACCGTGCTCCATCTTTGCTTAAGGGAACCTTGCCACTTCTTCTTTGGCTTGCCTAGTTCGCCTTAAGCTTGTGCTTATTGATGGACGAAAACTATGTCTTTGATCCTGGTGGATATGCTTCACGCTTCTTCCGTTGATGATCAAGGTCGAGTCAGGCTCACGACTCGGTTAACAAAAATCAAGCGCTTCTTGGGAGGCAACCCATGCATCTATCTTTTCGCTTTCTTTACCATAAGTGTAGGGGGGACCCTTTGGTTTGCTTTCCTCTCCTCACTTCTTAATCAGGGATTCGAGCTTCAATGATCCACTCTTGATGATTCTTGACGACCCGTGATTCCGTGTTCTACTTCTTCCCGGTTCTATCCTAAACTCTTTTCGATTCACTATTTTATATTTTCTCAATATTAAAATAGGAATCTCTTTAGTTGTATTTTCCTTAGCGAGATTTAAACAACGTGCACAATGTCCTAAGTGTAGGGGAGTTTACTCCCACATGCTTAAACATTGAGGACAATGTTTATCTTAAGTGTAGGGGGACTTCTATCGAAGTTAAGTGGTCTTTTCCTTGTATTTGTCCTCATTTTAACCGGAAAATCAATTTTTCGACATTTTCAAAAAATTTTGATCTATTTTGGCCTATTAGTTTTTCCTTTTGTATAGTTATTTTCTTTCCTTATTAGAATAAATGTTTAATAAGTGGTTTTAATTTTCAAACGTTGTGAATCTTTTGACTCAATCCGAGTTTACTCTAGCTAGTATCCTTAACGTGTTTAAGTCAAGTTTTTCTAGGCTTTTATATAGGGAACTATAAAACGCGAAAGTCTTAACTCTCACGGGTTAAGAACAAGAACTTTTCACAAGTTCCTATAATTGATCCTAGAGAGTCGTTTATCAAGGGAACTTTAAAACGCGATCTCTAAACTTGAAAAAGTCTAAGAATTTGCAAGATCCTATAGGCGACTCGAAAACCCAAAACTTTGATTTAATAGGCTAAGCATCCACGAGTCTCATTATTTGAGATTTTAAACTGTGGAGAACGAGAGATGATAGAGCCAATTATAAGTTCGGTATTCTTTCGTGAATCTATGTGAGTTAATTATGAGTCTATTCTCCCATCGCTTGCTAATAAATTTCTGCTAATAAATAAGGTTGTACGATTTGAAAAGTTACTTAGCTTCTAGCCCAAGATCGTTTAAAAGTTGCTCGGTATGGATTAGAGTTCATAGCCAAGGCATAACTTATTGAAGCGGGATGCGAAGATTGGCGAGTCCGAAAAGGCCCTAACAAGGCATGAGGGCTATATTTTGTTGCTAAAGATCCAAAGTGATGTGAAGAATCATTTATCGAAAATCAATATGAAGGATCGAGACACACGACGAAAAGCAAAAACTCCCAAAAGTCATGGAGAAGTGTATCCGAAAAGACCCTAACAAGGTATGAGGATAAATAGATCCAAGTCATAAAAGGAGGCGGATCGTTGTATATCAAAGTCCAAAATAAAGATTGGAGAAAAATGAAGAAGTCGTGGTCCAAGTATGAATCTCTCAAAACTTCAAGTGAAGAAATTCCATTATGAAGAGAAGACCATAATTTCATGAACGTCTCTCAAGATTTGAAGTATGAAGTCGCTGCCAAATATCGGTCCGGGAAAGGTCTCAAATCGCGAAGCGAGTTATGCCAAGATATGAACTTTATGAGGTCCCGAGAAGCAGTTTTAAAAGATTTTGTCCTTTAGCTAACTATTGATTAAATCGTTCACTTTATTTTCAGACTTAATAACTATCGAAATAAGTCAAAAATGCATCCTCGTGATCATTCAAGACAATAATAAAATATAAGAGATACACCTAGGAATAAGGGAGTCTAAGTGAATAATTTGCCCACATGAGTTCGTGATAGTTTACTAACTTATAATAACAATGATCTCGTTTTTAAGCTTGGTTTGGAGAAACTGAAAACTTGAGGATGATGATTATTCATGACAATTTCCAAAACCCAAGGTATGCTTTTGATTTCTTTATTTTGTATGTTTTTAATTTTCTATCTCTTTAATAAAGGCCAACGTGGATTAATTATGATGAAAAGTGTAATCTTGCTTTGTAACTAATGCATTGCATGAGGACATTGCAATGGTCAAGTGTAGGGGATTTGATAGGTGTGTAAACACCCATCTTTTCTACCACTTAATTACAATAATAACCGGACCAAAACGTGTATTTTATGTCTTTTATGTCAGAATTATGCGTGGTTTGTGTTTTTGTTGTGATTTAGGACGAAAAGGTGAAAAGTGGAGAAAACACGGACATTCACGGGCATTTACGGACTTTTATTGAAGAAAAAGATGAAAGACGAAGTCAAGAAGTCAAGAGTGCGAAACGAACGAAAGTCCAAGACCAATTCTGAAGATTTATCGAAGAAAAAGTCAAAAGACGGAAGTTTATCAAAAGCCGAAGAATTCAAGTCTATTTTATTGAAGAATTTAAAGACGAGTTCAAAGAAATCCCGAAGCCAAAAGTCCCTTAAGTCCAAATTTAAAGAAGATTAGAAGAAAAGGACTAAGTATGCAATTAATGAAGATTAAAAGAAGGAGGGACTTAATTACGCAATTAAGAGAAAAGGAAAGAGGGGAGGAAGCTTCCTAATCCTCCCCTATATATAGATTAGGATGATTTACATTTCATTTTTGTTGGCTAAGTGTGACAATTAGCTCTTCCACCATTTACTTACCTTGTCATTTACTTTTCTTGTCAAATTTAAATACCTTGTCTTGCACCTTAAATTCATTTAATTTCAAGTAAGTTTTCATTTAATTATTGTCAATCTTTACTTTATCTTGTCAATCTCTTATCTACCTTTCTTAATCTTTGATTTATGTGTTTATGTTTATGTTCATGTTCATGCTTTTATTTTGATCCAAGTGGTTTTTGATTATTGTGGTTAAAGTTGTTTGATTTCTTGTTTTAAATTGTTTGTTTATGTTAACTGTTGATTCGTTACTTGTTTAACTTAATCGTTTGTTGATTTTAGTTCAATCTTTGGTAGATTAGTTGTTATCTGTGATTCCCTTGTTCTTCGGGAAAGTTTGTTGTGTTTCTGATCTTTCCAGGAAATCTTCCGAATCAAGAGAGAGAGTTTGTTCATTCGGAACTTTCAAAGTTCCGAACCAAGGGCTTCATCCGGAAGTCTCAAACTTCCGAATCAAGGGAAGAAGTTCTTTCATTCAGAACTCAAAAGTTCCGACTCAAGCATTGTTCATCCGGAACATTAAAACTTTCGGGTCAAGAGTGTTCATTCGGAACTCAAAAGTTCCGAATAAAGACTTCCGAACGAAGTTCCGAGTAAAGACTTCCGAACGAAGTTCCAAACGAAAGTTCCGGACGAACTTCCGAACGAAGGACAAACTTCCGCATCAAGGGCAAGTTCCGAATCAGAAGGCTTCATTCGGAAGTCTGAAACTTCCGAATCAAGGAGGCTTCATTCGGAATCTTCCGAATCAAGGGTTGATCAAGAGTTTCTAATCAAGGCAAGTTTGAGAAGTTCCGAATCAGTAAAGTTCCGAACAAAGGATTGTTTTGGATAAGTGACATATTCAGATCAATTAGTTCCGGATCAAGGATTTTGGTAATATTCCGAGCGAAGAAGAATCATCCCAACCGAAGGTGACATTCCGGACGAGTGATTGTTCCAAACGAAGCATTATTCCGAATGAGCTGTATTCAGGTTCTTTTTAGTTTTTATCTTTGATTTTTATTTTCAAGCTTTATCTTTATCTGTTTCTTTTATTTAATTGCATTTTAAGATTACTTGCCTTAGTTTAATTTTAGTCTTGCCTTAGTTTAAGATTTAGTTGCATTTTAAGATTTGCCTTAGTTAGAATTAAGTTTACGTCATTTACTTTAGTGCCTTTTAATTTCAGTCACGCTTTTAAATACCTGCACCTTTATTTTAATTAGACTTAGAGTTACTTTAAGAGCACCTTTACTTTAATTGTTCTGCACCTTTAATTTTAAACACTACAACGACACATCTTTGTTTCACCAAAATAAAACTGAGTCACATAGAGAACCTAGATCAATTCGATTAGACCAACACAACGAACTTTTATCTTTTTAATTAGGCAAAATCCGAGTTATCATCGGCCATTCTTGCGAACCGGACGAGCTTTAGTGGATGTGGCCGAAGGTGAGTTAATCTTAAGAGTCGGGGATGATGCACAAGTTTTTAAAATGGGAAAGCTTACAGGCAAATCCTTTGGAGGCCGAGAATCAGTGAATATGATTAATGTGCTTGATGATTTTGTCGTCTACAACAATCCTCTATTCGATTCTTCCATTGATAATCTACTTTTTCAAGATGATGTGGATGATTCTCGCCCAAATTTGAAACCTTCTCCCATTTATGATTCTCCACCGATCTTCGATGCTTATGATGATGATGATTCTAGCTCAGATTCGGATGATTATGATGACCTTACTTCTGAGTATCCTGATTTGCCCACGTATGATGATTTCGATGAGGCTGATACTCTTTCGAGCGATTCTTCACATGATGAAGATCCTCCACCATCACTCGATCCTACTTTGGACGATTACTCATTTGAGGAAGACTTCTCTGCATTTCTTAATACTTACTTCCCTCATGAGAGTGATGCTCCTCCTTTGGACTTTGAAGATTATCGTCTTGATCCTACTTTGGATTTGAAGAACATTCTTTCAAAGGAGAAGAAACCGGTCGACACCAATATCTGCAGCACATATGATTTAACACCTCTTTGTCCCTCTTCTGAGGACGAGGTTGTGCTTCTTCGCGGATCTTCTTCCCACTCTGCTGAGCCTGAGTGCTATTTTCCCTTAAAGGAAAAGGTGTTCGACCCCGGTATTGCAATCTTTAAATCATCTCAGTATCCACCTGATGAAATAAAAGGAAAAATCTTTGGAAATATTGAAGACATGCTTGCACCTCACCATACTTGCTTCCACCGTGCTCCATCGCTGCTTAAGGGAACCTTGCCTATTCTTCTTTGGCTTGCCTTGTTCGCCTTAAGCTTGTGCTATTTGATGGACGAAAACTATGTCTTTGATCCTGGTGGATATGTTTCATGCTTCTTCCGTTGATAATCAAGGTCGAGTCAGGCTCACGACTCGGTTAACAAAAACCAAGCGCTTCTTGGGAGGCAACCCATGCATCTATCTTTTCGCTTTCTTTATCATAAGTGTAGGGGAGACCCGTTGGTTTGCTATTTCCTCTCCTCTCCTCTCTTAATCAGGGATTCGAGCTTCAATGATCCACTCTTGATGATTCTTGACGACCCGTGATTCCGTGTCCACTTCTTCCCGGTTCTATCCTAAACTCTTTTCGATTCACTATTTTATATTTTCTCAATATTAAAATAGGAATCTCTTTAGTTGTCCTTTCCTTAGCGAGATTTAAACAAAGTGCACAATGTCCTAAGTGTAGGGGAGTTTACTCCCACATGCTTAAACATTGAGGACAATGTTTATCTTAAGTGTAGGGGGGACTTCTATCGAAGTTAAGTGGTCTTTTCCTTGTATTTGTCCTCATTTTAACCGGAAAATCTATTTTTCGACATTTTTCAAAATTTTTGATCTATTTTGGCCTATTAGTTTTTCCCTTTGTATAGTTATTTTCTTTCCTTATTAAAATAAATTTTTAATAAAGTGGTTTTAATTTTCAAACGTTGTGAATCTTTTGACTCAACCCGAGTTTACTTATATAAGTTACTCTAGCTAGTATCCTTAACGTGTTTAAGTCAAGTTTTGCTAGGCTTTTATATAGGGAGCTATAAAACGCGAAAGTCTTAACTCTCACGGGTTAAGAACAAGAACTTTTCGCAAGTTCCTATAATTGATCCTAGAGAGTCGTTTATCAAGGGAACTTTAAAATGCGATTTCTAAACTTGAAAAAGTCTAAGAATTTGCAAGATCCTATAGGCGACTCGAAAACCCAAAACTTTGATTTAATAGGCTAAGCATCCACGAGTCTCATTCCTTGAGATTTTAAACTGTGGAGAACGAGAGATGATAGAGCCAATTATAAGTTCGGTATTCTTTCGTGAATTTATGTGAGTTAATTATAAGCCTATTCTCCCATCGCTTGCTAATAAATTTATCTGCAATAAATAAGGTTGTACGATTTGAAAAGTTACTTAGCTTCTAGCCCAAGATCGTTTAAAAGTTGCTCGGTATGGATTAGAGTTCATAGCCAAGGCATAACTTATTGAAGCGGGATGCAAAGATTGGCGAGTCCAAAAAGGTCCTAACAAGACATGAGGGCTATATTTTGTTGCTAAAGATCCAAAGTGATGTGAAGAATCATTTATCAAAAATCAATATGAAGGATCGAGACACACGAGGAAAAGCAAAAACTCCCCAAAAGTCATGGAGAAGTGTATCTGAAAAGACCCTAGCAAGGTATGAGGATAAATAGATCCAAGTCATAAAAGGAGGCGGATCGTTGTATATCAAAGTCCAAAATAAAGATTGGAGAAAAAATGAAGAAGTCGTGGTCCAAGTATGAATCTCTCAAAACTTCAAGTGAAGAAATTCCGATTATTAAGAGAAGACCATTATTTCATGAACGTCTCTCAAGATTTGAAGTATGAAGTCTCTGCCAAATATCGGTCCGAGAAAGGTCTCAAATCACGAAGCGAGTTATGCCAAGATATGAACTTTATGAGGTCCCGAGAAGCAGTTTTAAAAGATTTTGTCCTTTAGCTAACTATTGATTAAATCGTTCACTTTATTTTCGGACTAAATAACTATCGAAATAAGTCAAAAATGCATCCTCGTGATCATTCAAGACAAATAATAAAATATAAGAGATACACCTAGGAATAAGGGAGTCTAAGTGAATAATTGGCCCACATGAGTTCGTGCTAGTTTGCTAACTTATAATAACAATGATCTCGTTTTTAAGCTTGGTTTGGAGAAAGTGAAAACTTGAGGATGATGATTATTCATGACATTTTCAAAACCTAAGGTATGCTTTTGATTTCTTTACTTTGAATGTTCGTAATTTTCTATCTCTTTAATAAAGGCCACTATGGATTGATTATGATGAAAAAAATGTAAACGTGCTTTGTAACTAATGCATTGCATGAGGACATTGCAATGGTCAAGTGTAGGGGATTTGATAGGTGTGTAAACACCCATCCTCTTTACCACTTAATTACAATAATAACCGAGCCAAAACGTGTATTTTATGTCTTTTATGTCGGAATTATGCGTGGTTTGTGTTTTTGTTGTGATTTAGGACGAAAAGGTAAAAAATGGAGAAAACACGGGCATTCACGGGCTTTTATTGAAGTAAAAGATGAAAGATGAAGTCGAGTAGTCAAGAGTGCAAAAAGAACGGAAGTCCAAGACCAATTCTGAAGATTTATCGAAGAAAAAGTCAAAAGACGGAAGTTTACTTAAAGCCGAAGAACTCAAGTCTATTTTATTGAAGAATTAAAAGACGAGTTCAAAGAAATCCCGAGCTAAAAGTCATATAAGTCCAAGATTAAAGAAGATTTAAAGGCTTAAGGACTAATGGTGCAATTAACAAAGAGATTAAGAAGGAAGGGCCTAATGATGCAATTTAGAGAAGATGAAGGAGGGGAGGAAGCTTCCTAATCCTCCCCTATATATATAGATTAGTTGTTAATCACTTTTTCTTTGTTGGCTAAGTGTGACAATTAGTCTTCCACTTTTAATTACCTTGTCATTTAAATACTTGTCAAATTTAAATACTTGTCTTGCACCTTAATTACCATTTAATTTCAAGTAAGTTTTCCATTTAATTCTTGTCAATCTTTACTTTATCTTGTTAATCTCCTATCTACCTTTCTGAATCTTTGATTTCTATGTTTATGTTCATGTTCATGTTCTTATTTTGATCAAAGTGGGTTTTGATTATTGTGGTTAGTTTGTTAGTTTTATTGATTTGGATAGTTTGTTTATGATCATTGGATGTTTTGTTATTAGTTTAGTTTAATCTTATGTTTGATTTTGGCTAAATTTTTATTAGATTCGTGTATATTGCATTTCCCTGTTCTTCGGGGGTGTTTGTTTCTGTTTCTGATCTTTCCCAGGAAAGTTCCTAATCAAGGAAAAGTTCCTAATCAAGGAAAAGTTCCTAATCAAGGAAAAGTTCCTAATTAAGAAAAGTTCAGAATCAAGGAAAAGTTCCTAATCAAGGAAAAGTTCCTAACCAAGGAAAAGTTCCTAATCAAGGAAAAGTTCCTAACCAAGGAAAAGTTCCTAACCAAGGAAAAGTTCCTAACCAAGGAAAAGTTCCTAATCAAGGAAAAGTTCCTAATCAAGGAAAAGTTCCTAATCAAGGAAAAGTTCCTAATCAAGGAAAAGTTCCTAACCAAGGAAAAGTTCCTAACCAAGGAAAAGTTCCTAATCAAGGAAAAGTTCCTAATCAAGGAAAAGTTCCTAATCAAGGAAAAGTTCCTAATCAAGGAAAAGTTCCTAATCAAGGAAACGTTCCTAACCAAGGAAAAGTTCCTAATCAAGGAAAAGTTCCTAACCAAGGAAAAGTTCAGAATCAAGCCAAAGTTCAGAACCAAGGAAAAGTTCAGAACCAAGCCAAAGTTCAGAATCAAGGAAAAGTTTAGAATCAAGCCAAAGTTCAGAATCAAGGAAAAGTTCAGAATCAAGCCAAAGTTCAGAATCAAGGAAAAGTTCCGAACCAAGGAAAAGTTCAGAATTAAGGAAAAGTTCAGAATCAAGGAAAAGTTCAGAATCAAGCCAAAGTTCAGAATCAAGGAAAAGTTCAGAATTAAGCCAAAGTTCAGAATCAAGGAAAAGTTCCGAACCAAGGAAAAGTTCAGAATCAAGCCAAAGTTCAGAACCAAGGAAAAGTTCAGAATCAAGCCAAAGTTCCGAATGAGTGTTTTGTGTTGATTTATTCCGAACGAAGAAGAATTATTTCGGGTGAAGGTGACATTCCGAACGAGTAATTATTCCAAGTGAGGTATTTTCAGGTTCTTTTTAGTTTCTGTTTTTAATTTTTAATTTTCAAGCTTTATTTTCCCGCCTTTTTCCGTAGTCGCGCTTTAAGATTACTTGCCTTAGATTTATTTTAGCCTTGCCTTAGTTTAAGTTTTAGGTGCGTTTTAAGTTTGCCTTAGATAGTTTTAAGTTTGCGTTATTTACGTTTAGTGCCTTTTAATTCTCGTCACGCTTGTAATTACTTGCACCATTACTTTAAGTTAGACTTAGATTTAAATTACCTGCCCATTTACTTTTAAGTTTTGCATTTTTTTAATACTACAACGACACAACTATTTGTTTCACCAAAGAACATTAGAGTCACATAGAGAACCTCGATCAATTCGATTAGATCACGAGAACGATAATTTTATACTGGGCAAAACCTAGTGTATCACCTGTTCTTACGCTTTTCATGCAGTTGAGCAGCAAGCGCTAATTGTTGCTTACGCATTAACATCATAGCTCGAGGAATACAATTCTGCTCATTCACATCAGAACCCAAGAGATCAGTAAACTGCGAATAATCCGAGGTAAGAATAGTAAGCAACCGCATCCAATCGCTATCATCCCAATGCATAGCATCATGCTGAAACTGTTCACGCCTTTGCTTCTGAAGAGGTTCCTCTTCAGCCCTAGCAGCTTGGTCAATCTCCGCTTGCATTCTTTGTGCAGCCTCCTCACCCAACCTATCCTCCTCAAGTTGTCTGCGAGTACGCTTGCGAGGGGGTGAGGGAGCAGCAGGCATAGGGGCTTTCCCCTTAGGATCATGAGATGGTCCAGCAGTTGAACCAGCAGTAGTACCAGCAACATCTTCCTTTGGTGTAGAGGTAGCAGCAGCAGGAGGGATGCTTGATGAAGTAGGAGGAATCGACAGATCATCATATGACTTATCAGCAAACGCAGCCTTTGCCAACAAATTCAAGCCATCCTCCACAAGATCTTCAACCTCTTCATCAGAATCAGACTGAACCACATGCTTCTTCCTTCGCCTCTGCTGTGTCTCCAAGGCTTTAATCCGGTCAGCCATGGGAAGAACAAATTCCCTGGTAAGCTTACGATGTTGATTCAAATCTGCCTCTAAAGAAAGAATCCTTTCATGGTACCTGTGCATTAGATCAAGCAAAGAAGTAAGTGTAGTAGGCTCCTCTGCTTTCCCACCAAGAGGACTTGGGTCTGGGAAGGCTTCATTGGAACCAGAAGCAATAAAGGGGTCATCACTATGAGCACGAGAACCAGAAGGCTTATCAGAAGAGTGAGGGACAGGACTAGGAGGGGGTATCCACAAATAGAGACGAATGTGGCATCGAAGAGGGGAGAGCCTTGGAGGTGGATGGCCTTTCAACCACCACTTCCTCAACCGGCTCTTCCACAACCACATTCGGTACACCACCAGCAGAATGCTCCTCCTCCATTGGGTCATCACCTAATTGAGGTTCCTCCTCGGCTTGGTCAACCGGAGGAACAACATCAGGAGGACCTTGGGCAAGACCCAGCATTACATCAGTAAGGGGCCTCCAAACCCCACTAAACCCATGAGCCATATTGTAGTAAACTTTAGCAGTAAGCTTGGGGGTCTCATACTCCTTCCTATCACGAGGTAAACACACAAGTATCTGCTGTAAAAGCCTAGGATACATTAAAAATTTCTTCCTAGAACCGATAATAGACAGATTGCTAACCATCCCATCAAACAAATAGCGAGAGAAATTAAACACCCTTCCCTGTGCTATGCAGATTAGACCAATAGCCAAAGGAGTAGGAAAAGCATCCCAACTCCCAGACTTGGGGCTTAAACAATGAATCAAAAAGTGCACTAGAAGCTTCCACTGGGGGGGAAACCTATTCTTTTGGAAGTTAAACTTCCCCCCATGGTTATACCCAATAGCAGCCATCCCCTCCAAAACCTCAACATTGGGGATGGAAACAACACCACCTTCATCTTGAAGATGAAGGGAACTCCGAATAGAAGCTTCAGTAACCACATAAGAACGTCCATCAATGGTAGCATGGAGTTCACGTGGACGACCAACCACAGCCACAAGTGTAGTAGAATCCCAAAACTGGCGAATCACACTCTCATATACAATGGGGCACATAGTAAAAGCATACCTGAGGTTAGAAGCCTCAATAAACTCCAGAATGTCTGTGAATTTATCACGTTTAGGACCATCTCCTAGATAAGCGACCTTGTTGTGAGCGGGTTGGTATACCAAAGCAGCCATTGATGTTGATCAGAAGTAATGGAAGATGATTTGTTAGGGTTTGAGAGAGTAGGAGTGTGTGTGTGTGGTATGATTGTGATGAATGAGTCAAGGGGGGTAATTGACCATAAATAATGGTCTAGTAACTGTTCATTGACCCCTAATAATGTGGGTTGCCCTTTCAAATTAGGCAGTTAATGCAAAATAACCACTTACCCCTTATATCATTATTTGCAAATCCCAATTTACCAAAGTTAAATAAGAGGATATATACCAGAAGTTGCATGCGTTGACTAAAGGTCAAAACGCATAAAGGTCAACACTAGAAGCAGAATGTGGTCAACAGAAGTCAACGAAGTGAACAGTGACCGAAACCAAGACTAGAAGCCAACCAGCACTTGACAAAGAAGGATTTTTATCCACTAGAAGCCAACCATGAATGACTAGAAGCTAACCATTAATGACTAGAATCCAACCAATAATGAAGACAACCATCAGAAGTGAGCAAAATCCTCCACTAGGAGTAACACACACCACAAGAACCTATTCAATATGTTGTTAAAATCTACCAATATGTTAATCTGTGCAAGTAAATATGTACACTAAGCCTCCCCTTAGGCTTAGCCTCCCCTCAATCCTAGGTCTCAAGGATTGACCATCCCAATGTGAACCACCAAGTGGTTGAACCGAGGACCATCAAAGGCTTTAGTCAACAGATCAGCAACATTATCATCCGTATGAACCTTAAGAACCTGTATCAACTTCTTTTCATTCGCATCCCGTATAAAATGGTGCCAAATTTCAATATGTTTTGTACGTTGATGAAACACAGGATTCTTCACAATGCATATAGTGCTTTGGTTGTCAATGAAAATTTTGGTGTTCATAAAATTGAACCCATAATCCAGCATCTGATTTTGAATCCACAAAACTTGTCCACAACAACTAGCAGCAGCTACATATTCAGCTTCTGTTGAAGAAGTAGCTACAATCGTCTGTTTCTTGCATTGCCATGAAATGAGTCTTCGACCCAAAAACTGACAACCACCAGTAGTAGATTTTCTGTCATTATTAGCACCTGCATAGTCACTATCACTATATGATTCAAGAACAAAAGGTGATTCTCTAGGATACCACAAGCCTAGCTTGGGTTGAGCCTTGATGTACTTGAAAATCTTCTTGACTGCATTCAAGTTAGAAACCGTTGGAGCCACCTGATGTCTAGAACAAGCACTTACTGCAAACATGATATCTGGACGTGATGCAGTCAAATACATGAGTGAGCCAATCATAGACCTGTACATGTGAACATTTACCGGAGGATCTGGCTCATTCTTGAGTTTGACTTTAGCAACTTCATAAGGTGTTGCTGCTGGTCTAAGAGGATCCATATCAAACTTCTGAAGGATCTCATGAACATACTTATCTTGACTTATGAAGATTCCATCCGACTGTTGCTTGACTTGAAGACCAAGGAAAAATGTAAGCTCTCCCATAGCACTCATCTGAAATTCGCCCATCACAAGTTGTTCAAACTCATCACACCATTCCTTTTTAGTAGAACCAAAAATAATATCGTCCACATACACCTGAACAAGGATAATGTCCTTGGTATTCCTTTTAAGGAATAGTGTTTTGTCAATGGTACCTCTTCTATAGCCATGTTTCAACAAGAAAGTTGAGAGACGCTCATACCAAGCTCTAGGAGCCTGATGTAGTCCATAAACAGCTTTGACCACTTTGTAAACTTTCTTGGGATGAAGTGGATCTACAAAGCCCTTAGGTTGAGTGACATAAACTTCCTCATCAATCTTGCCATAGAGAAATGCACTCTTGACATCCATCTGAAAAACTGTAAAGCCTACATAAAAAGCAAAAGCCAAAAGGACGAATGGCCTCAATCCTAGCGACAGGAGCAAAAACTTCAGTGTAGTCAATGCCTTCAAGTTATGTATGGCCCTGTGCAACCAACCTCGCCTTATTTCTCACCACAATACCCCGTGCATCTTTCTTGTTTTTGAGAATCCATTTGGTACCAATTGCTGCCTTTCCATCCGGCAAGTCAACTACGATCCAAACATTCTGAAACAAGAATTGCTGCATTCCCTCCTGCATAGCCTCCACCCAACTTTGATCCTCAAGAGCATGAGAGACTAATCCAGGTTCCACCTGTGAAAGAAAACAAGCAAACAAACAATGTTGAAAGTCCGTATGATTATTACGCTTTTGATCTTCAATATAGCTCACAAGAGCATGATGATCAGACGTGGCCTTCTTATGCATTCTGCGAGTCTTGACAGTAGAACCAGGATCTCCAATGATTTGAGTAGTAGGATGATCTTTGTGTGATTGCAACACTGGATTGGAAGGTACTTCCACTTCTGGTGCCAAGTTATTAAGATCCCCAACAAAGTCATCATCATATGAAGCAGAGTTGAAAATGCCATCTATTGGTTGCTTGTGAATATCATCCAGCTTGGTAGAAGACTTCTTTTGATAGTTCCCCAGGTCAGAAGGACTTAAGAATCTAGTATGGGAAGTAGAATCACTAGCCGGACTACCAATAGGTGTTGAACTAGCACTAGGAGTAACAGTTGGAGTACTAGGAGCAGCTTTGTCAGCAGACATATTCAAGGGAAAATCAAAGCCACCTTGAGCAGCTGTTGTAGTAGCTTCTTGTTGTTGTTTGAGTAATGTGTCAAGAGCTACTTGTAAATCCAATACATCCAATGGAGGTGCATCACTAGGAGGAGTAGGAGTGACTGTGGTGGAATAGGATGGAACAACAAAAATATCATCCTCGTCATCTGAGTCGGAAAGACTAGAATGAGCACCTGTACTAGAAGTTGCAAACACTTGTGGACCTGCATCATGGTTAGTTTTAAAACGAAAATATCCTAATGAATCACTAAGATAATCAAGATCAAAATACCATTCAGGACCCTTGCCTTGGATGTTTGACTTCTCTTCAAAATACCTGAGATTTATAGTTTCAATTACTCGCTTGGCTTGGAGATTATAGACACGATAAGCCCGAGAGTGAGCTGAATATCCCACAATGTATCCTTCACTTGCCTTGCCATCAAATTTCCCCAAATAGTCACTAGTATTTAGAATGGTGACAGGACACCCAAATGGCTTCAAATGAGCAATATTTGGTACTTTGGTTGATAGTAGCTCATAGGGAGTCTTCTTGTGAGGATTTGTAATAGAAACTCTATTCAAAACATAGCTTGCAGTATTAACAGCTTCTGTCCAGAACATGGTTGGAAGCTTGGAATCGGCAAGCGTTGTTCTTGCTGCTTCTATTAGAGTCCTGTTCTTTCTTTCTGCCACGCCATTCTGTTGAGGAGTTCTTGCTGCACTATAATCTCTTTTGATGCCTTTAGAATTACAAAGTGCTATGAGGTCTGCATTTTTTAATTCGGTTCCATTATCACATCGAATACCTTTAACCTTCTTGGACAACTGATTCTCTATAAGTGTAATAAAATCTTTGAGAACTGAGTAGGTCTCACTCTTGGCAGCCATGAAGAAAACCCACGTAAACCTGCTATATCCATCAGTTACCACCAGACAGAATTGTTTGTGGTCAATGCTCCTAATAGAGGTAGGACCAAATAAATCCATGTGTAGTAGCTGCAATGGTTCAGTTATAAGGCTGAGAGCAGTAATGGCCTTGAAGGATGCTTTATGTTGTTTGCCTTTGCTGCATGCAAGACAATTAATATCATTTATGAATGACTTGGGAGGTAAACCAGAGACCAGGTTCATATTTGCTAGTTTGTGAATGGTCTTGAAGTTCACATGTCCCATCCTTCTATGCCATTGAGTGGCTTCATCTTCTGAGGCTTTAGCAACCAAACATGCTAGTTGACCAGTAGGGTTGACTTCATTCAGCTTGATACTATAGAGATTGTGTCTTCTAGGGATTCTGAGTAGAACCTGTGAGTCATCCGGAAGTTTAAAGTCTTTGGATAACACAAGTGTATCAGTATCCGTAAAGAGGACAAACTGCTTTTTGTCACAAATCTGAGAGACAGATATCAAGTTGAAGTGTTGAAGTGCTTCCACATAGTAGACCTGCTCAAAATTAAGCTTTGGCGTCTGAATCGTTCCTTTGCTAGTGATCCTGCCTTCACCTCCTCCAAAATAGACCTTTCCGCCTTGAAATGGTACAAAGTTAGATAGAAGACTTTTATTTCCTGTCATGCTCCTAGAGCATCCACTATCAACAATTCCTAGAGTAGGATCTTGGTATGGAGTAACCTACAACAACAAGAGAATAAAGATGCAAAAGTTAGTGTCTTAAGGGGACCCAAACCTTTTCAGGTTTGAGCCTGTCTTGTGGATCTTTAGTAGATAGCCAAGAAGATTGATGAGATCCACTGTTGTTCTTTGGTTGCCTATGCATCATATGGGTGTTATTGTTTGACCAAGAACAACCTGCTGAGGGCTTAACAGCAGTTCCCAGATTTCCCAATCCAAAAGACATGTGGTCAAAATTATTTGCATAATTTGGATTAAAATTTTGAAAATAGTTACTGGTTGGTTTATTTGATGTTAATCCAATGTTTCTCCAATGATCAAAAGCTAAAGGAGAGGTCCTTCTAGAAGAAGAAAATGATTGAGCACTTGGGTTTAGTCTTCTAGAAGAATATGGAACAACTCCTGGTGGACCAGGAGCAGGAAATGCTTGATGAACAGAAGAATGTTTGTCATAAAAATCAAAATCTTTAATCAAATGAAATGCACTCCCACAAACAAAACATGTTTTAAACGACCTTTTATTAGAATGACATTGTTTCATACTGCTAACTTTATTACACACAATTCTAGGAGAACCAATCTTCCTAGGACTCAATAAACTAGGACTAGACACTGTTGAATTAAAAGCAACTCTCTCTTCACACTTCCAAGCACCAGTAGCAGCATGATCATTCGACTTGGAACTTGTAGGTCTCGACTCTTCACTTGAACCACTTGATGCAGAGTCACTGGCTTTGTCACTGAAAGTACACGAGACAAAGTCATTAGAATTAGTAGAACTTTTTGGGGACTCATGCATCTGTGATCCATCCAAGTCATTATGCCTAGAAGTGGGCATGAAAGTTCCAGTAAGAGGTGGAGGGACAGCGTGCATTTCTGCTGCTGGTTTAAACCTATTGTAGCTAGGTTCTCCCTCTTCCTCTTGGTCGGGATCAAAGACACTTGAAAAAGATAAATCAAACACATCTTCTGAATCAATATATTTATCAAATCCTAACCCTCTTTTAGTCCTACCAGACATGCTACTATTAATTAATTTTGAAAGATTCTTAGGTGCCTTTTGCCATTTTTCAAATCTCAAAAGTGTGGCATCTAATCTTTCTTTCATCTCTTGTTTTTCTTTGATACTGTCATCTTTTACCTTTTCTGTGTATTTAAGCATATTTGTTGTGTTTTCTAAATCAATGTTCAGTATCCTAATTTTATCCTCATACTCACGTTGAGTATCTTGAAGCCACCTCTTTTGTTGTTCCAATGTTTTTAAAGAAGCCTTATAGGCTTGAACCTCTAAAAAGTACTTATCATTCTGATCATTTAAGTCATTATATTAGGACAACAATTCTGAATATTTATCATGACAACCAAGAGGGCAATGTTGTACCTGAGGTGAGATGCCCATAAGAGCAAACTCTTCTGCTTCCTCTACATTAGATAGATTCCCAGCAATCATGGAAAACACGTCAGTAGAGGGCTCAGCTGTTTCCAGTGTAGTAGTCTGATGATCATTCCAGTTGACCATAGAGTCAATAGCCACCAATGCCTTCTTGTCATCCTTCACCTCCTGAATCTTAAAAGCTGAATATCTGCTCTTCTCCTGGTCATTCTTGTTAGGGCATTCCCTTGCAAAGTGACCTTGCTGCTGGCAGTTATAGCATCGAACCTTGCTTCTGTCAAACCTTGCTGGCTCTCTTGGGTTGTAATTAAACTTTCGACAGGCTTTCTTTTCAAACTTGTGCACCCTAAGGGTGAGCATGGCCATCTGCCATTTGAGATCCATTTCATCCAGGTCAAGTTTATCAACCTGTTTGAAGTCACCAAAAGCAAGTTGCTGTTGAGCATCAACGTCAGCAACAAAAGAGTGAAGAACAGCTTCTACCATACTACCAGACTTGGCTGTTGGTTCAGGAGTAGAAGTATGCTGAAAAGTATGTTGAGAAGACACAGTGTTGCTTGGGCTACTAGCATAAGACATGGGACTGGATCCCATAGAACTCACAAAGGCAGAGTTAGCAGGAGTGGGAAAAGAATCACTTGAATATCCCCTCACATGAGGCTCAAAAGTTTTGAGCTTATGAAATAAATCATCAAAATTAAGATAGTCAAGCCCACCTTTTGCTTTGAGAGAGATTACCACCTGATTCCATGAGTAGGGTAAGGCTCTAAGAAATCTTGCATTGATATCACCATCGTCAGGTTTCGATCGAAGTTGATTCAACTGGCTCAATATCTTTTGGAACCTGTCATATCCTTGATGGATACCTTCAGTTTCTGAGATCTTGAATTCTGTGAATTCATCTCTCAGCATGGATCTTCGCATTTTCTTTGACTCCTCATTCCCACCAAACCTTGCTTTTATTCCATTCCAGATCTCTCTTGCATCATCCAAATGATAGAAGTCACCCATGTGATCATCAGGAAGGGATTGAAGCAAAATAGTTTTTGCTTTGACCTCCTTCTGAAGAGCTGTGATTTCTTCATGAGTTTTAGGGTCAAGAAGAGTAATATTACCATTCTTGTCTCTTCTAGTCAACTTCCTGTTGTTCCCATTCAGAATGATCTTCCAAAGGTCTTGATCAGTGTTGGTGATCCACCATTCCATCTTCATTGCCCAACTTTCATATTCGTCCTTTTTCAAAAGAGGAAACTTACCATTTGTGTTGGAAACCGTAGCAATGATTTGCTGAGGTTGCTGAGTTCTAGGAGTACTATCTTCTCCTGTTTGAGTAGAACTTGAGGCAGACATGATTAAACAAGAATGTTAGTAATGAGAAAAATTGATTCTTCTTGTACAGAGACTCTCCCAGGCTCTAATACCACTTGTTGGGTCCACTAGATGTGGATCTTGCAGCCTGTCAGGAACGGTGAACGACTTCTGTAATCACAAGTCTATTCACAGAGAGACTCTATACACAATATAAGTGCGGAATACAAATACTATAAAGAAGAACAGAATAACTATAATGACTTGATCCTTTTCTAAGGATTTCTAATATTAATGATAACTAGAATTACGTTTGATGAAGGTGTGTCTAACCCTTCTGCCTAAGGTTCCTTTTAAAACTACAAGGAAACCCTAATACATCATTAAACAAAACGTGTAAAACTGATATGCATATCCTTTCCTAACATATCTCATGCATATCCTAACAGAATAATAACTAAATAATAAAGTTTGACTTTAAGTAAGACCAGGAGCACGACTTGCTCCTACTACTACTATGACCAGGAGGAACTACATACCTCCTAGTCTACCTATTACAAATAACTATTCCAGTGGTCCTAACATACTGCAACAAGCAGTAACCAAAATCTACCACTAGAAGTTGCACACATCGTGAATACCCATGAAAACTGTTGTTAGAAGCTACCATATGTAAGATTGTACAAGGAAATATGTACAATAAGCCTCCCCTTAGGCTTAGCCTCTCCTCAATCCTAGGCCTCAAGGATTGACCATACCAATGTGAACCACCAAGTGGTTGAATCTCGGACCATCAAAGGCTTTAGTCAATAAATCAGCAACATTATCATCCGTATGAACTTTAAGAACCTGTATCAGCTTCTTCTCATTGGCATCCCTTATAAAATGGTGCCTAATCTCAATATGCTTGGTTCGTTAATGAAAGACAGGATTCTTCACAATGAAGATAGTGCTTTGATTGTCGATGAAAATTTTGGTGTTCATGAAGTTGAACCCATAATCCAGCATCTGATTTTGTATCCACAAGACTTGTCTACAGTAACTAGCAGCAACTACGTATTCAGCTTCTGTTGAAGAGGTAGCTACTATTGTCTGTTTCTTACATTGCCATGAGATAAGTTTTCGACCCAAAAACTGACAACCACCAGTAGTAGAATTCCTATCATTATTAGCACTTGCATAGTCACTATCACTATAGGCTTCAAGAACAAAAGGTGATTCACTTGGATACCACAAGCCTAGCTTGGGTTGTGCCTTGATATACTTGAAGATTTTCTTGACTGCATTCAAGTTAGAGACGGTTGGAGCCACCTGATGTCTAGAACAAGCACTTACTACAAACATAATGTCCAGACGTGATGTAGTCAAATACATGAGTGAGCCAATCATTAACCTGTACATGTGAACATTTACCGGAGGATCTGGCTCATTCTTGAGTTTGACTTTAGTGACTTCATAAGGTGTTCCTGCTGGTCTTAGAGGTTCCATATCAAACTTCTGAATGATCTCATGAACATACTTGTCTTGACTAATGAAGATACCATCCGACTGCTGCTTGACTTGAAGACCAAGGAAAAATGTGAGTTCTCCCATGGCACTCATCTGAAATTCGCCTTGCGTCAGCTGTTCAAACTCATCACACCATTCCTTCCTAGTAGAACCGAAGATAATGTCATCCACATATACTTGAACCAGGATGATGTCTTTAGCATTCCTTTTAAGGAACAGTGTTTTGTCAATAGTGCCTCTTCTATAGCCATGTTTCAACAAGAAAGTGGACAGACGCTCATACCAAGCTCTAGGAGCCTGATGAAGTCCATATAGAGCTTTGACCACCTTGTAGACTTTCTTGGGATGAATTAGATCCACAAAGCCCTTAGGTTGAGTGACATAAACTTCCTCATCAATCTTGCCATAGAGAAATGCACTCTTGACATCCATCGGAAAAACTTTAAAGCCAACATAAGAAGCAAAAGCCAAAAATAGACGAATGGCCTCAATCCTAGCAACAGGAGCAAATACTTCAGTATAGTCAATTCCTTCAAGTGTGTGTGTGACCTTGTGCAACTAGCCTAGCCTTATTTCTCACCACAATACCCCTTGCATCTTTCTTGTTCTTGAGAATCCATTTGGTACCAATTGTTGTCTTTCCATCTGGCAAGTCAACTAGGATCCAAATATTCTGAAACAAGAACTGTTGCATCTCCTCCTGCATAGCCTCTGCCCAACTTTGATCCTCAAGAGCATGTGAGACTGACCTAGGTTCCACTTGTGAAAGAAAACAAGCAAACAAACAGTGAAGAAAGTCTATGTGATTATTGCGCTTTTGGTCTTCAATGTAGCTCACAAGAGCATGATGATCAGACGTTGCTTTCTTATTCATGCGGCGAGTCTTGACAGTAGAACCAGGATCTCCAATGATTTGAGTAGTAGGATGGTCTTTATTGATCTGCTGAACAGGAATAGGAGCTACATCCACTTCTGGTGCCAAGTTATTAAGATTCCCAACAAAGTCATCATCATATGAAGCAGAGTCGAAAATACCATCTATTTGCTGTTTATGAATATCATCCAGCTTAGTAGAAGTCTTCTTTTGATAGTTTCCCAAGTCAGAAGGACCAGAGAACCTAGTTGTGGAAGCAGGATCACTAACCGGACTACCAATAGGTGTTAAACTTGCACTAGGAGTAACATTGGGATCACTAGGAGTAACTGGTACAACATGAGTACTCAAGGGAAACTCAAAGCCTCCTCGAGCAGCTGCTGTAGTGGCATCTTGTTGTTTCTTGAGTAATGTGTCAAGATCTCCTTGTGAGTCCATAATGTCTGATGGAGAGGCATCAATAGGAGTAGCATTGGTGTTAGGAGAGACTGTGGTGGAATAGGATGGAACAACAAAAATGTCATCATCCTCATCTGAGTCCGAAAAGCTAGAATGAGCACCTGCGCCAGAAGTTGCAAACACTTGTGGGCCTGCATCTTGGTTATTTTTGAAACGAAAATATCCCAATGAGTCACTAATATAATCAAGATCAAAATACCATTCAGGACCTTTGCCTTGGATGTTTGTCTTCTCCTCAAAGTACCTGAGATTTATAGTTTCAGTGACACGCTTGGCATGGAGATTATAGACACGATAAGCTTGATAGTGAGCTTAATATCCCACAATGTAGCCTTCATCTGCCTTGCCATCAAATTTCCCCAAATAGTCACTAGTATTCAGAATGGTGACAGGACAGCCAAATGGCTTCAAATGAGCAATGCTGGGGACTTTGGTTGTGAGTAGCTCATAGGGAGTCTTCTTATGCGGATTGGTAATTGAAACCCTATTCAACACATAACTTGCAGTGTTGACAGCTTCTGTCCAAAACATAGTTGGAAGCTTGGAATCTGCAAGCATGGTTCTTACAGCTTCTATAAGAGTCATGTTCTTCCTTTCTGCAACACCATTCTGTTGAGGAGTCCTGGCAGCACTATAATCTCGTTTGATACCTTTGGAATTGCAAATTGCTATGAGGTCTGCATTTTTGAATTCTGTTCCATTGTCACATCGGATACTAATATAACATTTTTTAGTATCTTCGTTTTCCTCGACTCGAATTGATTTCCAATTTTAACGTAGAGATTAATCGTTTTTGGTTAATAATACTTTTTTGGTAATCTATGTCATTTTAAGCTAAAATTGGAGAAAATATGTAGGCTAAGGACTATATAGAAGTAAAAGCGCAATTAATTCACATAAAAATTACTCTAAAATGCAACGTAAAAATTAAACTACAAATGTAAATCTAGATGCAACCAAAATAAACTATAATCAAAATATAATAATAAATCTAAATGCGAAATTAATCTAATGCAAGCAAGTAAAGCAAATAAAAGTGACGAAAAATGAAATCACAAAGATAAAGTTAAAAATAAGCATAAAGCTTCAACCTTTTAAGCTTATTAATCTTTTTAGATGATAAAGCTACAAGCTTTATATACTAATAAGCTTAATAATCACAAAAAGGTGTAAACTTTTTACTAATTATGAGCTTATCTAAATGAAATCTAATTTTTAAAACTTTTAAATCTATATTTTAACACAAATAATAGCTAAAACTAATTAAACCGTTTTTTATGAAAAATATAACTTTATTAAAAACAATTTAAACTATAACGATCTAATTAATAAAACTAAAGCGATTAGGCTAGAAAAATAAAAAGCAGAACTTTAGTACCCGTAGTCCGAGATAACCGCTCTAAACAAACAACATCAACGACTTCAACAAAATACGGCCCGTAAAGTACACGTCCAACCAATATCAAACCAAAAATAAGCGTAACCCGGCCCGTAAAGTACACGGCCAACCAAATCAATCTCTAACCAAATTAATCAACCATATCAAACTTGAACCAAATTAATCAACTATAAGCTCTTCTTCAAAAATGATAGATCAATATGCCGAGATCAAAGAAAACATAAAAAGTTAGAACAATAAGCAATAATTATTATATGATAAAGAGATTTAATTAAAACTAATAGATCTAAAATATTTTTTATGTTTTATAAAAGTATTTTAAATTTTAAAGCTAAAAATTATAGATCTACTTAATCTATTTAAAAACCTAATAGATCTAACTATTTTTTAAGGTTTTATAAAAATACTTTAAATTTTAAACTCTAAACTTATAGATCTAAACTTTTTAATATAAAAAACTAATAGATCTAACTATTTTTTTGTTTTTTTGAAAGTATTTTTAATTTTTAAAACTTAAATCTAATAGATCTAAATAACTAATTAATAAAAACTAAAAGTACTAAAATAAAAAGCTAGCTTATAAATAAGTTGTAAGCCTAAGCTTAGAACTTATGAGATTTAAAAAGCTAAAAAGCTAATTAAATAATTACTCCACAATAAGCTAGATCTACTAAAATAAGGCAAAAATAAGCTTAAAATAAGCTTGTATATAAATCTAACTTATTAGGAAAAAGTTATATAAACTTATCACAAATAATAAGGTAGATTATAAAGATAAATAAAAAGAAAGGAAGAATGAGAATTAATTAAAGAGATTAAGCTAAAAGATTAATTTTATTAAAAGATGAAAAAGCTTAATGAATAAGCTATGACAAGATTGAAAGGAAAAATACAACTTAACTATGTGTAAAAACTAAATATGAAAAAAACTTGATGAAAGAAAAACTAGTGAAAAATAAAGGGAATGGGGACTTTATATAGAGCCAACATTGGGGGTATTTTAGACATTTACTAGCTAATTTTGCTTGGAGGCTAAGTTTATATGATCACATGCCTTCACATTTTGATCATAAGCATGACACACGCCCAACTTGTACTGACATGCGCCATATGCCACGTGTCATCCCCTGATTGGTCTGAAAAGCTGAGTCAACTACCACCTCGTCATTCTCTGCCACCTCTGTCATTCTCTGCCACCTCGTACCAGCACTAATGCACTAGATCCCATCAGAAATTCGCAGTTAAGCGTGCTTGGGCGAGAGTAGTACTAGCCTGGGTAACCCGCTGGGAAGTCCAACACTAAAAAATTCAAAGAAAATAAACCGTGAGGAGTTACGACGCGAGGTCAGGACCGTTGGCTTCGTAATTTTGTGCTCTTCAATGTGGTTTATTAGTGAATGACTTTGGAGATTGTCAAAAATGGTCCTTGTTGTAAAATCTTCATCAAATCTTCATCTTTAGCCCTCCAATCTTCATTCTTTTGGCACTATTTGGTCCTTTGACTTTATCTTTGGATTTTTCTTCGATAAATGATCGTGAAATCCCGTGTTTTCTTTCCTTGTGATCTTTTGTACCTATTTCACAACAAAACCACAAACCACGTATAATTCTGATATTTATGATATTAATTACACGTTTTGGTCTTGTTTTTCATTGTTTTAAGTGGTAAAAGGATAAGTGTTTACACACTTATTAAATCCCCTACACTTGACCATTACAATGTCCCCATGCAATGCACAATTTTAAAGCACAATTTTACATTTTTCATCATAATTAACCCATCTTGGCCTTTATTAAATACTAGACACTAAGGAAACTAAAAAGATATAAAATTACAAAATATTTAAAGGAAAAAACGCGTAAATACATCTAAGACTTACATTAGGACTTTGGTGTCATGAATATTTATCACTCTCAAGTTTCACGTTCCCCATACCAAGCTTAAAAAACGAGATCATTGTTATTATAAGTTACTAAAGCTAACACTCACTCATGTGGCTCAATTATTCACTTAGACCCCCTTATTCCTAGGTGTATCTCTTATATTTTATTGTTGTCTTGAATGATCACGAGGATGCATTTTTTACTTATTTTGATAGTTTATTTAGGCCGAAAATAAAGTAGGATGATTTAATCAATAGTTAGCTAAAGGACAAAATCTTATAAAACTGCTTCTCAAAATCTCATAAAGTTCATATCTTGGCATAACTCGTTTCACGATTTGAGACCTTTCTCGGATCGACATTTGGCATTGACTTCATACTTCGAATCTTGAGAGACGTTCTTGAAATAATGGTCTTCTCTTCATAATAGGAATTTCTTCACTTGAAGTTTTTGAGAGATTCTTCAAACTTGGACCACGACTTCTTCATTTTTCTCCAATCTTTATTTGGGATTTTGATATACAACGATCCGCCTCCTTTTAGGACTTGGATCTATTTATCCTCATACCTTGTTAGGGTCTTTTCGGATAGACTTCTCCATGATATTTAGGAGAGTATCTACTTTTCGTCGTGTGTCTCGATCCTTCATATTGATTTTTGATAAATGATTCTTCACATCGCTTTGGATCTTTAGCAACAAAATGTATCCATCATGCCTTGTTAGGGCCTTTTCGGACTCACCAATCTTCGCATACCGCTTCAATAAGTTATGCCTTGTCTATGAACTCTAATTAATCCCGAGCAACTTTTAAACGATCTTGTGCTAGAAGCTAAGTAACTTTTCAAATCGTACGACCTTATTTATTGCAGTTATATATTAACAAGCGATGGGAGAAAAATCTCATAATTAACTCACATAAATTCATGAAAGAATACCAAACTTATAATTGACTCTATCATCTCTCGTTCTTCACAATTTAAAATCTCAAGGAATGAGACTCGTGGATGCTTAGCCTATTAAATCAAAGTTTTGAGTTTTCATGTCATCTATAGGATCTTGTAACTTCTTAGACTTTTTCAAGTTTAAAATTTGCATTTTAAAGTTTCCTTGATAAACGACTTTCTAGGATCAATTATAGGAACTTGTGAAAAGTTCTTGTTCTTAACCCGTATGAGTTAAGACATTCGCGTTTTAAAGTTCCCTATATAAAAGTCTAGCAAAACTTGATTTAAACACGTTAAGGATACTAGCTAGAGTAAACTTGGATAAGTAAACTCGGTTCGAGTCAAAAGATTCATGACGGGCCTAATATATCAAAGACGTCTAAACTTGTTAAAATCATTTTATTTATTTATTTATTTTTCTTTTTGACTTTATTATGGAATATATAAATATGGTAGTGATGACAAAGTGAAAGGAGATAAAAGAAAATAAAAGAAAAATACTACTAGGCCAAAATAGATCAAAAATTTTGAAAACCGTCGAAAAATATTAATTTTTCCGGTTAAAATGAGGACATATTCATGGAAAAGCCCACTTATTACTTCGATCTAAGTCTCTCATACACTTAATATAAACATTTTCCTCAATGTTTAAGCATGTGGAAGTAAACTCCCCTACACTTAGGAAATTGTGCACGTTGTTTAAATCTTGCTAAGGAAGAGACAACTAAAGTAATCAATTTTCCACGTTTTATTTATATACAAAAATGAATCACAATAGCAAAAACGAATCGAAGAAACCGGGTACACGGGAACACGGGATCACGGGTCGCGTCAAAAGCACCAAAAGTGGATCATTAAAGCACATATCCCTGCACAACATCACAAAACACAACCTACTTGGCTCCCTCCTACACTTATTGGTGGAAATGGGTGAAGGTGAAAAGGGGTGGAAAGGGTAAAAATCTAATCTAGTTATACGATGCTTGATTTATTTATCACGCGTCTCTATCTCGACTCGATTTCCTGAATTAATTCAAGGGAAACGTGGAGAAGGATGGAATCATCTCATGAGAGATGTCCTCTCCAAAGTACAACTTAACCCGTTGGCCATTCACCTTAAAGTTGGGCCCATTGGGTTGAGATAACTCAGTGGTGCCATAAGGGAAGATTTGGGCCACATTGAATGGACCGGACCAACGGCTCTTAAGTTTACCCGAAAAGATTTTCAACCGAGAGTTAAAGAGTAAAACTTGATCACCAACGTGGAACTCTCGGTTCTTACTCTTGGAATTATGAATGAGCTTAGTCTTCTCCTTGTAGATCAATAAATTCTCATAAGCCTCATTCCTAAGTTCATTAAGTTAATTGAGTTGGATTTTCCTAAGATCACCGGCTTTGTTTATGTCAAAATTAGCCCATTTCAAGACCCAATAAGCCTTATGCTCCAACTCAATGGGGAGGTAGCACGCCTTTGGCGTACATAAGGTGATAAGGAGTAAAACCTATAGGTGTCTTATAAGCGGTACGGAAAGCCCACAAAGCATCATCTAATTTATCGGCCCATGAGGCACGATGCTCTCCCATGGTACGCTCTAAGATTCGCTTAAGTCCACGGTTGGAAACCTCGGCTTGACCATTAGTTTGTGGATGATACGCGGTGGAAAGTCGGTGATTGACACCATACTTAGCCATGCTCGTTCGAATTGATCATTGCAAAAGTGAGTCCCGCGACCACTAATAATAGCACGAGGTACACCGAATCGAGCAAACAATTGTTTCAAGAAGTTCACAACCACCCTCGCATCGTTAGTAGGTAAAGCCTTTGCTTCAACCCATTTTGATACGTAGTCAACGGCTACGAGGATGTACTTGTTCCCTTTGGATGATGGAAATGGCCCCATAAAGTCGATGCCCCATATGTCAAAGATTTCACATTCTTGGATGAAATTTTGAGGCATCTCATCTTTATGTGTGATCTTGCCTTGTCTTTGGCAAGCATTACAATGCTTAAACATTTCATAAGCGTCATGATAAATGGTGGGACAATAGAATCCGGAGTCAAAAACTTTCTTAGCGGTGTAGTTAGGACCAAAGTGACCACGGTGGGTCCTTTGTGGCAAGCTTCAAGGATTTGTAAAGTCGTCGGCCCATCAACACACCAAAGAATGATAAGATCCGCACATTGCTTGAAAAGATAAGGGTCGTCCCAATAATAGTGCTTAACATCCTTAAAGAATTTTTTCTTTTGTTGGGACGATAACCCTTTGATAAGAACACCGCCCGCCAAATAGTTTGCAATGTCCACAAACCATGGGGGATCATCAAGATTGGAATTAATAGACATTAAGGTCTCAAGGGGAAAAGATTCATTAATCTCTTGATTTGGAAGTTCCCCTTGATAAGGATCCTCGAGTCTACTAAGATGATCCGCGGCTAGTTTTCCGCTCCCTTTTTATCACGAATTTCGATTTTAAATTCTTGTAGGGGCAAAACCCAACGAAGGAGTCTCGGTTTAGCATCTTGCTTGGTCAACAAGTATTTCAAAGTGGAATGGTCGGTGTAAACGATGGTGGTAGAAAGCACAAGATAGGGGCGGAATTTCTCAAAAGCATACACTACGGCTAAAAGCTCTTTTTCGGTAGTGGTATAATGCAATTGAGCCCCCATCATTGTCTTACTAGCATAATGGATTGGTTGGAAGTGTTTGTTAACTCGTTGACCTAAAACCGCTCCTACCGCGAAATCACTAGCATCACACATGAGCTCGAAAGGTAACTCCCAATTTGGAGAGACTAAGACCGGTGCCTTAGTTAATTTACCTTTAAGAAGTTCAAAAGAGTCGAGACAATCTTGAGAAAAGATGAAAGGAGCATCTTTCTCTAAGAGATGAGTCATTGGTCGAGCTATCTTAGAAAAATCTTGAATGAAACGTCGATAAAATCTCGCATGACCTAAAAAACTCCTAACTCCTTTGACGGTGGTAGGTGGAGGCAACTTAGCAATGACGTCAACTTTAGCACGGTCGACTTCGATACCGGCTTTTGAAATATTGTGACCGAGGACGATGCCTTCTTTTACCATGAAATGGCATTTTTCCCAATTAATAACGAGACGAGTGTCTTCACACCGTTTGAGCATACGTTCTAAATTGACAAGTCAAGAATAGAAAGAATCACCATAGATCGAGAAATCGTCCATAAAGACTTCCATAGTTTCTTCAACCATATCATGGAATATAGCCATCATACACGGTTGGAAAGTCCCGGGAGCATTGCATAAGCCGAAAGGCACTCTTTTGTAAGAAGTCCCGGGAGCATTGCATAAGCCAAAAGGCATTATTTTGTAAGCAAATGTTCCATAAGGACAAGTGAATGTGGTTTTCTCTTGGTCTTTTGGATCGATAGGGATTTGAAAATATCCGGAGAAACCATCTAAGAAGCAATAGTAGTCATTACCCGCTGAACGCTCGAGCATTTGATCCATGAAAGGAAGAGGAAAATGATCCTTACGAATGGCATCATTGAGCTTACGATAGTCTATGCAAACTCGCCAACCCGTTACGGGTCGAGTAGGAATCAACTCGTTGTTTTCATTGGGAACAACGGTTATTCTGCCTTTCTTAGGCACACAATGGACGGGACTAACCCATGGCGAATCCAAAATAGGGTAAATCATGTCGGCATCTAGAAGTTTGATAACTTCTTTCTTAATGACTTCATGAATTTTTGGATTTACCCTTCTTTGATTTTGGATTGCGGGTTTAAAGTCATCTTCCATGAGAATTTTATGAGTGCAAAAGTTAGGATCAATTCCGTGGATGTCGGAGATTTTCCAAGCAATTGCTTTCTTATGATTCTTAAGCACTTCGATAAGTCGAGATTTTTCATCCTATTTTAAGTCCTTGGCAATTATGACGGGTAACTTATCATCCTCTTCTAAGAAAACATATTCTAAATGAGACGGTAAATCCTTAAGCTCTAAATCCGGTGGATTGTCGGTAGAAGGCTTAGTTAAATTTGGATCATTGTTTGTAACTTCCTTAGGATTAGGTGGAGAAATATGGTCCTCATTGAGAAGTCTCTCAATGGTACGAATGTCTTCTTCCCAATCGGTGGGAGAATCGTCATATTTTAAATCCACATCCCCTAAACTTGCTTCAAATTCTTGTAAAAGAAAGTCACTTTCTCCAAATGGAGTCAATGATGGAGCAATAGAAGCTACGGTCTCAACATGAGGTAAATGAGAATTCCCGTTCTTAAAAGCTGAAATTATGTTTTTGCTAGATTAAAAATTTCGTTTTCTCGGTGTCTAATCGAATTGATTTCCGGTTCAAAGTGCGACTCAATTGTTTTTGGTTAACAAAAAGGGAAGTTGATTATCTATAACTAATTAAAAAGTAAATGCGAAAAGTATTTAAAACAAACTAAAGATAAGTACACATAATAAAAGTAAAACAAGGTGAATATTAAAAATTAAAAATTAAAACGATATTAAAACGAATATTAAAACAAATAATAAAACAAAATTTAAAGCGAAACAATTAATAAAAATAAAACTAAAAGACGAAATTAACTATCGACTCGAAAATTAAGTTTACTTATTGAAAAATGAGAGAATAAAACTAAGATGGTACTTTAAAGCTAAACGAGGAAAAACCTAAAGCGGGTACTAAATAAAAGATAAAACTTGAACTTTACGAAAAAATATTAATTTTAAAATTAGACGAAAAATTCAACTAAAAATACGTAACTTTCAAAAATAAAATCGGAACAACTTTCAGATTAAACTAAACAATTACAGAACAAAATAAATAATAAACAAGCGAGCAGGCAGCTAGCTCAAGCTAGCAGCCTAGCTGGTGAAAATGGCGGAAAAAAAAGAAATAAGCTAGCATGCAGATAGGACATTTCTATCGCAATGTGTATGTGAACTATATATCGGAATGTTAGTATAGTGAAAGTATCGGAATGTTGAAAAAGTATCGGAATGTTTTATATTTTTTTTTTCTTTTTTTTTTAAACTATCGGAATGTGAGCTAAAGAAATGTATCGGGATACTAATATAAAAAAAAACTGTCGGAATGTTTTAAAAAAGAACTATGTCTAAAAATAAAAACTGTCGGAATAACTAAAGTGCCAAAATCTATCTGAATGTGGCTGTCAAAATTTGGGCAGCACTTCGTCTCAAAATAACCTTAAGACCCGTTGCAATATGCGATCGCAATTAGCGATCGCAATCACGATCAGAATAAGGGGGAAGTTACACTAGATCGTAAAGTAAAACCTCAAAGGTTATTGCGATACAAAGAGCCGTCTGAATAAACCGTCGGAATGTGTAAAAGCCCACACTTTGCGATGAAACACCAAATAATCCGAAAATGGAGATAGGCCAAAGTCTCAATAAGCACTTCCAATAAGCACACTAATAAGAACTTATCCAAATCTTAATCAAACGAAATCAAGCATAAATTTGTAAGCTTTTAAATATGAAAATTGCAAACTTTATAAAAGAAACTTTAAAAAGGCTAGACTTTTTAAGAAAATTAAAAACAATAAGCTAAACACTAAATAAGCCAATAAGCATGGATAGCTCAAAGCTTAATCCGTGTAAGACTTAGAAAAGCATAAAAAGATGAACTTTTTAATCAAATAAACAATAAGATTAAGCAAAATCAATGCTTAATCCGAACCACAATCAAATCAAAGACAAGAAAAGTAGGATGAGAATGATAAAGAAAAGCTTGATTAAAGGAAAATAAAGATTAACAATAAAATTAACTTACTTGGAATTAAAAGGCACGAAATTTAAGACATGAAATTAAAGAACAATTTAGTAAAAATGACATGGAAATGGAAATGGTGCAAAATAAGTAAAGGCGGAAAGACTAATTTGTCAAATTAGCTAACAAAACTAAATGTGGTGAAATGAAGGGTATTTATAGTGATTAGGGAAGGTTAAGCATGTGTTGCTTCTTTCTTTCTTTCTTTCTCGTCTTTCGTCTTTTTAAGTTCTTCTACTTTCTCGACTTTGTCTCGGGATTAATTAAACTCGTCTTGTAATTTCTTCATTAATTAGACTTGAGTTCTTCGGCTTTATTAAACTTCCGTCTTTAGACTTTTTCTTCGATAAATCTTCAGAATAGGTCTTGGACTTCCGTTCTTTTTGCACTCTTGATCTCTTGACTTCGTCTTTTGTCTTTTTCTTCGATAAAAGCCCGTGAAAGCCCGTGTTTTCTTCCCTTTTCACATTTTGGTCCTAAATCATAACAAAAACACAAACCACGTATAATTCTGACATTTACGACATAAAATACACGTTTTGGCTTGGTTATTATTATAATTAAGTGGTAAAAGGATGGGTGTTTTCACACCTATCAAATCCCATACACTTGACCATTGCAATGTCCTCATGCAATGCATTAGTTACAAAGCAAGTTTTACATTTTTCATCATAATCAATCCACCTTGGCCTTTATTAAAGAGATAGAAAATTTACAAAATATTCAAAAGAAGAAAACAAGTAAAAAGATCAAAAACTTACCTTAGGGTTTTGGAAATGTCATGAATGATTATCATCCTCAAGTTTCACGTTCCCCAAACCAAGCTTAAAAACGAGATCATTGTTATTATAAGTTAGCAAACTAACACAAACTCATGTGGGCCAATTATTTACTTAGACCCCTTATTCCTAGGTGTATCTCTTATATTTTATTGTTGTCTTGAATGATCACGAGGATGCATTGTTGACTTATTTTGATAGTTATTTAGGCTGAAAATAAAGTGGGACGATTTAAGCAATAGTTAGCTAAAGGACAAAATCTTTTAAAACTGCTTCTCGGGACCTCATAAAGTTCATATCTTGGCATAAGTCGCTTCACGATTTGAGACCTTTCTCGGACCGATATTTGGCAGCGACTTCATACTTCAAATCTTTGAGAGACGTTCTTGAAATTATGGTCTTCTCTTCATAATAGGAATTTCTTCACTTGAAGTTTTGAGAGATTCTTCATCTTTGGACCACGACTTCTTCATTTTTCTCCAATCTTTATTTTGGACTTTGATATACAACGATCCGCCTCCTTTTAGGACTTGGATCTATTTTTCCTCATACCTTGCTAGGGTCTTTTCGGATGGATTTCTCCATGATCTTTAGGGGAGTATTTGCTTTTCGTCGTGTGTCTCGATCCTTCATATTGATTTTTAATAAATGATTCTTCACGTCACTTTTGGATCTTTAGCAACAAAATGTAGCCCTCATGCCTTGTTAGGGCCTTTTTGGACTCGCCAATCTTCGCATCCCGCTTCAATAAGTTATGCCTTGGCTATGAACTCTAATTAATACCGAGAAACTTTTAAACGATCTTGTGCTAGAAGCTAAGTAACTTTTCAAATCGTACAACCTTATTTATTGTAGTTAAATTTATTAACAAGCGATGGGAGAATAGGCTTATAATCAACTCACATAAATTCATGAAATAATACCAAACTTATAATTGACTCTATCATCTCTCATCCACAATTTAAAATCTCAAAGAATGAGACTCGTGGATTCTTAGCCTATTAAATCAAAGTTTTGGGTTTTCGAGTCATCTATAGGATCTTGCAAACTCTTAGACTCATTCAAGTTTAGAAATCGCATTTTAAAGTTCCCTTGATAAACAACTCTCTAGGATCAATTATAGGAACTTGCGAAAAGTTCTTGTTCTTAACCCGTGAGAGTTAAGACTTTCGCGTTTTAAAGTTCCCTATATAAAAGCCTAGCAAAACTTGACTTAAATATGTTAAGGATACTAGCTAGAGTAAATGATACAAGGTTTTCTACCTAGTAAGAAAGTTAAGTTAAAGTTCGTTGTGTTCCTGTCTAATCGAATTGATCTAGGTTTTCTATGTGACTCAGTTTTATTTTTGGTTAAACAAATATTTTTGGTTGTTTTTAAATTTAATGTGCAAAGACTTAAAGGTAAATGTCGTTAAAGTAAAGGGCAAGTATTAAAAGTGCGTGAAAATAAATCTAAGTCTAATTAAAAGAAAGGTGTGATATTTAAAAGCGTGACAAAAAGTAAATTAATTTAAAATGATTAAAAATAAAAGCGTGACGGAAAATTAAAATTAGACAAGTATTAAAACATAAACTAAAAATTAAACAAGACAAAACATAAAAGTTAAACCAGATCGGAATATATTCCGATCAACCTACCATCGGAATGAACACACCACCTATCGGAATGTTGAAGAAACCCAGATCGGAATATGTCACCTTTTCAGATCGGAATAACCTAACAACCTCAGATCGCAATGTAGCCCAGATCGAAATGTATGCTATCGGAATACCAAGATGTAACCTGTCGGAATGTACCTATCGGAATGTACCTATCGGAATGAGGCTACGGAAAATTGGGCAGCACTTCGACTTAACAAGCCTCAAGAGCCGTCGGAAAGAGCGATCGCAATATGCGATCGCAATCCCCAGATCGGAATGAGGAAAAGTTCCACCTATCGCAATCCCGGATCGGAATGCAAAACCCTTTGTCCCAACACTGTCACTATCGGAATGTGGAGTTTCAACCGTCGCAATGTGGAAAACCCTAGCTTTCCGATGGAGTACCAAATTCGTAATAAGCACACTTCTAAATAAGCTACTTCTAATAAGCCGTGACCAAGAACTTGAATGAAATGGAATCAAAACATGACAATAAGCTAAAAAGTTAAAAGCTTTTAAAATTTTAAATGACGAAATGTAGATGGAATTCAAGCTTAAAAATCGGAACTTTAAAGAAAACTTTTAAAACACTTAAACAAAATACCAAATAAGCACACAAGGTTGTCAATCTCGTGGCTTATTTCGTATGAGGAGATAAAAAGGACGAAGCTTTAATCAAAATAAGCAAATGAATTAAGCAAACTTGCTTAATCCGAAATTCAAGCCGAAACAAAAAGAGAGAAAGGTAGAATGAGATTGATAAAAAGAACTTGATCAAATGATAAAGAAAGGTAAAGACAAGAATTTAAAGAACACAAATTAAAAACTTACTTGGAATTAAAAGGTAATTAAAGGTGCAAAACATGTATTTAAATAACAAGTAAATAAAGGTGCATAAATGAAAGTGGAAGAATGGTTTGTCAAGCCACCAACCATGGAAGAACTAATTATCACTATTAGTCAACAAGAACTAAATGAATGAATAAGAGGGGTTTATATAGGTGATTAGGAAGTGGTTAGGGGAAGCTTCCTCCCTCCTTCCTTTCTTGTTAATTGCACCATCAAGTCCTTCCTTCTTAATCTTTTTGTTAATCTTGGAATGTGATGACTTTTGGCTCGGGATTTCTTTGGACTCGTCTTTTAATTCTTCGATAAATAAGACTTGAGTTCCTCGGCTTTAAGTAAACTTCCGTCTTTTGACTTTATCTTCGATAAATCTTCAGAATTGGTCTTGGACTTCCGTTCTTTATCCTCTCTTGACTCCTTGACATCGTCTTTCATCCTTTTCTTCAATAAGAGTCCGTAAATGCCCGTGAATTCCCGTGTTTTCTCCACTTTTCACCTTTTCGTCCTAAAACATAACAAAAACACAAACCACGCATAATTCCGACACAAAAGGCATAAAATACACGTTTTGGTCCGGTTTTTATTGTAATTAAGTGGTAGAAAAGATGGGTGTTTACACACCTATCAGTAAACTTGGATAAGTAAACTCGGGTTGAGTCAAAAGATTCACAGCGTTTAAAAATTAAAACCACTTTATTAAAAATTTATTCTAGCAAAGAAAGTAAATAACGATAACAAAGGAAAATACTACTAAACTACTAGGCCAAAATAAATTAAAAATTTTGAAAAATGTCGAAAAATCAATTTTCCGGTTAAAACGAGGACAAATACAAGGAAAAGCCCACTTAACTCGATAGAAGTCCCCCTACACTTAATATAAACATTGTCCTCAATGTTTACGCATGTGGAAGTAAACTCCCCTACACTTAGGACATTGTGCACGTTATTTAAATCTTGCTAAGGAAGAGACAACTAAAGTGATTCCTATTTTAATATTGAAGAATATAAAATAGAGGATCAAAAGATTTTAGGATAGAACCGGGAAGACTGGTACACGGAATCAGGGATCGTCAAAAGTCATCAAGAATGGATCTTTGATAGCTCGAATCTCTGTACATGATAAGAAAGAAAACAACAAACACATACTAGGGTCTCCCCTACACTTATTAGAAAAACAGATAAAGATAGATAGATAATCGGGTTGCCTCCCGAGAAGCGCTTGTTTTTGTTAACCGAGTCACGAGCCTGACTGGTCCCCGAATTAATTGGTCCATGGGGAAGCCTCAAATGTAATACCGAGATCAAAGACCTTGTCCTCGTTCTCGGAGGACATTAATAAAGGAGAGGCCGGAGGATAAGTTTTGAACGGTAGAAAAGTCCTCTCAACATACGTAAAGTATGTGAGATAATGATCCACGGGAGGTGGGGTGGGTAAAGGAATCAAAATGTCATTCCCAAAAGACATATGATTATCACTGAGCGGCAAAGCCGTAAATGTGTCAATCATATAATAATCAATGTCACCTCCCGGGTCAAAGCACTCATCCTCCGTAATGGTGTCTAAAGGAGTGGATGAAAGGTGCTCGGGATTGGGACTTGGGATAATATCTTCAAGTAGCAAATTATCAAAAAGGATATCCCCCTCCGTGTCATCATCATCAATACCCGGAGGTATTGAGTGAATGTCGATTTCTTCTAGCAATGGGTCATTATACTCAACGGGTGTAATAGACGGAGGTAAAGATTATTTAATAGGAGAGAATTCAACGCTTCAATTTGAGATATAAGAAGATGAACTTTCAGTAATTTGTCGCGAAGAATAACGTCTTCCACCTCTTCTACAAGACCAAGTTCAGGGGTAAACTTCTCATAAGTCGGAGAGAATAAATCAACATCGCCTTCATCGCCCGGAGGAGAAGGAGAAATTTCAAAAGTGAAATTCTCATAGCATGGAGAAGAATCATCATCATTAAGAGTGACCTCTTCCATAAGCTCTTCAAAAATTAGCACATTACAAACCTCATCAAAGAATTTATCAAGACCAAAATCACTAATCTCACTCGATGTATCACAATCCTTAGATGTATTAGGGATATCAAGAGTAGGAGTAGTAATCTCAGAAGATGGGTTGAGATTGTAGATATCATCCTCGTCATCATCATCAAAATAGACTGGACCATTCCAGTTAGGCGTGATATAGTCGACTAACTCCTCCTTGATAACCTCCACATCTTTAAGAAGCTCATGAAGCAATTTTTGTTGATCATCACCCCGAGTATGTTCAATTAAACCCATTCTATCCCACGCTGTAAGTAAACATTTTGGTGTAGAAAAGAAGGGAAAACGACCAAATTGGCTCAAAAAGGTGTAGGTGGATTTCAAAATTTGGTCACCATCAAGCAAAGGTTGCCTTTCCTTATGTAAGTCAGCTCGGATTTCAGCTAAACTTTCTAGAACGTCATTCAAAGTAGTGAGTTGTTGGTCAAGTCTAATTCCCTGAGAGGATTGATGATTGAGGGTGTGATGTGGGGGCTCAAAATTATACAAACCGGAATCATAGCACGGAATTGGCTCAAAGATATTCATCGGTTGACAAGAAGAAGCATCGTGAGGGCCCCCACAAATATTGCAATACGGGTATTGAGGAAAACCCGGTGCATTTTGAGGATAAGGATTGTCATATACGGGAAAGGGTGAGAAAGTATTGTAAGAGGAGAAGTACGAATTTGTTGAATTGCAAAATGGACAAAATCCAAATTGTGTATTGTCGATATCAGAGCCGCACCGCTCACAAATAAACCAATGACATGTTTGATAACCATGCCATGGTCTCCCACACCGTACGCAAGACGAATCCATGAAGAATAATAGATAAGCAAGAAGAATATTTTTGGCGCAAAACTTGTGAAAAAGAAATGCTTTTATGATTTTTCAAATGTTTTTGTATTTTTGAAATTATTGATTTTTAGGATTTTTGAATTTTTTTTTTTAAAATGCAAGAAATATAACGTTCACGAATGAACGGATCCCAAAATCCAACGCGTCTCTCACTAAAAACCGTTAATCTTCACGAAAAGAGCCGGCAGCGGCGCCATTTGAAATTATGTTTTTGCTAGATTAAAAAGTTCGTTTTCTCGGTGTCTAATCGAATTGATTTCCGGTTCAAAGTGCGACTCAATTGTTTTTGGTTAAGAAAAAGGGAAGTTTATTATCTATAACTAATTAAAAAGTAAATGCGAAAAGTATTTAAAACAAACTAAAGACAAGTACAAATAATAAAAGTAAAACAAGGTGAATATTAAAAACTAAAAATTAAAACGATATTAAAACGAATATTAAAACAAATAATAAAACGAAATTTAAAGCGAAACAATTAATAAAAATAAAACTAAAAGACGAAATTAACTATCGACTCGAAAATTAAGTTTACTTAATGAAAAATGAGAGAATAAAACTAAGATGGTACTTTAAAGCTAAACGAGGAAAAACCTAAAGCGGGTACTAAATAAAAGATAAAACTTGAACTTTACGAAAAAATATTAATTTTAAAATTAGACTAAAAATTCAACTAAAAATACGTAACTTTCAAAAATAAAATCGGAACGACTTTCAGATTAAACTAAACAATTACGGAACAAAATAAATAATAAACAAGCTAGCAGCCTAGCTGGTGAAAATGGCGGAAAAAAGAAATAAGCTAGCATGCAGATAGGACATTTCTATCGCAATGTGTATGTGAACTATATATCGGAATGTTGAAAAAGTATCGGAATGTTATATATATTTTTTTTTCTTTTTTTTTTAAACTATCAGAATGTGAGCTAAAGAAATGTATCGAGATACTAATATAAAAAAAACTGTCAGAATGTTTTAAAAAAGAACCATCGGAATGTCTAAAAATAAAAACTGTCGGAATAACTAAAGTGCCAAAATCTATCTGAATGTGGCTGTTAAAATTTGGCAGCACTTCGTCTCAAAGTAACCTTAAGACCCGTTGCAATATGTGATCGCAATTAGCGATCGCAATCACGATCAGAATAAGGGGGAAGTTACACTAGATCGCAAAGTAAAACCTCAAAGGTTATTGCGATACAAAGAGCCATCTGAATAAACCGTTAGAATGTGTAAAAGCCCACACTTTGCGATGAAACACCAAATAATCTGAAAATGGAGATAGGCCAAAGTCTCAATAAGCACTTCCAATAAGCACACTAATAAGAACTTATCTAAATCTTAATCAAACGAAATCAAGCATAAATTTGAAAGCTTTTAAATATGAAAATTGCAAACTTTATAAAAGAAACTTTAAAAAGGCTAGACTTTTTAAGAAAACTAAAAACAATAAGCTAAACACTAAATAAGCCAATAAGCATGAATAGCTCAAAGCTTAATCCGTGTAAGACTTAGAAAAGCATAAAAAGATGAACTTTTTAATCAAATAAACAATAAGATTAAGCAAAATCAATGCTTAATCCGAACCACAATCAAATCAAAGACAAGAAAAGTAGGATGAGAATGATAAAGAAAAGTTTGATTAAAGGAAAATAAAGATTAACAATAAAATTAACTTATTGGAATTAAAAGGCACGGAATGTAAGACATGAAATTAAAGAACAATTTAGTAAAAATGACATGGAAATGGAAATGGTGCAAAATAAGTAAAGGTGGAAAGACTAATTTGTCAAATTAGCTGACAAAACTAAATGTGGTGAAATGAAGGGTATTTATAGTGATTAGTGAAGGTTAAGCATGTGTTGCTTATTTCTTTCTTTCTTTCTCGTCTTTCGTCTTTTTAAGTTCTTCGACATTCTCGACTTTGTCTCGGGATTAATTAAACTCGTCTTGTAGTTTCTTCATTAATTAGACTTGAGTTCTTCGGCTTTATTAAACTTCCGTCTTTAGACTTTTTCTTCGATAAATCTTGGACTTCCGTTCTTTTTGCACTCTTCATCTCTTGACTTCGTATTTTGTCTTTTTCTTCGATAAAAGCCCGTGAAAGCCCGTGTTTTCTTCCCTTTTCACATTTTGGTCCTAAATCATAACAAAAACACAAACCACGCATAATTCCGACATTTACGAGATAAAATACACGTTTTGGCTTGGTTATTATTATAATTAAGTGGTAAAAGGATGGGTGTTTTCACACCTATCAAAAGCCTCGTGAAAATGTCCTTCACATGCTTCGTCGAGCACATCGATGTAATTCACAGATTCGGGCTCATCGGGAAGTTTGGAAAGTTTACCCATGTTAAAGACGATTTTATCATCCTCGACCCTTATGATAAGCTCACCAGCGGCTATATCAATCTATGTACGCCCGGTCCTCAAGAAGGGTCGTCCCACAATTAAGGGAACACGGGGATCCGTCTCATAGTCGACTACAACGAAATCGGTGGGAAAAGTGAATTTATCGACTCCTACGAAAACATACTCGGCTATCCCCACCGGATAAGCAACCGTACGGTTAGCTAATTCCAAAGTCATACGAGTGGGGACTAGCTCGGGTAAAGATAATTGTTTCCACACAGACAATGGCATAACATTGATACTCGCTCCGAGATCCGCCAAGGCCATACAATTCTCAACACCCAAAAAATTGCAAGGAATAAGGAATCGACCGGGATCTCCTAACTTAACCGGTAATTTTCTCAAAAGAACCGCGGAAAAATTCTCATTCAATTGGGTATTGAAAATATCGAGCAACTTTTCCTTATCACTTAAAAGGTCCTTAAACATTTTAGCATACTTAGGCATGTGAGCGAGAGCCTTGGCAAAGGTGATATTAAAATTCAATTGTTTGAACATTTTTAGGAAGTTCGAAACTTGAATATCATCCTTATTCTTTAATTTCTCTTTCCTCAACCTTGAGGGATAAGGTATATTGGGTTGAGATGAAAGCTTTGGAGTGGTTTGCTCACTCACATCCTTTGGTGGAGGAGGGGTAGAAATGGAAGGTGAAGGAACCGGTTTGGCAACCGAAGGTGTGGTATAAGATTGAGGTAAAGGTGGAACATAAGGTGTAGACGAAGGCATTAAGGGTGGTATCTCACAAGTAGAAGGTGGAGGAGGGTAGGTAGATGTAGAAGGAATCTCGGGTCCTTGGTTAGGTGGGGAATAGGAAGGTTCTTCGGTGGACTTACCGCTCCTAGTAGTGATGGCATTAGCGTTAGCCCTAGGATTGGTCACGGTGTTAGAAGGGAGGGCACCTTGGGGACGAAGGGTTTGAAGCATTTGCATAAATTTCCTATCGGTCTATTCTTGCATCTCTTTCATGGTTCGCTCATGTTCGGTTAATTTTTGTAGAACCAAGTCCATTTGAGGATTATGCATGTTTATTTGATTATACCTTTGATTGTTAAACCCTTGATTAGGAAAACCTTGGTTTGGATAATAATTTTGAAAACCTTGATTAAAACCTTGATTTTGAAAACCATGGTTATTAAATCCTTGATTTTTATTATTAAACCCTTGGTTTTGCCCTTGAAAATTCCCTTTATTTTGATTAAAACCCATTGTATTTGAATTCCCTTGAAAATTACCCCGTTGAGGACCTTGGTTCCAATTTTGGGCGGGTGGGGGTGGTCTTTGTGGAGCTACAAAACCCAGGGGAGCCAAATAGTTATTAGACTTATAAGACAAATGGTTAACATCAACATTTGGTTTGAAATGAACCCGCTCATTTTCATTGTTGTTATAAGCATAAACTTCTTGTTGTTGATTGTAAACCTTGTCACAATTATAGTACGAATGTGGTCCACCACAAGTCTCACACGTTTCACAAGTCTCTTTTAAGGCATTAACTTGCACATTGTTCTTAATATGTAAAGCAAGGTCGGTCATGATTGAAGTAAGCGCGTCAATTTTCTTGTCGGTCTCACTAGTACTAGCACTAGCCATAGTAGCCCTTACACTCTTGGTTTGAACTTTTGCCTTGTTTTCAGTTATTGCCCAAGCCTCGTTCATGGATTTCACAAGAATATTACCCCCCGCGGAACTATTAAGTGAGTCTTGGTCATTAAGAGTTAAACCATTGTAAAACGTATTGATTTGATGCACTTTTGTAAAACCATGTTGTGGGCATTTTCGTAAAAGCTCCTTAAAACGGTCCCAAGACTCACTAAACGTTTCCCCATATTTTTGTTCAAAGGTAATGATGTCATTCCTTAAAGAGGTGGTTCGTGATGGTGGGAAAAAGTAGTTAATGAACTTGGTCTCTAAATCCGCCCATGTAAGAATACTTTGGGGTGGTTCCTTATCAAGCCAAATCCGGGCTTGTCCCTCGAGGGAAAAAGGAAAGAGGAGTAAACGAATGGCCTCGTGTGGCACCCTATTATATTTGAAGGTGTTTGCCAATTGTATGAAACGTTTTATATGAGCGTGTGGGTCATCATGAGTACGGCCTAAAAATGGTGTAGCGGAAACCATTTGAATAAAACCCGTTTTTAGTTCAAAATTATTCGCTCCAATATCTGGCACCACAATCGCGTCATCATTTCCTTCAACGTGAGATTGTAAAATCTCAATCATTGGTCGATTATCCGTTGCCATCGTGTTGTTCAAAGCTCGATTCTCGGGATCGGCTTGATTGACGGTCTTTTTGTTCTTCTTCTTCTTTTTGGAAGAATTAGAAGTATTTTGTACACCAATCGGTATGTGTGCACGCGCGCGAGTGCGCATACAACTAAACACGAGGAATGAGGTAGGAGACCTCGGTCGACTTTGAGAAGAAAGGGATTATCCCTCTCGAGGTTCAATATGAAAAAGCTACAAAAAAATATATACGTAATACTACTTGGGCGGCAAAACCCTCGATGAGCCTTCCTTCTCAAAATACTCACAAGTGAACGGGGGGAATGAGGTGGCGTGAAGCACTTAAGTACCTAGCTTCCCTTTGACGGCATTTTATAGCGCGTCGCATATCTATTCACCTTAAAGTTCGTATTTTTTCGAATTCTTGCTTAACGAAAGTATTTATCTATTTTTGCCTTTATTTTTGTTTGATCGATACACATATAAGGAACCAGAACGGCTCCAAATACGGTGTAATGCCTCGGCAATACTTTTGAAATAGTGTGTATTAAAGTTCTTATACGTAATATCTTATAGTAAAAGAAAAATCTTTTTGTATTTTTTAGAAAAATATATATTCACAATAAAAAGCGAAAAAAATCGAAATAAGAAAAATAACAATAGTACTTAATATTTTTGGTGTAATACTTTAGGAAAAGTATTACTTTTGGATTTTTTATAATTTTTTTGGTGCAAATCTTAGGAAAGAATTTGCTTTTGCGATTTTTTATTTTTTTGTATTTTTATCTTTTTGATTTTTTTTTTTTTATGTTTTTGATTTTTTAACAAGAAAAATAACGTTAAAAAATGAACGGATCCCAAAATACAAATTGTCTCACGAAAAATCGTCAATCATAACGAACGAAGCGGCAGCGGCGCCAATTTAATATAACATTTTTTAGTATCTTCGTTTTCCTCGACTCGACTCGAATTGATTTCCAATTTTAACGTAGAGATTAATCGGTTTTGGTTAATAATACTTGTTTGGTAATCTATGTCTATTTAAGCTAAAATTGGGGAAAATATTTACGCTAAGGACTATATAAAAGTAAAACGCAATTAATTCACATAAAAATTACTCTAAAATGCAACGTAAAAATTAAACTAAAAATATAAATCTAGATGCAACAAAAATAAACTATAATTAAAATATAATAATAATTCTAAATGGGAATTTAATCTAATGCAAGCAAGTAAAGCAAATAAAAGTGACGAAAAATAAAATCACAAATATAAACTTAAAAATAAGCATAAAGCTTCAACCTTTTAAGCTTATTAATCTTTTTAGATGATAAAGCTACAAGCTTTATATACTAATAAGCTTAATAATCACAAAAAGGTGTAAACTTTTTACTAATTATGAGCTTATCTAAATGAAATATAATTTTTAAAACTTTTAAATCTATATTTTAACACAAATAATAATAACTAAAACTAATTAAACCGTTTTTTTATGAAAAAATATAACTTTATTAAAAACAATTTAAACTATAACGATCTAATTAATAAAACTAAAGCGATTAGGCTAGAAAAATAAAAAGCAGAACTTTAGTACCCGTAGTCCGAGATAACCGCTCTAAACAAACACCATCAACAACTTCAACAAATACGGCCCGTAAAGTACACGGCCAACCAATATCAAACCAAAACTAAGCGTAACCCGGCCCGTAAAGTACACGACCGACCAAATCAATCTCTAACCAAATTAATCAACCATATCAAACTTGAACCAAATTAATCAACTATAAGCTCTTCTTCAAAAATGATAGATCGATACGCCAAGATCAAAGAAAACATAAAAGGTTAGAACAATAAGCAATAATTATTATATGATAAAGAGATTTAATTAAAACTAATAGATCTAAAATATTTTTTATGTTTTATAAAAGTATTTTAAAATTTAAAGCTAAAAATTATAGATCTACTTAATCTATTTAAAAACCTAATAGATCTAACTATTTTTTAAGGTTTTATAAAAATAGTTTAAATTTTAAACTCTAAACTTATAGATCTAAACTTTTTAATATAAAAAACTAATAGATCTAACTAATTTTTTGGTTTTTTGAAAGTATTTTTAATTTTTAAAACTTAAATCTAATAGATCTAAATAATTAATTAATAAAAACTAAAAGTACTAAAATAAAAAGCTAGCTTATAAATAAGTTGTAAGCCTAAGCTTAGAACTTATGAGATTTAAAAAGCTAATTAAATAATTACTCCACAATAAGCTAGATCTACTAAAATAAGGCAACAATAAGCTTAAAATAAGCTTGTATATAAATCTAACTTATTAGGAAAAAGTTATATAAACTTATCCCAAATAATAAGCTAGATTATAAAGATAAATAAAAAGAAAGGAAGAATGAGAATTAATTAAAGAGATTAAGCTAAAAGATTAAATTTATTAAAAGATGAAAAAGCTTGATGAATAAGCTATTACAAGATTGAAAGGAAAAATACAACTTAACTATGTGTAAAAACTAAATATGAAAAAAACTTGATGAAAGAAAAACTAGTGAAAAATAAAGGGAAGGGGGACTTTATATAGAGCCAACATTGGGGGTATTTTAGTCATTTACTAGCTAATTTTGCTTGGAGGCTAAGTTTATGGGATCACATGCCTTCACATTTTGATCATAAGCCTGACACACGCCCAGCTTATACTGACATGGGCCATATGCCACGTGTCATCCCCTGATTGGTCTGAAAAGCTGAGTCAACTGTCACCTCGTCATTCTCTGCCACCTCTGTCATTCTCTGCCACCTCGTACCAGCACTAATGCACTAGATCCCATCAGAAATTCGCAGTTAAGCGTGCTTGGGCGAGAGTAGTACTAGCCTGGGTAACCCGCTGGGAAGTCCAACACTAAAAAATTCAAAGAAAATAAACCGTGAGGAGTTATGACGCGAGGTCGGGACCGTTGGCTTCGTAATTTTGTGCTCTTCAATGTGGTTTATTAGTGAATGACTTTAGAGATTTTCAAAAATGGTCCTTGTTGTAAAATCTTCATCAAGTCTTCATTTTTAACCCTCCAATCTTCATTCTTTTGGCACTATTTGGTCCTTTGACTTTATCTTTGGCTTTTTCTTCGATAAATGACCGTGAAATCCCGTGTTTTCTTTCCTTTTGATCTTTTGTACCTATTTCACAACGAAAACACAAACCGCGTATAATTCAGACATTTACGATATTAATTACACGTTTTGGTCTCGTTCTTCATTGTTTTAAGTGGTAAAAGGATAAGTGTTTACACACTTATTAGATACCTTTCACCTTTCTGGACAAATGATTCTCAATGAATGTAATGAAGTCCTTGAGAATGGAGTAGGTCTCACTTTTAGCAGCCAGAAAGAAAACCCACGTGAAGCTGCTATACCCATCAGTTACCACAAGACAGTATTGTTTATGGTCAATGCTCCTAATGGAGGTGGGACCAGATAAGTCCATGTGTAGTAGCTGCAATGGTTCAGTTATGAGGCTGAGAGCAGTAATGGCCTTGAAGGATGCTTTGTGTTGTTTGCTTTTGCTGCACGCAATGCAATTGATGTCATTTCTAAAAGTTTTAAAAGGTAAACCAGAGACCAAATTCATATTTGCCAGTTTGTGAATGGTCTTGAAGTTTACATGCCCCATCCTTCTATGCCATTTGGTGGCTTCATCTTCTGATGCTTTGGCAACCAAACAAGCTAGTTGACCAATAGGATTAACTTCATTCAGCTTGATACTATAGAGATTGCGTCTTCTAGGGATTTTGAGTAGAACTTGGGAGTCATCCGGTAGCTTAAAGTCTTTGGATAACACCAGTGCTTCAGTATCCGTAAAGAGGACAAACTGCTTCTTGTCACAAATCTGAGAGACAGAGATCAAGTTGAAGTGTTGAAGTGCTTCCACATAGTAGACCTGCTCAAAATTAAGGTTAGGTGTCTGAATAGTTTCTTTGCCAGAGATCCTTTCTTCACCACCTCCGAAGTAGACCTTTCCGCCTTGAAATGGTACAAAGTTAGATAAAAGTCCTTTATTTCCTGTCATGCTCCTAGAGCATCCACTATCAGCTATTCCAAGAGAAGGATCTTGGTATGGAGTAATCTACAACAACAGAAAAGTCATATGCAAAAGTTAGTGTCTTAAGGGGACCCAGACCTTTTCAGGCTTGAGTCTGCCTTGTGGATCTTTAGTAGATAGCCAAGAAGATTGATGAGATCCACTGTTGTTCTTAGGTTGCCTGTTCATCATATGGGTGTTATTTTGTGACCAAGAACAACCTGTTGAGGGCTTAACAACAGAACCCAAATGTCCCAACCCAAAATACATTTGGTCTGAATTAATAGCATAATTCTAATTAAAGTTCTAAAAATAGTTACTGGTTGGTCTATTGTAGGTATAACCATTTCTTCTCCAAAGATTAGAAGCTGAAGGAGAGGTCCTTCTAGAAGAAGAATAAGATTGGGCACATGGGTTTATTCTTCTAGAAGAAAAAGGAGCAACTCCTTGTGGACCAGGAGTAGGATAAGTTTGATAAACAGAAGGAGTTTGATCATAAAAATCACAATCCTTAATCAAATGAAATTTACTACCACAAACAAAGCATGTTTTACAAGACCTTTGATTCAAATAACATTGTTTCAAACTGCTAAATTTATTACAAACAATTCTAGGAGAATCAACATTCCAAGGACTCAATAAACTAGAACTAGAAACAGTAGAACTAGAAGCAGAAGCAACTCTCTCATCACTCATCCTAGCACTAGTAGCAGTAGGGTCATTTGTCTTGGAACTTGAAGGTCTTGACTCTTCACTTGAACCACAGGATGCATAGTCACTGTCCTTGTCATTGAAAGTACAAGAGACAAAGTCATTAGTATTAGTAGAGCTTTTTGGAGACTCATGCATCTGTGATCCATCCAATTCAGTATGCCTAGATATCGGCATAAAAGTTCCTGTAAGAGGTGGAGGAACAACATGCATTGCTGCAGCTGGTTTAAATATATTGTAACTAGGTTTTCCCTCCTCCTCCTTGTCATGATCAAAGACACTTGAAAAAGATAAATCAAATACATCTTCTTAATTAATATATTTATCAAAGCCTAAACCTCTCTTAGTCCTACCAGACATGCTAATATCAATTAACTTTGAAATATTTTTGGGTGCTTTTTGCCATTTTCAAATCGTAAAAGTGTAGCATCCAATTTTTCCTGCATGTCTTGCTTAGCATTAATACTGTCATTGTTTAGTTTTTCAGTATATTTAAGCATGTTAGTGGTGTTTTCTAAATCAATGCTTAAAATCCTTATCTTATCCTCATATTCACGTTGAGTATCTTGAAGCCACCTCTTTTGTTGTTCCAAAGTTTTTAAAGAACTCTTATATGCTTGAAATTCAAGAAAATATTTGTCATTTTGCTCATTTAGCTCATTGAATTGAGTCAATAGTTCTGAATATTTATCATGACAACCAAGAGGGAAATTTTGTACCTGAGGCGAGATTCCCATAAGAGCAAATTCTTATGCCTCCTCTGCATCAGATAGGTTCCCAGCAATCATAGCAAATACATCAGTAGAGGCTTCAGCTGATTCTAAGGTAGCAGTCTGATGATCATTCCAGTTAACCATGGACTCAACAGACACCAAAGATTTCTTTTCATCCTTGAGCTCTTGAACCTTGAAGGCTGAATACATGTTCTTCTCCTGGTCATTTTTGTTAGGGCACTCCCTATAATTTCCTTGCTGCTGGCAGTTATATCATCTGACCTTGCTTCTATCAAACCTGGCTGGCTCTCTTGGGTTGTAGTTGAATTTTCAACCGGCTTTCTTTTCAAACTTATGAACCCGGAGAGTGAGCATAGCCATCTGCCATTTTAGATCCATTTCATCCAAGTCAAGTTTATCAACCTGTTTGAAATCATCAAAAGCAAGCTGCTGTTGTGGATCAACATCAGCAACAAAAGAGTGAAGAACAACTTCTACCATGCTACCAGTCTTGGCTTTTGGTTCAAGAGTAGAAGTATGTTGGGATGACAAAGTATAGCTTGGGCTACTAGCATGAGACATTGGACTAGATCCCATGGAACTCACAAAAGCAGAGTTAGCAGGAGTAGGAAAGGAATCACTTGAGTATCCTCTCACATGAGTCTCAAAGGTTTTGAGTTTATAAAACAAGTCATCAAAAGAAAGATAGTTAAGGCCTCCTTTTGCTTTTAGAGAGATGACTACCTGATTCCATGAGTGAGGTAGGGCTCTAAGAAACCTGGCATTGATGTCTCCATTGTCAGGTTTGGACCTGAGTTGATTCAACTGGCTAAGAATCTTTTGGAACCTATCATACCCTTGATGAATACCTTCAGTTTCAGAAATCTTGAATTCTGTGAATTTATCTCTCAGCATTAATCTGCGCATCTTCTTGGATTTCTCATTCCCTCCAAACCTTGCCTTTACTCCATTCTAATTCTCCCTAGCATCATCCAAGTGATAAAAGTCACTCATATGATCATCAGGAAGGGACTGAAGCAAAATAGTGTTTGCTTTGATTTCCTTCTGAACATCAGTGATTTCTTCATGAGTTTTAGGATCGATAATGGTGATATTACCATTCTTGTCTCTACCAGTAGTTTTCTTGTTGTTGCCATTTTGGACAATCTTCCAAAGGTCTAGATCAGTATTGGTGGTCCAGCATTCCATCTTCATGGCCCAGCTATCATACTCATCTTTCTTCAAGAGTGGAAATTTTCCATTTGTATTGGAAACAGTAGCAACGATTTGCTGAGGTTGCTGTGTTTTAGAGGTGCTTGCTTCTCCTGTTTCAGTAGAACTAGAAGCAGACATGATTAAACAATGATGTTAGTAAAAAGAGAAATTGATTCTTCTTGAGCAGAGACTCTCCCAGGCTCTGATACCACTTGTTGGGTCCACTAGATATGGATCTTACAGCCTGTTAAGAATGGTAAACGACTTCTATAATCACAAGTCTATTCACAGAGAGACTCTAGATGAAACACACAGTATAAGTGCGAAATACAAATACTATGAACAAGAAGAAACAGAATAACTAAATAACTTGATCCTTACTAACGATTTCTACTATTAATATGAAATGAATAATGTTTGATGAAGGTATATCTAACCCTTCTGCCAATGGTTCCTTTTATACAACAAGGAAACCCTAATACTACATTAAACCAAAACGTGTAACTTCTGATATGCATATCCTTTCCTAACATATCTCATGCATATCCTAACAAACTACTCAGAATAATAATGTTTGACTTTCTACTAGACCAGGAGCACGTGTTGCTCCTACTACTAGGACCAGGAGGAACTACATACCTCCTAGCTTATCTATTACAAATATCTATTCCAGAGGTCCTAACACAACACATCAGCACAATCACTGGCTAGCACGCTTAGTTCGTGCTCCACCTTGCCCAGGGCCTCGGTCATTTGCCCCTCTATTTCCGCCCGCTCCTTGCTGAACTCTTCCTTCAACGCCTCTTCGCCCTTGACCAACATCCGCGTCTTTTCTAGCTCCTCTACAATGTAGGATGCTTGGTTAGCTGCCGTCTTTGTCGCGGCTTCGGCTGCGGCTACCTATGAAAAAGATTAAGGTTAATATGGGGTGAGAAAGAAAAGAGTGGTGTTACACATAAAATTCACATAACTATGTAAGGATACGTACCTTGCCGTTTGACGCCTCGAGAAGAGCTTCCAGCTCAGCAATACGCTCGTCACGGGTATTGACGTGGCTTGTTTGTTCTTTTATTGTGGCCTCAGCCACAGCCAAATCCGCCTGCATGGAGGCAATTGTCTTCTCATGCTTCTCCACCAGCTCCTCCCTGCGAGCAATCCTCCTATCAGCACGACGTACATATGCCAAGGACTCCTCAAGCCGGCGCTGTAAGGACGCACCAAGTATTACCTGGTGTGTCGTTGCTACATTAAATTGCTCGAGAAAGACCAAGTGGCTGAGTTCATCCATATCTTGCGCCAAGGTGGGAGGAGTCAAGTGGTCCACAAACTCCTTGCACTCTGACTCTGCTTCTAGCCTTGTCAGCTGGGACAAATTCTAGGTTGGGCGAAGGCAGGAGTCCAGGCCTTCGGGATGGGGCTCTTCTTCGTGAGTGGGGGAGGAGATGGTGGAATCACGGCTATCATAGGGGAGGGTTCCCTATAAACTTCCCTCTCCTGCACCACGGTCGTAGGATCCACCCTGTTATTTAGCCAACACCTATAAGTTTTTGCAGTTTCATACACAACAAATATGATGGGATATAAAGAGGTACTTATGTTGCAGCCGTTATCGGCTCAGTGATGGTGGGAGCCACGGCACTCACCGGCGTCGCCTGCCACACGTTGGTATCTACCTGCTCCTCTGTTCCGGTAGGGGGCGTGGGGTTTTTTGTGGTAGGATGGTGCTGCTCCCTTCTTGGAATTGGGGGTGATCTTCTCTTAGCCTCTTGCGGGGCAAATTAAAGGCCCCCGCCTCCATCTCTACTTCTTTCACCACCCTCCTTGTGAATTTGCGCTTCCTGGAAGTGGGTTTTGGCTGCCTGGAGGTCCCGGTCTCCTGCGCCACTTCCTCTTCCTCTTCATCGTCATCACCAAACATATGGTTGATGGACGGATCAGTTGGCTACTTCGTATTTTCACCTTGGATGGTGGTAGCGTTCTCCAACAACAGCTCACCACTATCTTCGTCGGTGAAGTCCAACAGCGACTTCTCTATCACTGGTTCCTGTTCGCCAGACTGCGGCTCCGATGTTTCTTCAAGAGGGATGGTCATACCAGCAGTCGCGACAAGTAGGGGCTCGCCCTCACGTAGTGGTCGGGATCCCTCCGCGACCTTGCTTGGGTCTCCCTGGCGTATTAGCCCAAAAAGCTTCATCTATGCGGGCATACGCATACATATGTGTTAGTATGATTACAAGCATTATTGTCACATTTATATGAACATACATATGTAAGGAAATACCCACCCTGTCTACGCTCAGTCAGAAAGCATGGATATGTGTCCTCCCTACCAAAGTAGTTACGGCTGATCCCTACTAAGCATAAGAAATGCTCCGATAGGTCCTTGTGAAAGTCAGTGTGATGGGTGTCTAACGCTTTTACATACCGACTGCTATACTCATTGGTTGGGGGAAGATAGCCGTGTCGCACTTTGTATCTCAGAACAAAAGTTGTGGGGAACACTTTGGCATCTACGAAGAAGTAGTGATCATACCACTTCTTAAGGGAATATAAAGGTTTCCTATAGCACATGGGGGCGGTCGCGGATCGTTTTTTAAACGACAAGCACCCATTTACCATTTGTGCGACGTAAAAAACCCTAAATAAACTAACGGTGGGAGCTACCTTACATGTGTGGCATGTGATTTCAAATTGGTTCATCTTACATGCTCCTATACAGTCGAGTTGGGATATATGAAAATCATAGTATGTCAGGATATCTACAAGGAACTTAGACAGAGGAATACGGTAGTTTTCCGAGTCAAATAGACGCGTATAAACGCCTATTTTCCCAGCGGGAGCATCCGTCATAGCTTCACCATCACCCGGATAGGTGGGGTGTATGCTCTGAGGAATATAATAATCGGAAAGAAAATCCATGTATTTATCCGCGGGCATCACGTTGAGTACAGACGTGATGGTAGGGTTGTCCTTCACCATAATTTATGAAAATGAGGTGAAGGGCGCGGTGATCTACCCTGGTACGATGGATTTCCGTGGAAAATAAGGAGAAGGAATGAAGGAATGGAAGCAAGTATAACAATGGTGGAAGTTGTTTAAACTGTGTGTGTACATAGTTACACACACAAGCCTTTTATAGGGTTGCCTCGATTTACGAGGTACCCTGGATGATTGCCACGTGTAATCCACTACGCCCATCCAACGGATGGGATGCATGGTACAGTTGAAACGTTAGAGGGACCCACGGGTCACCTCATAACAGTTTTACGTGGCTCAAGAGTGGGCCTATCTGGTGCACTTTTGTAGAGAAAACGTCCGAATCATGGCTACCATTAATGCATGCATTAATGTTGTCCCGGCCGACCGTTTTAATAGTACGGATATGTTTGCAACAACGATGTATAAGGGACATTGGTTAGTCTAGAGGTTACGCCTACGGCTGTAACCACTAGACTGGGGGACATGATGACGTATAGTCCCCAACCGGGTCATGGACCCGACCCACGGGTACTACCCGCATCTGGCCCATCACGAATGGGTTGGATTAAGTCATTTAAAGCCCATGGGCTTCGAATGAACAGTGGCCGCATAGATGTGTGCGGCCACTGATAACTAGGTTTTTGCCTAATTAAAAAGATTTGTTGATGTGTGTCTAATCGAATTGATCTGGTTTAACTATGCGACTCAGTCGTTCTTTGGTGAAACAAATAATTGTGTCGTTGTAGTATTTAAAAGTGCAAAACAATTAAAGTAAAATGACTTTAAAGTAAATTTAACTCTAATTTAAAATAAAAGGCGAGTATTTAAAAACGTGACGAGAATTAAAAGGCACTAAAAGTAAATAACGCAAACTTAAATCTAACTAAGGCAAACTTAAAACGCAACTAAAACTTAAGCTAAGGCAAAGCTAAAATAAATCTAAGGCGATTAAACTTAAAGTGCGACTAAGGAAAAGGCGAGAAAAGTAAAGCTTGAAAATTAAAAATTAAAAACAAAAACTAAAAAGAACCTTAAAATAGCTCATTCGGAATAATTCTTCGTTCGGAATAATCACTCATCCGGAATGTCACCTTTGTTCGGAATGATTCTCCTTCACTCGGAATATTTACCAAAATCCTTGATCCGGAACAAATTCTCTATTCGGAATATGTCACTTATCCGGAATAAATCCTTCGTTCGGAACTTTTACTGAATCGAAACTTCTTGAACGAAACCCTTGGTTCGGAACTCACTGGTTCGGAACTTCAATTGGTTCGGAACTTCCTAAACCAAATCCTTGATTCGGAACCCTTGGTTCGGAACTTGCTGATTCGAAACTTTTGAATGTTCCGAATAAAACACCTCTTCCACTGGTTCGAAATACTTCCGAATGAACTAGCTTGATTCAGAACTTAGAACGTTCCGAATGAAAGTGTGATCAGGAATAATGAAATCTTCCTAATTAAACTCCCTGGTTCGGAACTTTCTTGGTTCGGAACTTCCACTGGTTCGGAAAAAGTTCCGAATGAACAAGCCTTGATTCGGAACTTTCTATGTTCCGAATGAAGGTGTTGATCCGGAATACTTTGTCTTGATCCGGAACTTTACCTGGGAAAAGATCAGTAACAACAACAAACCGAAGAACAAGGAAACACAGGTACACACGAATCTAAACAAATCCAATCTAAATCAACCACACGATTAAATCAAACTAATCGCAAAACATCTACTAATGATAATCAAACAATCCAAAACAATCAAACTAACAAATATAACCAAAATAATCAAAACCCACTTAAATAAATCAATAAAAATCAAGAACAAGAACATAAACCATAAAGCATGAAGATTAAGATCAAATAAAGAAAGGTAGATAGGAGATTAACAAGAAAAAGTAAAGATTGACAAGAATTAAAAGAGAAACTTACTTGAAATTAAATGTAATTAAGGTGCAAGACAATTAAGGTAAATGACATGTAATTAAATGACAAGGAAAGTAAAATGGAAGAACTAATTGTCACTATTAGCCAACAAAATGAAAATGATTATCCTAATGACTATTTATAGGGGAGGATTAAGGAGTGCTTAAGAAGCTTCCTCCCCTCCTTCATTTTCTCTTAATTGCACCATTAGGTCCTTAAGCCTTTAATCTTCTTTAATCTTGGACTTTAATGACTTTTGGCTCGGGATTTCTTTGAACTTGTCTTTTAATTCTTCAATAAATAAGACTTGAGTTCTTTGGCTTTTTGTAAACTTCCGTCTTTTGACTTTTTTTTCTTCGATAAATCTTTAGAATTGGTCTTGGACTTCCGTTCTTTTTACACTTTTGACTTCTTGACCTCGTCTTTCATCTTTTTCTTCAGTAAAAGCCCGTGAATGCCTGTGTTTTCTCCACTTTTCACAATTTCGTCATAAATCACAACAAAAACACAAACCACGCATAATTCCGACATAAATGACATAAAATACACGTTTTGGCCTGGTTATTATTGTAATTAAGTGGTAAAAAGGATGGGTGTTTACAAACCTATCAAATCCCCTACACTTGACCATTGCAATGTCCTCATGCAATGCATTAGTTACAAAGCACATTTACATTTTTCATCATAATCAATCCATATTGGCCTTTATTAAAGTGATAGAAAATTACAAACATTCAAAGTAAAGAAATCAAAAGCATACCTTGGGTTTTGGAAATGTCATGAATAATCATCATCCTCTAGTTTTCACTTTCTCCAAACCAAGCTTAAAAACAAGATCATTGTTATTATAAGTTAGCAAACTAACACGAACTCATGTGGGCCAATTACTCACTTAGACTCCCTTATTCCTAGGTGTATCTCTTATATTTTATTATTGTCTTGAATGATCACGAGGATGCATTGTTTGACTTATTTCGATAGTTATTTAGGCCGAAAATAAAGTGAACAATTTAATCAATAGTTAGCTAAAGGATAAAATCTTTTAAAACTGCTTCTCGGGACCTCATAAAGTTCATATCTTGGCATAACTCGCTTCGTGATTTGAGACCTTTCTCGGACCGATATTTGGCAGCGACTTCCTACTTCAAACCTTGAGAGACGTTCATGAAATTATGGTCTTCTCTTCATATAGGAATTTCTTCACTTGAATTTTTTAGAGATTCTTCATATTAGGACCACGACTTCTTCATTTTTCTCCAATCTTTATTTTGGACTTTAATATACAACGATCCGCCTCCTTTTATGACTTGGATCTATTTATCTTCATACCTTGCTAGGGTCTTTTCGGATACATTTCTCCATGACTTTTGGGGAGTTTTTGCTTTTCGTCGTGTGTCTCGATCCTTCATATTGATTTTCGATAAAGAGTCAAATGCATAAATCATACTTGTGGTTTGTTCAGATTGCACTTTTAGTTACTGGTCTTTTGAAAGTGCACTCGACCTCACTGGTCTTTAGGTAAGTGTTCATTTTCATACTTTGACCTTAATACTCGTTAAACGTTGACCGTTATCTTTTGTTGCTACAAGGGTTGTTTTGTCCCTTTCTTTTATTTGACCCAGCAGGGTTTTTTTTCCAATTTTTGACATGTTGGAAAGGGATGATATATTAAAAATCAACGAACACCTTTTCTATTTTTATTCTTGTTGAACCAACTACTGTAATTCAACAAACACTTTTTGTACCCCTTTTTCTAACAACAAGGATAAACTAAATAGCATAAAATGCATAAGCTAAATGAGTTGCACGGTTTGTTACTCGGATCCAATTCCACAAACATCAATTCAAACAGAATCCAAACAATACTCTATCAAATCAAAACCATCGTGTCCATAACCCGAAACTATCACTAAAACTGAATGTAAGAACAAGCAGAAACAACCGAATTTCTTTAATTCTTTTGTATTCGTTTTGAGATAAATGTTCGGTTATTGAAAATTATATTTAAGTTTCGGGCTGATTATTGTTTGTGATTCGGTGGTAGTTTAATCTTTGGTTTGTTGTTGTTTACTATTTGGTAATCGGTTATTGAATGTACTCGGAGCTGGGATTATGTTTTGGTTGTGGATTGATGAAGTTGATGTGGGTTTTATTGATTATGGCAGTCTTTTTTGTTAGAATGATGATGGGTTTCTGATTCGGTTCTTGTAACGAATACAAAAGAATTAAAAAAATACTGAGATTGAGTTTATTATCTTTCTAACCTAATCAAAAACTGAAAAGAACATGAAAAAATCTATCTTGCGTTATCTAGAAAGAAAAGTGGGAAGAAAAAGAGAGAGGATGAGATTTATAAAAATGGAATTAATTGCCATTGTCTCAGATCTTTTTATAAAGTGTAGATAAGGTTTTGTTCGGGTCAAATAAAAGAAAAAGACAAACAAGCCCTTGTAGCGACAAAAGATGACGGTCAACGCTTAACGAATGTTAGGGTCAAAGTATGAAAATGAACACTTACTTAAAGACCAGTGAGGTCGAGTGCACTTTCAAAAGACCAGTAACTAAAAGTGCAATCTGAACAAACCACAAGTATGATTTATGCATTTGACTCTTCGATAAATTATTCTTCACATCACTTGGGATCTTTAGCAACAAAATGTAGCCCTCATGCCTTGTTAGCGCCTTTTCGGACTCGCCAATCTTCGCATCTCGCTTCAATAAGTTATGCCTTGGCTATGAACTCTAATCCATACCGAGCAACTTTTAAACGATCTTGGGCTAGAAGCTGAGTAACTTTTCAAATCGTACAACCTTATTTATTGCAGATAAATTTATTAGCAAGCGATGGGAGAATAGGCTTATAATTAACTCACATAAATTCACGAAAGAATACCAAACTTATAATTGACTCTATCATCTCTCGTTCTCCACAGTTTAAAATCTCAAGTAATGAGACTCGTGGATGCTTAGCCTATTAAATCAAAGTTTTGGGTTTTCGAGTCGCCTATAGGATCTTGCAAACTCTTAGACTTTTTCAAGTTTAGAAATCGCATTTTAAAGTTCCCTTGATAAACGACTCGCTAGGATCAATTATAGGAACTTGCGAAAAGTTCTTGTTCTTAACCCGTGAGAGTTAAGACTTTCGCGTTTTATAGCTCCCTATATAAAAGCCTAGCAAAACTTGAATTAAACACGTTAAGGATACTGGCTAGAGTAAACTTAGATAAGTAAACTCGGGTTGAGTCAAAAGATTCACAACGTTTGAGAATTAAAACCACTTTATTAAAAATTCATTCTAGAAAATAAAGAAAATAACTATACAAAGGTAAAACCTAATAGGCCAAAATAGATCAAAAATTTTGAAAAATGTCGAAAAATTGATTTTCCGGTTAAAATGAGGACAAATACAAGGAAAAGGCCACTTAACTTCGATAGAAGTCCCCCTACACTTAATATAAACATTGTCCTTAATGTTTAAGCATGTGGGAGTAAACTCCCCTACACTTAGGACATTGTGCACTTTGTTTAAATCTCGCTAAGGAAAAGACAACTAACGAGATTCCTATTTTAATATTGGAAAATATAAAATAGTGAATCGAAAAGAGTTTAGGATAGAATCGGGAAGAAGGGAACACGAAATTACGGGTCGTCAAGAATCATCAAGAGTGGATCATTGAGCGCACGAATCCCTGATTAAGAGAGGAGAGGAAATAGCAAACACCAACGGGTCTCCCCTACACTTAGGATAAAGAAAGCGAAAAGATAGATACATGGGTTGCCTCCCAAGAAGCGCTTGATTTTTGTTAACCGAGTCGTGAGCCTGACTCGACCTTGATTACCATAGGAAGAAGCATGAAACATATCCACCGGGATCGAAGACATAGTTTTCGTCCATCAAATAGCACAAGCTTAAGGCGAACAAGGCAAGCTAAAGAAGAATAGGCAAGGTTCCCTTAAGCAGCGATGGAGCACGGTGGGAGAAAGGGTGAAGTGGTGCAAGCAGATTTCCATAAGTTCCAAAGATATTTCCTTTTATTTCATCAGGTGGATACTGAGATGGCTGCAGAATATCAATACCGGGGTCGAACATCTTTTCCTTTAAGGTAAAATAGCACTCAGGCTCAGCAGAATGGGAAGATGATCCGCGAAGAAGATGCACAACCTCGTCCTCAGAAGGTGGACAAAGAGGTGTTAAATCATATGTGCTGCGGATGGTGGTGTTGACCGGTTTCTTCTCCTTTGAAAGAATTTTCTTCAATTCCAAAGTAGGATCAAGACGATAATCTTCAAAGTCCAAAGGAGGTGCATCACTCTCATGAGGGAAGTATGTATTGAGAAATGTAGAGAAGTCTTCCTCAAAAGAGTAATCATCCAAAGTAAGATTAAGCATGGATGACGGAGGATCGTCATCATGTGAAGAATCGCTCGAAAGAGTATCGGCCTCATCAAAATCATCGAAAATAGGCATGTCGGGATACTCGGAAGTAAGGTCATCATAATCATCCGAATCTGAGCTAGAATCATCATCATAAGCATCAAAGATCGGTGGAGAATCATAAATGGGCGAAGGTTCCAAATTGGAGAGAGAATCATCCACATCATCTTCAAAAAGTGGATTATCAATGCAAGACCCGAATAGAGGATTGTTGTAGATGATAAAATCATCGAGCACATTAATCATATTCGTAGATTCTCGTCCATAGGATTTTCTTGTAAGCTTCCCCATTTTAAACACTTGTTGTTCATTCCGACCCTTAAGATTAACTCACCTTCGGCAACATCAACTAGAGCTCGTCCGGTTCTCAAGAATGGCCGACCAAGTATTAAAGGAATATGAGGGTCCATTTCATAATCAACAACGACAAAGTCGATCGGGAAAGTAAATGTGCCAACTTTAATGAACACGTCTTCGGCAATACCAATGGGGTAAGCGAGAGTGCAATTGGAAAGTTCAAGAGTCATCTTTGTTGGAGTAAGGTCGGGTAATGATAGTGTTTTCCAAACACTCAAAGGCATAAGATTAATACTGGCCCCGAGCTTAGCTAGGGCAGTAAATTCTTCGGTTTTGTTGAAAATGCACGGCAACACAAAACGACTGGGATCTCCAAGCTTTTCCGGAAGTTCTTTAAGAATAACTGCAGAGCAGTTTTCATTTAAGCGTGTGTTGGCGAGCTCAATCAACTTCTCCTTCTTGTTAAGAAATTCCTTGAATGCTTTGACAAATTTTGGCATGTGGACAAGTGCTTCAACAAGGCTAATGTTGAAATTTAGTTGAGAGATCATCTTCAAAAAATTTAACATTTGACAGTCATCCTTGGTGAGCATTGTGGTCTTGCCTAGCCGTGAAGGATAAGGGATATTGGATTTGGGTGGTGAAGGTGCAGGTGTAGGAGGTAAAGGTTGAGATGTTGAAGGGTTCTTCTTGTGGACATCGTCATGACGAGGCGGAGACGGTAATGGTGCACTAATACTAGGCGTAGGAGGAGTAGGGATAAATGGTGGTGGAGGAGGTGTAGATGATGGGGGCGGGATAGGTGGTCCTACGATGGTTACTCCACTACGGGTAGTAATAGCACTCACATTTGCTCGCGGATTGGTGACAGTGTTAGAAGGTAGAGAACTCGAAGTAGAAGGTTGAGTTGTGGGCAAGAAACTAGCAAGCATATTCTTCAAATCATTCGTTTGATTGCTGAAGGATGATTGAATATCATTTCGAAGCTCGGTTCTAATGTCATTTCCTTGCTTGGTGATATCTCCTTTCAGATTGATAATTTGGCTCTGCAGATTCTTGATTTGCTCACCTTGGGTTCTCATCAAAGCTTCAACATCCGGATTGATGGGTGGGGCTTGTTGAGCGGGTGGGTGATAAGGATTAGAAGCTCTTGGTGGGATTTGGTTGCTTCTATTGTAGTTGTTGGCGGGGTTTTGGTTTTGAGGAGAAAAACTGGGTGAAAGGTAGTTGTTGGACCGGTAACTCAGCAAATTTCTATCCCCTTGAGGTCGAGCTTGGTAATTTTCCGATGAATAATTACCATAAGCTGCATACACATTTTCCGGATTTCCTTGAGTCGAAGGACAATCGGTGTATGAGTGTGGACCGCCGCATGTTTCACAAGAAGGTGCAACCGCTTTAACTTGTTGTTGTTGGTTTGAAGCGAGAAGCAAGATACTTTTGTTCATCTCAGTCATCATGCGAGTGAATTCGGTCATGTCGGGGTTTGCTGAAGTAGAAGAAACATTGACTCTCGGGTTGTTCCTTGAAGAAGCGGAGGAATCCCAATTTTTGTGATGAGTAGTCATGGTCTCAATAAGCTCTCTACACTCCTCGTGTCTCCTTTTCATAAATGTGCCACCGGCGGCTGCATTAATCGTATCACGATCTCGAAAAGTCAATCCGTTGTAGAAAGTATCAATCAATGTGACAGGGAGCATGTTGTGGTTTGGAGAACGATCAATCAAAACATTATATCTTTCCCAAGCATCAAAAAGAGATTCATCGGGATCTTGCATGAAACCGCCGATTTGATTGCGAAGGCTCGTGACCATGGATGGTGGAAAGTAGCGCGACAAAAAGCGTTGAGTCATGTCATCCCAAGTATGAATTGAATTCTTCGGGAGACGATCAAACCATTTCTCGGCATGATGTGATAAAGTATGTGGGAAGAGTTGAAGGCGTAGAACATCCATTGCGGCACCGGACAACTTCATGCTTTGGGTGATTGTAATGAATTTGTCGAGGTGTTTGTTGGCATCATCATCAGGCATTCCTCGAAAAGGATTTGTTTGCACTTGCTGAATCATGTGGTGCTTCAACGAATACTCCGGAGCCGTGATTTGCATCGGCGCAATCGGTCCTCCTCGTCCAAACATGGTAGGTTGACAAAGCTCCTCCATTGTCCTAAGATCGGGCTGTGGAAGAACATTGTTGTTATTGTTGAGGTGTGGTGGATTATTGTTGTTGTTAACACCTGACATACTTAAATCTTCTCGAGTCTCGGGCTCTTGATAATTAGAAGATCTAGTACGCATACACCTACAAAGGCAAAAGAAAACAATACCAAACACAAAGACAATATATATACACAATAAAAATAAAATCTTTTTGGATTTTTGAAATTTTTAATTTTTATGGATTTTTATCAATTTTTAATTTTTATGGTTTTTTGAAATTTTTATGCAAGAAAAATAACGCTCACAAGTGAACGGATCCCAAAAAGCAACGCGCCTTTCACAGAAAACCGTTAATCTTTACGAAAAGAGCCGGCAGCGGCGCCACTTGATAACTAGGTTTTTGCCTAATTAAAAAGATTCGTTGATGTGTGTCTAATCGAATTGATCTGGTTTAACTATGCGACTCAGTCGTTCTTTGGTGAAACAAATAGTTGTGTCGTTGTAGTATTTAAAAGTGCAAAACAATTAAAGTAAAATGACTTTAAAGTAAATCTAACTCTAATTTAAAATAAAAGGCGAGTATTTAAAAACGTGACGAGAATTAAAAGGCACTAAAAGTAAATAACGCAAACTTAAATCTAACTAAGGCAAACTTAAAACGCAACTAAAACTTAAGCTAAGGCAAAGCTAAAATAAATCTAAGGCAATTAAACTTAAAGTGCAACTAAGGAAAAGGCGAGAAAAGTAAAGCTTGAAAATTAAAAATTAAAAACAAAAACTAAAAAGAACCTTAAAACAGCTCATTCGGAATAATTCTTCGATCGGAATAATCACTCATCCGGAATGTCACCTTTGTTCGGAATGATTCTCCTTCACTCGGAATATTTACCAAAATCCTTGATCCGGAACAAATTCTCTATTCGGAATATGTCACTTATCCGGAATAAATCCTTCGTTCGGAACTTTTACTGAATCGGAACTTCTTGAACGAAACCCTTGGTTCGGAACTTACTGGTTCGGAACTTCAATTGGTTCGGAACTTCCTAAACCAAATCCTTGATTCGGAACCCTTGGTTCGGAACTTGCTGATTCGGAACTTTTGAATGTTCCGAATAAAACACCTCTTCCACTGGTTCGAAATACTTCCGAATGAACTAGCTTGATTCAGAACTTAGAATGTTCCGAATGAAAATGTGATCAGGAATAATGAAATCTTCCGAATTAAACTCCCTGGTTCGGAACTTTCTTGGTTCGGAACTTCCACTGGTTCAAAAAAAGTTCCGAATGAACAAGCCTTGATTCGGAACTTTCTATGTTCCGAATGAAGGTGTTGATCTGGAATACTTTGTCTTGATCCGGAACTTTACCTGGGAAAAGATCAGTAACAACAACAAACCGAAGAACAAGGAAACACAGGTACACACGAATCTAAACAAATCCAATCTAAATCAACCACACGATTAAATCAAACTAATCGCAAAACATCTACTAATGATAATCAAACAATCCAAAACAATCAAACTAACATATATAACCAAAATAATCAAAACCCACTTAAATAAATCAATAAAAATCAAGAACAAGAACATAAACCATAAAGCATGAAGATTAAGATCAAATAAAGAAAGGTAGATAGGAGATTAACAAGAAAAAGTAAAGATTGACAAGAATTAAAAGAGAAACTTACTTGAAATTAAATGTAATTAAGGTGCAAGACAATTAAGGTAAATGACATGTAATTAAATGACAAGGAAAGTAAAATGGAAGAACTAATTGTCACTATTAGCCAACAAAATAAAAATGATTATCCTAATGACTATTTATAGGGGAGGATTAAGGAGTGCTTAGGAAGCTTCCTCCCCTCCTTCATTTTCTCTTAATTGCACCATTAGGTCCTTAAGCCTTTAATCTTCTTTAATCTTGGACTTTAATGACTTTTGGCTCGGGATTTCTTTGAACTTGTCTTTTAATTCTTAAATAAATAAGACTTGAATTCTTCGGCTTTTTGTAAACTTCCGTCTTTTGACTTTTTTTTTCTTCGATAAATCTTCAGAATTGGTCTTGGACTTCCGTTCTTTTTGCAATCTTTACTTCTTGACCTCGTCTTCCGTCTTTTTCTTCAGTAAAAGCCCGTGTATGCCTGTGTTTTCTCCACTTTTCATAATTTCGTCCTAAATCACAACAAAAACACAAACTACGCATAATTCCGACATAAATGACATAAAATACACGTTTTGGCCCGGTTATTATTGTAATTAAGTGGTAAAAAAGATGGGTGTTTACACACCTATCACCCACGGCCCGACACAGCTGGTACATGGTTAGACAGAATCACAATCTTATTAGGATTAGGATTTACCCTAAAGTAGATGATATACACTAACCATAATTAGAAGATAACAATCAAACTAATTATGTCACTTATCCTTTGGGGCCGAAGCATCGGTGACAGCCCATTAGGGTTTCACCACCTATATAAGGAACCCCCCAAGGGTTCCGCAAAGGTATCACATTCTCTATACTCTCAACCTAGAGCTGATTCTTAACCGTAAATCGATTTCTTACTCTCACGCTGGAGTCTAATCGTGGGACACGTGCCCACGGTAAGCTTAACGCGTGGTGTTTTAGTGTGCAGGATCTCAACAAGATATTCACTTGGTGTAAGAGCCGGAGCCCAGCCTACCCGAATTAAGCTTAATTCGGATTAAGCAAGGATCATCTAACTTTGTATCAACAATGATCATCTCCATTATTAATTTGATAAAAACATGTTCAATAATAATAAAACTTAATATAAAATGGTTTACGATTGTTACTCTTTTAAATTTTCGTCACGTGTGAATTCGTTTTTATTAAAAATACGTAACCGAACAATATCGCTCGCCAAAAATATAATTACAGGGTACCCTCCGCCGCATTGCGCGGGTACCCTGCTAGTTTAATAAAAGAAGTCTTGTGTAAACCCATCTCCATTGGAGATGCTCTAAACTTCAAGTCTTTGATAAAAGTCTTACACACTAAATGAATTTTGCATTCAATGCCATAAATGCATCAAGTCATTGAGAACTTGATGCATTGTGTATGCTCTTAGAGATGCTTTACGTGTTTTAAAGGGAAAAAGGAGCAAAGGAAATGAATCGATAGTCAGTGTATTTTGTTAAGAAAGTAATCCGTCCAAAATTGGGCGGAAAGGTATGAAAAGGGCTTTTTAAAGCTAAAGTTACAACTATGACCTTTGCAAATATACTTTTCCCAACCACATAATTGAGATCTATCAACTAGTTTCAATACTCGTAAATGTAAAGGATTTAAAATATATAATAAATTAAGTACTGATTTCATCATTGTAATTTTATGTATATTATATATATTTTTTATAAAACCATCTAATGTTTATATGTTTTATTATTTTGTTGTTTTACTGTGTACCGTATAAATTAATATAAATTCACTTTAATTTTTTATTTTTGGAATTTCATATTTTTTTTACTTTGGATATTTTTATTCTAAATAGTTATATCTTAATTATCAATCAATAAACCATTTACATCAATCTTACACGTACACGATTTATAAATTCATGATTTTATAATATTTAATATTATTTTAAAAATTAATATTAAAATTTTAATACTTAAATAGTTATGATTCTCATGGACCCACGAGTTTTACATGATTATTCATTATGTGATAATATAATTGATATTTTGTATAAATATTTGTTGCACAAACGATTTGGCTTTGTTTATCTGAAATGTTAGTTAACCTTTTCTAGACATTGTGTGTTTAGTAATACATAACGAACTTGAAAAAATATATGTTGTTCTAATATGTAGAATCCTGTCTATTTATTTTCATCTTGCGCCGATGTCGTTAGGGGTGGAAACGAGCCGATCCGAGCTCGAGCTCGCCAGAGCTCGAGCTCGGCTCGTTTAAGTTTTACAAAGCTCGAGCTCGAGCTCGGCTCGTTTCGAGTCTTATTATTTAGGCTCGAGCTTGGCTCGTGGTATGGTAGACAAGCTCGGGCTCGGCTCGTTTATACGATTTTGTAATGTAAACATAAAATTTGGCTCGAGCTCGGCTCGTAATATATCTAAATTAGGATCGTTAACAAGCTTGTTATTAAGCTCGTTAAAAAGCTCGTGTATAAAACATTAGGCTCGTTTAGGCTCGCGAGCCTAAACGGGCTTTGTACGTAAAGCTCGGGCTCGAGCTCGTTTAATAAACGAGCTAAAACTTAGGCTCGAGCTCGCGCTCGAGCTCGTTTGGGCTTGGCTCATTCGAGCTTTTTACCGATCCGATCCCGAGCTTTTCACGAGCAGCTCGGCTCGTTTCTACCCCTAGATGTCGTACTGAATTTATTTTGATATTTATATTTATATTAATATAATTTATATAAATTATTGCTTGGACATTGTTAAGTGTCAAAATATAAATAGATAATAATTTGTGTTTTTATTTGAATATTTATAATCAAGTGATTTATTATTTTTTTTAATATAACATATAAGTTGTATTTTTAAAATATAAAATTTAGAGGGTATAAAGTTTAATGGGGTATTTTGTTTATTTTATAAACTTACTTAAAATTATGGAAAATTATAAGTTTAAACTTAAGTCCATCTAATTTATTTAAAATTCAACCATCAAAGTTTTATTAATCCCCCCTCCTTTTAAAGTTTTTATTTTTACTAATTTGACACATATATCTTTGTGTGTTTTCATCAATATCTTCCACCAAAATTTTTAATTTTGATTAAATTGAATTCAATTTTGATTTTCTCCACTAATCACATCACTCAGTTTTGCTTATGTGTCAGAATCAAAACATTTGATTGATCAAATTATTTTTCTATAATTTTTATTTTTCACTAAAATTCTCAAATAATTTATTTTTTCTATTATACAAAAGATATCACACGCCTTTGAATTCCTCCTGATAACAACCAGTATCAATTAACTACATGAATTTAAAAAAAACACATGACAATAGGGTATGGACCATGGTTTAGAGTTTAATAAATCAAATTAATGTAAAGGTGATTGAAGGTACCGATGGTTACACTAGAAATTTAAAAACAATTAAATTATGTATTTATTAGATATTAGAAAAAGCATAATTTTTTTGCAAGATTATTTTTTTCAATCGTGGGTTTTGATATCGGTTAGAGCACACGGAACGATGATGTTGTAAGTTTGGTGTCATAGTTAAAAAGTGGTGTTATATCAGTAAAATGGGATATAACACAAGAAATGATATGAAATCATCTTTTAGTGGTGATTTTTTGTTCCATAGAAGATATATACCTTTTAAATTTCAAAAAAGAAAAAATTAAATTTATGGCATGGGGTGGTAGCGACGGTGCCAGAGCGGCGCCAACTCACAGAGCGGCGCCAACCTACGGAGTGGTGCGCCGTTCTAAAAAGTCACGTCATAGCTTGACGCAAGCCCATAATTTCACCATTTCAAATCCTCTTAACCGAGTAGAACATAAGAGAAAGAAATTTTTGTTCCTTTTGATTTTTGTTTTAAATGCTCATTTGTTGAAAAGGTATACATGTAAATATTGTCTTCCCTTCCATTTCATTTTCTTGTAACTCGAGAACACAAAATAATATGACAGTTTTTCTTGTAATCTCTTCCCTTTCTCTACCTTTTTATTTCGTCCCCTTCCTTTCTTTAAAAAATTACTCGAGAACAGAGCGTAATGGTCTGTTTGATTTTAGCATTTTGACTTAAAGTAAAGGATTGGTACCCAAAATTTCGTGTTTGGTACAATTCTAAAACCAAATACTAGCTTTATGTCCAATAATTTTATCCTTATGTGTTTGGTGGGTTTTCTAAGTTATCAGATGATTTTTTATCTTTTAATCCCACCACATAATCTTTCTTTCTTTTTCATTTTTTTAACTTTTTATATTATTTTATTCAACAAAATATTGATATATAATAAAAATCTATATTATATATTACCTCTTTAATTTTTTTCAAACCCAATTCTAAACTCCTTACTTTATAAACCCACACTCAAAACAAAACCCGATTTTAAACCAAAAAGTTTTATTGATCTATATCTATACTACATAATATAATATACAATATACATAATATAAAGGTCGTATAATATTGATGAAAATCTCAGTATTTTCATATTTAACTTAAACAAAATATTGAAATAGAAAATAAGTGTATTAGTCACAGAATCATGGCTTCGATCACCAGGTCAACATGGTCGAGTTATCAGGTCAAAGGTTCGATCATCGAGTCAACTCGGTAGAATCATTAGGTCACAGGTTCGACCACCGGGTTAACCCGATCAAATCACCGAGTCTCGAGTTCGACCACCGGGTCAATCCGATCGAGTCTCCGGTCACGAGTTCGACCACTAGATTAACTAGGTCGAGTCATTGGGTCGACAATCTGGTCAACCCGTTCGAGTCACCAGTTCACTGATTCTCCCACCTGGTCAATCTGGTCGAGTCACCGGGTCAATCTGGTCCAGTCATTGGGTTACCGGTTCAACCACCGAATCGATTAGCATATCGTGAACTATTTAACGCTATGCAATTTTCGCAGCTATGGCGCAGATATACGTCTAGTAAATTAAAATATATATTTATTTGTGATAAACATGTTTTCTCTGTAAAGGAAAACCTAAAGTTGTGATTTCTTAAAAGATTATTTATTTAATAAGAAATATTTTTTTGATTTTTTTTTTATGTTTCTTTTCTAAATTTAAAAATTTTCTTACTTAGTAGAAGTTAAAAAAACTTGATATTCAAATTTAATGGAGAAAAAAAGACATAAAATTATAAGTGTTAAATTTGTGAAAAAAAACTAAAAAAAAAAGTAAATTCATAAATAAAACTTGAATAGTTAAACTTTAAATAAATTAAATGATGTAATATGAAAATTATTAAGTTTTATATTTTTCAGTTAGTTGAAAAAATTAACAAATATAATTTACACTTTATTAACTAATAATATTAAACACAAATTTTTTTATATGTTTTTATATTAAATTTCATTTCATTTATTTGTAACCTCGTGCATGCACGATAGTTATAACTAGTAATAAGAGTGAAAACACTTACCTTTTTACCACTTATTTCCTATAATAACCAGACCAAAACGTGTGATTTATGTCGTAAAAGTCGGAATTATGCGTGGTTTGTGTTTTTATTGTGTTTTAGGACCAAAATATGAAAAAGGAAGAAAACACGGGTTTTCACGGGCTTTTATCGAAGAAAACGGGAAAAGACGAAGTCAAAGGATCAAGAGTGCAAAAAGAACGGAAGTCCAAGGCCTATTCTGAAGATTTATCGAAGAAAAAGTCTAAAGGCGGAAGTTTAACGAAGTCGAAGAACTTAAGTCTAATAAAAGAAGAAAATTAAAAGACAAGTTCAAATCCCGAGACGACAAAGACAAAGAATTAAAGTCGAGTCGAGAAAACGTGAAGAAAGCAAGAAAGAAGATGCAACACATGCACTCCTTCCACCTTCCCTATAAATACCCTCCTAATAGTCATTAGGAGGGTGGTTAGATAGTTTTAGTTAATTTTCACTTTTTCATTTTTCTAGTTTTAGAGAGAGAAAGTCTTAAACTTTCTCTCACTAAATTTCATCTTCTTTCTTAATCTTTTAAGATTAAACATCTTTGTATTGCTTATTTCCATTAATCAAGTTCTATTTTAAGCTTTTAATCCTTTATCTCATTCTACTTTTCTTTGATCTAGATTGATTTTGGTGCGATTATCATATGATCCGTGTTGTTCTAATTGATTTCGTGCTTAAAAAGTTAGTCTTTTGATCATTTCATAAGTTTTCATTTGATTGAGCTTTAAGACTTTTGTGCTTATTGACTTATTTTTATGATTAGCTTATTTACTTATAAAAGTTTTCCTTAAAAATTTTATGTTTTTATTGATTGATCCAAAAGTTGCTTATTTTGAGGTTGAATAAGTTGAGATTAGTGCTTATTTGATCCGATTTGATTTTGATTCGTCCTAGTTAGAGGGTTAGCTTATAATTTTTAGCTTATTCCTTAAGCTTTTAACCGAATCCCACCAAATTCGGAAAGGGATTAACCCCCTTTCCGATCGAACATTCCGAGCAGCCAACCCCTCTTTCCAAATTGAACAATCGGAAAAGGGTTTCTCCTTATTCCGATTTAACAACCCTTATTCCGATCGAGTGATCGGATTAGGGTTTTCATTTTCCGATCTTAGTCCTCTTTGAACATTCCGATTGGATATTTTTGCATGTGTTCCGATTTGAACCACCACTGTATTCCGATTGTAGTTGTTTGCTCCATATTCCGATAGGTGCTATCCCTTGTCATTCCGATTGGGCAGTTTTGGGTTTATTCCGATTAGATCATTTCATATATTCCGATTGGGTATTTTATCCCACATTCCGACGGCCTGATTTCTCCATATTCCGACCACCAGATCGGAATACATTCTGATCTGGGTTTGTTTTGGCTTATCCCGATTGAGTTGTTTTGGTGAATTCCGATCTTACTTTCTTTTAGTACTTTTCAACTAAGTTCTTATTTTTAGAAAATTTTCCAAGTGTTAGTTTTATGTAGTGTGCTAGTACTTTTCCATTGTTACCTTTAAGTTTACAAGCATTTATTTTTACTCGTCATTCTAGTTTTAATCTTTATTCTTCCATTTTACTCAACGACACTTTAATTACTTGCTTATAGTTTAAAATAGACAAACAAACCAAACCATTCTCTTGATTCACCAAAAGACGATTGAGTCGCACTTAAGACTGGTTTTCAATTCGAAAAGATTCGGTTTAACGAACTTTAATACTTAGGCCTAAAAGCCAAGTATTAAATGGCGCCGCTGCCGGCTCTTTTCGTTACGATTAACGGTTTCTAGTGAGAGACGCATTGAATTTTGGGATCCGTCCTTTGAACGTTATTTTCCTTGCTTTAAAAATTTTCAAAAATCCTAAAAAATATAAAACTCTTCAAAAATACAAAAACATTGAAAAATCATTAAAAGCAATTCTTTTCAAAAGGTTTTGCACCAAAAAGATTATATAGATTATATAGATATTCTCTGTGTATATTTTTCTTCTGCAGGTGTATGCGTACTAGATCTTCGAACTATTCTGAGCCCGAGACTCGTGAAGATTTAGATATGGCTGGTGTTAATAACAACAATAATCACCCACCTCTACCCGATTTGAATAATAACAACAACAACAACAACAATGTCCTCCTACCTGATTTACGAACCATGGAGGAATTGTGTCAACCCACCATGAACGGACGCGGAGGCCCGATTGCGCGGATGCACGTCACGGCTCAGGAGTTTTCGTTGAAGCATCACATGATCCAACAAGTGCAAACTAACCCGTTTCGCGGGATTCCGGATGATGATGCCAACAAACACCTCGACAAATTCATTACCATAACTCAAAGCATGAAGTGCTCCGGTGTTTCTATGGATGACCTTCGCCTTCAACTCTTTCCCCACTCGCTTTCTCACCATGCCGAAAAATGGTTTGACCGTCTTCCTAAGAATTCTATTCATACGTGGAATGACATGACTCAACGCTTTTTATCGCGCTACTTTCCCCCATCCATGGTCACAAGCCTTCGTAACCAAATCAGTGGATTCATGCAAGAGAATGATGAATCGCTTTTCGATGCTTGGGAACGGTACAATGATTTGATCGAACGCTGTCCAAATCACAATATGCTCCCCGTCACTCTCATTGACACCTTTTACAATGGTCTCACTTTTCGTGATCGTGACACGATCAATGCCGCCGCCGGTGGTACCTTTATGAAAAGGAGACCGGAGGAGTGTCGAGAGTTGATTGAAAACATGACTACTCACCACAAGAATTGGGATTCATCCGCATCCTCAAGATCTAACTCGAGAGTCAATGTTTCTTCTACTACTTCCAATCCTGAGATATCCGAACTTACCCGACAAATCGCGAGTATGCACAAGGATTTCATGTCCATAGCCACAAACAACTTTCAACAAGCTAAAGCCATTGCTATTTCTTGTGACACATGTGGTGGTCCTCATTCTTACAATGATTGTCCTTCTACCCAAGCCAATTTTTCTGAAAACGTTAACGCAGCTTACGGCACTTATCCCACGGGAGGCTATCAAGCCCGCCCTCAAGGAGACCGTGGCTTGCTAAGTTATCGTTCCAACAATTATCTTGCTCCTCCCGGTTTCCCTCCTACAAACCAAAACCAACAACAAAGCTACAACCAATCCCAACCTCGTGCAAACAATCAATATCAATCCCAACGCAACCCATAGCCAACTCTAGGAAATTCTCAAGCTTACCAAGCTCCACCTCTCAATCAACCGATGGCAGTGAGTCCAGATGTCGAGACATTCATGAAGAGGAATCGGGAGATGGTGACGAATCTTCAGAGTCAAGTCCGCAACTTGAAGGGCGAAATGGCAAAACAAGGGAACGATATTCGAGCCGAGCTAAGGAATGACATGGCCAAACACAGCAATGAAATTAATGCAAACATGAGAGACTCTTTTAATAATCAAGCTGTTCACCTTCGTGATATGATTGGATCGCTCATCCAAGGTAATCAACCCTCTTCTTCGGGTACTCTTCCGAGTAATACCGTTGCAAATCCAAGAGGGGAGATGAAAGCAATCACCACTCGTAGTGGAAAAGGTTATATGGACCCCGAGCTTCCTACACCTCCACCCGTGATTGTGAACAAAGAAAAAGAGCAACTTTCCCCACCTCCTTCACCTTCTATTCCCATTTCCCCACCACCCGTGGTTGTGAGTGATCCTACTCCCTTAAAGCCTTCTTCTTCATCCAATATACCTTATCCTTCAAGGTTGAGGAAAGAGAAGCAAAAGAGCAAGGATGATATTCAGGTTTCAAACTTTCTCAAAATGTTTAAACAATTGAATTTTAACATCTCCTTTGCCGAGGCTCTCGCTCACATGCCCAAATATGCTAAGATGTTTAAAGATCTTCTAAGTGATAAGGAAAAGCTTCTTGACATTGCTCAGACCCAACTTAATGAGAACTGCTCCGTAGTGCTCTTAAGGAAATTACCCACCAAACTTGGTGATCCGGGTCGCTTCTTGATTCCTTGCAACTTCCCGGGAGTAAAGAATTGCATGGCCCTAGCCGATCTAGGTGCCAGTAGAAACTTAATGCCTTTAAGTGTTTGGAAGCAATTATCTCTCCCCGAGCTAGTCCCCACCAAAATGACTTTGGAATTAGCCAACCGTACGGTTGCTTATCCAGTGGGGATTGCCGAAGATGTCTTTGTTGGCGTTGACAAATTCACCTTCCCGGCGGATTTTGTCGTCGTTGACTACGAGATGGATCCTCGTGTTCCATTAATCGTTGGACGTCCATTCCTGAGGACCGGTCGCACTCTCATTGATGTAGCTGCGGGCGAAATAATCATGAGAGTTGGTGACGATAAAATTGTCTTCAACATGGGTAAGATTTCTAAGCAACCTTATTCGTATGAGAGTGTTAATGCTATTGATGTTATCGATGAGGCTTGTGAAGAACATTTTCATGATGCTTGCAAAAGTACTCTTTCTTCTCTACCCAATGTTGAGACCGTTGCCTCAATTGCTCCAGCATTGACTCCTTTTGGAGAAAGTGACTTGGATGATTTCGAAGCTAGCTTGGGTCCTCTCGATATTAAGTATGATAATTTGTCCACCAATTGGGATGAAGACATTCGTACTATTGAGAGACTTCTCAATGAGGACCCATTTTCTCCTCCTTCCCCTAAAGAGGTGACTAATGATGATCCATCGTTAGTTTCACCATCTATTGAGGATCCTCCTACTCTTGAGCTTAAGGACCTACCTCCTCATCTTGAGTACGTTTTCCTGGAAGACAACGAGAAGTTACCGATCATCATCGTAAAGGATCTGAAAGAAGACGAAAAACACCGACTTGTCGCCGTGTTGAAGAAGCATAAAAGAGCTATCGCTTGGAAAATCTCCGACATCCGCGGAATTGATCCTCACTTTTGCACACATAAAATTCTCATGGAGGACGACTTTAAGCCCACAATTCAAATCCAACGAAGGGTGAATCCCAAAATCCATGAAGTCATCAAAAAAGAGGTTATCAAACTTCTTGATGCGGGTATGATTTACCCTATTTCGGATTCACCATGGGTTAGTCCAGTCCATTGTGTGCCTAAGAAAGGCGGAATCACCGTTGTGCCCAATGCAAACAACGAGTTAATTCCTACCCGTCTCGTTACTGGGTGGAGAGTTTGTATAGACTACCGCAAACTCAATGATGCCACGAGAAAGGATCATTTCCCTCTACCTTTTATGGACCAAATGCTTGAACATTTAGCGGGTAATGAATATTACTGCTTTCTTGATGGTTTCTCGGGTTATTTCCAAATACCCATCGATCCCCAAGATCAAGAGAAGACAACATTCACTTGTCCCTATGGCACATTTGCTTACAAACGAATGCCTTTTGGCTTATGCAATGCCCCCGGGACTTTCCAAATGTGCATGTTGGCTATCTTCCATGACATGGTTGAGCAAACCATGGAAGTCTTCATGGATGATTTCTCGGTCTTTGGGGATTCCTTCTCTTCTTGCCTTGCCAATTTGGAACGTATGCTTAAGCGGTGCGAAGACACTCGCCTTGTTCTGAATTGGGAAAAATGCCATTTTATGGTAAAAGAAGGCATTGTGCTAGGACACAAAATCTCTAAAGCCGGTCTTGAAGTCGACCGTGCTAAAGTAGATGTCATAGCCAAATTACCTCCACCTTCAACCGTGAAGGGTGTGAGAAGTTTTCTGGGTCATGCGGGCTTCTATCGTCGCTTCATTCAGGATTTCTCTAAAATCGCTCGCCCGATGACCCACCTCTTGGAAAAAGATACTCCTTTTATCTTTTCTAAAGAGTGTCTCCAAGCCTTCAATCTTCTTAAGGATAAGCTAACTAAGGCACCGGTTTTGGTTACCCCTAATTGGGAGCTGCCTTTTGAATTGATGTGCGATGCTAGCGACTTTGCTGTTGGTGCGGTTTTGGGCCAAAGAGTGAATAAACACTTCCAACCAATCCACTACGCTAGCAAAACAATGACGGGGGCTCAATTGCATTATACGACAACCGAAAAAGAGCTTTTAGCTGTTGTCTATGCTTTTGAGAAATTTCGCCCCTATCTTGTTTTATCTCCGACCATCGTTTACACGGACCATTCCGCGTTGAAGTACTTGATGACAAAGCATGATTCTAAGCCAAGACTTCTTCGCTGGGTTTTACTCCTTCAAGAATTCAACATTGAAATTCGTGACAAGAAGGGAGCCGAAAACCTGGCCGCGGATCATCTGAGCCGACTTGAGGATCCATATCAAGGGGATCATCCGAACAAAGAGATCAATGACTCTTTCCCCCTTGAGACCTTAATGTCTATAAATCTCAATCTTGATGGCACCCTGAAATTGAGTATAATGTAGTTCGTTTTTTCTCAGTTCTTGCTAATGGAAAGTCCAACCAATATCGGGTTTATAATTGTTCTTGGTTGTTAAACTTGCTTGGATATTCTATTTGCTAATTCAACAAAGCCTTACAAAACGGAAAAATATTACCTACTTATATGTAAAACAATTTGCAAATTCCAAGTTTTTATTCAAGTAAAATTCAAATTGTAAAATATGAAACTTAAAGGACTGAAAATGTAAATTCTAGGTAAGATAAATGCTTGAAATGTAAATTCTAACAAATCTAAGGACTAAAAGTGTAAATCTGTTAACTACAAGGATCAATTATGCAAATCTGATAACCAACTAACCAAAAATGTAACAAACTAACAACTTGTTAACTCAAAATAACAACTTTTAAAACTGCAAGGACTTATCAAATGCAAACCCTAAAAACTTGGAAGTTTAGCCAAGTTTAAACTCTGATTAGAACAATAGGGACCAAAGTGCAAATTCCAAAACTATTTAAGCAAAAACGGGTTATGGATGAAAATAAGCTCGTTTGAGCTTATTTCTTAACCAAATTTAATGAGACAAGTTTCAAAACTTTTCAAATCCAAAATAAGCTACGTGTGTCAAAGGAAATTGGCTGAAGTTTTGAAATAAGCAAATTAGCACTTATCAATAAGCCCAAAATAAGCTGTAGCAAAAACTAAACAGTCACAACTTGATTTTTTGATTGAGACTGATTAAGCAACTCAATTAATGAACGGGAAATCAAACTAGAACATTTTTCATCAAGAAATAAGCTAGGAATCTGAATTAAGCTGAAAATGGGCTTATCGTTGACCAGCGTTGACCAACTTATTTTTCAAAAAGCTGAAACTTCCAAAAATCAAGTAACTCAATGTTTTAAGAGGATTTGTGAAGAAAAATGGCCATGTTAATGAAGAGAATAAGGAGATACAAATTTCCAGTTTCAAGTTACAGAAACTTGACTTAAGTTTGCTTAACTGAATTTTGCTTATTCCTGACTGATTATTGAACACTGTAGAAAATCCTCTTGGAATATGAATCTCTATGATATAAGCTATGATTGAGAACAAATTTGGTGCAATTTCATCTAGAAATGAATGAGTACTGATCAAATCAAAATGGCAAGTTCTAAAAGACAAATCTGAATGAAATCAACCCAAACATTTTTGATGCCATTTGCCTGTTTGACCTTCTTTTTTACTTGTAAATGACTTGAAACACCTTATTTTCACCTTTTAACTGCAAATGAACCTTAAAACACCAAAACTCAATTCTTTAAAACTCTTTTTAAGCTAATCCCAAACACTCCTTTAACTGATATTACAAACTTTTACAAAGACTTTTTAAGAACTGAATTAAGCTGAATCAAATGCTTTTAACTTCCAAACTTAATACTCCAAATGAACTGATTTAAGACTACAAGTGAGTACTAAGAGCAACAAGGACCATAAAAGATGCAAGTACCAAATTTCTACTGAAAATAAGCTAAAACTAGACTTAATCCAAAACTAAGAACAAGAAAACAGATTAAGCTACAAGTAATCAGGATCAAACAAAGAGCAACTCTAAACAGCTTTTATCATACCAACACCAAGATTACACTAAGAAAGAAAGCATGCAGTTGACTTATTGAGAGGAATTGAAACAAGAGCTTTTAGAACCTATTGTAGTAAACCTCTGAGAAGAAGAGGAGCGCTGAGCTCTCTTAGCCTAGTGATAACCACCACCTTATCACTAGGACACAATCAATCAACAAGAACAGCTAACAAATCAACAGTCATCATCATTCTGCTTGAAATCTTCAAAAATCAATGGAATGAACTGAATTCTACAAGAACAGCTAACAAACTCCTTCAAGGTCAGTTATGATCAATCTATGATCATAGCAAACACAAAACAGCAACTCAAGTATCCAAGATCAGCAGGTTATGAACAGTAATATCAAGAACAGTTTTGGCGGGAAATGGAAGATTTGAATTTTATTCAATGAAAAACGGTTACAAAGTTGTTGGAAGGTAAGTAACTAACTAACTAACTCAAGAGTTTGTCAGACTCTTGAGTAGCTAGGGTAAAAATGAAGGAAAGGGAAAGAAATTTAAGAACTATGTGTTTTTACAAAATTAAGCTACCAATGACAAATGAAGTCCTATCCATCTATTTATAGGCATGAAGAAGATGGTTGTTGGGGTTGGTGACGTGTCAGGACCAATCCCAACTTTCCACGTGGACAATTCTGCAAATTCCCTCTTCCAAGTATGAACACAAATTGGGCTTTTCTTCATTAATTGATTTCATGTTAATTGATTTGCACCATTGTGTTCGTCTCTTCAAAATGATCAACTTTGGTGTTGAAATCTTCTCATGAAATGGCTTGTAGCTCAAACGCGATCCTGGTGAAAATTTTGGATGAAGAAGACGCCACGTGTCAGCATGTAATTGGCTATAAATTGGTCACACGGATCATACTGTTGAGATTGGATATTAAATGCAAAGCGGCTGAGTGGGAATTTATTGCTCAATCCGTGTGACTTGTTTACTCTTCTCTCATTGGCTAATATGGTATCACATGGATTAAACTTTGGATAACTTTCAAATGTTGGCAGAATTAGTCCTTATACTTGGCAGATTGTTGTTTTGAGCTAGGAGCTTCATTCTTTTGACATATTTGGTCCTTCAACTTTCATTCTTGAACAAAATGGTCCTTTGACTGAGTTGACTTGAGAGTTGACCAAGTTTGACTTGAATCTTGACTTTCACAATATTTGCACTTTAGTCCTTCAACTTTGACAACTTGTCAAGATAGGTCCTTGTACTTCAAAGTCTTGTCACTTTTGATCCTTCTTTGTCTTTTTCATCCATTTGAGCTTGATTTTTCTTTGTTTGCTTGAAAATGTATCCTTTTGCCTACACAAGTGCACACAAACACAAACATACCACATAACACTGTTTTTGCAAGATAAATTGGTATTTTGCTTCATGTTTTAGGGTTATTTGTTGTTAAAAGGATATGAGTTTAAGCTCATATCAAAATCCCCTACACTTGAACATTGTCATGTCCTCATGTAATATTATATATTAAAGCTCAAATTTACATTTCCCTCATAATTAATCCACCTTGGCCATATGAGATGCATCTACACTACTCTAAACTAAATGATGCATGATTTTGACTTTTAATAATGCAATGAACAAAATACAATTCTATCTATATCTTTTTGAGTTTTCTTGAAATGGTTTTGATGGAAATAACTCATAAAGAATTCAATGGCTTAGATTAGGGCTTTGGTACCATGGACATTTATCACCCTCAAGTTTCACTTTCCCCATACCAAGCTTAAAAAAATGGGATCATTGCATTCACAAGTAAAAAGTGCATCAACTTATTCATGACAATTAAATGTGGAACCGGTTATTATTTGAGCAAATTGCTTGTGGGCAAATTTGTCATTATTCAAGTGAGAAGTATAAGAAATGTAAAATCCAAAAATAAGGAAGCACGGTTTTAATCCTAAGTAATCCTCTCATCCATTACTTGAAAAACCGCTCACAATTAATATAAGTCCGTTTTAAGAGTAATAAGTCATTCGCCTTATGTGTAAAATCCTCATGTCATGCTTTCATAAGTAGCTACACACTCGCTAAGGAAAGAAAAATAAAACTCACGCAATAATTTACATCCGCCATCTTTTTGAGACTTTGGATCTTCAACCCCGCAACCCGTCAAGGTAATATTGGATTGGAGCAATCTATTGAATCCCCGCAACCCGTCAAGGTAATATTGGAACTCAATAGTCACTATAATTAACACCACACTGCCCCTCTTGGGAGTCTTGCATTATTATTTTTTTCTTTTCTTTTTCTTTTTCTTCTCTTTTTTTTTCTAGCCACTCATTTTTTTATAAGCCGCTCTTATTTTTCTTTATTCCTCACAAAGAAATTTGCAAAGAAGAAAAGGAAAAACACCCGTTAAATATGGAGCATGACTTAAGTCTAGTACACATAAAACGTGCTAACTTAGAATCTTAAGACGTACTCATATCAACCATAAATGATTAGCCAAAAATGCATAAGAGATTACAAACCAATTAAAACCGTACTTGATTATTTATTAACAATTATATACATGCGAAGAAAGTAGAGATAAAGAAGAGAAGGGTTTAGCCACAAGTAATTGCCATGAAGTCTATCTAGCCCTTTTACACTTGCTTCAACTCTATCATTTCCCATTCTCCACAAATTTAAAATCTCAAATAATGAAATTGGTGGATGCTTAGCCTAATAGACCAATGAAGGACTACATGGTTAAGGATACTAGCTAGAGAATGCTAAGATAAGCAAACTCGGGTTGAGTCAAAATATCCAAGGCGGGCCTAATATGTCAAAGAAATCTAAACTTGTTAAAACCATGTTTTATTATATATTTTTTTCTTTTTATATTTTTGATGAAAAATAAAAGAAAAGATATATACAATGCAAATGTGTTATGCAAATGAAAAATGAATGATGCATATTTTATGAATGCATATTTTTGGTGGCCAAAATAGATCAAAAATTTGAAAAATGTTGAAAATTCAATTTTCCATGTTATCATGCAAGACAATGACAAGTTCTAGGTAAGGTCACTTCGATAGAAGACCCCCCTACACTTAAGCTAAACATTTTCCTCAATGTTTAAGAGCATGGAAGTATAAAAACTTCCCCTACACTTATGACAATGAATAGACTTTGCTTAACCTGAGTTAAGGAAAGGACAACTATTAGTGAAATCATGTTTAAGCACAAGGTGTCAATGAAAAAAAAATCACTATAGTAACGAAGTGAACCGGATACAAGGGCCTCCTCCATAAGCTCCAAAGCATGAGATGAGTGAGCAACCCTACAAACAATCATGAAGACAAAAGAAGGTCTCCCCTACACTTATCTCCAAGTCTATACCTTTATTTCTAACCTACAACACTCTAAACCTAGTTATACGATGCTTGAGTTAATGAGTCTCTAGCTCGACTCGTCCCACACTTAAAAGTGTCTAAAACCTATCATGGAGAAGAAAAATTTTGCCCTTTGTAATAAAAATCTCCATGATGAGGTAAAACAAGTGTTCATTTATCAAAACTCCATAAATATCCACCAGGATCAAATACATAATTACCCTCCCACTTATAACACAATTCAACAACTAGCTTCCCAAGCAATGGTGAAAAGAATGAGGTGTAGTTCTCTAAAATGGTTTCCCATATATTCTTCCCAAGGTGATAGTGTAAAGCTCTCAAATCTTTCACAAGGTTTCCTTTTGTTGCATCAGATGGATACTGAGATGGTTTAGCAAGCTCTATGCTAGGATCAAAAATCCGTTCCTTGATGGGAAAACAATAAGTGTTGGTTGCCTTAGAAGACTCTTCTTTGCAAATCACATTGTGAGAGAAAGGTTGTGAAGACATGGGTAACAACAAGCTCTTAGAAGGAACTATCATGACTTGTTTTCCTTTATCACTTTGAAAAGGTGAAATGGGCAAGGAAAAAGGTGAAGGATCTTCATTCAATAGGGATTCTAAATAGAGTATGTCCCCCTCCTCATCAAGGTAACCAAGAGTATACTCAAAAGATATATCCTCCACTAAAAACTCATCACTCTCATCCATTATAGAATCCTCCTCATCACCATAAACATCATAGATTGGACTATCAAAAATGGGTGATCCCTCAAAACCAAAGGAAGTATGATCATCAACAAATGGAGAGTCACAAGTAGAAAGCTCATCATCACTATAGTCATCATATGTTGGTGAATCATAAAGAAAAGATTCCTCATCACTTAAGTCCTCATCAAAGTGATTAGTATTGTGGAAAAGTGGGGTGTCATATGGAATTTCACTAAAGTTTAGCTCTTGAAGTTCATGAAAATCCAAGGAGGAAGTAATGGAATCAATGGTCTCAATATGAGGGTAATCATAGTCTCCACTTGAGCAAGCTTCATAAAAGTACTCATCACAAACTTCATCAAGAAGATCATCTTGTGTTTCCTCCTCATGCACAACATCAATGTGTTTTACCGCTTCGGGCTCATTAGACTTTTTGGACAACTTCCCCATGTTAAACACCACTCTCTCATCTCCTACCCGCATTGTAAGTTCTCCTTCCGCCACATCAATTAAAGTACGACCCGTTCTCAAAAATGGCCTACCAACAATCAAAGGCACTCTAGGATCCATATCATAATCCACCACTACAAAATCCGCAGGAAATGTAAATCTATCAACCCCAACAAAAACATCCTCCGCAATTCCGACCGGATAAGCTATAGTACGGTTGGCCAACTCAAGAGTCATCTTAGTAGGAGTGAGCTCGGGAAGTGAAAGTCTCTTCCAAACCGATAATGGCATAAGATTTATGCTTGCTCCTAAATCCGCTAAAGCCATACAATTTTCCACCCCCGGGAAATTGCAAGGAATCAAAAACCTCCCTGGATCTCCAAGCTTAGTAGGCAACTTCTTAAGCAAAACCGCGGAGCAATTTTCATTCAAAGAAGCATTAGGCAAATCCACCAATCTTTCCTTGTTAGAAAGCAAGTCCTTAATCATCTTAGCAAACTTAGGCACATTGGCTAAGGCTTCCGCAAAGGAGATATTGATGTTAAGTTGCTTGAACATCCTCAAAAAGTTAGAAACTTGGATATCATCCTTGTTCTTAAGCTTTTCTTTTCTCAATCTTGAGGGATAAGGAAGACTTGGTTTTGGTTGTGGTTGATGTTGATCCCAAACTTAGATCGATTAGCTTTGTGTATACGAGATTAGATCAAGTATAACACGTAGAGAAACCTTTGCTTATGAATAAAGTAACAAAGTGTTATGCGGAATTAACACTTGATCTAAAACACAATGATGTTAAACAAACTTTCACTTGTATTAGAATAATCGTGTTGATTACAATGAAAGGTTTAACTTGCGAATACTATGAAAACTGATATCTGACTTTAACCTAAAAGACCTTCTTTTATAGAACAAGAAGTCTTGTACAATAAGCTACGAATCAACTATTCTAGGTAAAGATAATAATAGAAAATACAATGTCGTGCTTATCTTTACCATACATAAATAAAGAAACAAATAAACAAAAGATATTCTATCAGTGTCAATCTTCAGGGCTGTCAGCGTTGACTTCTATCAGCGTCCAAAGTCAATCTATCAGCGTTGACTTTCTTCTTATCAGCGTTTGGTGATCTGACCCATATTTTATTCCCAACAATCCTCCCCTAAACTTGATATCCATTCCAATGATCAAGTTTCTGAATAAAAACTAAAGGCTTAGGAGGAATCTTTCAATAACTTCTTATGTTGGTGATAAACATATCTGATCAAGTCCTTGGCCACATCACTAGTATAATCAATCTCCAAGGGTGTCTCTAGCATCTTCTCCAATACTTCTTTGGACAAGAAATAGTCAGCATCCACAAGCAAATATTCTGAAAACTTTGTAGAGCTCATATGAAATACACCACAAGTAGAATATAGCCTCCAATGAAGATTACTGAGATCATCTTCAAGATCCTTCCAAATGGCAGGATCTGCTTCTTTTGGACCACACAAAGTCATAAATGTGTTCCAAAGTCTTATTCCATTAGCTGAAGTAGGTGCTTCAGCTGTATACTTGGCCTCTATTAACCTCCATAGATGCACCAAGTCTTCCCTGTCTATGCTTGCAAATATAGAAATAACTGAAGTGAAAGTATGTACCTCCTTTCCAAATCGTCCAACCTTCCAAAATCCACACTCATCTTCATCAAAACTGATGATTGGATTTCTGTCATCTAGAGGTACTACATTTACCAAATCTGAAGCTTCCAAGGGAGAAAGCTTGAGATGCTTCCTTATAACACATTCAGTTGGAAAATACACATCCATGTCTTTAGGAAATTGGAAAGGATCTCCTTTCTTCACTGGTCTTTGAGCAATCCTTATTTCCTTTTGAATCTGCATCTCCTCTGCAAGCTCTTGTTTTCTTTCTTCTGAAAGAAACTGGTAGACATTCTGTTCTTGCACCTTCCTCCAAATAGGATGTGCCCTATACTCTAGCTCCTCAAAAGATAAGGCCAGCAACTTCTTTGATGTCCAATTAGGCTGATGACATCTAAGCAACTTATAGTACAACTGCCTTCTATCTCTTTTGAGCCAGGTTTTGACCTCTTGTGCGTTAAACCTCATAATCACCTTTATGTCTTCTTGTACCCTAAGAAGAACTTCCAACCCCCAAATTTGATCTGATAAACTCATACCTGGGTTGTCCATCACCTGGTCTTCCCAAGCATGATACATTCTGGTGATTTCTGGTAGGTCCTAATCAACCTGATTCTTCAACTCACTCAACCTTTCCTTTGCTAGCTCATCCCCATATTCAAGCCTTTCTGGATCTTCAATAATTTGAATACTTGAATCTGAGCTATCACCTTCTTTATCATCACCACTTTCTTCCTCACTCTCAGAAACAACAAATGGTGATCTTCTACTCCTCTTCAAATCTCTTTCCACAAGTTGTGCAGCCAACTGTTCATCAAATGCTATTTGTGCTGCATCTTTCTTTGGAACATCTTCTTCAATCAAAATACCTTTACCTTTGTCTTTTGGATCAATAATTGGTAAAGTAGAAGAAGAAACCTGTGTGGACACATCTTTGATGATTGTTGATGGCTGGAATACATCAACACCACCTGCAACTCTGTCAGCGTCCAAGTTGCTCCTATCAGCGCCACGATTACCTTTATCAGCGCTGGATGTGTCAGCGTCCAAACCTGTATCAGCGCCCAATGTTTCTTTGAAAGATCCTTCCAAGTTCTTTGGTGTCATCTTGGATATATCAACAACTGGATGCTTCTTCAAGTTGGTGAGAGCTTCAGCAATCTGCAAAGATTCACTAAATTGTGAACTCTTTTCTGAACTCTTTTCACTAGCTGTGTGAATCAACTCATCCTCCTCATCCTCTTTATCCTCCCCTTTGGAAGATTCCTCCATTAGACTCCTGCTACTTGGATTCTCCAAAACAGTTACTCTCTCCCTCAAAACTTGGAGTTCTCGTCCCTGTTTGTTGACAGTTTGTACAAGACTGACATTTTGCTTTTGCAAGCTAATGACAGCCGCCGTCAATTCAATTATTGTCATAGGTTCCAATCTGCCCTCAGCTAGAATGGGAATTTGACCTCCCAAAATAGAATCATGGGGCATGGATGAGGTCTTAATGATGTTAGGACTGTCTTGACCAGCTTCTAAGCTTGTGTCAATAGCCCCAGCCTCACCCATTGCACCAGCCACACTTGTGGAGGTGGTTCTCTCTGCTACAAGGCTAGGATCACTAGAGGAGAACACTCCAGTAACCCTTTGGCGTTTAGTCAACCTAGATTGTAATGGGGTGGAAGATGAAGTAGATTGTGTGGGTGTGGGTTGATGAAGGGGTGTTTGGGATTGTTCAGGAAGTGTATCAGTGTTGGGATTGGCTGTGTCAGCGCCCACATTTTGAGTGTCAGCGCTGGGTTGGTCAATGTCCATGTTTTCTGGTGAAGGTGATGGTTCATGAATAGGCTCAAGTTGGGGTTCAGGGTCTGGTTGTGGTTGTGGTTGTAGTTGTGCAGCCTGAATTACTTCAAGCATTGGTTGGGTAAGAGGTATGGATTCATTGGTGGAGCTCATTTTAGCAAAAATGGTTTTCTGTTGTTTAGGGATCTCATAAAAAGTGTCATGATCCCTAGAACAATATTCTTGTAAATCAAAGACCATTTGCAAAAATCTAGGGTAAGCCAAAGTCATTTTACTTCCCTTGTTTTTACACATCCCTTCAAAAATCATTTTGGAAAAATTATACTTAAGCCCACGTGTGATACAAACCAAAGCACTTGCTATTGACCTGTTTATTTCATTAAAAGAGGTACATTTTGGACTTAAGCATTGTAAAAGGACATGTATCAAATATTTCCAGTCAGAGGGAAATTCCTGCTTATGATATTTATTTAAAGTGACATCAGCAGGAATAGGATAACCCAATTCCCTAAGACCCTGTTCTATTGTTGCTATGGCAAGAGTAGTCACACCATCAGCGTCATCAAGACGCAAAGCTTGGCGTACCAAAGCTTCAGTGACCACCCATGTTCTTCCATGAACAGTAGATGTTAATGTGGTCACTCCATTAGTTGTTGTGGAACTAACATTGTTCCAAAACTGTCTAATGTGTGCGACAGGGACTAATGGTGTATGAGAAAGTGCATACCTCAATGAAGATGCATTTAAAAATGCCACCATCTGTGAATACTGAGGAAATAAAGCATCATCAGCAGTCAAGTAAGCTACCATATTGTGTTGGCTCTTGAACTCCAATGTTAAATTCTTTGAGTTGAATTTGGGTGCCATGATTGAAAGCTGTTTATGTTATGTGATATGGGAAAAATCTAGGAGAAAAAGTGTTAGACAAGAAAATATGAATACCCAGAATAAAAAGATTAGCCAAATTTATAGGAGAGATGCATGATTTTGATTGGTCAAAAATGAGGCGGTTATATTCAAAGAGCAATCATGAAAATCTTGAATCAAATATAACTTATCTCATGCATTAATTAAAAGTAACTTCTCCCCAAAATTACGGCCAAAGATTAGTCAAAAAATAACAACTGGGTAGGGCCCACTAGGTGTCAACGGTCAAAAATAGCCCATCAGCGCCCAACGGCTATATTTTCTTGTCAGCGTTTGCCTAAAGCCTTGTCAGCGTCACGATTGGACGTAACAGCGTTTGGAGAAAAACTTGTCAGCGTCTAAAAATAAAAATATTTAAAAAGAAAAAGACCTTAACAAAGTAATTTATCCTAAGGGAAATATCTTACAAGTTGATAATAATTACTGGGCGGCAAGCACTGTCCATTTATGCACACTTGCATAAGCAAGATAGACACAAATGTCCTCTAGAGTCCCTTGCTAACCAAAATACTTACCAACAAAGTTATTTCATAAAATTCTTTGTAACTCCCAGGTAAACCCATATCCAAAGTATTCCCAAGTCTCCCATCAGACCACAACCAAGTCTAGGCCAAAAGTGTCTTGGCAGCATTCATAGATTGTCACCTTTGCATGCTACAGTGCCTCATGGTTTAGTAAAACTAACCCATACTCACCTGTGGACACAATCTATAATTGTGATGAGAGTATTATAAGAATACCCAAGAGTCCTAAAGGTTCCTTAAACCTCCCCTTAAACTATGATACATGAGTTCTCAAAATATATATATGAACATTAAAAATTTATGTCAAGATAGGAATATAAATATTCCAACCATCATCCATAAACAAAACATGTCCAAATAGCTCTTCAAAGTTCCATAAGCAACTCTGTATCCAATGGCATAAAGCTACCATTACCTGCACATTTAGATGAAAACCACAAAACTAACACTTGTTGCTGACAGCGTCCCGACAACACTTATCAGCGTTGAAGGAACTCTTGTCAGCGTTAGACAATAATATCTCCAACAATGGCAAAATAACACTTGACAGCGTTGCATTTACCTTTGTCAGTGTTAGAAAGATGTGGAAAATCTAAATCATCACAAAGACCAATAACAATGCATTATCCTGTACATACTTTTACAAAAAGGTTCCAAAACACATATTAAGTGAGATTAACCATTCCAATATTTGTTACCAAATATTGAAATCTTCCAGCATCAAAAGGTTTAGTTAATAAATCAGCTACATTATCTTCAGTATCTACCCTATCTGGTTGTATTAAACCTTTCTCAAAGCAATCTCTTATAAAATGATGTCTAATTTCTATGTGTTTGGTTTTAGAATGATGTACAGGATTTTTAATAATGCATAAAGTACTGTTATTGTCTACAAAAATCTTGGTATGCATAAAATTATACCCATAATCCAACAGCTGGTTCTGAATCCATAAGACTTGTCCACAACAAGCAGCTGCAGCAACATATTCTGCTTCAGTTGTAGAGTTTGCCACCACTGTTTGTTTCTTGCATTGCCAAGATATTAATCTGCTCCCAAGAAATTGGCATCCACCAGTTGTGGATTTCCTATCAAACTTGTCACCACCATAATCACTGTCTGAATATGCAATAAGGTCCAAAGGAGAATCTTTTGGGTACCATAATCCAAGATCTGGATAACATCTTAAGTACCTAAAAATTCTCTTCACAGCAAAAAGGTGACATTCTTTGGGAGTCACTTGATGGCGTGCACATGCACACACAGCAAACATGATGTCAGGTCTTGAGGCTGTAAGATACATCAATGATCCAATCATTGATCTATAGTGCCTAACATCCACATCCTTTCCAGCTCCAATTTTTCCCCAAGGGTATTGCCTATCCATAGGAGTGGAAGCCTCCTTCTCATGTGGAGAAAAACCATATTTCTTCAAGATTTCAGCTACATACTTGTCTTGGGAGATGAAGATACCATCTTCTTTCTGCTGAACTTGTAAACCTAGAAAGAAGTTCATCTCACCCATTGCACTCATCTTGAATTTATCTGTCATGAGCTTGGAAAAATCCTCACTCATTTTTGGATCAGTAGACCCAAAAATGATGTCATCAACATAGACCTGCACCAGCAACACATGTTTTCCTTTCTTCTTTGTAAATAGTGTCTGATCTATGGTGCCCCTTTTGAAACCATTTTCCACCAAGTAGGTGGACAATGTACCATACCATGCTCTTGGGGCTTGATGAAGTCCATACATTGCCTTCTTTACTCTATAAACCTTGTCTGGATTTTCAGGATCTTCAAAACCAGGAGGCTGCATTACATAAACCTCCTCAACAATTGTGCCATAGAGGAAAGCACTCTTCACATCCATTTGATAAACAGTAAAATTCATGCAAGAAGCATAAGCTAAGAAAATTCTGATAGCTTCAATTCTTGCAACTGGAGCAAAGACTTCTTCATAATCTATTCCTTCCTCTTGTGTATAACCTTGAGCTACCAAACGTGCCTTGTTTCTGACCACAATGCCTCTTTCATCTTTCTTGTTCCTTAGAACCCATCTTGTCCCAATTGGTCTCACATATCTAGGACAATCAACCAGCTCCCAAACATCCTGTATAGCAAATTGGTGAAGCTCATCCTGCATTGCTTCCACCCAACTTGGTTCTTTGAGAGCATCAAAAATCTTCTTGGGTTCTTCCTGTGACAGAAAACAGGCAAACAAACATGCTTGTACAAGAGGGGTATCAACCTTCTTGTGTATATTGGCAATAAATCCACCAAGACCTTGATGGGATCTTCTTGTCTGAACTGGAGCCATAACATCACCAATGATTTGAGATGTGGGGTGATCCTTTGCTGTGGAAGTGAGAACTCCTCCTTCAAAAAGTCTGGTGTCCTCAATTTCACGCTCCATGTTGCCAATATCTTCTTCAGATTCTTCTTGATCAACAGGAATCTCTTCATGGATATTGGAAGGTCCACCCTGTTCAAAATGGGAAGAGAAAAGCTGTGTAAAGGTGTCTCCAAAGTCTGATCCTTGTTTGTCAGCGTTTGGGCTAACAGCGCTTGAACTGGTGTTGTCAGCGTTGGAGCCATCAGCGTCTGAATTGGTCGTGTCAGCGCTTGATTTCCCTTTGTCAGCGCCTGAAGAATCATGCATGTTTGTATTTGGTGGTATTTGAACACCACCATTATCTTTCCTTGCAGCAGTAGCAGCAGCATAATACTCATCTGTCCATATAGGAAGTGTAACATATTCTTGTGTGGGAGATGATTCAACTGCTGGTGGTCCATCCTCCTTAGCAACCTGTATACCTGAAACATTACCAATTCTCTTTTCCAAAACACTTGAAGTTACCTTCACAATGTCTGGATCAGTAACAGGCATATAACTTAAAGCTCTAGATAAAGGTTCTAAGTCAAACAACCAATTTGGACCACTCTCAGGATCACTAGGTTTACTTTCTAAAAACCTAACATGTACTTTTTCAAGTATACGTTTTTCCTTTTTAATGTAAACCCTATATCCTTTACTCTGCACTGAATAACCCATGAAGTAGCCTTCATCACCTTTTGAATCAAATTTACCTAGGGCCTCACTAGTTTCTAAAACAACTACATGACAACCAAATGGCTTGAGAAAGCCAATGTTGGGCTTCCTTCCCCAAAGTAATTCATAAGGTGTCTTATTATGTATCTTGTTGACCAATGCCCTATTCTGAACATAACAAGCTGTGTTAACAGCTTCAGCCCAAAAGGCTATTGGAAAGTGGGCATCAGCCAACATGGTTCTGGCTGCTTCAATAAGGGTCCTATTCTTCCTTTCAGCAACCCCATTTTGCTGTGGGGTTCTAGCTATGCTAAACTGCCTAGTAATCCCTTTCTTGGCACAAAAATCATCCAACAACTGATTTCTAAACTCACCCCCATTGTCACTTCTAATAATTTTGACCTCATTACCATTCTTCTTTTCAATTTGGGTAATGAAATTAATCAGACTTAGGGCAGTTTCACTTTTCTTGGCTAAAAAGAAAGTCCATGTAAACCTGGAGTAATCATCAGTAATGACAAAACAATATGATTTACCCTTCAAACTTTCTATATTAGTTGGACCAAAGAGGTCCATATGCAATAAGTGAAGGGGTTTAGAACTAGAGTGCACCTGTTTAGACCTGAATGAGACCTTGTGCTGCTTGCCCTTAAGGCATGCAACACAAGAGTGGTCATTGTGGAAAGCCTTTTCAGGCAAACCATCAACTAAACCAAGCCTCACAAGCCTATTAATATTCTTAAAGTTTATGTGCCCTAGTCTCCTGTGCCAAAGATTACTTTCATCTACTGAGGCTTTAGCATACAGACATGACATTTTATTATTTACCTTAATCCCATTAAGATTCACATTATATATGTCTTTATGCCTTGGTGTTCTAAAATCTATGTATTTCTCCTCAGGGAGCTTATAATCTTTGCTTAACACCAAGCACTCAGTATCTGTGAAAAGAACCTTATTTTTGTTATCACACACTTGTGATACACTAAACAAATTATAATCCAGGTCTTTCACCAAGAAGACATTATCAAACCTTAGATTGTTGGTGACAAGGGTTCCTTTTCCTGTGATTGTGCCGTAGCCACCCCCAAAGTATACCTTATCACCATCTTGAATAGGAGAGAAATTGGTCAGATAGTCTTCCTTTCCTGTCATGTGCCTTGAGCATCCACTATCCCAGTATCCATAATCATTGATCTTCTTCTGAATGCCCTGCACATAAAGAAAACACATTAGTTTTCTTTGGGAACCCAAGCCTTGGAAGACTTGGATTCATTTGGTTGTTCAACAAGAACAGACTTGGTTCTCATAACAACCCCATTTTCATCTCTGTTTGAATGAAATTCCCAGTTAACCCCAATTGGTGTGGACAATGCCTTAGAAATATAATGAAACCTGTTGCATGTCATAGAAATACCAGTATTATTAGGGTTCTGGTCTTGTTTTGGTCTCCATGTTAAGCTAGTAGAAGCTTTAGACCTATTTCCCTGTGGTTGCAAATACCTAGGTTTAGCAGTGTGTCTGTCAGCGCTGAAATTACTCCTGTCAGCGCCCCGATTGCTCTTATCAGTGTTGAACCTAGGGTTTGCTACAGGAACCCATTGCCTATTTGACCAAGTATTTGACTTTTGAAAAGGTCTTAGGCCTTGTGTGTTAGACCCTCTAGAAAAGAATGGGGCTGGTCTAACAACTTGTGAACTTTTGTTCACAAAGGTATTGGGTCTGACAGTGTTTGACCTATGTTGACTTTTGTCAGCGCTGAAATGGTTCCTGTCAGCGTTGACATTGGAAGCGTTGACACATTTGTAGGCCAAATGTGAAAAGCTACCACATGTGTAACAAGCTTTTCTAGACATAGTCTTAGGTCTAGAAGCAAAGAAGCCTGTTCCATGGTTACTAACTTGGCTTTTTGGTGACCTAGTATTCCTATACATCTCTGCATATTTAACACTAGGTTTTCTAACAGCTTGTGGGCCAAGGTCAACAGGTTTGCCAGTGGTGGGGTGTGTGATCTTAATAGGTTTAGGATCATCAATTGGTTTTGTGATTGGTGTGGGCTCATTTGGACTTTCACACAATAACCCTCCCTTAACAAACAAAGTGTGGTTAGCTTTCTTCCACTCTTCTAGGTCAGTCAGCTTTTGCTGATATTCCTCAACTGGGGAAGTCACTCTAGGTGGAGGAATAAACTCCTCCTCTTGGCATTCTGGCAAGCCAGTCCAAGATAAGTCCTTTGATTGGACACCATAGAAATCCCCAGCTGGTGGTGGAACAACAGTATAATTATTCATCCCAATCCCACTCATATCCTTAGAGTCTCTTTGTTTGCTAACACACTCTCCTAGGGATTGTGTGGCCTTATCAAACCTCTGGATTTTAAGACTCACATTATCTTTATTTTTGTTAGCCTCCTCTAACTGAGCTATCAAATCAAGATTAACCCTATTTACTATATCTTGCACATCTTTACTCTGAAATAACTCATGTTTTAAGATGTTTATTTGATCCTTTAAATCAAACTCCATTTTCTTATACTCAGCTACTGTCTTTTCTGTTTGGGTAAGAGCAATTTGATAGTTAGATACTTTGCATCTTTCAGTACTTGCCTCATCTAATAATTTAACTATCTCTTGTTTTAATTTTTCAGTATTTAAACGACAACCCTTAGAACAGAAAGCATCATCATATACCTCATTGTCTGATGAAGAGGAGGAGTGTGCCATGAGAGCATATTCAGCATGCTCTTCTTTAACTTCAGCAACCAAAGCTCTGTCCTCTTCCTTATTCTTAGCCATCCAGCTCCAATCCCATTCTCCAACGCCATCAATTTGTTGAACAGCAACCATGGCCTTGGGATCTGGGTTCTTAATCATTTGGCTAGAAGGCTTCCCAGCATCAGATCTCCTTGGAGATCTACATTCCCTCATAAAGTGCCCCATCCTATGACAGTTGTAGCACTCCACCTTGGACTTGTCAAAGCCAGCAACATCCTTAGCATTAAAGGTCATCTTCTTCTTGAACCTTTTATTGAACCTGTTTGCTCTTAAACTTACAAGAGCCATAGTCCACTTGATGTCCATCTCTTCCAATTGTTCATCACTTATCTGCTCAAGATCTTCATAAGTAATCCTTGAATCACTAGGCAAAGAAGCAATGAATGCACACACAGTATCAAGATCAAAACCAGCAGGTTTAATTCTATCAGCGCCATGATTGTGTGTGTCAGCGCTTGAGTACAAAGCGTTGACAGGATATGATCCAGCGCTGACAGATTGACATCCAGCGCTGACACCTTGAGATCCAGTTGCTGAATGTCCATAGAAGTTCATGGAATCAAATTGGCCTTCACTTTGTGAAAAGAAAGCCATGTTGCTGCTGGAAGATTTGTTATCACTCTCCAATTGCCATTCATTCTCCAACAGTCTTAGTTTGTTGAAGATGTCATCAAACCTGGAAGTCTTGTGGGTGTTATTGACAAGAATAGATCTTGTCTCAATCTTCCATACATCACCAAGGCTTTTGAGAAAAGTAGCATTTAATTCAGGGTCATCAATCTGTTTTCCCATGAAGGAAAGTTGACTTGTGATGTCAAGAAGTCTACTTCTCACACTGCTGAGATTCTCATTAGGTTGAGCTTTAAAGACAGCATACTCATGCAAGAGTTGCTTCTTCTTTTCTTCTTTTGTGTCAGCATTGCCACCATGTGCTACTTCAAGAGCTTCCCAAAGCTCTTTTGCAGACTCAAAACGTTTGTACTTATGCTGATTCTCATGACCTAGGGCATGTTTCAAGATGTTCAAAATTTTCATGTCCACCCTCTTCTTGGCTATATCTTCAACAGCTACCGCTCTCCCATCTTCAGGCTTTTCCACTTTATCAGCTTCAGGATAATTAGGAACAGCTGTCCTTGCGGCAATTGCAGCAGTAATCTTTGCTGCTTTATCGAATGTGTTCCCATATTCGATAATTTCCCAAAGAGTGTAGTCATGAATAGCTATGTATTGCTCAAAATTGGATTTCCATAGCTCAAAGTTCCTGGCATCAAACATGGGAATTTTGATACTAGGGTTTGAGAAGTTGTTTTGAAGCAAAGCAGGAGGTTGATTTGTGCCAGACATGATGTTTTTAGGGTTTTGAGAATTTTAGGGTTTTTAGGGTTTGGTGTTTTAGGGTTCTGCGTTACTTAAAGATCAAAAGTTTCTCAACAAGCTCTGATACCACTTGTTGATCCCAAACTTAGATCGATTAGCTTTGTGTATACGAGATTAGATCAAGTATAACACGTAGAGAAACCTTTGCTTATGAATAAAGTAACAAAGTGTTATGCGGAATTAACACTTGATCTAAAACACAATGATGTTAAACAAACTTTCACTTGTATTAGAATAATCGTGTTGATTACAATGAAAGGTTTAACTTGCGAATACTATGAAAACTGATATCTGACTTTAACCTAAAAGACCTTCTTTTATAGAACAAGAAGTCTTGTACAATAAGCTACGAATCAACTATTCTAGGTAAAGATAATAATAGAAAATACAATGTCGTGCTTATCTTTACCATACATAAATAAAGAAACAAATAAACAAAAGATATTCTATCAGTGTCAATCTTCAGGGCTGTCAGCGTTGACTTCTATCAGCGTCCAAAGTCAATCTATCAGCGTTGACTTTCTTCTTATCAGCGTTTGGTGATCTGACCCATATTTTATTCCCAACAGTTGAGGTGTGGATGAAGGATTTTCCTTATTGAGTGTTTCATGAATAGGCTTTGAAATTGGAGAAATGGGAGCATTTTGAGGTGGTGAAGTAGAGGTAGAGGGCTTGTTACAAGTAGGAGCACAAGTGGGTTGAACAATAGGAGGTTTAGGAGGTGAAGGATCCTTTGTTGTTGTTCCACTCCTTGTTGCAATAGCATTGACATTGGCCCGTGGGTTTGTTTGTGTGTTGGAAGGTAAAGCCCCTTGTGGTCTTTGATTTAATACCACCAAAACTCTATTGAATTGGTCATTCATTTTCTTCTCCATAGCTTGGAACTTCCTTTCATTCTCTTGATTCATTTTTTGCAAGAGATCCATTGTGTTAAACTCTTGTGGCACATAACCTTGAAAACCTTGAGGTTGGAAAGGTAAAGGTTGGGTATTAAGTCCTTGAGTTGGTGGATAAAAGGTATTTGCTTGAGGTTGAAATTGATTGGGTGCCTTGTAGTTATTTCCTTGGTATGGTGGTCTTTGCCCTTGATTCCTTGGTAAAATTTGAGGAGGATTTTGTTGAATTTGGGTGGGTAGTTGGGGTGGGAAGCCGGGTGGAGTAAGGTAATTTTGGGATTTGTAAGAAAGGTTATTTGGATTAATATTAGGCTTGAAGTGTTCACGATGTTCCTCTTGGTAAGCATAGCATTCCCCTTGATACCCTTGCACCTTATCACATTGTTCATAAGAATGGGGACCTCCACAAGTAACACAAGAAATGGTGATGGCATTCACATTATTTGAGGAATTGTTCAATGACAAGTTCTTAAAAGCTTGAAGCATTTCTAGTTGTACTTGCAAATTCTTCTCACTATCTCTATCCATCCTTTGAAAAATCTCTTCTTGAAACTTGAGGAGTTGGTTGTCACAAGGGGTTTGAGAATTGTTTTGGATAACATGAACCTTTTCTTCAAATGGATTGTTTGTTTGAACCATTGCCTTAGTCGCAATGATGTCCAAAGCCTCTTGGTAGGTCTTAAGAAGAATATTCCCTCCCGCGGAAGCATTGAGTGAATCTTGGTGGTGAGATTTAAGGCCATCATAGAAGAGGTTGATTTGGTGAACTTGATCCAATCCATGATTAGGGCATCGCCTCCATAGCTCACTATACTCTTCCCAAGCATCACTAAAGGATTGACTAGGTTTTTGTTAAAAGTCCATAATTAAAGTCCTCAAAGCCATAGTCTTATGTGGAGGAAAGAACTTGTTCAAAAACTTAGTGGTGAAACCATCCCATGTGATGATACTATCGGGTGGTTGGGTGTCTAACCAATGCTTAGCAATTCCCTCTAAGGAAAATGACACTAACATCAATCTAATCACCTCATGTGGAACCCCATTATGCTTAATGGTATTGCAAAGAGAAAGGAATCTCTTAAGGTGAGCATGAGGATCCTCATTCTTGTTACCAAAGAAAGGTGATTGTGAAACCATATTGATCATGGATGTATGTAGCTCAAATGTGTTTGCGGGAAATTCGGGAATCTTAATGGCACTAGAATATCCATGAATGTTGGATTGCATACGTTCATACAAAGTACGATTATCAATAGCCATGGCTTCTTGTGGTGGAGTCAAAGCAAGATTCTCGTGATCGGCTTGGTGGACGGTGGTGGTCTTACTCTTTCTCTTTTTCTTCCTTTTCGGAGGAAGAGGTTGTACACCAATCGGTATTTGTGCACGCCCGCGAGTGAGCATGCAACTCAATACGAGGAATGAGAGAGAAGCTCTCGTGTGACTTTGAAGAGAAATGGATTATCCTCTTCGAGTTTCAATATTAAATATCCACAAGAAAATTACAATATATGTATGTACTACTTGGGTGCAAGACCCTCAATGAAGCCTTCCTTCTTAGAATACTTACAAGTGAACGGGGGGTTAGGTGGCGCGAAGCACTTAAGTACCTATTGACCCTTAGATGGCATTTTATAGCACATCGCCTTTCTATTCACTTAAATGTTCGTATTCTTCGAATTGTTGCTTATTGAGAGTATTTATCTATTCTTGCTTTATTTTGTTTGATCGATACACGTGTCAAGGACCGGAACGCCCCTCAACACGGTGTATTGCCTCGGCAATACTTATGGAGAATATGTAGATTGGTTGTTCTTATACGTATACGTATTTATTTATAATAATATATGGAAAATATTTTTGTATTTATGAGTTTTTTTAAGGGAAAATACTATATGTACATAAAAACCGAGAGAATCCAATAATATATATTTTTGGGTGCAATCTCTTAGGAAAAAGATTGCTTTTGGATTTTTTATTTTTTTTTGGTCAATTCTTTAGGAAAAGAATTGTTTTGTTAATTTTTTAGTTTTTATATATTTTTATATTTTTGATTTTTTTATTTGTTTTTGATTTATGATACGTAAAAATAACGTTCACAAAGTGATCGGATCCCAAAAGCCAATGAAAGCCGTCAGTCGATAGTCTCTCGTGTAGTCAAAGAACCGGCAGTGGCGCCATTTGAAATTGAGTATAATGTAGTTCGTTTTTTCTCAGTTCTTGCTAATGGAAAGTCCAACCAATATCGGGTTTATAATTGTTCTTGGTTGTTAAACTTGCTTGGATATTCTATTTGCTAATTCAACAAAGCCTTACAAAATGGAAAAATATTACCTACTTATATGTAAAACAATTTGCAAATTCCAAGTTTTTATTCAAGTAAAATTCAAATTGTAAAATATGAAACTTAAAGGACTGAAAATGTAAATTCTAGGTAAGATAAATGCTTGAAATGTAAATTCTAACAAATCTAAGGACTAAAAGTGTAAATCTGTTAACTACAAGGATCAATTATGCAAATCTGATAACCAACTAACCAAAAATGTAACAAACTAACAACTTGTTAACTCAAAATAACAACTTTTAAAACTGCAAGGACTTATCAAATGCAAACCCTAAAAACTTGGAAGTTTAGCCAAGTTTAAACTCTGATTAGAACAATAGGGACCAAAGTGCAAATTCCAAAACTATTTAAGCAAAAACGGGTTATGGATGAAAATAAGCTCGTTTGAGCTTATTTCTTAACCAAATTTAATGAGACAAGTTTCAAAACTTTTCAAATCCAAAATAAGCTACGTGTGTCAAAGGAAATTGGCTGAAGTTTTGAAATAAGCAAATTAGCACTTATCAATAAGCCCAAAATAAGCTGTAGCAAAAACTAAACAGTCACAACTTGATTTTTTGATTGAGACTGATTAAGCAACTCAATTAATGAACGGGAAATCAAACTAGAACATTTTTCATCAAGAAATAAGCTAGGAATCTGAATTAAGCTGAAAATGGGCTTATCGTTGACCAACGTTGACCAACTTATTTTTCAAAAAGTTGAAACTTCCAAAAATCAAGTAACTCAATGTTTTAAGAGGATTTGTGAAGAAAAATGGCCATGTTAATGAAGAGAATAAGGAGATACAAATTTCCAGTTTCAAGTTACAGAAACTTGACTTAAGTTTGCTTAACTGAATTTTGCTTATTCCTGACTGATTATTGAACACTGTAGAAAATCCTCTTGGAATATGAATCTCTATGAAATAAGCTATGATTGAGAACAAATTTGGTGCAATTTCATCTAGAAATGAATGAGTACTGATCAAATCAAAATGGCAAGTTCTAAAAGACAAATCTGAATGAAATCAACCCAAACATTTTTGATGCCATTTGCTTGTTTGACCTTCTTTTTTACTTGTAAATGACTTGAAACACCTTATTTTCACCTTTTAACTGCAAATGAACCTTAAAACACCAAAACTCAATTCTTTAAAACTCTTTTTAAGCTAATCCCAAACACTCCTTTAACTGATATTACAAACTTTTACAAAGACTTTTTAAGAACTGAATTAAGCTGAATCAAATGCTTTTAACTTCCAAACTTAATACTCCAAATGAACTGATTTAAGACTACAAGTGAGCACTAAGAGCAACAAGGACCATAAAAGATGCAAGTACCAAATTTCTACTGAAAATAAGCTAAAACTAGACTTAATCCAAAACTAAGAACAAGAAAACAGATTAAGCTACAAGTAATCAGGATCAAACAAAGAGCAACTCTAAACAGCTTTTATCATACCAACACCAAGATTACACTAAGAAAGAAAGCATGCAGTTGACTTATTGAGAGGAATTGAAACAAGAGCTTTTAGAACCTATTGTAGTAAACCTCTGAGAAGAAGAGGAGCGCTGAGCTCTCTTAGCCTAGTGATAACCACCACCTTATCACTAGGACACAATCAATCAACAAGAACAGCTAACAAATCAACAGTCATCATCATTCTGCTTGAAATCTTCAAAAATCAATGGAATGAACTGAATTCTACAAGAACAGCTAACAAACTCCTTCAAGGTCAGTTATGATCAATCTATGATCATAGCAAACACAAAACAGCAACTCAAGTATCCAAGATCAGCAGGTTATGAACAGTAATATCAAGAACAGTTTTGGCGGGAAATGGAAGATTTGAATTTTATTCAATGAAAAACGGTTACAAAGTTGTTGGAAGGTAAGTAACTAACTAACTAACTCAAGAGTTTGTCAGACTCTTGAGTAGCTAGGGTAAAAATGAAGGAAAGGGAAAGAAATTTAAGAACTATGTGTTTTTACAAAATTAAGCTACCAATGACAAATGAAGTCCTATCCATCTATTTATAGGCATGAAGAAGATGGTTGTTGGGGTTGGTGACGTGTCAGGACCAATCCCAACTTTCCACGTGGACAATTCTGCAAATTCCCTCTTCCAAGTATGAACACAAATTGGGCTTTTCTTCATTAATTGATTTCATGTTAATTGATTTGCACCATTGTGTTCGTCTCTTCAAAATGATCAACTTTGGTGTTGAAATCTTCTCATGAAATGGCTTGTAGCTCAAACGCGATCCTGGTGAAAATTTTGGATGAAGAAGACGCCACGTGTCAGCATGTAATTGGCTATAAATTGGTCACACGGATCATACTGTTGAGATTGGATATTAAATGCAAAGCGGCTGAGTGGGAATTTATTGCTCAATCCGTGTGACTTGTTTACTCTTCTCTCATTGGCTAATATGGTATCACATGGATTAAACTTTGGATAACTTTCAAATGTTGGCAGAATTAGTCCTTATACTTGGCAGATTGTTGTTTTGAGCTAGGAGCTTCATTCTTTTGACCTATTTGGTCCTTCAACTTTCATTCTTGAAAAAAATGGTCCTTTGACTGAGTTGACTTGAGAGTTGACCAAGTTTGACTTGAATCTTGACTTTCACAATATTTGCACTTTAGTCCTTCAACTTTGACAACTTGTCAAGATAGGTCCTTGTACTTCAAAGTCTTGTCACTTTTGATCCTTCTTTGTCTTTTTCATCCATTTGAGCTTGATTTTTCTTTGTTTGCTTGAAAATGTATCCTTTTACCTACACAAGTGCACACAAACACAAACATACCACATAACACTGTTTTTGCAAGATAAATTGGTATTTTGCTTCATGTTTTAGGGTTATTTGTTGTTAAAAGGATATGAGTTTAAGCTCATATCACACCCCGTGGTTTGCAGACATTGCAAACTACTTAGCGGGTGGTATTCTCATCAAAGGGTTAACATCCCAACAAAAGAAGAAGTTCTTGAATGATGTTACGACTTACTTTTGGGATGACCCTTTTCTATTCAAACAATGTGCTGATCTGATCATTCGTCGATGTGTTGACGGACCGGCAGCTTTTGACATTCTCCAAGCTTGCCACAAAGGACCCACCGGTGGTCACTTTGGTCCCAACTACACCGCTAAGAAAGTGTTTGATTCTGGATTCTATTGGCCCACCATTTATCGTGACGCTCACGAAATGGTTAAGCATTGTGATGTTTGCCAACGCCAAGGCAAGATCACACATAATGATTAGATGCCTCAAAATTTCATACAGGAATGTGAAATCTTTGATGTATGGGGCATCGACTTTATGGGGCCATTTCCATCCTCCAAAGGGAACAAGTACATCCTCGTCGCCGTCGACTACGTTTCTAAATGGGTTGAAGCCAAGGCTCTCCCTACGAATGATGCGAGGGTGGTTGTGAACTTTTTGAAGCAGCTTTTCGCTCGATTTGGCGTTCCTCGTGCTATAATCAGTGACCGTGGGACTCATTTTTGCAACGATCAACTTGCAAGAGTCATGGCTAAGTATGGTGTCAATCACCGTCTTTCCACCGCCTATCATCCCCAAACCAATGGGCAAGCCGAGATATCCAACCGTGGCTTGAAGAGAATTTTGGAGCGTACTGTGGGAGAGCATCGCGCCGCGTGGGCCGATAAGTTAGATGATGCTCTGTGGGCTTTCCGTACTGCTTACAAGACCCCGATCGGTTGTACACCTTATCGTCTTGTGTACGGGAAAGCCTGCCACCTCCCAATCGAGTTGGAACATAAGGCGCACTGGGCCTTGAAGTGGGCTAACTTCGACATCAACAAAGCCGGTGATCATCGCAAGGATCAACTCAACGAGCTAAATGAACTGAGGAATGAAGCTTATGAGAACTCGCTGATCTACAAGGAGAAGACGAAGATCATTCATGACGCAAAAATCAAGAACCGAGAGTTCCACGTTGGTGATCAAGTCTTACTTTTCAACTCTCGGTTGAAGATCTTCTCTGGCAAGTTGAAGAGCCGCTGGTCTGGTCCATTCACTGTCGCCAAAGTCTTTCCGTATGGGACCATTGAGCTTTCTCAGCCAAATGGGCCCAATTTCAAGGTGAATAGCCAGCGTCTGAAACTGTACTTTGGTGAGGACATCTCTCAGGAGATGATTCCATCCCTCACCACGTTCCCCATAAACTAAATTGGGTCGAGTCAGGCTCGTGACTCGGTGAACAAAAACAAGCGCTTCTCGGGAGGCAACCCGTGATCTATCCTTTACTGCTTTCCTAATAAGTGTAGGGGGAGCCCCGCATATGTTTGTTGTCTTGTTTCTTGTGCTGTGCAGGGATTAACGCTTCAAAGATCCACCTTGATGACTTTTGACGAACCGTGATACCGTGTTCCCATCTTCCCGGTTCTATCCTAAACTCTTGTGATTCAATATTTCATATTTTATATATGTTCACATTTGAATTCACTTTAGTTGTCCTTTCCTTAGCAAGATTTAAACAAAGTGCACAATGTCCTAAGTGTAGGGGAGTTTACTCCCACATGCTTAAACATTGAGGACAATGTTTATCTCAAGTGTAGGGGGACTTCTATCGAAGTAAGTGGTCTTTTCCATGAATTTGCCCTCATTTTAACCGGAAAATTTAATTTTTCGACATTTTTCAAAATTTTTAATCTATTTTGGCCTAGTTGTATAGTTGTATTTCCCTTTGTAATGTTTATTTTCTTTCCATTGCTAGAATAATTTTTCAATAAAGTGGTTTTAGATTTTTCTTAGTCGTGAACATTTTGACTCAACCCGAGTTTACTTACCTAAGTTTACTCTAGCTAATATCCTTAACGTGTTTAAGTCAAGTTTTGCTAGGCTTTTATATAGGGAGCTATAAAACGGGAAAGTCTTAACTCTCACGGGTTAAGAACAAGAACTTTTCGCAAGTTCCTATAATTGATCCTAGAGAGTTGTTTATCAAGGGAACTTTAAAATGCGATTTCTAAAACTTGAAAAAGTCTAAGAATTTGCAAGATCCTATAGGCAACTCGAAAACCCAAAACTTTGATTTAATAGGCTAAGCATCCACGAGTCTCATTCCTTGAGATTTTAAACTGTGGAGAACGAGAGATGATAGAGTGAATTATAAGTTTGGTATTCTTTCGTGAATTTATGTGAGTTAATTATAAGCCTATTCTCCCTCCGCTTGTTAATAAATTTATCTGCAATAAATAAGGTTGTACGATTTAAAAGGTTACTTAGCTTCTAGCCCCAGATCGTTTAAAAGTTGCTCGGTACGGATTAGAGTTCATAGCCAAGGCATAACTTATTGAAGCGGGATGCGAAGATTGGCGAGTCCGAAAAGGCCCTAACAAGGCATGAGGGCTACATTTTGTTGCTAAAGATCCAAAAGTGATGTGAAGAAACATTTATCGAAAATCAATATGAAGGATCGAGACACACGACGAAAAGCAAGAACTCCCCAAAAGTCATGGAGAAGTCTATCCGAAAAGACCCTAACAAGGTATGAGGATAAATAGATCCAAGTCCTAAAAGGAGGTGGATCGTTGTATATCGAAGTCCAAAATAAAGATTGGAGAAAAATAAAGAAGTCGTGGTCCAAAGATGAAGAATCTCTCAAAACTTCAATTGAAGAAATTTCTATTATGAAGAGAAGACCATAATTTCAAGAACGTCTCTCAAAGATTCGAAGTATGAAGTCGCTGCCAAATATCGGTCCGAGAAAGGTCTCAAATCGTGAAGCGAGTTATGCCAAGATATGAACTTTATGAGGTCCCGAGAAGCAGTTTTAAAAGATTTGGTCCTTAGCTAACTATTGATTAAATCGTTCACCTTATTTTCGGCATAAATAACTATCGAAATAAGTCAAACAATGCATCCTCGTGATCATTCAAGACAAAAATAAAATATAAGAGATACACCTAGGAATAAGGGAGTCTAAGTGAATAATTGGCCCACATGAGTTCGTGATAGTTTGCTAACTTATAATAACAATGATCTCGATTTTAAGCTTGGTATGGGGAACGTGAAACTTGAGGATGATAAACGTTCATGGCCGCCAAAACCCAATGTAAGCTTTTAATTTCTTTACTTGTTCTATCTTTTCATGTTTAGAATTTAATAAAGACCAAGATGGGTTATTTATGATGGAAATTGTAAACCGTGCTTTAAAATTAATGCATTGCATGAGGGCATTGCAATGGTCAAGTGTAGGGGATTTAATAAGTGTGAAAACACTTACCCTTTTACAACTTATTTCCTATAAAAACCAGACCAAAACGTGTGATTTATGTCGTAAAAGTCGGAATTATGCGTGGTTTGTGTTTTTATTGTGTTTTAGGACCAAAATATGAAAAAGGAAGAAAACACGGGTTTTTACGGGCTTTTATCGAAGAAAACGGGAAAAGACGAAGTCAAAGGATCAAGAGTGCAAAAAGAACGGAAGTCCAAGGCCTATTCTGAAGATTTATCGAAGAAAAAGTCTAAAGGCGGAAGTTTAACGAAGTCGAAGAACTTGAGTCTAATAGAAGAAGAAAATTAAAAGACAAGTTCAAATCCCGAGACGACAAAGACAAAGAATTAAAGTCGAGTCGAGAAAACGTGAAGAAAGCAAGAAAGAAGATGCAACACATGCACTCCTTCCACCTTCCCTATAAATACCCTCCTAATAGTCATTAGGAGGGTGGTTAGATAGTTTTAGTTAATTTTCACTTTTTCATTTTTCTAGTTTTAGAGAGAGAAAGTCTTAAACTTTCTCTCACTAAATTTCATCTTCTTTCTTAATCTTTTAAGATTAAACATCTTTGTATTGCTTATTTCCATTAATCAAGTTCTATTTTAAGCTTTTAATCCTTAATCTCATTCTACTTTTCTTTGATCTAGATTGATTTTGGTGCGATTATCATATGATCCGTGTTGTTCTAATTGATTTCGTGCTTAAAAAGTTAGTCTTTTGATCATTTCATAAGTTTTCATTTGATTAAGCTTTAAGACTTTTGTGCTTATTGGCTTATTTTTATGATTAGCTTATTTACTTATAAAAGTTTTCCTTAAAAAGTTTATGTTTTTATTGATTGATCCAAAAGTTGCTTATTTTGAGGTTGAATAAGTTGAGATTAGTGCTTATTTGATCCGATTTGATTTTGATTCGTCCTAGTTTGAGGGTTAGCTTATAATTTTTAGCTTATTCCTTAAGCTTTTAACCGAATCCCACCAAATTCGGAAAGGGATTAACCCCCTTTCCGATCGAACATTCCGAGCAGCCAACCCCTCTTTCCGATTGAACAATCGGAAAAGGGTTTCTCCTTATTCCGATTTAACAACCCTTATTCCGATCTAGTGATCGGATTAGGGTTTTCATTTTCCGATCTTAGTCCTCTTTGAACATTCCGATTGGATATTTTTGCATGTGTTCCGATTTGAACCACCACTGTATTCCGATTGTAGTTGTTTGCTCCATATTCCGATAGGTGCTATCCCTTGTCATTCCGATTGGGCAGTTTTGGGTTTATTCCGATTAGATCATTTCATATATTCCGATTGGGTATTTTATCCCACATTCCGACGGCCTGATTTCTCCATATTCCGACCACCAGATCGGAATACATTCCGATCTGGGTTTGTTTTGGCTTATCCCGATTGAGTTGTTTTGGTGAATTCCGATCTTACTTTCTTTTAGTACTTTTCAACTAAGTTCTTATTTTTAGAAAATTTTCCAAGTGTTAGTTTTATGTAGTGTGCTAGTACTTTTCCATTGTTACCTTTAAGTTTACAAGCATTTATTTTTACTCGTCATTCTAGTTTTAATCTTTATTCTTCCATTTTACTCAACGACACTTTAATTACTTGCTTATAGTTTAAAATAGACAAACAAACCAAACCATTCTCTTGATTCACCAAAAGACGATTAAGTCGCACTTAAGACCGGTTTTCAATTCGAAAGGATTCGGACGATAAAGATTTTATACCTAGCCAAAAGCGAAGTATTAACTAGTATACGTTCCGTAATAAATTAGATTCGAAAGCATGAATAAGCTTTACAAACAACATGTTGAAGGAGTATAAAGGAATATTAAGTAAGACACTCTTCAAAAAGCACGTATAGTAAACAAATTAGCGAATTAGCATGTTCTTTTGATTCAAATATCTATATAAATAATTCATGTAGTCGTGTAATCAAGTTCAATCATAAAAATATCAACCGTATGAATTACTATACGTTTGCGGGACGGTTCGGTTCACTTAGTTGGACGATTTTAACTATCCATTGCGAGATAGATAATTATTATTTTACTACCCGAAACCGAATCATACTAGACGAGTAACCGGACATACGGTTACCCGAAATGAGCGGTTACTCGCGGTTCGGGTCACGGTAACCATTTTATAAGTTTAATCAAATTTAACTTTATAAATAATAACATGTTCTTAGATATAAAGTGTCTTTTTCGTCTAATTACATGACATTAAATAGGTAAGAGTCGTATAAAATTATTTCATTGCAGAATTTGCATTCGAATATTCATACATAACATATTAACAAAAACTATTTAGTCGACGTTTATAAACTGATTATATTATGGATAAGTTTGGTACAAATCTCGTCCCGATTTAGCGCTCCTGATTTTCTCCCAATCTAAAAATTTATGTACCGATCCTGTATCGAACGGGATTCGGATATCGGTACCAGTACGGGTGTAACACCCCATTTTGATAAATGGAATATCACAGGATAATTATGGCGTGTCATCAAAGCATGCAAAGTAATATGTCATAAACATACATGACCAAACGAAACATTTAATATAAAAACGATTTCATTAATTCATAAATGTTTACAAAATGATTGAAAGGAAAATACAATTTATTTAAGCAAGACTACACTACTCCTAACTAGAAATTACACTAAGGAAATAGATGATTACAATAAAAAAATGAGGGTTCTTATAGTTGAAGAAGGAGGTGTTGGTGAAGTGTATAATCAATCCTGAGCTGTTTGATTGCCTTGGATACCATTCCAATCATCATATGAGCCGTTTGATTACTGCCACATCTAATCCACCAATCGCAAGGTTTAGGATTGCCAGGGTGGACACATATGATGTTTATCTCTTACTTATGTGGCTAAGAACGAATCCAATGCTTGACTTGCTTCAATCCCACGTGCCATTCTTCTGATTTTAATCTTTTTGAATCCCTAATTTTAGGGTTCTTAAGCTGCAAATATTTCCCCCTTTATTTCTTCGTTTCTTTTTTCTTTCTTTTCTTTTTGTTTGTTTTGACCACACCTTTTGACCAAAAATATATAGCAGCGTAATATTTCTACTCTTTTCTTCTTCTTTTCTTTTTGGACTTGCTTCTACTAATTCTAGGACCCTTCTTGGGCTTTTATTATTAACTCCAAATTTAGACGTGGCTTGGCTAGATGGGGTGAATCTTGTATATTCTCCAGAAGCCCATTGAGATCAAGTGGCCCTCATCTAGGCCTATTAACTTAAATCCACGAATAAAACGATCCCGACTCTTGACTTTTTACAAAACTTCATTCTCGTGTCGGTTTTTGCCGGTATTGTGATCTTCAATAGTTTTTTAAAGCATTTTCTTGTTTTATTTCACGTTTTATAAGGTAGATGATACGAGTGTTTCCACTCATATCAGTCTTGAAACCTATTGGATCACAACACCACACAAGCAAATTTCAAACTCCTAAACTTATCAAAAGCTGTATGTCAAACAACTTTTGATAAAGCTTAAGGAATAGTAAGCTTAAAACAATAATAACCAAATTTATTGGAAAAATCTTGAAACCAAAAATTTTGCAAGTAAGAAAAAGTAGCCAAACTGGAATAAAACTTTGATGCAAAACCGCACAATTCCTTGGATTTGTCAAGTCCAGGAAACCATGATCACTTTGCATCAAAGGGTCCCAATTGCTTAACAGCTTTTGAAAGTTTTTGGTAAAATTGATCAATTCAAAACATAAATTTAAAAACATAAATTTAAATGAACTTGAAAGTAAAAAGGAACTGAGTTTGCAAGGCCAAAACAATTATTAAATTAATCCTTAAATTGGGATTACAAAACTAGAACAAAAGAAAATGAAAAATACTAATGCCCTTATATAATGGGCCACGGATTGTTCTAGAATGGAGGAAAGCTAAAACCCTAATGCTTGTGGATTGCCAACATTGCCCTTGGATATTCAGAATGATGCTAATTTGATTCCTTTCTTGTTTGAACAGTTTTGAAGTCAAAATCGTAGTCATGTGATCTCTGCTGTTGATGAAATAATGCAAGCAGTTTAGATTGATCTTAGCCATTCATTGTTGCTTTGGAGACCAAGTAAACTCATTGAGGCCATTGGATTGTTGTCACATGTTGTCATTTTGTCAAAGTGTAGCTTTTGTGGGGCAGGGGAGGTCTGGGCAACACACATGGGTGATGTGGCAAAGGTTTTGACGATGAGGATGTATTTAGAAAACGTTTAATTAACAAACTGGAGCTAATTATTAATGTTCCCTTTGATTTGATAGGTTAATCGAATTCGGGTTTATGGATTTTGAGGATTAGTTGAAAAGTGGGATTACATCTATTTAGGGGGGGGGGGAGAGTGTTTACCACCTAAATATAATATTAAATTAAGTTTAAACTTAATTAATACTTTATCTAGACGAGTTGGGTTTGGGCTTGGATGTGGTATGGTAGTGGGCTGGTCGGGTTTATGGTATTAATGGGTTTTGGTTTATACACGTTTGGCTCTCAGTCTTCTAGCAAACTTGCATTCTCATCCCAGATATTTTTGGCAGATTTTAGGGCACTATCCTTTGATAAAATCTTTGGCCATTTGTCACATTTGGTCCTTGTGTACTTTAATAACTTGAATAAGGACTTCTTTTGCCATTTGAACATTCTTCAAGGGTTGTTTTTGTATAATGATCAAACTTTACGGATCAAACTTGTATATTTGAGATTTACAAGGGTTAAAGTGTCATTTCTTCAAACTTAGAGGACCAATCTTGTACATTCTTCAAACTTCAAGGGTATTTTTGGAGAATCCACAATCGGGTCCGGTACTTTGTGTAGCTTCGTTTTCCGTATTCGTTATTGTTTGATTCTTGTGATTTCACGATATCCGAACCTACAAACACACATTGAACAAATACAAAGGTTTTTGCACGGTTTTTATGATATTTGTATACATTATAAGCCCGATTTAAGTAACGAGACCATGTATAATTGTAGTCTCATCACCCAGTTGCGCTGGTTGCCCTGGTCCCTTTTGTTAAAAAACTTTATTTTGGACCCGTTGTATACTACCCCCTTGGTGGTCTGTTTTTGCAAATTTCCCTATATTAAATGATAAGAGGGGAGTTATTTTGGATACCAAACTTTTCATGGATATGAGAGGATTCATCCTCACCATACATCTCATCCCCATATAAAGGATAAGATTAAATATATTTAATTTTTCACCTATTTTTAATAATTTAAATACCTCATAAACTGTTAAGTGTTAAACGAAAAAAATATGCCATTGCGACGAGCATTTAATTATTGTTATACAGATATACACTATGATATACTTTTGAAGAATTTTTTTTTGTTTTTTTCGCGTTCTTAATATTTACGTGAAATATCATATATGATAATATCGTTTCATCAGATACAATAGCAGTGTTAAATTATAAATTATTGTTAAATCATATATGATATTGGTTTATATCATATATAATAAGTTATATCAAATATGATACTGGTGTTACATCATATATAATATTAGTATCATATATGATCATTTTTGAAAAAAAAAACCCGTGAAAAAACGAATTTTTTTGTCTAAAATGTATCATATAGCATATCTATAGAAAGATAATTAAATGCTCTTTACAATGATATATTTTTTTCGGCATAACGATTAATGGTTTAAAAGATATTAATGTTTAAAAAAAAGATAAAAATAGATTTGTATTTACTCATTTGATTAAAATAGATATTAAAAAAAAATTCGTTGATATTCAAATAAAATTTAATATCCGAATAACTTAAATTTAAATAATAAACATAAAAGTATAAAATTAATAGTAAAAGTTATCATATCATAACTACATATAAAGCAAATTATACACTCTCTTCTTATTAAATGCTTCAAAAAATTTAAGTAATCTAAATTATAAAGCATGATGTACAATACTTCTAATGTACAATATAAGTTTTAAATCTTTATTTACAACTATTAAATTCACATATACATCAATTCAACACATATAATCAATGTTATAATTAAAATCAATGTTATAATTAAAAATACTCTTTTACTCAAATACAAATAGTATAACACATGATACAATTTATTTAATCCTCAAAAATAAAAAAATATGTAATACAAAAACTGATTCAATATGTACAATTAATTGATAAGCTAACTTAAATTTACGCATTTAAGAAAACATAATGTACAAACTAGCTAGACTGGTCTTCAAGTCATACAATTATTAGAGGTAAAGTTTTTAATATTTATGAGACTTAGGTAACAACATCCTGAAATTATGTGTCTTTTTTACAACACCATCACATTTCAATAACAACTGCACTTTAACATTTTATTATGAAATAGTGTGCGATCAATTTATTTTTTAAAATTATCGTTAAACATAAAGTCGTTATCACGAATAACATGTAATTAAAAAATATATCCAGCCAATAATTTTGATTAAAAAATATCTGTTGCTGCATTAGCTGCTAGTTTTATGTAACATAAATATAAAATATAGATACGTATAGATGGATTTTGAAAGATATTTTAAAAATAAAATAAAGAAACGTCGCTTTTAACAAAGCTATAATAATATCTACCGAGTATTAAATGGAGAGGGGGAAAAGATATTAAAATTAAAAAAAAGAGAAGAAACAAAATAGTGATTGGCATTATCTAATACTAGTATCTGGTCTGCTGGGTGGAGAGAAGTGATTAGCTTTGCCATCTTCTCACACTTATCATGAATAAAATAATAAAATAAGAAAGTGGGAGTCATATAACTAAACACTCCACTAATATAAATATAAATATAAATTATAATAAAGTGAGTCATATAAAGACTTTGTTTGTATTTGAGTCATCATCATCAACATCATTCAGATGCAAACATAGATAGAGAGAGAGAGACAAAGTCAATTTGGTTATCATCATCAGAGTGTGTAAAAAAGAGTTGAGTGGTGAGTGGTGGAGATGGGATCGGTGGCATGGGCAGAGAACGTGACGATAAGGGCGGAGGAGGGGGAGAGTGAAGAAGGTGGTGGGTATAACCCGACTGATGCGGTGTTATTTGTTGGGATCTCATTAGTGTTAGGAATTGCTTCTAGGCATTTGCTCAGAGGGACCCGAGTTCCCTACACTGTTGCTCTTCTTGTTCTTGGTATCGCCATGGGTTCTTTAGGTACTCTACTTCTCATTTTCCTTTCCTTTCCTATTTATTATCTCCCACAACTCAACTCAACTGGAGACTTATACTCACTAAATACTCCACACACTCACAAACTAAATGGGCCCACTTTGTGTAACTCACCGGAGGTGAGAAACCTACCTTTTCTGTTACCACGCGGGCGACTTTATGGTAACTCACCTCCACCGTGAGTTTAATACCCAGCCTAAGCAGGAACTGCTTATTTCATATTAATAATTGAATTTTCATTAGTAATTGCATATGAGTGGAAACTTTTATCATATTATTAACTTTTCAACTACCACTACCATTTACCAAAAAATTACTTACTTATTTTTAAGAAAAAAAGTAAGCAATCCCAAACACCCTCTTAATATAATACTCCAAGGTGTTTGTTTTATTCCAAACAAGAGTAAGTGGAAAAAAAGACAAGTATTTTTGGGGTTTGCTTAAAAGTTAAAAATAAGCAGAAAAGTGAAAATATTTAGCAATCTCAAAAACTTTTGTGGTCGAGCTCAAATATAAGCTGACAATAATTCGAGCTAATGATGCATGAACTTTTTGACTTTATTTTCTACTATAGGAAAAACATTGGCCTTTTGAGCTCATATACACTCCTATGCACTTTATAGCTGAACTGTATATGAACTTGTGAACCATATACTTTTGCCATTGAGGTGATGTACTAATTGAATACCAAAACTTGAACGAGTCTAAGTTAGGTGTAGTATTTTGTTCACGTCTAAGTGGAAAAAAAAAAGAGATTTGATTAGTTTAAGGTGGATGATTGATAAACTTGTCTAATCGACTAGTTAAAGGTGGTCACTTTTTGCAAAAGGGTGAGTACCTTTAACATTGTTTAATAAAAGGCACTACTCAGAGAATTTTAGAATATGCATTTACGACTTTTTGGTTCCACTACCCTTTTTCTTGGTAGAATCTCAGAAATTAAATAATTAATGCACTATATCATGCAAAATAAGCTTTTGAGTCATAAAACATTTTAGCAATATATTTTAATGTTAGTTAGGTATGTTCAATAATATACCCATCAGTGACAAAAAGAAAACGGTTATTAAGATTTGGGCACAATGGTCAATATTAGTTTTTAAGATTTGGATGTCACTAGCAATAGTATGGAATCAAGACATCTTCAATACATATGTCACTATTAACTATGCACACCGAAAACATAATTTAGTTGTGGATTATGATGTATATTGCGGAGATACTGGTGGAAGACAAAAAGGGTTAACTCAAAGCGATGGCATTCGTTTCAATATGCATATTATATAATGACAGTTTGAATTAATGAAAGTTACCAATCCGTTTCAATATGCGGGTATAGACGCAGATGCTGGATTAGCGTAGACCAGGGTACCTTTATCATTATAACAAAAATCAAAAGTAAACTTTCTTTAGGTCGAATCCCTTATTTTCTAGAAAATGAGTTTACAGTAGTGGTACTAAGAAATGTATAACGTGTTTTATGCATGAATCTACCAGAAGTTCGGTATCTTATTATTTACTAATCCAGAAATCTTCATTCTGCAGAATACGGAACAAGCCATGGGTTAGGAAAGGTTGGTGATGGAATTCGTATTTGTAAGTTGAATAAACTCCTTTGGTTTCAAAAGAACGGGTAATTACACACGTGCTTTCTCTGACATGCTTACATTCGGATCATGTGCAGGGGCAAATATTGATCCTGATCTATTATTAGCTGTTTTTCTCCCTGCTCTTCTTTTTGAAAGTTCATTTTCCATGGAGGTGCACCAAATAAAGGTTGACCGCTGCACTTCATTTTCTTACTTAATATGAGTTACTTGAAACTTGGTATTAGAATATATCTCCTGTATTATGTATATATGGAATGTATATTGCATCCATAATTATCTTATAGTTAGTTAGGATGGATATGTATTAACTCTTGTATATAAACCCCTTGGGGATAATGAATGAGACAACGATCATCCTCTTACATGGTATCAGGCCTCCCTAATACCTAAACCTAAAAATCGCCTCCTTCATTTTCTAATCATCTTATCTTCAGTTTTTAGCCTCTCTAATGGCAGAACAAAAGATCCATCCAGCCCTCACTATCTCCAGCATCAAAAACATCTTTACTGTTGAACTCAGTTTCGAGAATGGCCAGTACCTATCTTGGTCGGAACTTTTCAAGATCCATTGTCGTGCATACAAGGTTATTGACCACATCAACGACCCATCCTTCAATATGTAAGGCGTCGGTGTACCATCTCTCGCCCCACGACAACCGAACGTCCCTCCACTACCTCCACTACCCCTACCCCTACCCCTGCTCGTACCATTCACACGCGTAGCATGTCAGGTATTTCCAAACAAATAAAACAAATAAACCCTATCAATCTTGCAGCCATCATCTCTCCTTGTCCAGTTCCCCGTAACCCGAAAGATGCTTTGTCTGATCCCAATTGGAAAAATGCCATGATTGACGAGTATAATGCTCTTATCGAGAATAAGACTTGGGTACTTGTACCTCGTACTAATGATATGCATGTTATACGTTCTATGTGAATATTTCGCCATAAAATGCGATCAGATGGTTCTTTTGAGCAATACAAAGCTCGCTTGGTTGGTGATGGCAGGTCTCAACAAGTTGGAGTGGATTGTGATGAAACTTTTAGTCCCGTGGTTAAACCCGCGACTATTCGTATGGTTCTGAGTTTGGCAATTTCCAAGTCTTGGTCTATCCATCAATTGGATGTTAAAAACGCTTTCTTACATGGTACACTTCATGAAACCGTATACATGCATCAACCAATGGGTTTTCGTGATTCTAAACATCCTGACTACGTGTGCTTATTAAAGAAGTCCCTTTATGGCTTGAAGCAAGCACCTCGTGCTTGGTACCAACGTTTTGCAGATTTTGTGTATACGATTGGTTTTGTCCATAGTAAATCAGATCATTCTTTGTTCATATACCAAAAGGGCACGGACTTGGCTTATCTTCTACTTTATGTTGATGATATTATCCTTACCACATCTTCTGATGCACTTCGACATTCTCTTATTGATCTTCTTGCTCAAGAGTTTGCCATGAAGGATCTAGGACCATTGAACTATTTTTTGGGTATTGCAGTTCAACGACATCAACATGGACTGTTTCTTAGCCAGTCGCAGTATGCTTCAGAAATCATTGAAAGGGCTGTGATACGAACTTGCTGATGATTTTATTAATAATGAAGAAAAACAGAAAACAAAGAACAATAAACCCTAATCTAAAGCTGTTCCAAGTCCGAAGACCGGTTCTATTCCCCTCCTTCTCTACAGAATATGACCCTATCCCTCTTTATAATAAAAGATCCCTAAACTTAACTTGGTCCCTAAGATAATGCAATAAAGGAAAGTAAATAAACTAATAATTTAACTAATATCAATAGTAATCTGCCATGATCGTATCGTTACTCCGGCCCCCAAAAACACCTTGTCCTCAAGGTGTTGCTTCTGACAATCTTGATTCCTGGATCCCATGTTTTCACTTGTGAACGTGTCTCTAGTCGATCAACATGAAACTGCAAGTGTACCTCCAGAATCGATCGACAAAGTGGCTCTTTGCTTAATCCCGATTTATCAAGAAAATACAAACGATCTTCGAGTATCCTATCAAACAGCAAGTATGATCCATGTTTCAGCCCCGCCTCAGCCCCCGTGTCGTGAACCTTGGCACACACAATTCCGCCTTTCTCTTCTTCTCCAATCTTGTCTTCAGCAAATAGTGCACCAGAATTTGTAGGGGGCTTAAATTGCACACCATTCTTGTCATTCGTTTTCTTTGGATCGAGTTTGTTCGAGTCTTCTAACTCCATGAAGTCCATCCCCTGATTCCTTCCAACAGCATTGCTCGGTTCAGCCTGGAATTTAGGCAATTCAAACCCAAGGTCATCATAGTTCCGTCTTGCTGCATCGTGTAGACGAGGTGGTGGTACATACACGTTTGCCTTTGCTGTCGGTTTAGAAGTTGATGTTTGTGTTGAAGCCTTCCCTAAGATCAACAGTTTCAATTCCTCAATTTTTTGCTCAAGTTTTTGATCAAAATCTGCTTTTAGACTTTCAAACCCCTCTTTTAACTCTCCAAAACCTTCGTCAAACTTTGTCTCCAACGCATCCATTCTTGCATTTGCCTCTGCCTTATACTCAGTGAGCTCAGAATACACATCAGCAACTCTTTTGTTCGTCATGTCTTCTGATGAACAGTGATTCGTGAACAGTGATTCGTGAACAGTGATTCGTGAACAGTGATTCGTGAACAGTGTTTCGTGAACAGTGTTTCGTGAACAGTGTTTCGTGAACAGTGTTTCGTGAACAGTGATTCGTGAACAGTGATTCGTGAACAGTGAGAACGTTTTGGCCCAGATCTGCTCTGATACCAATTTGATACGAACTTATAATGAAGAAAAACAGAAAACAAAGAACAATAAACCCTAATCTAAAGCTGTTCCAAGTCCGAAGACCGGTTCTATTCCCCTCCTTCTCTACAGAATATGACCCTATCCCTATTTATAATAAAAGATCCCTAAACTTAACTTGGTCCCTAAGATAATGCAATAAAGGAAAGTAAATAAACTAATAATTTAACTAATATCAATAGTAATCTGCCATGATCGTATCAGGCTGGTATGTCATCATGTAAATCTTCTTCCACACCTGTTGACACTAAGGCCAAACTGAGTGCTAATTCTGGACATTCTTATTCTGATCCAACGCACTATCGAAGTCATGCGGGGGCTTTACAATATCTTACATTTACACGCCCCGACATCTCTTATGCCGTGCAACAAATCTGCCTACACATGCATGATCCACGAGAGGAACACATGACAGCGCTTAAGCGTATCATACGCTATGTTCAAGGTACTTTACATTATGGATTACATCTTTATAAGTCACCCTCTTCCGCTTTAGTCTCCTACACCGATGCTGATTGGGGAGGGTGTCCAGATACTCGTTGCTCGACCTCTGGGTATTGTGTATACCTTGGTGATAACCTGATTTCATGGTCTTCGAAGCGACAACCTACACTTTCACGCTCAAGTGCTGAAGCGGAATACCGCGGGGTTGCTAATGTGGTTTCCGAGTCTTGTTGGCTGCGCAATCTTCTCCTTGAACTACATTGTCCTCTTCAAAAGGCCACTCTTGTTTATTGTGATAATGTGAGTGCCATTTTTCTTTCGGGCAATCCGGTACAACATCAACGTACCAAACATATCGAGATGGATATTCATTTTGTACGTGAAAAGGTGGCACGTGGTGAAGTTCGCGTTTTACATGTTCCATCCCGCTATCATATTGCCGACATTCTTACCAAAGGCTTGCCTCGTGTTTTGTTTGATGATTTTCGAGACAGTCTCAGCGTCCATCCTCCTCCCACTTCGACTGCGGGGTCTATTAGAATATTAGAATATATCTCCTGTATTATGTATATATGGAATGTATATTGCATCCATAATTATCTTATAGTTAGTTAGGATGGATATGTATTAACTCTTGTATATAAACCCCTTGGGGATAATGAATGAGACAACGATCATTCTCTTACACTTGGATTGCACAGAACTTTTCCCTTGAGTGTCATGATTCTATGTTATTATAACAACTCTTTGCAAATTGATGACTGTGAATAGACTGCTGTTAAAAACACCCTGAAAGCTGGGAATTGTTATTATTTAATCTTTCTGAAGGCCAATAGAACAGGATTGTGTGAATACAATGATAGAACTTAAGTGGATCACTGGATCCTGATACTTGTTAACGCATTAAAACACCTTTCATAAATGTGATACTTGGTATCAAAGAAGACTTCAATATTCAACTGCAAATAATATGTGTTAAGATTTCACCTACAACTTGTCATGATTCAGTCTTCATATCTTTGCAGAAATGTATGGCGCAAATGGTAATTCTTGCCGGGCCTGGGGTTCTCATATCCACATTTATTCTTGGTGCAGCTTTGAAGGTTTGCTTACATAAAACATGTTGGAATCTTTCTGCTAGAGATGTCTGTCATTTACTGTATTCTAAGAACATTTAAATTTCTTAACTGCAGCTAATTTTTCCATATAACTGGAGCTGGAAGACATCATTGCTGCTTGGAGGACTTCTAAGTGCTACAGATCCTGTTGCAGTGGTTGCTTTGTTAAAAGAGCTTGGTGCAAGCAAAAAACTAAGTACTATTATTGAAGGAGAATCATTAATGAATGATGGGTACCAATTTTCTGTCACGTTATAAACTTGTTGATTCAGACATGGGATTATATCCATGAGTCATATAGTCCTATATTCTATGATATGTTAGTTAGGTTTAAGTTTTTACCATGTGGATAACAAGCTGCTTTTTTAATATGCAGGACGGCTATTGTTGTCTATACACTTTTTTTTCGAATGGTAACTGGATCGACTTTCGGCTGGGGGGCTGTCATTAAGTTTTTAGCTACAGTATCTCTTGGAGCGTAAGTGTTTTATCTTGAATTCGGAATGATGTGTTTACGGTTGATTTGATAGAATTATTATTTTGATCCAGTGTAGGAATGGGTATTGCATTTGGTCTGGTGTCTTATTTGTGGCTTGGATTTATTTTCAATGATACAGTGATAGAAATCACATTGACTCTAGCTGTGAGCTACCTTGCTTACTTCACGGTATGTTACCAGCTATACTTACTTTTCGATATGATTATTGAACCCTCTGTTATTGTTAAGATTATTGATCTAGCTAGTCTGAAAAGTTGTACTTGTTATGCTGCCGTTAATGGCTAATCATTTGCATACGCAATATTGTTTAATTCATTTCAATAGAACTTTTTGTAGTTTATGATTAAACTGGATCCACAATTGAGCATTATCATTTGTGAGCATTAAGTTTTGTTTCGGAGTTGTGATTTGTACCGAGTTGAGTGATGAGATTTTATCCATGTGATTCCTTTTTGTTCATTTACCTGTCGTTGCCAGACCCACATAAGAAGCATCAACATAAACATCTTTTCTATCTCCTTCTACTGTGAGTATCTATGGAAGGATTGAATCATAAGCATTAAGAATTACATAAACTTACTCGGTCTCTACTAAACAGAAGTTTCGTTTAGAGCGGAAGTTACATTCATGCTTGTGTATTTATTTCATGTTAAGATTAGGTTCATCATAAGACCATCAGTGGTGTACTCGCGTAGATATTAACCTCTTTTTTTCGTCAAATGGCGTGGCTACGGGCACCATATAAACTACCATGGGTCTGCTGGCTGTGGTCATTAGATATACATCAGTCCAAATAAGAGGTATAACATAAATGGAAACTCAAAACTTAGAGTGGGCTTTTGAGTCGTGCCTTGCTTTCATTGGCCCTATCTCCCCACCCTCAGTTGTCTCTCTTTCTTTCGTTGATGCTTTAACTTGGTTTTTAATTGAACTCACCAAGTTGTGGAACTCGTGTCATTTTCTATTATCACCAAGTTGCGGAACTCATTTCACTAATTATATATTGAATCATATGTTTTCTGTTTACACAACAGCTATCGCAAGTTTTGTTCGTGTAGTTGAAAATGCTGTAGCTTAATATGATATCTACAATATAGCCTTATATCTCGAGTCTGATTATAATATTAGATTCAATTGGTACTCATAACCATTTGCACAACATCTTTATTTGCTAACATTTTGATACGTATCCTTTTATCATATTTAAATATTACATCTAGTGATTCATTTTGTGTTTGTAACTGAAAGAGTATTGGTTAACTCCAATTTCTATGTACCTGACCTAACTCATAAATATCTTTACCACAATACTAAGTAGGGCGTGCAGTTGTAAACTTGACTTTTTGAGTAAACATCTTTGATTCTCATTAGACTTGGTAAGGGGTTCCTTTGAAAAGCTAGTAGAGACTGATGATCAGTGTGTAATCTCTTTTATGCCAGTTCCTAAACTTGTATTTAATTATTTTGAGGAAGAGATTGCTTTTCAGTACAGTATCTGCACAATAAGTTGTGAGCTTGCTTGACCTGAATGTTTCATAAATACTAATCTGTCGGAAAAAAAATGTTTTAGTCCGTTTATCTATTTTGTATCAACCAACTGTTTCTCCCTTGTGACAGTCTCAAGAAGGTGCTGATATATCGGGAGTATTAACAGTTATGACGCTAGGAATGTAAGTTTAATTGCTTCAACACTATGTTCTATGCCGAAACTATTCAAACTAAACTAATTCAGATAAGAAAATATTTGAACAGGTTCTATGCTGCTGTTGCTAGAACAGCTTTCAAGGGTGAAGGACAACAGAGCTTGCATCATTTCTGGTATTTCTTTTTACCTTTTTGTCTTTTTGTAATATGTAAAAATGAACTCGAAAGGACAACAGGGTGTAAAATTTTCGTCAATTTTCCAGTTCACCAAAAGCAAGGATAATTCATGGCGTACATCAAGTTCTTAAAACATTTGAGGAATCTTAGGGTGTGTTTAGTTGTTGAAAAATGAGAAGTTTTCCAGAGAAGTTTTCTAAGAAAACAGAAAACCTGTTCAAATTGAGTATTTTTGAAATTTCTCTACCGAAAACAGAAAACCTGTTTTCTCATGTTATAACTAAGATTTAGAGAACTTGGGTTTAGAGTTCTCCAGTTTTCAAAAGGTTTTCTGGAGAAAGAGGAGTTGCTCCATTTTCAAGAAAACTAGAGAAGGAAAATTAAGAAAACTTTTCTACAACTAAACGCAGCCTCTTCTGGCTCTGAAGATATTTTAATAAGTATACAGGGTTTACCTGATTGAATCTGATTAAGTTTAAAGAACTCACGAGTCCAGTCACCTTATCAACTTACTGCTGATATAGGAAAAGAGCTATAGCAAACAAGAATGATCTAGAAAATTAATTACATATTTCTACTTGCACCATCTGACGCCTATGTGGTGTATGTATTATCATGGAGAGATATTTATCTTATACATTTCAAAGACGGGCCTCTGGACCTGGAATTGCTGAAATAGAGAAAAGGTCTATCATTTTGTGTTTCTGAAATCAGTCTCCTTTTACTGCGCAGAGTTTCAAGCCTTCTTTTGTACAATAACTTATTCAAAATTAACACGTTTTTAGATGACCACTGTGAATAGAGAATAATTGACTGCATGATTCCTTCTACAAAAAATATGGTATAACTATGCAATAACATACAAAGTGTCATAGTTCTCTCATCCTACCTAGGATGTAGCTCGCTGAGCATGAGATATGATACTAATACACTAAAGTAGCTTATTAATCAAAACTTGTAATAATTGATTTAGTTTATTAGTAGCATTTATTGTCACGAGAATGCCAATTATTCTGTTGTACTGTTTTAAGGCCTTACTCATTTTGAACTTTAGGGAAATGGTGTCATATATAGCTAACACACTTATCTTCATCTTGAGGTATGCATTCTTAGAATCAATCTTCATGTATATCTTTTAGAGATAAATTAATGAAGTGTTATTTAGTAGTTAATTTTTTTTATGTTACAGTGGAGTAGTCATAGCTGATGGTATACTTGGAGGTGACAGCATTCTTAAACATGAGAGTAAGTGCGCTCTTCTTGCTTGTTGCTCATTTCTTCTTATAACTTTCCTCTTTGATGCTGCTTATCTATTTAATGCTGCATAGATTTAGTCTTTTTTTGTCAAACTCACAAATTTGTGTATCTGCTTTGTGAAAATGTAATAAGAAGATAATAAGGACTTCAATAAGAAATCTCGTACACCGTCTAGTAGCCCGCATATATATTTTTCGTGATCATGATCATGGTTAAATGGTGTTTTTCGTGCATAAATGGAATTGTAACTTTTTTCGTTTGAATTAATCCAATTTATGTCATGAATCTGAGGTGCATCGTAATACTTGGCTTCAGTTTTCTGTTACAAGTCAAGCAACTTGGAAGCATTTTTTAAATATTTGCATTCAATTGGCATGATCATAACATATTATGTTACACAGAAAGTGCTTGGGGCTATCTCATCCTTCTATATGTATTGCTACAACTCTCAAGGGCCATAGTAGTTGGATCATTATATCCACTCTTGCGTTATTTCGGTTATGGCTTGGATTGGAAGGAAGCTATTGTTCTTGTGTGGTCTGGTTTAAGAGGTGCTGTGGCATTATCTCTTTCTCTGTCAGTTAAGGCAAGTTTTCCTCAACTCTTAGATAAGTATACATTTAAAAATGTATTTACGAGCCTTAGTATACTTGTTAATTTTCATTCACCTTTTTTTATGAATATAGTGCTAACATCCCTGATGCTGTTTTTGCTTACTAGTTTCTTGTATGCTCTTTTCAGCAATCTAGTGATTCATCACAATGGATTAATCAAGAAACAGGAACGCTGGTACTTATCGTTGGCTATATTTAATTTGCAATAACATGACTGAAACATCTATTGTATCAGATCTAACTATCATCATATCTTATCTGATTGTTTCCTAACCTGTGCAGTTTGTGTTCTTTACCGGTGGAATTGTATTTCTAACACTTATTGTAAATGGATCAACTACTCAGTTTGTTTTGCGGATGCTAGACATGGATAAGCTGTCTGCAGCTAAGGTACAATTATAAATTATATATCCAATTTTTTTATGTATTGTACTAGGGTCGTGTTTTGTAATTTTAGAATCACTATTACAAAATATTGTTCATGTATTTAAGCATCTATTATTCTTTGTGGTAGAGGCGTATACTGGATTTCACTAAGTATGAAATGATGAGCAAAGCACTGGAGGCATTTGGTGATCTTGTTGATGATGAAGAATTAGGACCTGCTGATTGGCCTACTGTCAAGAAATATATCACATGTTTGCATGATGCAGAAGGAGAACGTATCCACCCTCATACTGCAACAGAGAATGATAACGATGTTGAGCACATGCATCTTTCTGATATTCGTGTACGATTTCTAAATGGTAAACAATCTTCTCATGTAATACTCTAACTTCCCCTGTTCCTTATTTTTCATTGTTTCTTTCCTGCTTTTCAGTTAGGTTCATAAATTATCTCAATGCAAATCTTCATATATTAATAGAGATAGCTATAACCCATTACTTATGAAAGGGCGTTATGGGTTATGTTTTAAACCAAACATGTCAAATTAAAAAACTAGCTAAGAAGAGAACCTGTCAAATGGGGCTATCAGGTTGCAACTGGCCTAAAGTATATTTTCAGTGGCTACAAAATCCTAAATCATTTGTTCGAAGAATACTCATTAAAATTACATATTTTATTTTTGTGATCATATTAAAATGGGCAAAAAGTGTTCATTTCACCCACTCGTTTCAAGTTGACACCCCCATTCCCAGCCTGCCGATCTCAAGCTTTCTTACTAAAAGATGTTATTTTCTCATGTCAGGTGTGCAAGCTGCTTATTGGGTAATGCTAGAAGAAGGTAGAATAACCCAGTATACAGCAAATATTCTGATGCAATCTGTCGACGGAGCACTTGATTTGGTCTCATCTGAACCACTATGTGACTGGAATGGGTTGAAACCCAATGTTCACTTCCCTAACTATTATAAGTTTCTGCAAACAAGCACGTTTCCCCGAAAGCTTGTAACCTACTTCACTGTTGAAAGGTTGGAATCTGCTTGTTACATATCTGCTGCCTTTCTCCGTGCACATAGGATTGCACGACAGCAATTACATGACTTCATAGGTAATAATCACATAGGATTCATATGTATTTCTTTCTAAACTCCTTGAGTGTTGAGAAGTTGACTTTTTTAATTCAAAATATTTAAAAAGTTTACTTTTTATACCTGTAACGCTTACTGTAGGTGAGAGTGAAATAGCTTTGGCAATAATTAATGAGAGTGAAGTAGAAGGAGAAGAAGCAAAAAAGTTCCTGGAAGAAGTCCGCATTACTTTTCCACAGGTTAGTTACATTTTACGAACTCTCATTATGACATCCCAAACTTGTGGAGTTGCAGGTGCAATAAAGATTAAATAAAATGCAAGATAGATAAGATTACAACAACCAAGTCCCAGAAATGGTTCTCTTATGGAAGTTTTTCCTAGTTAATTACTTTCAATAATCTAAGATATATAACATGACAATACTTTTTGTTTGGGTAAACGGTTATAGGCGGGCAAAATTTTATATATACGATGCGTATTTACATAGATAATTGTACCGCATGAAAGACACACTCAAGCTTATACTAAGCCAGAAACTAAACGAATATGACATACCATATTCATCAGAGTGTAAGAAAATGATTACTCGTAAAGCATAATATGTTCAGCAAAACATAACAGCAAAAACACTTTTTAATGATTTCCTTGCTGCGGTTTAAACTTCCTGAGTGGCAAGTTTCTGTCTAACTTCTCTAGTCGCTGGTGATAAGCCTAGCCGCGGGCATATGTCTCGGCTGGGTAACCTTACTTTAGCCTGAGCCGTCTGTAATCCAGAAACCATCTTCAATTTTCAATTTTGATCCAGATTGTATCATCAAATTCCCATATTCTCATCATTGTTTTCACAGGAGTAGTAAGTTGAACTTACAACACATTAAATTCATACCTACAATCTGATAAATTTGTTTTATACGTTGCTGTGTTGTATGTTTGTTTTTGTAAATGCCTAGTGTGATAGATTCTTACCGAGAAGGCGAGTCTTCTAACAATACTTATCGTTGACCTTCCCTTGCATCATGGTTAGAAAAAAAGAAAAAGAAACTCACAATTTGCTGCACCTGGTTCCCTACCCCTTGCATCTGGGTGTGATCTTTCATGTATTTCCATACGTGTTTAGGATATGAAGTATGAACAATCAAAGAACAAGTATGGATGTGAATCTCTTTGGCTTTTACAAAAATGAAAGTCAGTTAGATTGAAAAGAATCTTTACCTTTGAAAGATAATAGCCTTTTCTGACCTCACAAAACTGGGATGGATTGCTCCTTGACACTGCAATTTTTTCTGTAACAAAAAAGCTTGAGCGCATCCTCTGTTCTACTCTATTATCATGTAGCCTGAAATAGAGATTCATGGCTTCCATAGGATATATGCGGTACTATTGTTGTATGCACACATTATCTTAGATTTTTAATTCGACCGCTGAAGTTATATTAAGAATTAAGATATCAAGTACGAGTTTCACATTACTTTCTTTTATGAAATAATGAGACTTACATAGACGTGTCTATTATTCATTCAAAATGATAAATAATGATAAACTCTTTTAGGTCTTACGTGTCTTGAAAACAAGGCAAGTTACATATTCGGTGCTCAATCATCTAATTGAATATGTTCAAGATCTTGAAAAGTCTGGTTTATTAGAGGAGAAGGAATTGGTTCATCTCCATGATGCTGTTCAGGTATTCTGTCACAATTATATGCGTCATTTAGTATCTACGTGTTTAAGCTCTCACATAAAATGTTTATTTTTTAATTACAATGCAGACCGACCTAAAGAAACTTCTACGTAATCCTCCTTTAGTTAAGATTCCAAAACCACATGATCTTATTAGTGCCAATCCTTTGTTGGGAGCCCTTCCATCAGCAGTACGTGAACAAATAGCGGGGTCCACTAAAGAGACGATGAAACAGCGTGGTGTGACCCTTTATAGGGAGGGATCCAAACCAATTGGCATTTGGTTGATTTCTAATGGTGTGGTGAAGGTAATAAATTAAATCTGGGAGAAACCACTTGTTACTAATTCATATATGCTGAAGCTCAATTAATAATTTTTATATTTGTATTTTTCTAAAAGTGGGCAAGCAAGAGAATAAGAAACAAGCACTCCTTGCATCCAACATTTGCACACGGAAGTACTTTGGGCCTATATGAGGTGCTGCTTGGAAAGCCTTACATATGTGACATTGTTACTGATTCTGTGGTACTTGGTTTCTTTATTGAAGCTGAAAGGATATTGTCAGTGCTTGGAACAGATCACGCAGTTGAAGATTTTCTGTGGCAGGTAAGGTTACATGAAAGTTATATGGAATTCTTCTTCAGATCATTTGATCATATAGTGATCAAATAATCAGTTTGATACTCGCTGTATCAGCTACAATGAAACTAATTATCAAAGGGTTTATCTAACTACACCTTCTTTAAACCTAGAGTCTTAACCCCTTAGTTCAACCTACTTTTAACCCCATTGGCCTATTTTATCATTGCCAACGTTTTTTTATTATATTGAAAGCAACTAGTGATGTACCTCGGCATCTTTTAGATATAATATATTTGGTTTTCACTATTTTTTCCTGTTGACCTGTTTGTCATGATTAACCTTTCTTTATTATGTTTTAACGGAAGATGTTAACTTTTAAATATTATCATCGCAGGAAAGCTCAATTATACTCTCAAAACTTTTGCTTCCTCAAATCTTCGAGAAAATGACAATGCATGACTTACGGACTCTTGTAGCAGAAAGATCCACTATGAGCACGTACATAACTGGAGAATGCTTTGAAATACCTCAACATATGATTGCTCTATTATTAGAAGGATTCGTCAAAACTCAGGGTACTTTAGAACTTATAACTGCACCTGCTGCGCTATTCCCTTCATATGGTGACCGAAGTTTCCGAGTGTCAGAACTAGCAGGTAATTCAAAATCTATTTGCATCTTGAACATTTACTTATGGGATATTAGTTTACTATGTTCGTTTTACCTTACTTGCGTAGCTTTTGATGCATCCGGCCATGGTAAAGTTTTTCATAAAAGTTAGGTTTGAAATTGCCATACTCATAATCATTACAGTGTGACAAATTTGAACACCCCAAATGTTATTGGGAAATCCTAGTTGGTTTCTTGTTTGGAACCACATTTGGGGTCAAAAGACTGCCGTATTTTAGTAGTTTTGTCAAAGATGAAGCAACGATTCCTTTCACTCAATTTTCTGCACCTGCAAGGTTATATTGATGTGTACAATTGAAAACTTATATCTAGCATATTCATGATCTGTAGTAGTGTTGTCAAAGACGAAGTAACTTTTCTTTAGACTCAATTTTGTGTCCCTACAAGTTTTTATTAAAGAATAAATATATTCATGACCGTAAAGTTAAAAGAAGAATAACTATCTAGCATAATCATGACCTTAAAGTATAATCCATGCTGTTTTAAGTTCATCGGGGTTGCTACTCGCAGTATTTTCACTCTAACAATATAAATCCTATATTGCCGCGAGATCATTTCCACATTCTAGTATACATTTAACCGTCAAATTGGTTGCATACAATAAAATATTTAACCTAATAGATAAATAGTTTTTTTTCCACATTTTATGGTTATAAATTTGTATTCTATCTTATCTCTATAAGAAAATGTATCAGTTTCTTATAAAAAAGTTGACACTGTATTTAATATGTAGCAGGCTATATAAATCAATTATAAGGAAGTTTTACACCATCTCAAGAGTCAAATATGTAGTTTGGGCACTTTAAATATTTGGTGGTTTTGCTCTCCATATGTTTCTACTTGATTAAGGATTAAGAGTAACAGTCATGGGTTTCTTTTGTTGATTTACTCCGAACAAAACATATACGTGAATTTAGTAGATAATATGAATGGAAGCACGGTTCTGATATATGTTTGTGTATAAGAGAAAATCGAGGAATTAAGATAACACAATACTATTTAAAATGCGCAAGATGAGAGAATGGATATGTATAGGGATGTTTGCCTGAATCCAATAACCAAACTGAATGGACAAATTTGGTTGGTTTGGGTATCGGTGATGCATTCTACTATTTTGTTTTCTCGACACACAACTATTCATTTTCCTCATTTTTTCTTATAAATATTGAAACAACCTCGAGACTAATTTTTTTATTTTATTTTCTTTTGTTTCCTGTCGGTGACAAGTTGCAAGCTTCTCTCATCATGCATCGTCCTACGTAGTTGAGACAAGAGCAAGGGTGATCATGTTTGACATTGCGGGATTTGAGACCAGTAGAACCCTTCAGAGGAGAACATCTTCGTTAATATCACACGGTGGCGATAACACTCCAAGATCTCCAACCAGAGAGCATAGTGGCTTAATGAGTTGGCCACAACGCCATACCAAGTCTAGGCAACATCTTGAACATCCTAGTGAGATTGATCAGCACGGGAACAACTTTTCTGCTCGAGCAATGCAACTAAGCATGTATGGAAGCATGGTATGTTCATTGTTTCCTTTATACTTTATATGTTTTAAATATATAGCTAACAAGTTTCCCCAATGTTCCAATATTGTCACTAAAAGTTGTGTACCCTTTTGGTAAGTAGTTAAATCAGATCCAACACTCCTAAGATGTTTACCGGTATTATTGCGAACATTGAATGACAAACTACAAGAAATATAATTTACTACCGAGTTTTTACTAATAAATGTAAGTTGTTTACCACTTTAAAACATAATTAAGCTATCTTACTAAATTATGATTTTACTTACCAATATACCATTATAAGATTTATAGAAAGTACCCCTGAAATAACGCAAGGATATAACTGTTATGTTTCTAAAATGTAACAGAATTTAATAGCGATGTGACCAAAAGGTTTTAGGGTGACGTTAATGAAACATATAGCCTCTTGTAACTACTGTCACTTGAGAATATTTCTGGCCACTGATGACTAACTTCATTTATTTGATTAATCAGATATCTAACGATGGACACAGCCCTCGTGCTTCTCCAAATGGACAAGGGAAGCCACCAAAGAATCAATCTCACACCAGGTCTTACTCAAGGGTCCCACCACCAACAGAGAGCCGACGGCTAATTTCGGTGAAATCAGAAGGTTCTACGACAGTGAGAAAGAACGTGAATGTGGGAGAATTAGCAAGTGAAAGTCTAATAGCTCCACGTGAAAACCCAGACCCAAATGAAACTCGTGAAATGGATTACTCGAGCGATGAGTCTGGTGGTGAGGATGAACATATTGTTAGAATCGATTCGCCAAGTACACTATCTTTCCCCCGAGCTCCCTAAGCTCTCTATTTATATACTTCACATGTAGCTCATTTAGCTATCTTGGTGCTCTCATTATTGGTGTTGATAGAAAGTACAACATGATTAGCTTTTTGCATGTAGTATACCTATCTAGAGATGTTGCATAATAAAATTTGTGGTGCGGTTAAAACGAAAGCATGATAATATATTTGGTATGGTACTGTACATCGTGGATTTACGGGGATATAAGATGATAAATTATTTATGTAATATACCATATCCTTTTTCTTTTCTTCTGGTATCGGCCAGTTGGCTAACTTGTACTCCATAGTATAGTTTTGGCTGGAGTAACAATCTGGGACTAGTCGCAGAAACACCTTTTTCATCATTTTTTTTAAAATCCTTAGCGTAGAGGTGCAAATAAATCGAATAAAACCGGATTTGGATTTTAAAAATTCGGATTTGAAAAAACCGGATTTTCAAAAATCCGGATTCGGATCGGATCGGATTTTTCGGAATCGGTTTTTTCGGATAAAAATGTTCGTATCGGATTTTTTTCGAATAAAAATTTTCGTTAGCGGATTTTTTTTCGGATAAGTTTTTTCGGTTAAAAAAACTTCGGATCGGGTGATTTTCGGTTAAAAATGTTCGTTATCAACTTTTTACGTTATTTTTTTTTTTCGAAATTTAAAACCTCACCATTTATTAAATAAACTTGTTAATAATAATAAAACTATTTTTTTTAAACTATTATATTTAATGTATTCATTTAGAAGCTCAAATAAATTATACACATAACATAATGCTTTTATATTTTATAAAAAGTTCAAAAAAATCCAAAAAAAACCCACAAAAGCCTAAAGAAACCAAAAAGAAAAGCCCAGCTTTATAAAAACCGGTTCTTTTAACCGGTTTTAACCGGTCTCTATATCAAATATTAGTAATTAAAAAAAATTTTAAAAAAAATTATTCAAAATTTAAAATCCGGTTAAATCCGGTTTTTTTGAAAAACGGATAAATCCGATATTTTATCCGGTTTTTATCCGATTTTTCAAAAATTGTAAAATCCGGTCTAACCGGTTCGGATCTAAAAAACCGGACCGAATTAAAAAACCGATTTTTTGAAAAACCGGTTTCGGTTTTTTTCCGGATTTTTAAAAATCCGGTTTTGTATTTGCACCTCTACCCTAGCGTATCAATCATTAGCCAAGTAATAAAAATAAGTAAAACAAAAACAAAGCACAAACTCAACTGGTGCTTAATTATAGCATCAACACGAACGACTAGGCGAATCTATCATTTTTTTTGGAACAACGGCTTTTGCTAGAACAAAAAACTACCCAGAATAGGGTTTATTTTAGTAGATACTAGATGAAGACCCGTGTAATACACGGGTAGTTTAAAATATATTATTTGAAATATCTGTAAAAGCAAACGTAACTTTATGATCTTTAAATTTAATCTATGAAACTTCATATTGGTCTAAAAGAACTCATAAGCATTATGCACTATAACTCCTAGCTAGTAAGTACTGTTAGAGGCTTTGTTAGTACTTACTACGTATTAATTTGGGAATGTAACTACGTATTAATTGGGAATGCAACAAAGATAACACAGGTAACTGAAAAAATTCTTCCAAAATGAATCTACGGATATGTAAAAAAATAAGTTTATGCAAATACTGTTGTACATTCTTTTTGCTATAGAAACATGTAGCAATGCTTTGGAACATACTATTACCTCCGATTCATAGTTCATTGCAATTAGTGGAACATACAAAAGTGATGTACATTATTGTTAGCCATAGAAACACATAGTTCGAATGGTGATGTTATTTAAGAAAGAAGAATAAATACTTACGGCTGTGCAAGCCTACAACATTTCATTTATAAAATTATTTTGTGAAAGATACAGTAGTAAACTCAAATTGACAGACACTAATCATTCATAACCAAAAAGTAGGACTTCCCCAATTCTATAAATTTAGCCAACCTTACAATATTGCCACATTTACTTTTTTTATTGTGTTTGACGACGAATTATTACTAAAATAAACACGTAGTCCAGCGATTTCTTCATAGAGCAGCTGATTCTCGAAAACCATGTCCTCGTTCACTCAGTCAACATCAACAACACCTGAAATTTTCACATGCCAGGTTAATATAAAAAAAAGAGTAAAGTGAAAAAATCATCCCTGTCGTTTGTCATAAGTTTGAATTACATCCCTCGTTAATACTTCGCGCAACATACATCATTGTGGTTGTAAAATAGTACACCATACATCCCTGAGGACGGATGGTGCAAATATTTTTCCGTTAAGGGTTAAAAGTGTTTGTTATCTTAGGGGTATTTTAGTCCTTTTACAACCTAGGGATGATTTTTGCACCAAACTTTTCAAAAAAAAAAATTTCCAAAAAAAATTTCAAAAAAATTTCAAATTTTTTTTAAAAAAGTTTCGAAAAATGTTTTCTTTTTTCGAATAATGTTTTTTTTAATGTTTTTTTTTAAGTTTCGAAAATATATTTGAAAAAAGTTTTTTTCAAAAAAATTCAATTCTTTTTTTAAAAAAGTTTTTAAAAATGTTTTTTTTAATGTTTCGAAAAATGTTTTATTTTTCAAAAGTTTTTTTTAAAAAAGTTTTTTTTTCGAAAAACATTTTAAAAAATAACTTTTATAAAAAAAACTTTCGAAGATTAAAAAAAAATTTGAATTTTTTTGAAAAAAAAGTTTTTTAGAAAAGCTTTTTTTTTTAAAAGTTTTTTTTTTCGAAAAACATTTAAAAAAAAACTTTTGAAAAAAAAACTTTTTTCGAAAATTTAAAAAAAAAATTTGAATTTTTTCGAAAAAAAAAATTTTTCAAATTTTTTTTTAAACTTATTTTAAAAAAGAAAACATTTTAAAAATAAAACATTTTTCGAAACATTAAAAAAAACATTTTTCGAAACTTTTATAAAATAAGTTAATTTTTTTTGAAAAAAAGTTTTTCAAATATTTTTTCGAAACTTAAAAAAAACATTTAAAAAAACATTTTTCGAAAAAAGAAAACATTTTTCGAAACTATTTTTAAAAAAATTTGGAATTTTTTTGAAATTTTTTTTTGGAAATTTTTTTTTTTGAAAAGTTAGGTGCAAAAATCATCCCTAGGTTGTAAAAAGACTAAAACACCCCTAAGATAACAAACATTTTTAACCCTTAACGGAAAAATATTTGCACCATCCGTCCTCAGGGATGTATGGTGTACTATTTTACAACCATAATGATGTATATTACGCGAAGTATTAACGAGGGATGTAATTCAAACTTTTGACAAACCACATGGATGATTTTTGCACTTTACTCTAAAAAAAACACCCCCTGAAAATCACATGATCAAGTCACCGCATATTCACAAACAAAAAACTTCTAACTTTCTCACATGCTGCATATTCACAAACAAAAAACTTCTAACTTTTTCACATGCTCAAGTCATCGAAAACAAACTATGAATTTTCAGCTTACATAGCCTGCTTATAGCTAATTTGGTTTTGGACTTATGTTTCATAAGCTCACTTCTTATTTTGAAACTTTTCGGCTTATATAAGTTTATTATGTCATAATGATGGTATATAAGCTGAAAAGTTCAAAATAAGCCACAAAAAGTGAGCTTTATGAAACATAAGCCCAAAATAAAATAAGACATAAGTCGGTTATATAAGCCTAAACAAACACCCACATAACTGGGTCATTTATGGAAAAACATTTGTGGCATATTTGGTGACTCTTAAGCATAACAATCCTTCTCGCTAGGTATTTATCGTTCACAATATAATACTGTAACCCAAGTCTCTTGATGCAATATGACATTGTTGTATAATAAAGACTATAGTGATAATCCTAAACACCTTACATTTTAATTAGCTAGCAACCCCTTACTTTGTACTTGGCATTAAGGTGAGTAACAGATCACACGTGATTTTTAGGAGATATTTTTGCAGGTTACTGTTTTATTAATGACAATAACTGACATGGAGCAAAATGTAAAACCGTGTGTTTTATTATTTTACTAATTCAAAAAAATACGAAGAATGCAACATTAGCTTAAATTTACGTTTCTATTAAACTAAACTTCACAATTAGAATGTCACACTCAATACATAAAGAATGCAACTTGGAGCAAAATGTAAGACCACGTATTTTCAGTGGAGCATCTTTTAACCCATCCATAACGATACCATCATTGTGCATTATTGACCATTGAACAAAAACCATATTCATTTTAAGCTAATAAGCTAAACCCATAAAATAAGCTAATCCAAACACCCCTAAGGGCTTACTTAGTGAAAATTGGGGTTATTATTCATTTCAAAATGGCCAAACATATCATTTAGCGTTCAAACCAACCTAAAGTTAAACACTTAAACATATCATTTAGGGTACAAAACCAACCCAAAGTTAAACACTAAACACATCTACCTTGAGAAAACTATTGAAAAAAAAATTGTTTACTTAATTCTAGCAGGAAATCCTTGAAGACTATAAACACCTTACTATAAGCTTATAAACTACGTTAATCTTATCATCTCTATTGATTGAAAAGCACAATTTGTAAAAGTTATAAAGAAAGTGATAATCTTACTTTTACTAATGACCATGACATACATCTTAAAATGCCCATCTTTATACCGACATTCCGTCCACAAAACATGAGCAGCCACAACTCGACCCCGTTCCTCTGCCTTCAATGTTGATCACTCCTTGCATGAAAAGATTAAAAAATGACATTGCAATCCTGATAATAAAACTGATACTGAAAATTGTAAGAACAAATAACTTGATAGTGTTGATCTGAGTGCTTAGTAAACACTATGTAATAATAGAATTAGTTTAACTACCAATTTAAATCACCAGATCAAGAAATTATTCTATTGAAGTCATAAAAACCTGACTGAAATTTCTTTTGTAACCAACATGCCTAAATCTCATTTTGTTGACACAAAATATCATGTGCAAAGCGAGCAAAAAGATTATTTTTGTTTCAAGGTTTGAACGTGTAGCTCAAAAAACAAACTCACACCCATTATCAAAACCTTTTTATAATAAACTAACCCTGTACACAATGATCTTTCCAGTAAACTGCTACTGTATTTTCTTCTATACCCAAGATGTCAAAATAATTTTTCTTGTAAGAAGACACGTACTATTAAACACTAAGTCTTGAATCTGAAACCACTTCAATTCAAGAACATCAATAATCCTGATTTTTCCAAAAATCACTGCTTACAACCAATGATATTGAATGAGACCGTGATTACAATTTGTCTGATATATTCATACCTGGCTGGAAAACAAATAAGAAAGAATTTCTTAGAAAAATTTGAAAAAAAAAGTAAGTTAAAGCATAGACTTACAATCTAATAAGTACCAGGCTATAAATGCCAACCCTGTCATCAAAATATTCTAACAGAAAACAAAATACTGAGAAACCCAAAGCTCTCCAAAAAAATATATGGACTCAAAATCTAATACATAAAGCTTTTGTAAAAGAAGAATTCAAGCAACTTAATCTAATACCTAAAGGTTTCTGTCACAGTTAGTCAATAAAGAAAAAGATAAATCTAACCTGTTTAAATCAGTTGTACCATATTCTTATCTTTCCTAGAGTGTTGCAGCAGTACTATAGCAACATGTTCAAAATTTTGATCAACAAATGTCGAAGAATCTCTCAATAGAAGAACAATTATAATGATCAGAAATAAATAAAACTTACCATAAAAACCTAAACCAAAACTAAAGAAAAGTTTGGGAGAAACACAACATGGAGAAGATACATGCAGTTTACGGAAGAAACATTGAGATGAAGGTGAATCGATATTCAGGGATAAGATGCAATTTTCACGGACAAGATGCAACACATTCAAATTATAGAAATTTATAAAATCATATAAAGATTAACTGATGAATGAAAACACCACCTTAAAGAAGATACATCGATATATACCGGGCTTGACATTCCTTAAAGAAGATCCATCGATATATACCGGGCTTGACATCATCACTTCAACCATTCAACTTTGAATTAAGATTTCCAAACCTTGAAGATAAAGATAAGAACCTACATTGATTAAAGTTCAAAAAAATAAATTATTTGTTAACTCTAAACCTCTCAATGAAACTAATGCAAATCCTTAAAAAAAGCGCGCCTGAGGCACGCCTAAGTCGTGACTAAGGCTGATGCACACCACTATTGCATCGGACACCCCTATTGTGTTTTTTTGCATTGTAATATTTGTCTTTTTAGTTCGTTTTTCTCGGTATCGATTCGAATTGATCTAACGTTTTTAAGCTTGACTTAATTGTTTTTGGTGGTAAAATCTTGTTTGGAATCTAAGCTACTTTGACAATTTTGACAAGTAAAACTCCTAAAAATGTAAAATAGTATTTTTACTATGTATACGTACTACGCTAAAAACACATTGCCATTACGAAAAACATTTAAATGCACGAAATATAAAAACGAAAATACAAAATTTGAACAGATTACAAATTTAATGTCACAACTAAATTTGATAGCTTACAACATTACAAATTGAAGCAAAATAAAAAAAATGCGAATTATAGAACTAAAAGTGTAAAAATACACTACCACAACTAACTGTTTAGCCCACTACTTACTAACCCAGCAGTTAAAAGTCAAAAAGCCCAACAAGCTATCTAACTAACGGGCCTAACTATTATTAACTAACCATGACTATAATTAAAATGCAAGATCACAGGTACAGGGACTGAAACTTTGTATTACTCAAATTTTACCAATTGCATTAGAACAAAAGAACAGAAATACGTGAATCAAATTCTTTAACGAAGGAAACTGAATAAGAAACAAGTACTAGTTCGTAATCTCTATTGTTATCTTGATCGAAAATTACTCTATTCAATCTCCTAAATGTAATGCAAAATAAGCAAAGTCAAACAAACCAATTCCAAAAACAAGTAATCAAGAGAATGCTCAAATACTAGATGTCAAAAATACAGAAATTCACGTGAACAGTAACTAAACTGAAACTCACTTCCAACACAGTCTGAATCATGAAAACAACGACTCGAAAATGCTTAACCAAACACAGGTTTACAGAAAATTCAGAAAAATCAGGATATAAAAGATAGCTAAATGCACGAATTAAAGTGTAAGGAACTAATGATCAATCTTATACAATCAAATAACGAACAGCAACAGGCAAACAAAATTACTCTAAAACAGTAAGCTATCAGACTAAACTAACGTTCTGCAAAAAATAAAATGGTGCTTGACCTGAACATCCAGGCCAAGTCCGTTGACGGTGAAGCGGAGCGCTGAGCTCGCTTTAGCTATCTGCTACTGTATCATCAGCAACCCCAATCTTCCTATCTATCATTTCACGCCTGCATAAGAACAAAACAGAATTCTACCCGCAAAACTGACATAAACTGACTTTCGATGTAGAACTCTCGGAATGACCACTAGTCATTCTACTGATATGAATGAAAACCTGCAAAACTGAGACATTCAAACAAACAATCCTTGAAATTACAGTTAACCACAAAAGAAGCAGATACTACTTTTATAACCAAATATAACCGAATTCAAACTCTTCTTTAAACTGAACTAGTAGAATGAACAGTAGTAACAAGAACTTCACTAGAAAATCAATTACAGATGAGATAGGAAATCAAATTCTCATGTAGACTCTAATAAAGAAACCTGCATATACTTGAACAAAACCAAAACCTTCGATTCTAATATAACAAATATTAACTGATCATATCAAAATCGTAAAGGTTTTTATACAATCTTTAAGAACAGTATAAGAGACGAAACCAAATCTTGATAACAACAACTTAACTAAATTCGTAACAAACTTACTAACTCAATTTAACTATTTAACCGATTTCAGAGTGAAAGCTTGAAGATGAAAGGAGAAAATCATCAATTTCAGAAATTCGAAATTGCTATATCTAAATTCACAAATTAAACTGAAGAGTAAATGACTTAACAAACTTGACCAAAACTCAACTACTCAACTAATATCATATCAAAAACTCTATAATAAGCTCGAAATCTAGACAGTAATATGAAATAGAAAGAGAGAAAAACTCTGAGATTTCATTAATGGTGAAAACTGAAACGATTCGGTTACAAACTTAAACTGATTAACAGATTCATAAGAAAACTTAAACTGAAACCATCTACCAATTATTCATAAGAGATTTCCTGTAACGACAATAGTAGAAAAGTTAAGAGAAAAAGAATGAGCTTTTTAAAGTGAACAGTAACAGTAGAAGAAGAATTAAGAGAAGATCAAGAAGACTTTAAGAAAAAGCTTGAATTCATTAATGGTGAAAAAAAACAATTGGTTACAAAAGCTTAACAGAATCTAACTGAATTTCTAACTGAAAATCATAAAGCATTTGAGAGAAAAGCTATCTACTTCTAACTACTATGTGTAACACTACTCCTAAGCTAACCCATTGAAATGATGGCCATCGTCTTCTTTTTATAGCCGTCGAGAGGAGAGTTGTGACGTGGCTCCACCAATCAGCGAATGCCACGTATTAAATACGAGGATCTTGATCGTTCTTCATCATATACACATTTGGGGGTTTCTTCGTCTTCCTTCCTTGATCTAATTAAATGGTACCGTCTTGTAGAGGAGAAGACGAGGAGTATTTTTGCTGTTTGAATCTTCGCTTGAATCTTTCAAGATCGTTCTTGATTCTCGATTGCAGGTAATGGAGGTGAAAAGAGGATAATAAACTGCTTCTCTCTCTCTTGAAGAAGAAGGAGAAAACGTGTATGTTTTTTGTGTGTTCGTTTGACTGATTTGGTCAATCTGACCAAAGTAAATAAAATCTTTCCTTTACTTTGCCATTTGGTCCTTTTCTTTACATTACTTTGCAAATGGTTTTAAATCCTTTTAAGTAATTGCCTTTTCATCCTTTGTCTTTTTCAAAATTCCAACTTAAGCCCTTGCTCTTGGTAAATGATGGCAAGTATGGTCCTTGAAAGCATCTTTCGTCTTTTTTCTTCATCTTTTTATCAAATTAGTCCTTGAAAACGCGTCTTTGCTCGAAAATGTATCTTTCTTACCTGAAAACACATGAAACACAAATACACGCATAATTCTGATATTTTAAAGTTAAAATAATGTATTTGACTGTGTTTGAGTGGTTTCTGGATCATTATTGATGAGTGTTTTCACACTTATCACATTGTATATAATTTATAAGTATTTTTTATAAGATTGTCGCCTCGGATACATAATGCGCGTGCTTTCGCCTCGGCGCCTCGGATTTTTGACCCTCGGCGCGCTTCACGCTTTTTAAAACCCAAGGCGTATTCAAAAAGACCATTCAAGTATATTGGGGATTTTGGTTTGTTCGAGAATATAAAACAGAAGTATGAACGCGTAGAGTTCAGTTTACTGTAACGAAAAATTTATAAATATAGGTTAAGTAGACTAATATTTTAGTAACAATATTTCAATATTCCGAAATCTTTTACGTCATCTCATTTCCCTTTCATCCCAAACGTTGTAATGTATCTATCTTGTAATATTTCAATGATCTTTAGCAACCTTCTATGCTCTATAGTGAATTTCCTAAGATACAAAAGAATTTATTACATCTAACCTGAAGCATCATGTATTATGAGAAATGAAGATATACGCCCAATTTAAACGTGTAAGTGCTAATGCGGCTCATAACATTACTAAAGGAGTGTTTGTATTAGCTTATTTATCAAGCATAAAGGTTTCTATGAAATTGGAAAAGCTCACGAGCTCACTTTTGCGGCTTATGACTTTATGAGCTTCTCAACTTCTGGTTATGGCCTACTTTAATTCCATAACCTCAATTTAATAAGCTCATAACCTAAAGGAAAGTGGGTTCATGAACTTTTCGAAAATCAAATAAGCACTTAAGTCCGGAAAATAAGCTATGCCAAACACCCCTTAAGTAGCGGTCAGAATTGGCAAGATCAAACTGCTAACTCAAAGTAGCTTAAGAGGGTAAAACAGCTTAAGAGGGTGCCTAAGATTTCTTAGTTAAGTGCTTTAGTTTTAAGCACCTAAAACACTTCCATACAACCCCGTATAGCAACACTTTTAAGATCAGTTTTCAAACAACAAAAATGACGATGAACGAATGCATACACAACCACTTTAAGCCAAAAAGAATAATTATCTAATTTCAATTCTTTAAACTTAGTGATCAATATATCATAAGAAAATAATCATATATAAAATATCATCTTTACACCATTTAAATCAGTAGTTATTAACCATAAATCATAAGAATGGACTATCTTGAAGAGATCAGTACCTACAATAATTTGGACCAAGCTCCATGTAAGCCGCCATCATATCGACTCATATTGCTCATCGTTCATTTGCTTATATATATCCAACAATTTTGATAAATATACTTTCACCATGAAAACCTAAATCTTGCCTATGGTCATAGTGAAAGCAAAACACTCGTCCTAAAGTAAACAAATGCATTAAATTAGATCAAGTGTCAACGAAAAAAAGCCTTCTCATTGTAAATGCATGTGTTCTTAGTAAAGGGGGTATCATCACTACTGCAAAATCTAGTCCAAAGTCAGAGTTTCTGTTTGCTTATTCTTGAAAATAGAAGTGGTATTAAAAACCATGTATGAATCGCATCCAAATAACCATCTTACACACTAAATCATACACACATAGATCTAAAATTGAAGTACATTTTTAGGCTTCCTCAAATCATTCAAGTTTAGCGTAAAATACGATCAAAATATTAAAAAAAATGCTAAATTATATCATCAAAATAACATAAAACTGATTTCTTTTGCAAATAAAATAGAGAAAGTATCAAAAGGATTTAGTTTAGATTGTAGGATAGCCACGTGAGTATCTCTGGCCCATGCAACTTTAGATATGTATATTGTTAAAACTTGACGTCTTTAATACACATGCTCAATCCCAATATGAGAGGATTGTCATAGGTAATGTCGAGAGAAAGTGAAGCACTATAATTAAATTTTAATACATTATGATATATGATGTCAATGGAAACATGGGGAGCTTGAGATATAACCTTGTGTGCGTTCTTGACTTCTTCAGCACAAATCCCACCGTTGTATGCCATTGCAAGGTTAAATGAACCAACTATTGTTTTAACCCTACAACAATCACATGTTTTGGGTCATATAAGTACATTATGAGTGAAGTAAGCAACGTTTAACTCAAAATGAAGATCAACAACAAACAAAACATAGATTCTTTTAAAAAAACTTATGTGATGTCTCTTGCGAGTTGCTAGTGCATTCAAAATAACTTTTTTTTCATTTAGGCATTTGATCGAACACTTTGTGTTCAGATAGACACATATCATTCATCTCAGTCTAAATTCATATTAAAAGGCCAAAGATTTTGTCAAACAAAGAAAGAAGAAAACAAAACATAGAAAGAACTAACTTATAATATAAAGAAAAAATAGGTGAAAATTAAGGATATACCTTCAAATTCATACCAAACATGTCTCTGTCATATCATCGAACACCTGTTGTGCATCCAAGATACATACACATTACAAAGAAGCATACAATTAGTGACAATAAACAATCTTATAGATTGCACTAGACTAGAAAGGACAACAAACACACAACTCAACAAGAAAGTTAGACAAACAGAACCAACAAATTAAAAATGACGGGTAAAAGAATATAGAAATTGCATAAACACACATTAAAAGAATATAAGAAGAAGAATTGAAAAATGTGACAACCATTAAAGAAGATGTGTAACCTACTTGGGTATCGAAAGCGAGATCAATTTTCTCCTAAAGATCTAACTTTTGATGAAAAATCGAGATGAAGATGGAGTGTTCACTGAGAAAAAGAATAGAACCATGGTTTTATGCAAGTGGATAAGATGCATATCATATCTATATCTCTACTACATATAAAGGAAAAACCATCAAACCTTGAATGTTGAAAAACATTATAATTTAGGAAATGTTGCAAAATTTAATGTGACCTTATGTTGAAGTTGTCAAAAGAAACTATCTCCCAGTTTTATAACACATAAGAGTTTTAAACAAAACCCTAATCCTCTTTCTCTCCCCCGCCCCCTCTCAAAATCATGGCCGCCAATTACAATAATGAGGAGAATATGCTATTGAACCTTCACAAAAAGAAATTGACTGATGGACTTACCCTTCGAACGATTTGATACTCATTCCAAAACCTATGGGGTGATTGTCTAGGTAAGAGTTTATTCATTTTCTGTACAATCTGAATGATAATTTAGTATCGTGTGGGTTATATAGCCTGTTTATATGTAATTCTATTGCATCATGAGTGGAAGCTTTTTATCCAAACTATTGATCTTGATCACGAGGATAGCTTTGACTTCGACCCACATGATGTTACCAAGATATCCTGAGGACACACAGAGGCATCGTCTTGAACCAAATTACTAACAGCTACCTGTCAATGCTCCTAAGAATGCTCATCACAACAATTACCATGGAGGATTCATGAATATGATGCACAAGGATGAGGAGGTATACTTCAATATATGTATCCTCTTTCTTGGAAAGAAAGTTCCTTGTTTGTTATAAGTACTATACTTATATATGATACCTTGAGTTTGCATTGTCTTGCTAATTGTGTCATCTTATTTTTCCCTCCAGATCAATTACTTCCTTTCAAGACACGAGCCTTGTCGTCAAGCTGAGCAGTACACTATTCCTCCTGTTAATTTTTTTGGATATTGTGATAGGGGCAGTTTACTCTTTTTATATATAGGATTGTGGCATATGTAGGCATTATTTATAAGAAGATAATGTGATCAGTGATTGAATTATAATACCACCATTCAATGAGCGATACATTTTGAACTACATCCAGTTAATAATAGACCAAGTTAGTTATCAGTGGCGACTTTACTATAATTACGGTTTAAATATCTTGCTAGCATAGAATAGCACGTCTTATCATATAGCGTTAGAAAACCATGATACTCATTTATGAGTTGTTTTGAGGGAGATTTGCTCTTAAATATCTTTATTTGCTCTAAACTTCTAAGTTGACTGTGTTTCTTTTCTGTAATGCAGTACATGATTGAAAAAGGGAACAACTTCAAGCAGCCTAGAGACAAATACAGGTCCGTCTCTCGAGACAGGTATCTATGTTGTCTTGTTTCTTTATATTTCTGTTAACATGCTCTCAAATTTCATGGATCTGCCAACATGTTTTCCGTTTTCTTCTTTATTGTTTCAGACAAGAACGGTTCATCACAAGAATCGTTGGTGCTATATCTGACGCACGTGTCACCCATAAAATCCGCACAATTTGGATTTCATATTCGTCCAGGTTCGACTTCCTTCTCTTTCTTAAACACAACAAAGGTGTTTGATTCCAATATAATGCATATATACGCAATTACGGTTTTTATTATTTTCTGTTACGAATAGTGCCTATTTTAGCTTGTTAACAATAAAAGACTACATAAATAATGCCAAACAATGAGCATGTTACAAGAAGAATTTGTTCAGCTCCTGATAGGTTAGGTTTGTTCGCACAAAAACTACCAGAGCATAACAAGAACAATTTGATAACAGCAGTTACTATGGGTTGTCTTCTATCAAAACTTTAGACATGATTCAAATTATTTATAGACGTCAAAGAAAACGCTAAAATGTTACAGAAATACCCCATATTGCAATGTTACGAGAATAATTAGGATGCCTAGGCGAGTACCCGGAACAAAAAGTATTGCCTGAATTAGATTTTGTTGTGATACTGGAGACACATAAGTAACGTGTTAGATGAATTATTGTTAGATACAACAATTGGTGAGTTTGTTGCACCCATAGAGTTGCAGGACACATGGATCAGGTGTTAGTGAAGCTGTGCATTTCAGGTATTATATAAGGTTACTCGGACACTCTGTATGTCTGCCCGCTAACCATGACCAAAGATTAGATCATAAAGGAATAGAAATGAACCTGAAGAGGTTCTCTAGGTTTCACAGCTAAACATATAACTTATAGGTGCAATCCTTTAACTTCGAGTTATAATGCAATTTGTTTTACCTTAATAGTGCCTGATGGAATTGGATACATATATTAAGCTCATCTTCCTTGATGTTGAACAAGCATAAAACCATTCACTATGTGAAACAAAACACAGAAGAGATCAAAGATAAAACCAAGTTAACTTATATTCGTTCACTTTGTAACTTCTTATTGACACTTCCTTCACTTTTACATCACTTGCCAATTTATCGTTCACTTTCACATCACTTTCTAATTGATCGTTAATTTAGTGAGCACCTGATTTGAATTTGAAGCTGCAATGAAGAGTGGAGATCGATCCTCATTGAAGCTTCTCTGTGACAAAAAATATCAAGAATCTGAGTATATATCTATTAGAAATAACAAGTTGCATCTATTGTTCTACGCATTGTTCTGAATTTAGCCTTTGTTGATATGTTTAAGCGGGTCTCAAGATGACGGAGAAACTTGGAAATCTTGAAGGTTATATTTGAAATGATACGTGTAGACTATAGATATAAATTAGTGATAAACGTTTCTATGCATGACATTTTCATTATATAACAGTGATTAATTATAACTTTTGTTGAAACGATATTATATTTACATGCAATTGGTTGGAATAATGGTCAAGATGATAATATCTAACTGGGTCAACTAAAAATTGGTCGGAAATTTAATTTTGACTTATGGTATTATTTGAGGATGTTTATATGAACTTTGGGTATTTTTGTCGAAAACTTTATCCGCTATGCGTGATATTTGGCTATTAAATAGAACACTTCAATCTTTTGTCATTATATCTGGAATCGACTAATTACCACAATATCACGTATCGTTAATTATATGTCGCTAGACAATTCCGCAGCTATGCGTGGGTAATCGTCTAGTACCTTATAAAGCATTTACCCCTCATGGTTGAAAGTTGAATGTTGAATGTTGAAAAATTGTGGGTCCTACTAAAAATCTTTACTATCTTATAAAATCCAACCCTTCTTATTTAAGTTTCAGACTTCCAACCCTCCATTTAAGCTTAAATTTACACACACCAAACCAAAATACCATCCAAAACATACATCCGAACCTACAAATAAATTCAAACAAAAAGACCAATAAATCACACACACACACTCACTCTAAAAACAAATACACTCTCATCTAAAACGCCACAAAAAACCTAATTCATCTCATCTCATCTCACAAAAAAACACATCCACCGGCGACACTTCCCTCAACCACCATCATTCGCCACATATCATAAAAAGCTTATCGATCACTAAAACCACCATGTCGCCTACCCAACCACCACATTGGCGAGACCACAAAGACCAATGAGCACTAAAAGTTTTTTTTTTTAAGATTAGAGGTAATTTTTAGTTTTATAATAGATGTGTGTCTATTAATTAAGTATTGAAGGTTTTAATATAAATCTATGAATTTTTTTGTATATTGTATTTTAGCAAATTTGTGACGTTTTGGCTGCCACCACCGTCACTGGAAAACGCCTCTCAGTTGCTGAATAAACCTGATCTGTCCATGCTAAAATATTTGTGTGGCGGAAAAACCAGCGTCTACACATGGTATGTATGATTTAATTTGTTGGTGCTAATTCTTTAAGTTTTCATTGTTTTTTTATATATATACCCATTTTTTTCTAAATCTGAGTTAATATTTTTTTAGTTTTATGTCGCGGGAAAGGGGAAACCATTGCATCCAGTGATGTGGCTTGAATATGTGTTGGCAAAGTATAGCTTTGTTACAAAGTTGTAAGTAAATATATTTACTAATTTTATTATGTAATGTAAAGTTGGATCGTTAACAATTTGTTATAAAATGTATTCTCCAATTGTAAGTTTGTTAGTAATTTTACTAATTTGTATTGTTGTTATTCAAACCCGGTAAAAAAATACAGTAGTTGTTTGTAATTTATATGTAAATTTATATATATATTTTGGGTTTTGTTATCAGGTAAATTTTTTGTAAATTTGTTATTTATATATAAATTTGTTTGGTGGTTCTGTTGTGGTAGTGATGTCGTTAGTTTTGTTTCGAAATTGTTAAGTTTTTAAAATTTGAATTATTTTGAAATTGTAAAAGTTTCAAATTTTGAAATTGTTTGAAAGACCAAATTTTGAAATTTGTGAACATTTGAAATATTTTGTAATTTAAAAGTTTCAGAATTTCAAGTTTTGAATTTTGATATATTTTGAAAGTTTTAAACTTTTAAAATATTTAATTCTAACTATTTTAAACCTAAGTAAAAAGTTATATAATGTTAATTTTGTTTACTTTTAAAACGTTGTTAAAATTTTGTAGTAGAAACTAGAAAGATAATCATGTTTGATTGTAACTTTTTTTAGATTATGACCTATGGTGCTAGATGAGTAGGTGTGGTATCGACAAAATTGTCGACTGAGGAATATCTGGATTTTACTCCTACAAAAAGTATATTTGGAATCTTGGGAAATATTTAAATTTTTAGTTTTCTTTAAAGCTTTAATATTTTTGTCTGTTGACTGCAGAAAAGAGGTAAAAAATGTGGCACAGTCCTTCACATAAATTGACGCGGGTTTTCAATGACATTTCAATAAAAAATTTGAAAAGAAATAATATTGTGTCAATAATACTGCCTCCGCGATAAAATTATTTTTCATAAAAATAATTATACAGTTTAACAAAAGTGTATTAATTATTACTTATATTTCTACGAATAAAAAACAATTTTACCATTTGATAATTAATTAGTTTTTTTTTATTTTTGTAAATATTAATTTAGATTATAAGTAATATAGTAATCTTAAACAAACTCATTTATTATTTTTAGAAATGGATAATAATTTTAAGACGAACGAAAATAAAAATATAGACAATAATTTTAAAACATAAGTAGTATTTACTTAAAAGGAGTTTATTACCCAAGAGGTTTTGAAATGTTCGAAGTTTTTACTTGTGCTTTGAATGATTTGTACTAATGATGATATAGCTTCTATTAACCTTTACAATACAATGGTTTTTGTTTTAACAAATAAAAATAACAAGCAAGTTGATCTACAAAATGATTTATCGTAAAAACAGTGAGAACGATGGGCCCAAAGTTGATAGAATAAAGAATGTCTGATCTTTTGGCATCAAAAAATGGTAGTGTGTTCCGAAAAAATAGTATAAAAAGTAAAAAAAAAATAGTACTATTAAATATCTCATTTTATTAAAAATTAAAAAAAATTAATTTGGAACAAACCTACCAGCTTGGTTGGTGAATTTAACTCTAATGTATTTAACGTCATCAAACTTGAAATGGTTTTGACAACTATTTGGATCGAACAAATTTCCACACAACATTAATACAATTATGACAAAGTGTTTGATATTTATTTCTAGACTTCTAATCCGATAATATTTTGCATATTCTCAGACCGAACTTGAAAACACAATCTTTTGATTTGTAATCAATTCATACATCGCCAGCAAAGTTACCATTGGCTGTAAATCAAAAAGTTGGTATGCATTTCTAAATTGTCACTTAATCATCAGCAATGAAACAAGAACCATCGATTATCAATATAGCTTTAGCCAAAATAGATTTTTACAAAACATATAAAGAGAACACAAAAATAGATCTATCTTTTAAAAGAATGCATATGAATAATAAAGAACAATCAAACATTCAAAAATTAAGCACATTTACACATATATCCAAGCTACCTAATTTGTTAAAGAATATACCATTGGAGCTATGCACCCAAGCCATTAAAAATATAGTTTTTCGGAAATTCTTACATAACAATGAAATTACAGATTCTTTAACATAAATAATTTTCAATCGAGAAACGGTTTACTATAATTTTGATGAAGCGGAAGACGACCCACACAACTTCAAGCTACTTGAATTCTTAAAATCCATCAACGTGAGCGGATTGCCATCACATTACTTGCGTTTGAAAATTGGATACCAGATTATCCTTTTAAGGAATCTCGATCCGGAAAATGAATTATGTAATGGTACGAGGTTGATATGCAAACGCTTTGATCCTAATGTCATCGATGCTGAAATTGTTGTCGGGCAGCATGCTGGAGTTAGAGTGCTCTTGCCAAGAATTCCTCTAGCTCCATCAGAAGAAGACATTTTCCCTTTCAAGCTAAAGAGAACACAATTTCCCGTCCGCCTTTCCTTTGCGATGACGATCATTAAAGCTCAAGGGCAAACAATTCAAAATGTGGGTGTCTATTTGTCTAACTCTATTTTCTCCTATGACCAACTTTATGTAGGATTGTCTAGAGGGATATCACGATCAACAACCAAGGTTTTAGTGAAGCCAGTCAAGCCGTTTGCTGAAGAAGGAGTGTACACCTCAAATGTTATATACCAAGAAGTTTTGTGCGATGATTAACGGTCATTCCATTTTATCGTTTATTGTTTGACGTTTAGTTTTAATAACTGATTTTAATATGTTGTTTGGTATTAGATATTTTATTTAGAACTGAATTATCACATGTTACAACATTTTGCAATTATACTTAGATCTTACCACGATGTAGTGTTTCATTAACTATTTGTCGCCATGCAATTCCGCCGCTATGCGCGGGTACTCGTCTAGTTTGAAATTCAAATGCTTTATTTTGCTTGGGGAAAAATGAAGTTGATTTTGAATTTCAAAAAGACATCGAGTACAGAGGAAGCAAAGCCCTCGAAGAAAGAAATAAAAGTATAGTACTTGCTGTGTAATTTAGTATTGCTAATATATTTAAAAATAGTATTATGATTATGACATCACCACTAACAATATTTAATTCAGATAACCAGTTAAAATGTTCCACATAATTAAAAATGACGTCAACATAAACCTTGTTTTAATAGTATTAATAGATTGTCAAGTTCATTAGTGGGTTAAATTGTAGTATCATTTGTGAATGAAAGTTAAGATTAAAGTTGAAGTCATTGTCACATAAAACTAGATATACATCATCATCTAATAATTAATGCTTCATAACATCGAAGTCAATTTTGGATCAACTGATGAGTAATATGTTAAATTTTAAATTCAAACAACGAATGCCGTCGGTTAATAAAGATAGATTAAAAGGTGGTTACAAATTAAAGCTAACAGCATTATAAAGTCCCTAGCGTATCAATAAAGATAGATTAAAAGCTAACAGCATTAAAAGGTCAAATTCAGGCAGCACTAGCTAAATAAAGATAGATTAAAAGGTGGTTACAAATTAAAGTTACAAAAGTAAAATCAAAATACCTACTTGAAAACTTAGAAACCAGAATGTCGATACCCAGCGTTACGATCAAAACATCAGAAGGCGCAATATTACACATGCCAATAATCGGTATGGGAACCTCCACAATCCCTCCAGCCCCATCAACAACGGTGACAACAGCCTTAGTAGAAGCCATCAAGATGGGATATCGTCACTTTGACACTGCCGCTCTATATGGTTCAGAGGAGCCGCTCGGGTTAGCTATTATTGAGGCCCTTAGGCTCGGCCTTATAGCATCCCGAGATGAGCTTTTCATCACCACCAAGCTGTGGTGCAATGCCACCGAAAGTCACCTTGTTTTACCTGCCATAAAGAAAAGCTTAAGGTACCTACACAACACTTAAAAGTTGGCGAGTTTTTCATATAATTAGCTATCACGTGTACGCTCTGATATTTGTATGTTTATGTTTGGATTTGTGTAAAAATATAGTGAACTCGGAATGGAATATGTTGATCTGTATCTAATACATGGTTCGCTGAGGCTAACCCAGGAAGTATTCTCAATGCCAATTCCAAAAGATTCAATATTTGATATCGATATTAAGACAGTTTGGGAGGCGATGGAAGAGTGTGTAGATCTTGGTCTCACCAAAGCTATCGGAGTAAGCAATTTCTCTTCCAGGAGACCGCAGGAAATTATTTCCTTCGCAAGAATCCCTCCGGTCATTAATCAGGTTACTAAAATTCTCTATATATAAGCTAATTGCTGAATTCGATCGGATCCTTTTATTAACACCTACAATTCACAAGAATAATGCTGCTAGAGTTAAGATCACACTCAATCCCATTTTTCATTTATATATATATATATATATATATATATATATATATATATATATATATATATATATATATATATATATATATATATATATATATATATATATATATATATATATATATATATATATATATATATATATATATATATATATATATATATATATATATATATATATATATATATACGTGTTAATTCCACTTCTCTTATAACATATGGTGATCTAAAGACTTCAGGTAGAATCGGTTGGCGTTTAACCCTCTGACCTCCATATGCTGCCGGATACACTGTCTTTAATGGCTGCGCATCGTCACATAAAGGTACTACTGCATTCCCTCGATTTGCCAAACTTTCACGCCCAAACCTTGATAGTTTTCCCGATGAAGTGAGTTTGCCAGGGCAGCCACCAATTGGTTGATTTGGCGTCGTGAATTCACTGACATGTACTGGTTCTTGTGAGTCATAATTAATTAAACTTTCTAGCAAAACTTGGTCATCTTCCAGTCCGTCCGTATCCTTTTTATCACTTACTACCTTTCCTTGTGTTGCGGGTGGTTTTGTAACATTCAAGTCCAACTCACAATCATCATCAAAATCAAGCCTCATAGGAACTGGTTGATTTTTTCTTTCAAACTCTTCCCACACTCTATCTGACAATAAAACTGCTTCTTGCGTGAACGTCATAACGCCTTCTTCGTGATTGCCAGTGGTCTGCTTATTTCCCCCATTTTCTGGTGTGTAACAGTTACCATGCATTTGATCATTTTCTTGCTCATTGTTGGTTGGTTGTTGAGCGTATTTGCGGGCCTCAAACATCTGGTCTCTCATCTTCTTTAACTCTAGTATACCAGTATCATTAGGGCTACTTTCAAATCCATGATCTAACATTTCATCTGCCTTGTCGATCATCTTTCTTGCCCTTTTTAGATATGTTGATACATATTTCTTTATCCCCTAAATAACAACACAATTTAAGAAAATATTAACAAACGCATTTATCCATAAACCGATACACAATATTGTGACGTGTAAAAATTTTAATCATCACCTCCAAATCGTTTTTCATAATACCCTAATCGCACCCTTCAAATTCTTCATCTTTATCCAGATTCATTTCATCAACCCCTACATAAGAATATAAATTCCAACGCTCAATATTTATCATTATGTATCAACTTTATTTTTCATACAGCCTGGATTGTAATAAGCCACACTTACCCGTATTTTCTGCTTCTTCGCCAACCTCTGTATCACTAACATCATCATTAGGGAACATGACCGCTTCCAATTTCAGTAAAAGATCAGAAGACCATATCTTGAGTGGCGTTTCTGAACGCGCATACAGAACCTATCACAAAACAAATAATTAGCTAAATAAATACATCCAAAAAAATAAAAAATATATTTAGTAACATGTATCGTATCATACCAGTAGCAGGATTATAGGACCATTGAAATACCCATTAGGGTCCCATGATCTTTTCGTTTTTGTCAAGCACTGAATCATGTATGTGCACCAGTCCAATTTAGGTATATCATCCTCCGAATTTATAAAGGGCATAAACTTAAGATTAACGGTATTGCTTAGATTCCAGTCTCCAATTGCCGTGAACAACAATACTAGGAAGTTAAGCTTAAACATGTATCCGCTATCTCCCTTCTGCAGAACATAATTAGCAACACGAGTAGCATAGTGCCTCTTTAGATTTAGAGGAAACTGAGTCTTCCATTCCTTAGTTAACGGGTTCCTATGATCTGATTCATCCTTAGCATCTATATGTACATCTCCTATCGGGATCCCTAACGTATCTCGTACGACCTCCCTCGTAATCACTATAGGCTTGCTGTTTAAATTCAATGTGCATGTATCTGCATCAAACCTTTCCAACAACCAGAAACATAGACGGGCTGGTATTTTATTTATTTTAAACGCAAGCAACTCCCCAAACCCTATATCTATAACATCCTGTTTTTGGCATGTATTCAACTGAGTTATCACTCTAAACATGGTACAAGGCGGATTTCTAGATCGTATCGTATCTCGTTCTTTAGGTGCTTTGGGATGCTTATCTGTTGACACATAAAAATAAAATGACATTATATTGTTGAAACTAACATACACACATTTTCCATATGCAAATTAGTACATACAAATTCCATTTTTTAAAAAATCTTAATTGTCGGGTCGTAATATAATATCACACATGTCACCCTTAAATTACCCGACACACTAATCAGAAACAGATATACGGAAAAAAAAGATTTAATCAGAAACAGATATAAACAGAAACAGATATAATCAGAAACAAACGCTATGTTAAACATATCCTTATTTGTGAAACACGCTTAAACATATATGTATATGTGACACACTCTTTAGAAGATAAATACACACACTTGGACTCTATTAGACGCTGCTACATCCTACATGGCACACACTACCTATATGACACATTCTGCCTATCTCTCACAGTAAACTACATGGAAGCCACTTAAATGACCCGACACACACTTAAATGACCCGCCATACCCTTAGTTATGACACACACTTAAACATATCCGTATAACTGACACACTCTCTAAAAGATAAAGACAAACACTAGTCCTCTATCGGACATTGCTACATGGCACACATTTAAATGATAAAGACACCTATATGTCCCGACACACACACTTAATTCACCCGAAAAATGACGTGACATACACTTAAATGACCCGACATACCTTTAGTTATAACACACACTTAAACATATCCATATATCTGACACACTCTCTAAAAGATAAAGACACACACTAGTCCTCTATACAAATGATAAAGACACACACTAGCACCCTATCAGACATTTAAATAATAAAGACACATATATGCCACATCCTGCGTATTAATATATCAGATAATTAAATGTCCCGACACACACTCAAATCACCCGACAAAGTATTGTTAGTGACACACACATAACAGGTATCCGTATATGTGACACACACTTGAAGCGCTAAAGACATGCACTAGGACAATATCGGACACTGTTATATATGTCACACACAAAATGTATACACAGTTGCACACACTGTCTATATGACACTACATGTCACATACAATATCCGACACTACCTATAGGGCACATTTTGCCTATCCTACACAAAAACCTATATGGCAGCCACTTAAATGACCTAGCACACTCTTACATAACCCGACATAGCCGCTTATGTGACACACGCTAAAGATATCTGTATATGTGACACATGATTAAACATAGCCCTACCTGACACACACGTAAATGGCCCGACACACACCATCACTCTATCAGACACACACTGCCACTCTATCAAACAACTCCTAATTATTACCAAACAATTTAACTATCTCCCACTAGTTAGGCATCTAAATATCTGTTCACCACAAAGTCCTTACAATACATGCCAATACTAGTACGCCATACCAAGTTTAATATGACATATAACTTACCTTTAACAGACCCCATTCTGGCGTCGCCCATATTTTTCCTCCCATTACCCTTTCTCGCATCAACTCTAACTCCATGTTTCTTACGTGTTTTCCAAAGGCGAATAAACATAAAAATCAATCAATAAATATTATTTGACACACCCTACAATATATGACACATACAATCTAACAAACACAAAATTGGCATACCTTTCTTATCATTTGCACTATCCCGATTTTCTTATTCACTTTATTCATTTTTGTATGTTTGTTAGAAACAAAATCATTATCGGAGTCCTCTCCAGCATCACAGGCTCCATTTTTGTTTCCTGACACACATACAAACATACGATTATCATTTTCATCTAATTTATATGTAACAACCAAACGTACTCGCTATTGAAAAAAAAATCATTACCTTTAGCTTCCTTTTCAACATCCTCAAGCTTCCTTTTCCCTTTATCATATCGCACAGACTTCGCAATCTTACCCACTACACGTTTAACAGGAGCTGAATCGAAAAGTACTCGGATATTAGAACTTTACATAAACGAACAAAAAATATATATTGCACCATCAGTAAAATGGTTACTTACATTTTACGTCTAGTTTCTTCTTCACCTTTTCACCTATGGCACTCAATGTTTTCTTTGGCTTTTCTCCATCTGACACGTAAATAAATCAATCATGTTTGAGTCCATCAACAACTATCAATAACTATGAATAATAAAATACCTAATTTCTGTTACCTTTATTATCTGTTGTGTTAGCAGCTTTCGGATTACCATTGGATCCTGATTGTTTTTTAGCTTCTTTGTTTGAAGCAACATCCACATCCATATTTCCCACCAATGAGTTATCCTCACCATAAAAAACTTCACAACCCAATACATAATAATTACTAATACAAACTAAAAAAGTCTTATTAATTCAATTAACTGATAATTTTTTTTGATGACACATACCTACACCTTCGTCATCCCATTCTGTATCAGATAAATCTATGTAATCTATCTGATCATTCTTTCTACGCTCATACAACCTTCCACTTCTTCTAACTAAAAAACAATTAAATAAAAAAAGTCAACACAAACTATACGAAACAAATAACTATATGAATCAAAAGATAAAATAAAAAAAAACAGAAATAATGTTTCACTTACCATTCATGATTTCCATCTATTCTTAGGTTTTCAATTGATTTCACACCAAAAAAATTGACCTTAGAATAGTATACCCAGAACCCTACATTTATATAGATTTGTGGATGGAATCGTGATACTAAGAGATTTGTGGGGGATTCTGATTACAATTTTAATTGAAAAGGCATAAAATCCGGTGGTTTGATTTTGATATGAATAATGGAGAAACAAAGATTAGTGTGATACGAAGTTTTTGGGGATTCTTATTACAACTTTAATTGAAAAAACATAAAATCCGGTTTGCTTGACTTTGATAAGAACAATGGAGAGGAGAAACAATAATTGTGGGATACGCTGTTTTATTTATTAATAAGACTGGATTTTTTTTCTTTTATGTATATTATGTTTAAAAGTGACACATGAATACCCTTCAAGATGAAATAATTTACAAATATGCCATTTACATATTAATTTTACTCATCATCTATTTATTATGATCCTAGGGCCCGAAACGGTTCCTATTGTTTTTATCTTAAGAGTGGTACTCACAATAACGGCCCCTATATATATATATATATATATATATATATATATATATATATATATATATATATATATATATATATATATAGGAGAGTTAAAATAAAAAGATTTTTTTAGTGAGAATGATAAGAAGAATTTTCAGCCATTGATTTAAAATCAATGGATGAGATCACTTCATACTTCTAACTAACTAACTAACCATCTAAACATGATTTTAAAAAAGTTTTAAAAAAATCTGAAAAAATTCCACCATGTCGGGTATGTTGGTGCAAAAAAAAGTTGTGAAGAAAGTTTTTTTAATTTTGAGTTTTTTTACGTTTTTTGAATGCACAAAAAATGAAATTTGATGCACAAAAAGGTGAAATTTGGTGTACAAATATTTTTTCATGCACAAAAATTTCAAGTTGTTTTAGTTTGATGGGGCATTAAATTTTAAAGCAAAAAGTCAAAAGAAGTTGGGCATAAAAATGAATTCTTGATGTACAAAAAACGTAAAAAATATAAAAAATATTGTTTCTGTGCATCAAAATTTCGTTTTTATGCATTAAAAAAACATAAAAACCTTCGAATTAAAAAACCTTTTTTACAAAAGTTTTTTGCACCAATATACCCGATCTACTGGAATTTTTTCAAAATTTTTGAAGAACTTTTTAAAAATCATGTTTAAATGGTTAGTTAGTTAGTTAGTTAGGATTGTGGTTTAATCTCATCCATTGATTTTAAATCAATGGATGAAAATCCTTCTTATCCTTTTCACCAAAAGTCTTTTTATTTGATCTCTCTCATATATATATATATATACATATATATATATATATATATATATATATATATATATATATATATATATATATATATATATATATATATATATATATATATATATATATATATATATATATATATATATATATATATATATATATATATATATATATATATATATATATATATATATATATATATATATATATATATATATATATATATATATATATATATATATGTATATATATATATATATATATATGTATATATATATATATATATATATATATATATATATATATATATATATATATATATATATATATATATATATATATATATATATATATATATATATATATATATATATATATATATCGAAACAGTAAATCGTTAAATGATAAAAAATACACCAATACAACTTGAGTTAAATTATCTTTTTATAACTTTCGGCGATTTTTTTTTTGTTTGAGAAAATCATATATGATTCGTATCACGAATCATATATGATTTCCCAAAATAATATATAATTTCAGAAAATCATATATCATTTGTGATACGAACCATAAATAATATTCTCAGACAAAAAAAGGTCGTCGAAAGTTTCTATATGTACCCCCGATAGAAAGATAATTTAATTCTTTTCGCGATGGTATATTTTGTTTTGCTTAACGATTAACGGTTTGTTAAAATATTTAATTTTAAAATAAATAGTGAAAGTGAATGATGAAAGAAATAGATGGCTAACATTAATTATTTTATTCTATGTTAAGAAAAAAATTTAGGAAGCGTTTGGTTGACACTTTTCGTATCATAGAATGGGTGTGTGAATCATTAAATACGTTTGGTTAACCTTGGTTTGGAGGTATGATATTCACTCGGCCCACTAAAACCCGCTAACTTACACTTTGTTCACGAGTTTATATTTTGGAGTGAAAAGGAAAGGTTTGGGATGAAAATAAAAAAATTTGTGTTCTTGAAATTTTTAGGAGAGCAGTGGAAAGTAAAGGAGAGTAAATTACACCAAATTTACTTTCCAAATTAGGATGAAATGGAGTGAAGTTAGTTTTTAAGTGTTTTTTTTGCTTAATTCCTTCTCTTTTCTTTTCAACCCAGGAACATAAAATAAAAAATCATCTTATATTTCTCTCCTCTTTACTTCTCTCATTTTTTTTCCTTTCCATCTCTCTTTTTTCTTTTTATACTCGGGTACAGAGCGTTAGGTATCCTCCATAGAAGAGCAAGTATGCAAGGAAGCGTTTGGTATGCTATCAAAAATCACTATCAGTATTGGTTTGAATATATAATAGAAGTAAATGGGTATAATTCTTAGTATCACTTTTAGTTATTTTGTTAGGTTCTATTCCCACGATCATGTCAAATCAGCATGCGCATGTGGACAAAGAAAAAACAAAAATTATAGCAAGTTGACAAATTTTGAAAATAATACAAACTGTTACATAGAGATAATACAAAATAAATATTATAAAATATAACATTGAGGAATGATTCATCGATACTTACATACTTGCCCTTTTATGGAGGATACCTAAGTTAGTGGGTTTTAGTGGGGTCAGTGAATATCATACCTCCATATCATGGTTAACCAAACGTATTTAATGATTCACACACCCCTTCTATGATACGAAAAGTGTCAACCAAACGCTTCCTAAGTATCGATGAATCATTCATCAATGTTATATTTTATAATATTTATTTTGTATTATCTCTATGTAACAGTTTGCATTATCTTCAAAATGTGTCAACTTGCTATAATTTTTGCTTTTTCTTTGTCCACATGCGTATACTGATTTTTTTACATGATTGTAGAAATCGAATCAGACAAAATAACTAAAAATGATACTAAGAATTATACCAATTTACATTCCATTATATATTCAAACCAATACCAATAGTGATTCTTGATTGCATATCAAACGCTTCCTTACATTAAAATTTTGATAATGTTGCTATCAATATAAAAACATAGTCAAAACATTTACGAATATCAATCATTTATTTTTGAAGAATCTTATATTATTTTAAAATCATCCTTCCGCGTCTCTTTCAATAATATGAACGAGTGTAATATAATACTATAATCCATGTGTTACAGCCCAATGTATTTGAACACTTTTACTTATCTTTTCTCTTCTTATACTTTTGAGTATATGTAGCGGCTGACTCAAACCCGATAAAAATCCATGATCCCATGTAAGAAAATAAAACATACTATACTATAAAAATGAATTTTGTCGTGGATGAGACATTAAAAAATGAAATATATTTTTATTATATAACGATGATCCTTTAAGACGTAAAACGCATGAGCATGTTATATTGGTTTATTCGTTACAAATTAATCTTAGAGCGAAACCGTGTGATGTTAGTTTATTCGTTCTTTTTTTTTCGTTGTTGAAACTTGAGTGAAAAATCATAGTTGAATGCAAAATCACATGTAATATTAGTGTTAAATCATATATAATATTAGTGTTAAATCACATATGATGGTAGCGTTAAATTACATATGAGTGTTAAATCAACAACAACAACAACATACCCAATTCCGTCGGAGCGAGGTATTGGAGAGCTGGAATGTAGACAGATCCTACGCTACCTTCAGGCTAACCCGAAAGTAAAAAGGATGCTTTCGGATGACCTCCGACGGGTGTACTTGTGCCTCCGACCGTTTAATGTGTGCATAATGTGTGCATAAGGGTGAAGCTCAAAGAAGGAGAACGAAAACAAGACAAAAGCAAAAATCAACCTAAACATAAGACATAGAGACAACATACAAGCCATAAACATCTTTAACTCAAGGAACAAACTACCAAACGAACAAAGAGTAAATAATAAGCACCTAATAGGACACGAGAAAACGCATAAAGGGACAAGAGAAAATAAAACATAAACATATGTGGGCAAACCAGCCAAAAATGTGAACAAGCAAACATACAAGCACAAAAACATCATGCATCAAAGCATTTACCCAAAGGAGCATAAGCTACATGAGAACACATAAACATCATACATCAAGCATTCACCCAAAGGAGCATAAGCCTCAAGAAATCACATAAACGTCATAAAGCAAGCATACGAGAGCATACAAGAGAACACATACAAAAGACAAGAAGGATCACATAATGGAACCACGACTAAATCAAACACAACAAATCAAACTAGCATAAGAAAAGAAAAGGGGGTTAAAGAAAAAAACAAAAACCAATACTAAAAAAAAGTTAAGGTAGTCTAAGAGCTAAAAGGAAAAACCCACATAAGAGAAAGATATTGGGAGCTATATCAAAGGGTAAAGGAAAATGGGATATAGGGGACTCCTAAACGTGTAAAGGAAAACTAACCTAAGCGATAAATATGGTGGCATACATAAGGGCAAAAAAACTAACCTAAGATAGGCGAGTATAAAATCCTAAAAAGAAAAACCGCCTAAGAGAAAGCTATAGAGAGCTATATCTAAGGGCAAATGTAAAAGGAAAAAACTGAGCTCCTAGACACTTAAAGGAAAACTAGTTACGAGATAGAAGAACCTAAAACCCGTAGAGGCAAATCTACATAGACTTTGTACATTTATAAATGAAAGACCTAATAAAAGACCAGTTACCCATACTCGTTAATCCTAGTTCTATCTCTCCTCACGTTCTTATCAGAGGTCATATCATCGGACAAGAGAAACACTTTATGTCCTACATAAGTCTATCCTCCCATCTAAGTTTATATCTACCCCTACTCCTCGGGTCGTCGACTACCAGAGCTTCACGTCTCCTGATAGGCGCAGTTTGTGGTTTCTTCTTGACATGCCCAAACCATCTCAACCTTCCTTCCCTCATCTTGTCGATTATTGTATCGACATCAAGTTCTGCTCTGAAATCTCTGTTCGGTATCATGTCCAACATCGTTTTATAACAAGTCCACCTAAACATTCTCAATTCCGCCACTTCCACCTTGTTTGCTTGAGCTTTCGTGATCGTCCAGCACTTTGAGCCATAATACATAGTTGGTATAATCGTGACCCTATAAATTTTTCCCTTTGGCTTTAAAGGAACTTTCCTATCACATGGCACTCCTAACACCGCCCTCTATAGCACCCAACCTGCTCTAACACAGTGAGATACATCATTGTCTATTCTTTCTAATCTATGGTTCACCAAACTCAAATATCTAAAAGACTCTGTTGGATGAAGGATCAAATCTATGATACGAATATCCACTTCTTGGAGGATGATTTCGTACCTACTAAAATCACATCTAAGGTATTTTGTCTTCTCTTTGCTTATTGTATGCCATTGAATTAAAGTGCCTCCTCAAACTCTCAAATATGTTGTTTAACCCTTCTACCGATTCTGTAATCAATACAACATCGTCAACAAAAAGCATGCACCAAGTGATGCTCTATTGAATCCCCCATGAAAGCTCATCCAGTCTTAAGGTGAAGAGATATGGGTTAATAGCTGAGTCCTGATGAAGACCTACTTCCACAGGAAAAAACTCTGTGTTCCCCAATATGGTCCGTACGCGGTTCTTTCCCCCTCGTACATATCATATGATTCGTAACTATGTTCTTCATGTACTCTTATCTATTAGAGTTCTCCAAACCAAGTCATGCGAGACACTATCATATGCCTTTTCTAGGTCTGAGCAGTTAAATACAAGTCTCTTTGTATTTCCCTATACTTCTCCATTAGGCTTTTGAGAAGGTGAATTTCCTTCGGGTGTACCTTTTTTTCAAATATATTAGTGCTAAATCACATATTAGTTTGAATCACATACGCCTTTTTAAACATATTAGTGTTAAATCACATATGATATTAGTTTTTAATAACATATTAGGAAGTGTTTGGTTGGGGTAAATTGGAGGAAATTTATGCCATTTGCATTTTACTATCCTTAAAATATTGTGTTTTAAATGACAAATGTGGGATTTAAAATTCCTTGAATTGGCAAAATGAGGGGAATTAAAATGACTTCAAAAAGTTAGGAATTTCCGTTTAGTTGAAAAAAACTGTTTTTACTCGTTTGAATAGAAAATTTATATTAAAATATTTATTTTGGTTAATTGGGTTGACACGAAACCGAGGTACCGAAAATTTAGTATACGGGTTGACCCGACTAAATTCTTTTGGCTCGTGTAACCCAATTCAAATAGGCTTAATCGGGGTTAGGTTCATTTGATATCCCCTACCAGTCACTCCATAAAAAATGCAGTAATAAAATATGACGGATTTCAAAATATTATGAATTTCTGTCAACCAAACATGTGTAGCCATTTTAAATTTCGTAATTATTCTCAAAAATTTAAATTTCCTAGAATTTAAAATTTTAAAATTTTAAATTCACTAACGAAACGGCCCCTTAGTGTTAAATCACATGTGATGTTATTTTACATCACATATGATTTTATGTAAATATTCAAATTAATGTTATATCACATTTGATTTATTCATGCAAGTTTCAACAATGAAAAAACCCCTAAAAGAAACGAAAATAATGTTTGTCGAAAGCATATCATATCTATAGTAAGTTAATTAAATACTCACCGTATTGATATAGTGTTTTTTCGAATCACGATTACCAGTTTAAGAAATATTAACTCCTGGAGAAAAAGATAATAATAGGTTTTGTGTTTAGTATTATTTATTAGATGAAGATAAACATGAATGATAAGTTGTTCGTTCTTTGGTATCAAAATGATGTTTGGTAATAAACTTAAATCAAAGTTATATGCTCAACAAAATATATATTCAAAAACACATATGATCTATTTTATTTGTGATTTGACGACCTATTTATCCTTGCAAATGATTTGGAATGTAAAAGGTAAAGTTTATTTCGTTAAAATTATACTTTAGAGTTTAATAGATGAACGTAGAACATGAAACTTTAGTTAAGAAAAACCTTTCTAGGGTTTGTTGATTTTATCTACATTTTTAGGGGTGTTTTTAAGATAGTGTAGTAAAACTGATTAAAATTCGAAGGTGTCTCATGATGCTATCTACATTTCGAGATGGATTTTATGGAAATTAAATATAAAAAACATAGGGATCTTTATAATAAATGGTAACCCGTCTTGTTATATCTTTTCCAAATGTATATTAGCTAAACAGATGATCATGAAATTTGATAACATAAAAATAGAAAAAGAGTGGTGAAGTTTTACTGACCTTGTGACAAACAATAATAGAGGTTAGAAACATTACTTAACGAAAATAAAACTTCCAATTTAACTTTTCTTATGTTAGTGCATGTTACACATGAAAACCTTTTTATGTAATTATTTATCCACAAGATTTGACGTTATGTAAATTTATGTTTTGTTTATCATTAGGTCGAGATGAATCCACTTTGGCAGCAAAAAGAACTTAAAAGTTTTTGTGAAGCTAACAACATAATTATAACGGCTTATGCACCTTTGGGCGCAAATGGTAATTCTTGGGGGAACAATCGTATTTTTGAATGTAATGTGCTTGAAGACATCGCCAAAAGTCATGGAAAAACAACGGCTCAGGTGCTAGTCTATGGATGTCACAAACTTTTGCTACATTACAACAAAATAAGAGTATTATATCCTAAAATTGAACAACTTACAAGTTGCAGGTTTCATTGAGATGGCTGCACGAGCAAGGGGTGACTATGATCCCTAAGAGCTACAATAATTTTAGAATGAAAGAGAACCTAGAGATCTTTGACTGGTCATTGACAAAGGAAGAACTTATGAAAATTAGGCAACTTCCACAAAGGAAAGGGTTCTACATCAATTCAATGACCGAAGCTAGTGATGTTGTGAGACAAATTGATGTCGAGCTTTGAGCTTGTTTCTAACCTTCTTATTGTATTTAGTTTCTTTGGATTTGGAGTTATGCTTATGTTGTGATTGTGATACATATACACTATATATAGAACAAGATGTCTACTATCTATAGTCCATTACGGACCAACCTAAATACATATATATGATACACCTCTCAAAAGCCTAACTTATGAAAATGAGTATGTTTAGTATGTAATAATATACATAGATGAAAAGTCCACAAACACGTGTTTTCCTACAAATAGGACATAAACAACTTAATTAGTCTCCAACTAGATGCTATTATAACCATATACAAATCACACTACTAATCACTCTGATACAAACCTAAAATTACAATAAAACTTTGATCAAGATGATCAAGACTGAAACAAACTAGAAAACCTAGCTAAAACCCAATATAAAACTGTGTGTGTGAAAACTGATTGAGAAGAATAATAAACTCGATCAACTCTCTCCAGCTTATATATCCAATGTTTACACTTAAGCATCCGCAAAATAACAAAACTACAAACACAACACAAAGTTAGGGTTAAACATAATATATTTTAGTTTAGGCCCTCCTAGTTCCATAAGTTTGCATAGTAATCCAATACTTCCAATACCCTTGCATACATGTTCAATAAACCCAACTTTTTAACCAACAAGCTATGATCTATGTGTCCCAAGAGCCTTAGTAAGAATATATGCAACTTGATCCTTATACTCAACATTCACAATTTAATAAAACCACTTGCAATTTTCTCCATCAGAAGATAAACATCAATATCAAAGTGCTTAACTTTTTTATACATAGCAGGTTTAGCAACAATTTGAACTGCTGAACTGTTTATAATAACAAAGACTAATAGGAACCTATCTATCCATTTTCAATTCTTCAACACTTTCACAATCCACATGACTTCACATGTGGTAGAGGCCATAGCCTCATACTCTGCCTCTTCAAAAGAACTAGATAAGGTAGTTTGTATAACAACTCATAAATTTCACATCTATACTATGTGGTTATGATTGTATGAATATGAAAATTCACTAGAATTTAATTCTATGCGTTACTTGGTAAAATGAATTGATTCTCACAACCTGAACTACCACTTCAACATATTCCTATATGTTGTAAACACTATGTATATATGTCAAGTCTGAGTTCTAAAAGTAATCTAATAAATATATTATGAATGAGAACATCTCAAATATAACTAAGATGCCTTAAATTACCCTAGAAACCCTATAAATATGTTGTAAACTCAAGAATTGTGAAATATAAATGTACAAAGTCTATGAATAAGTATTCAAGGATTATTAAAAAGTTGTAAACTATCATTTAGAAGTATAATTTCATCCAATAATAGTAAGTACACACCATACAAGGCTAAGTACAAGTAAATGTACATAATAGTCTAGATCACCACCTAAAATCCATTTCATATTGAATTAAGATCTCCTCTTTTGTAACTAATTATAAAACTCAACTAAGTATCATACTAAGACTATATTTTCACTTCAAGTCAATCTACTAATAATTAATGCACAAAGTACAAGTTTTCAAAGCATATGATTCTAATTAAGCCTATTACCTCATAAAATATGATTACCCTATATAACTCATTAAACTAAGTGTGTGGAATCTTTAGAAACACTAAATACAATGTATAAGGCCTAGAATAAGCCAAGAAAATGATACAAACATAAATAACCCAAGGTACAAGTCATTTAGGCATAGTGATTAAAAACCCCTATATTACGCATTTTACCTAGAATCAATGTATAGTCTTTTAGGACAAGTGCATAAACTTCATTAGAATTAAATTTAGGTTATAATATCATCATAAGATAAGGTACAAACACCCTAATGCACAAGCTATAACATCTCAATGCATGACTTATAAATTAGGTCAAAATTATCATTCTTTAGATATTTGTACTTGGAATAACTTAGTAAAACAAGTGTAGAGACTCCATGAACACATTAGGGACAATTTAGGATGTATAAATTGATTTTAAATCAGTATCTAAACTAAGAATAATGATTTTAACAAGGATTGAACCCTAGATCATTAGAAACCCTAATCTGGCTAGGTTTTCTTCCTGATTTCACTTCAAACTAATATTAAGCTTCAAACCAAGGACCCAAACCTTATAATTACAATGTCTAAATCCTAATTACACCTTAATACATCACTAATCACATTCCTAGACCTTTAATTAAAAGAATTATAAAACCATAAAGTTACAAGCCCCAGATTTAGGATCCAACTAGGTTTTTCCCTCCAAAACCTATTCAAATTATCTTCCCTCTAAAATTCAAACCTAAGGCAGATATTTTAGGATACATAGAAGATATTTACAGACCAAAGAAACCAATAACATTGGTGCATCACCCACTTGAAGGTATTTTCTCAACCATGTACATTTTGTGGCCGAAATCCCTTCCAACACTTCTACAATTTATTTTTTAATCTTCTAGCCTTCAATAATCATCACATAGCTTCCCTTGGTCACCATAAACATATAAGTAACATAGGGTATCTGTCCTTAAGCCTTAAGTCTTAGAAATGACTATAAATAGGGCGTTTGCCATTCATTTGAAACTCGCACCCCATTTTCCTTTATCCCAATACCCATTTTGATTTTATAGTTATACAAAGGTTCTAAGATACTCATAAGACCAGGAACAGGTCTATAAAGAATCCATTGAAGCTCTTGAAGCTTTGTGAAAAAGTTGTGTTCATATCAAGCCCTAAAAACCATTTTGGAGCTACCTAGGTAATCACTATGTTATTTAAGCTTAGATATTGTTATAATACTATTTTAAGACTTTTTATGATGTTAAAAATGTTAATAAACTATTCCAGTAAGTCTTATTTCATGTAATAATCTAAAATAGAATTTATAAGCAAAAGATGTAATAAAACCCTAGTTTTGTAAATCACATGAAATAATGAGATAAAATCTATTTCAAAAGCTATATATATGAAAAACTAATGTTATTATTATTACATATGTGTTTATAAACTTTGTTTTAAGTTCCTAGATCATTTTATACAAATTTGAGCTAGTTATGTAATTTTAAACAAGTATAGGGACTAAAACTGTCATTTTTGAAACTATAGACATTTTGGGCGAGAAATGTCATTTAACTAAATTTTAAACTATAAGTATTGTCATTGTGAAGTTTGAAACCTTAAGGTTAATATTATAAGGTTGAAAATGTAAATATTAAAAATATATGCTTTAAGGGTTAAACGTGTAAATATACTAAACTTATAACTTTAGGGATTGAAAATATAAATATTCCAAACTTATAAACTGTAAGAATCATTTTGTCATTTGTGAAACTATATGGATGAAAATTTTATAATGAAATATATTTTCTAAAGTTATATAAACTAAAAGGACTATTTTTGCTAACTTTGAAACAAAGGATATGAAATGTAATAATGAGATAATATACTAATCTCTGAAGAGGTTTCTAAAATATAATGTATCATGTTAATAGAGAGCTATATACAAAGATGTTCCATCTCGATATTACGTTCTGACTGAGTGGTTGGATTTACGATTTAAAGTGCCCTCGCTCCTCAAACGTTTATAGAATGGATTCTGAGTATGATGGCCGAAAAAATGATGCTATAATTCCAAAATTTATAAATCAAAGAATATAATTATTGATTAAAAAGTGTTGAACTCAAAGTCAAAAGACTTGATACGTATTGATAGGTGTGTAAACACCCATCCTTTCACCACTTAATTACAATAATAACCAAGCCAAAACGTGTATTTTATGTCGTTTATGTCGGAATTATGCGTGGTTTGTGTTTTTGTTGTGATTTTAGGATCAAAATGCAAAAAGGAAAGAAAACACGGCTTTCACGGGCTTTTATCGAAGAAAAAGACAAAAGACGAAGTCAAGAAATCAAGAGTGCAAAAAGAAAGGAAGTCCAAGAGACCAATTCTGAAGTTTTATCGAAGAAAAAAGTCAAAAGACGGAAGTTTACTAAAAGCCGAAGAACTCAAGTCTAATTTATTGAAGAAATTACAAGACGAGAGTAGAAACCCGAGACAAAGTCGTTAAAGTCAAAGAATTAAGAATATTAAGGACTTAATGACAATTAAAGAAAGAAGAAAGAGGGGAGGAAGCTTCCTCTAAGCACCGCCCTAATCCTCCTATAAATAGATCATTAGGATTTCATTTTCATTTTGTTGGCTAATAGTGACAATTAGTTCTTCCATTTTCATTTCCTTGCACTTTAATTACATGTCATTTACTTAATTGTCTTGCACCTTAAATACCTTTAATTTCAAGTAAGTTTCCTTTTAATTATTGTTAATCTTTACTTTTATTGTTCATCTCCTATATACCTTTCTTGTTTGATCTTAATCTTTATGCTTTATTGTTTATGTTCATGTTCTTGAGTTTTTATTAAATTGATTAAGTGGGTTTTGATTATTTTGATTAGTATTGTTAGTTTGATTGATTTGGATTGTTTGTTTATGATTAGTAGATGTTATTTGGTTAGTTTGATTTAATCTTTTGGTTGATTTTGATTAGATTAGATTAGATTCGTGTTATTTTTGGTTCCCCTTGTTCTTCGCTGTTACTGTTTATTTCCAGGATATTCCGGATCAAAGTCATTTATTCCGAATCAAGTGTTTCTGTTGGTTATTCCGGATAAAGCAGGTTGTTCCGAATCAAGTGTTTCAGCAGTTTATTCCGGATCAAAGTGGTTTATTCCGGATCAACAAAACATTCCGAATCAAGGAAAGTATTCCGGATCAGTGTTTGTTCCGAATAAAGGAAAATTATTCCGGATCAAGGAGTTCATTCGGAACATTCCGAACGAAGGGTTTGAGAATTTATTCCGGATCAAGCCCAATATTTCGAATCAACAAAACATTCTGAATAAAGGACTTTTTCCGGGTAAGTGACATATCCCGGATCTAGGACTTTCATTCGGAATAATCAGTTATTCCGGATAAAGGGTGATTCATTCGGAACATCTAATATTCCGGATCAAGGCAATATTCCGAATAAGAAGTTTATTCCGGATAAGTGACATATTCCGAATAAAGGATTTATTCCGGATGAAGGCTTTTGTTCAATTATTCCGGATGAGCAATTTGTTACGAATGAGTGTGTTTTGGTAAATATTCCGAGTGAAGAAGAATTATTCCGAACGAAGGTGACATTCCGAACGAATGATTATTCCGAACGAAGGTTTATTCCGAATGAGCTGTTTTCAGGTTATTTTAAGTTTTAGTTTATTTTAATTTTTAAGCTTTACTTTTCCTGCCTTTTTACTTAGTCGCACTTTAAGTTTACTTGCCTTAGATTTATTTTAAGACTTGCCTTATTTTAAGTATTATTTGCGTTTTAAGTTTGCCTTTAGGATAGTTTTAAGTTTGCGTTATTTACTTTTAGTGCCTTTTAATTCTCGTCACGCTTTTAATTTCCCGTCATTTATTTTAAATTAGATTTAGATTTATATTACCTGCTTTTTACATTAAAGTCTTTGCATTTTTAATATACTACAACGACACAATATTTGTTTCCACCAAAGACAGCTGAGTCGCACTTTAAACCAGTTATCAATTCGATTAGACCAACACAACAAACTTTTTAATATTTTTATACTAGACAAAAGCCTTGTATCAAATGGCGCCGCTGCCGGCTCTTTTCGTAAAGATTAACGGTTTTCTGGCGTTGCTTTTTGGGATCCGTTCATTCGTGAGCGTTAGTTTTCTTGCTTAAAAATTTCAAAAAATCCATAAAAATTAAAAATTGTTAAAAATCCATAAAAAATAAAAAATTTTCAAAAACTCCAAAAAGATTTTCTTTTCTTAATAGTGTATATATATTCTTTTTGTGTTTGGTATTGTTTTCTTTTGCTTTAGCAGGTGTATGCATACTAGATCTTCTACTTATCAAGAGCCGGAGACTCGTGAAGATTTAGCTATGACAGGTGTGAACAACAACAATAATCCACCGCACCTCAATAATAACAACAACAACGTTCTTCCACAGCCCGATCTTCGGACAATGGAGGAGCTTTGTCAACCCACAATGTTTGGACGAGGAGGACTGATTGCGCCGATGGAAATCCTGGCTCCGTAGTTTTCGTTGAAGCATCACATGATCCAACAAGTGCAAACTAACCCATTCCGTGGATTGCCTGATGATGATGCCAACAAACATCTCGACAAATTCATTACTATTACCCAAAGCATGAAGTTGCCCGGTGCTACAATGGATGTTCTTCGCCTTCAACTCTTTCCACATACTTTATCACACCACGCCGAGAAATGGTTTGATCGTCTCCCGAAGAATTCTATTCATACTTGGGATGACATGACTCAACGCTTTTTGTCGCGCTACTTTCCACCATCCATGGTCACGAGCCTTCGAAATCAAATCAGCGGTTTCATGCAAGAACCCGATGAATCTCTCTTTGATGCTTGGGAAAGATATAATGTTTTGATCGATCGTTGTCCAAACCAAAACATGCTTCCCGTGACCTTAATTGATACTTTCTACAACGGTTTGACTTTTCGTGATCGTGATACGATTAATGCAGCCGCCGGTGGCACATTTATGAAAAGGAGACCCGAGGAGTGTAGAGAGCTTATTGAGAACATGACTACTCATCACAAAAACTGGGATTCCTCCGCTTCTTCAAGGAACAACCCGAGAGTCAATGTTTCTTCTACTTCAGCAAACCCCGATATGACCGAATTCACCCGCATGGTGGCCGAAATGAACAAAAATATCTTGCTTATCGCTTCAAACCAACAACAAGTTAAAGCGGTAGCCAATCCTTGTGAGACATGCGGCGGTCCTCACTCATACACTGATTGTCCTTCTACTCAAGGCAATCCGGAAAATATGTATGCGGCTTATGGTAATTATTCACCGGAAAATTATCAAGCCCGACCTCAAGGGGATCGAAATTTGCTGAGTTACCGGTCCAACAACTACCTTTCACCCGGTTTTTCTCCTCAAAACTAAAACCCCAACAACAACTATAATAGAAGCAACCAAATCCCACCTCGAGCTTCTAATCCTTATCACCCACCCGCTCAACAAGACCCACCTATTAACCCAGATGTTGAAGCTTTAATGAGAACCCAAGGAGAGCAAATCAAGAATCTACAAAGCCAAATTATCAACTTAAAAGGGGATATCACCAAGCAAGGGAATGACATTAGATCCAAGCTTCGAAATGATATACAATCCTCCTTCAGCAATCAAAGAATGATTTGAAGAATATGTTGGCTAGTTTCTTACCCACCACTCAACCCTCTACTTCAAGTTCTCTACCTTCAAACACCGTCACCAATCCGAGTGAGAATGTGAGTGCTATTACTACCCGTAGTGGAGTTACTTTAGTAGGACCACCTATCCCGCCCCCATCATCTACACCTCCTCCACCACCATTTATCCCTACTCCTCCCACACCTAGTATTAGTACACCATTACCGTCTCCGCCTCGTCATGACGAAGTACCCAAGAAGAACCCTTCAACATCTCAACCTTCACCTGTTACACCTCCACCACCCAACCCCAGCATTCCTTACCCTTCTCGACTCAACAAGGCTCGAATTTTGACAAAGAATGACATGCAAGTCGCTAACTTTTTGGAAAAGATTGCCGGCATGAAAATCACCTTTAACCTTGTTGAAGCTCTTGCACAAATGCCACAATTTGTCAAGATGTTTAAGTAATTGCTTAATAAGAAGGATAAGATGGTCGAGTTTGTTAATACTCGCTTGAATGAAAATTGCTCTGCAATCCTTCTTAAAGAACTTCAAAAAAAACTTGAGATCTCGGTCTTTTTGTGCTTCCTTGTAATTTTAACCAAACCGACAAATTTACTGCCTTAGCCGATCTCGGGGCAAGTATAAATTTGAGGCCTTTAAGTGTTTGGAAAAAGTTATCATTGCCCGACCTTACACCCACTAAGATGACTCTTGAGCTAGCCAATCGCACTCTCGCTTACCCCGTGGGTATTGCCGAAGATGTGTTCATCAAAGTTGGCACATTCACTTTTCCGGTCGACTTCGTCGTTGTTGATTATGAAATGGACCCTCGTATTCCGTTAATACTTGGACGCCCATTTTTGAGAACCGGTAGAGCTTTATTTGATGTGGATAAATGTGAGCTCATCTTAAGAGTCGGGGATAATGCACAAGTTTTTGAAATGGGGAAGCTTACAAGCAAATCCTATGGAAGAGAATCAGTGTATATGATTAATGTGCTTGATGATTTTGTCGTCTACAACAATCCTCTATTCAATTCTTACAATGATAATCCACTGTTTCAAGATGATGTGGATGATTTTCTCTCCAATTTGGCACCTTCACCCATATATGATTCTCCACCAATCTATGATGCTTATGATGATAATTCTAGTTCCGATGGAGATGATTATGATGCTTTTACTTCTGAGTATCCCGACATGCCCACTTATGATGATTTTGATGAGGCCGATACTCTTTCGAGTGATTCTTCTCATGATGAAGATCCTCCGCCTACCATGCTTAATCCTACTTTGGATGACTACTCATTTGAGGAAGACTTCTCTACTTTTCTCAATACATACTTCCCTCATGAGAGTGATGCTCCTCCTTTAGACTTTGATAATTATGGTCTTGATCCTACTTCGGATTTGAAGAAAATTCTTTCAAAGGAGAAGCAACCGGACGACACCAACATCCGCAGCACGTATGATTTGACACCTCTTTGTCCACCTTCTGAGGACGAGGTTGTGCATTTTCTTAGCAGATCATCTTCAAATTCTGCTGAGCCTGAGTGCTATTTTCCCCTAAAGGAAAAGGTGTTCGACCCCGGTATTGAATTTTTTAAGCCATCTCAGTATCCATCTGATGAAATAAAATGAAAGATTTTTGGAACTTTTGAAGATATGCTTGCACCTCTTCACCCTTGCTTCCACCGTGCTCCATCTTTGCTTAAGGGAAACTTGCATACTCTTCTTTGGCTTGCCTTGTTCGCCTTAAGCTTTTGCTATTTGATGGACGAAAACTATGTATTTGATCCCGGTGGATGTTTTTCATGCTTCTTCCTATGCTAATCAAGGTCGAGTCAGGCTCACGACTCGGTGAACAAAAATCAAGCGCTTCTTGGGAGGCAACCCATGTATCTATCTTTTATATATCTTTATCCTAAGTGTAGGGGAGACCCGTTGGTGTTTGCTATTTCCTCTCTTCTTCCATTCAGGGATTCGAGCACTCAATGATCTACTCTTGATGATTTTTGACGACCCGTGATTCCGTGTTTCCGTCTTCCCGGTTCTATCCTAAACTCTTTTCGATTCATGTTAATAGAGAGCTATATACAAAGATGTTCCATCTCGATATTACGTTCTGACTGAGTGGTTGGATTTACGATTTAAAGTGCCCTCGCTCCTCAAACGTTTATAGAATGGTGTCACACCCCACCATGGCGGAATATGGGGCACGACGTATGGATATCATCACAACATGGCGTGTCTATAGAGATAACTATATGAAATAAGAAATGTCATAAAATGGTGACACAAAAGTCATGACAATATCTCATCAAAAGCAGGAGTCTAGGTAAGTAGGTAACAGTCCTACCTATTACCCAAGACAAACAAGTAACACAAACAAAACAAACATATAGGTACCAACAGTATCACTTATTCAAAAAAACCATAAAGGTAAACTAAGAAGGAAACGGGGATATCCTTCTATATGCATTCCTACGCTCTCCAAATCCTAGCCACTTAAGTTCTCACGCCTAACCAAAGCATCACCTGAAAGAGACACTAAAACACGTCAACATAAAGTTGGTGAGAGTCATAGGTTTAGACTCCAACGCTAAATCAATTACAAGCTGTGATTAACAACCATCAACACAATAACATATGGACAATGCGCTACAATTATGTATTAACAACTAGCATTCAGGTTCAATCAAATCATCACAATTCCAAGGCATCACGCCTTACCAACAACCACAATTACCAAGGCATCACGCCTTACCAACAACCATAATTTTCAAGGCATCACGCCTTACCAACAACCATAATTACCAAGGCATCACGCCTTACCAACAACCATAATTACTAAGGCATCACGCCTTACCAACAACCATGGTACCATAGGCGCCCATACACCTATGTACCTTTCCCATCCAAATCATACACGAACAAGAATCACATAGTAGTTAATCACATAATGTACACACAAGTCCATCTCAAACCTTAAAAACATTCACAGCATCAATTTATAAACAACATAACACAGTGTCTCTTCCATCCCATCTGGAAGTCAAAATCAATAGTAAACATGGGACTATGAAACTCACCTGATTGAGCTTCTCCAAATGTCCTCGCACTAGCAAAAAGCTAACAAACCAAAAACACATAATCAAAACATGAACCAATCACTAAAACGGCTCATCAACCTATGATGGACATCTAGCCTCCTCCTATATAATACCTCATTTATATGCTCTAAGCATCTCATTACACCCCTCTATAAAGCCCTTAACTCCTTTTACTTCATAACCCGTCCCGTTAACATTTTACCCAAAACAGTCCCGTTTTTCATACCTTAAACTATGGGTCGATCTCCCCCTTAAACATACCCATGATCTCTATAAAAGGAATATTCATACTTTTACATATGTTAGCTAAAACCTCCCACTTGCCCTAACCTTAAAACTACTGTTAAGGCCCCGATATATGTGTATATATTGCTACCCATCCAGAATTCACGGATTTTAAACGTATGAAAAGTTCATTACCATTAGAGGGTCTTACCCTAAACCAAAATCTTAGCCCAAGTGCAGATACTTACTACAATATATAAACCATCTCTCATGTTCGTGAGAAGATCCCAATGCAACCCTAAGTACCCCAAACAACCCAAAACTTAAAAAGAAAACAGGCTGAATTCAAAACTGCTTTGACCTCCGACTATTATAACCTGTTTTTGACCCACTTCCCTACCTCCAATTTAGTTCTCGTTTCTTTCATTGGAAAGCCACTTCAAATACCTTTCCAGGGATATGTGGATCGCAAAATACGAGTTTGTAGAACTCCTTATATGATCAAAACAATGACCCAAAATTCTGCCCAGTTTTTAAAAACGGGTTTAACAAAATCGACCTCATTAATTAACCCTAATCCCTCTAATTACAAGCCATAATCTATGTAATCATCATATTATGATTAATATAACATAAATTTACTGTTTTCAAAATTAAACCTAACCTAAATCCATCATAAGATGATTAAAGAAAACATTAAACAATATAATTGAAAAGAGTATTAAAGATTTTACCTTAGAATTTTTGAAAAAAGAAAAATTAATGAAGAACCCTAAAACCACCATTTATGCCGACCAAACCTTGATCTCCAGGGATTTTATGAGTGTTTTGATTAATAAAAATACTTTATATACTTTCCTAACAAGTCCTTGGCCCATATACAACAGCCCGGTTCCCTTTTTCCCTTTTTTCCCCTTTTCTTTTCTTTCTTGCGTCCAAACCGACCCAACACCCCTTTAAAATTCGTTTTTTTTTCTTTTTATTATATATTATTAAGTTATTAATAATACCTTAATTTTCCTTAATTTATTCAGCTCCTAAAGCCTCCAAAACCTCAAAACCGTAAAACTAGTCAGTTTTTACGCGTTTTACCGTAAAAGACGTAAAATATACACTTTTATAAAAAATCTCAAATTTTGAAATAAACTTTATAACTAAGTCCTAAATGACTTAAAACTATCCCGAAAAATATCCATATGACTAATTACCTCCTCCGAGACCTCTAAATGCTAAACCGTAAATCGTAAAAATACGATTTTCTATAATACATATACGTATACATAAAACCACTAAATAACACCATCTCATTTCATAGTTACTACCATGTGAACTCATGAACATTAAATCATCACACATCGTTTCACTCACAAGGTACCCCGTACCGGAAACGATATCCAAACCACAATCTATACACACCAATAAGCACATAAACACGTAAAGACACACAACTAGCACAAAATAAAACTAAGTGACGAACCTCAAAACCAGGGTTGTCACATCACTCCCTCCTAATAGAAATCTCGTCCCGAGATTTACTCCTTAGGATCAACACACAAACAACAAATCACATGAGGATACTTGTTCTAAATGAACTCCCTCATTTCCACGTGAACTTCAGTTCAAGTTTCAAAATACCACATATACAAACAAAAAATAATTAAACTCATTGCCAACTCTTGGCCTCACAGTCAATAAATCTCAAAAATGACTCTTTGATAAAGCAAAGACTCTTATTAATACAAGTCCCAAATAATCGTACATGCAAAACGCATTCTCAAACAACCCTTACCAATCTCAATACATGAAATATATCATGTATACCACTCATTTCCCCCCAGGTAATTCTATGCTCATAAGCTACTGGTCCGATCTTTCCAAAGATCATAAATGGACCTACAAAACTCTACATCAACTCTTCCATTTTACCAAAACATACCACCCGTTACTATGGTTGAAACTTCATACATAACTCTGTCACTAACTCTAGTGGTTTCCTCCTTTCTATATAGCATCCCTTGTTGCACTCACCCTTTCCACAAATATCACTACCACATTAGTAGCCTCTTTTACCAATTCCAGTCCACAATGGGGACAACTCACCCTATCCTTTCATATAGTGCCTCAACTGGCATGTATCGAATTCTAGTATGATAACTATCATTATATGAAAACTCAGCCATCGCTAACGAGTTTCCTAACTACCTCTAAATCAATCACCCATGTCCAACCATGTTCATCAACTCCCTTTAGTCCGTACTCCAAACTACTTAAAATTCCAATTTCCTTACAAAGTGACCTATTTCATTCATGCTTCGCTTCTATACACACTTCCTTCTTCTTCCTCAACTCCTACCATACATCACGATGTGATGCTTCCCATCGTTTCTTCCCTTGCCATAATCCTTCATAAGGCATTCCATACATATTAGGATAACTTTTACGTAAAACCCTCTATTCCATCACATCCGTACGCAATCCTTCCAACTTCTCAACTACGTGACTTCTCATTCCTCTTAAAATATGAGATGAATTAGTCAGTCTATCGACTATCACCCAACTCTCGTCTTACTTATTCCTCCACCCCATTATGTATCCCTTTCACCAATTTCGTCCTTACATCGCCCCTTTCTAAGCTACTCCTATCTATGTAGGAAGTATAGTCTACGTCCCTTTCTCCATATGGTTGTCCAAGCCACGCAACATACATGTTGACGCGTTCTCTGCTTTAGACAACTCAACTCGTGCAACCTACATCCTTCATTCAAACCACCCAAATACGTCATCCACATAGTTCAAGTTCGTCTCAGCTTCACTTCATTCTTCTTATTCAATGTCTCATCAACCATGCTTTCCTTTCCCAGATGGTACTTGGCCTTGCAATTTTCTTTCACCACTTAACCTTTTCCAAATGTTCAATCAAGACGATTGAATATGTGTTGGAGACGTTCATGATCCGTATAGATCATTCTCCACGTCTTGTACACCAAATTTCTCTAGCATTCTAGGCAGATATAACAATCCAGCTCCACTAACTAAGTCTATCCAGTTCTTCCAAATCTTCCGTTCCTGCAACGTATAGTGATCGCCTTTCTTTGTCGTCCTCATACGCATCCAATTCTTTGCTCCATGTATCGTCATGCTTCGCGAATTCATCCAGTCCTTCCGATAATGCCAAGATCGGCTCATTATCCCATCCACCTCTTCAGCCTCCAAAATGCTTCCTCATCCTTCTTCAGTTCGCCCTCGCTGGTTCCATGATATGCCATCATCTCTAACTACTCATCATGGTAGACTTAATACTAAAACTCACACTTTAAAAATCTCACGTATAATTCCACTCCAAAACCAAACCATATCGTGTGACCCCAATATCACACAACACAACTATAACCCAAAACATATAACACCAAAAAGAATAATAGCTATATCATAGGCAGCCATTACATAAACCCATATATTATACGTATCCCCAAATTCTACATCTCATCATATACAAGCATGTACTAACCCTCTTTCATGCAATCATACTTGAGAACCCATTGAAGTTGTGGTACTTGTATAACTATGTTGGCCACCATACTTATACAATTACCCTTTCCCCAATGCACTCCCTCCTATGATGACACTTATAAGAATCAATACAACATATAACACATAAATCCATCTACTCACATAAGCTCATAACCACATAAACAATAAAGTCCAAAACTCCATCTATTAAAATAACATAGTAGTACTCTTGAAATACGTAAATCCATAGTCTAGCAAAAACAGCATAGACTAAATCCAAAACGAAAACATAATCAGTTATAAGTCATGTCGCCCGTAAGAGTGGAAACAGCTTAAAATCCTTCATATCCACCTACTCCTAGTAACTCGAACCACCACACGATTCTTAGGGAACATGACTTAAACATCAAAAGAAAATAACATACCTCAGGTATGTAAAATAACTCGATAAAAGATAGAAACTACCTTGTACTAAATTATGTACTATAATGTACAATTTAAGCAAAATACAACAGTGACTAGCGTGGACGATTATGGTTCAACCCGCACTAGTCACAAACCCGAAAAGAAAATAACATGTGACTAAGTATGAACATACTACGGTTTAATTCATACTAGTCAAAACATCGCAATAAATAACATCCAAACACATCAATTATTATAAAATGCACACATACTCCTATGACGCCTATATGCAGGGACCCTTAAGCTATAGACTAGGCTACGCGACTAGGCAACCTAATTCTCTATAACCATTGGCTCTGATACCATTCTGTCACACCCCACCATGGCGGAATATGGGGCGCGACGTATGGATATCATCACAACATGGCGTGTCTATAGAGATAACTATATGAAATAAGAAATGTCATAAAATGGTGACACAAAAGTCATGACAATATCTCATCAAAAACAGGAGTCTAGGTAAGTAGGTAACAGTCCTACCTCTTACCCAAGACAAACATGTAACACAAACAAAACAAACATATAGGTGCCAACAGTATCACTTATTCAAAAAAAACATAAAGGGACTAAGAAGGAAACGGGGATATCCTTCTATATGCATTCCTACGCTCTCCAAATCCTAGCCACTTAAGTTCTCACGCCTAACCAAAGCATCACCTGAAAGAGACACTAAAACACGTCAACAGAAAGTTGGTGAGAGTCATAGGTTTAGACTCCAACGCTAAATCAATTACAAGCTGTGATTAACAACCATCAACACAATAACATATGGACAATGCGCTACAATTATGTATTAACAACTAGCATTCAGGTTCAATCAAATCATCACAATTCCAAGGCATCACGCCTTACCAACAACCACAATTACCAAGGCATCACGCCTTGCCAACAACCATAATTTTCAAGGCATCACGCCTTACCAACAACCATAATTACCAAGGCATCACGCCTTACCAACAACCATAATTACCAAGGCATCACGCCTTACCAACAACCATGGTACCATAGGCGCCCATACACCTATGTACCTTTCCCATCCAAATCATACACGAACAAAAATCACATAGTAGTTAATCACATAATGTACACACAAGTCCATCTCAAACCTTAAAAACATTCACAGCATCAATTTATAAACAACATAACACAGTGTCTCTTCCATCCCATCTGGAAGTCAAAATCAATAGTAAACATGGGACTATGAAACTCACCTGATTGAGCTTCTCCAAATGTCCTCGCACTAGCAAAAAGCTAACAAACCAAAAACACATAATCAAAACATGAACCAATCACTAAAACGGCTCATCAACCTATGATGGACATCTAGCCTCCTCCTATATAATACCTCATTTATATGCTCTAAGCATCTCATTACACCCCTCTATAAAGCTCTTAACTCCTTTTACTTCATAACCCGTCTCGTTAACATTTTACCCAAAACAGTCCCGTTTTTCATACCTTAAACTATGGGTCGATCTCCCCCTTAAACATACCCATGATCTCTATAAAAGGAATATTCATACTTTTACATATGTTAGCTAAAACCTCCCACTTGCCCTAACCTTAAAGCTACTGTTAAGGCCCCGATATATGTGTATATATTGCTACCCATCCAGAATTCACTGATTTTAAACGTATGAAAAGTTCATTACCATTAGAGGGTCTTACCCTAAACCACAATCTTAGCCTAAGTGCATATACTTACTACAATATATAAACCATCTCTCATGTTCGTGAGAAGATCCCAATGCAACCCTAAGTACCCCAAACAACCTAAAACTTAAAAAGAAAACAGGCTGAATTCAAAACTGCTTTGACCTCCGACTGTTGTAACCTATTTTTGACCCACTTCCCGACCTCCAATTTAGTTCTAGTTTCTTTCATTGGAAAGCCACTTCAAATACCTTTCCAGGGATATGTGGATCGCAAAATAAGAGTTTGTATAACTCCTTATATGATCAAAACAATGACCCAAAATTCTGCCCAGTTTTTAAAAACGGGTTTAACAAAATCAACCTCATTAATTAACCCTAATCCCTCTAGTTACAAGCCCTAATCTATGTAATCATCATATTATGATTAATATAACATAAATTTACTGTTTTTAAAATTAAACCTAACCTAAATCCATCATAAGATGATTAAAGAAAACATTAAATAATTTAATTGAAAAGAGTATTAAAGATTTTACCTTAGAATTTTTGAAAGAAGAAAAATTAATGAAGAACCCTAAAACCACCGTTTATGCCGACCAAACCTTGATCTCCAGGGATTTTATGAGTGTTTTGATTAATAAAAATACTTTATATACTTTCCTAACAAGTCCTTGGCCCATATACAAAAGCCCGGTTCCCTTTTTCCCTTTTTTCCCCTTTTCTTTTCTTTCTTGCGTCCAAACCGACCCAACACCCCTTTAAAATTCGTTTTTTTCTTTTTATTATACATTATTAAGTTATTAATAATACCTTAATTTTCTTTAATTTATTTCAGCTCCTAAAGCCTCCAAAACCTCAAAACCGTAAAACTAGTCAGTTTTTACGCGTTTTACCGTAAAAGACGTAAAATATACACTTTTATAAAAAATCTCAAATTTTGAAATAAATTTTATAACTAAGTCCTAAATGACTTAAAACCATCCCGAAAAATATCCATATGACTAATTACCTCCTCCGAGACCTCTAAATGCTAAACCGTAAATCGTAAAAATACGATTTTCTATAATACATATACGTATACATAAAACTACTAAATAACACCATCTCATTTCATAGTTACTACGATGTGAACTCATGAACATTAAATCATCACACATCGTTTCACTCACAAGGTACCCCGTACCGGAAACGATATCCAAACCACAATCTATACACACCAATAAGCACATAAACACGTAAAGACACACAACTAGCACAAAATAAAACTAAGTGACGAACCTCAAAACCAGGGTTGTCACAAATGGATTCTGAGTATGATGGCCCAAAAAATGATGCTATAATTCCAAAATTTATAAATCAAAGAATATAATTATTAATTAAAAAGTGTTGAACTCAAAGTCAAAAGACTTGATACGTATTGATAGGTGTGTAAACACCCATCCTTTCACTACTTAATTACAATAATAACCAAGCCAAAACGTGTATTTTATGTCGTTTATGTCAGAATTATGCGTGGTTTATGTTTTTGTTGTGATTTTAGGATCAAAATGCAAAAAGGGAAGAAAACACGGCTTTCACGGGCTTTTATCGAAGAAAAAGACAAAAGACGAAGTCAAGAAATCAAGAGTGCAAAAAGAACGGAAGTCCAAGACCAATTCTGAAGATTTATCGAAGAAAAAAGTCAAAATACGGAAGTTTACTAAAAGCCGAAGAACTCAAGTCTAATTTATTGAAGAAATTACAAGACGAGAGTTGAAATCCCGAGACAAAGTCGTTAAAGTCAAAGAATTAAGAAGATTAAGGACTTAATGACAATTAAAGAAAGAAGAAAGAGGGGAGAAAGCTTCCTCTAAGCACCTCCCTAATCCTCCTATAAATAGATCATTAGGATTTCATTTTCATTTTGTTGGCTAATAGTGACAATTAGTTCTTCCATTTTCATTTCCTTGCACTTTAATTACATGTCATTTACTTAATTGTCTTGCACCTTAAATACCTTTAAATTTAAGTAAGTTTCCTTTTAATTATTGTTAATCTTTACTTTTATTGTTCATCTCCTATCTACCTTTCTTGTTTGATCTTAATCTTTATGCTTTATTGTTTATGTTCATGTTCTTGAGTTTTTATTAAATTGACTAAGTGGGTTTTGATTATTTTGATTAGTATTGTTAGTTTGATTGATTTGGATTGTTTGTTTATGATTAGTAGATGTTATTTGGTTAGTTTGATTTAATCTTTTGGTTGATTTTGATTAGATTAGATTAGATTCGTGTTATTTTTGGTTCCCTTGTTCTTTGCTGTTACTGTTTATTTCCAGGATATTCCGGATCAAAGTCATTTATTCCGAATCAAGTGTTTCTGTTGGTTATTCTGGATAAAGCAGGTTGTTCCGAATCAAGTGTTTCAGCAGTTTATTCCGGATCAAATTGGTTTATTCCGGATCAACAAAACATTCAGAATCAAGGAAAGTATTCCAGACCAGTGTTTGTTCCGAATAAAGGAAAATTATTCTGGATCAAGGAGTTCATTCGGAACATTCCGAACGAAGGGTTTGAGAATTTATTCCAGATCAAGCCCAATATTCCGAATCAACAAAACATTCCGAATAAAGGACTTTTTCCGGATAAGTGACATATTCCGGATCAAGGACTTTCATTCGGAATAATCAGTTATTCCGGATAAAGGGTGATTCATTCGGAACATCTAATATTCTGGATCAAGGCAATATTCCGAATAAGAAGTTTATTCCGGATAAGTGACATATTCTGAATAAAGGATTTATTCCGGATGAAGGATTTTGTTCAATTATTCCGGATGAGCAATTTGTTCTGAATGAGTGTGTTTTGGTAAATATTCCGAGTGAAGAAGAATTATTCCGAACGAAGGTGACATTCCGAACGAATGATTATTCCGAACGAAGGTTTATTCCGAATGAGCTGTTTTCAGGTTATTTTAAGTTTTAGTTTATTTTAATTTTTAAGCTTTACTTTTCCTGCCTTTTTACTTAGTCGCACTTTAAGTTTACTTGCCTTAGATTTATTTTAAGCCTTGCCTTATTTTAAGTTTTAGTTGCGTTTTAAGTTTGCCTTTAGGATAGTTTTAAGTTTGCGTTATTTACTTTTAGTGCCTTTTAATTCTCGTCACGCTTTTAATTTCCCGTCATTTATTTTAAATTAGATTTAGATTTATATTACCTGCTTTTTACATTAAAGTCTTTTCATTTTTAATATACTACAACGACACAATATTTGTTTCCACCAAAGACAGCTGAGTCGCACTTTAAACCAGTTATCAATTCGATTAGACCAACACAACGAACTTTTTAATATTTTTATACTAGGCAAAAGCCTTGTATCACGTATACACATGTGTTAATCCAGGTTTGTGAGACTAAACTGTTAAATTGTGATTGAAATATAATTTGACGAGATTCAGACTCTTTGGATATAAGGTGAGTTCATAGCCTCACTAGTGCTGATTGTTAAATGAATTAAAACCCGCTAGAGAGATATATTCTAAATTGGAATACAAGCGTTTTTGGTATGCTTTCCAAGATATGTTTATTGATACTATGTTTACTACTGCCTTAAAGTCCCTTTTAATTGTGAAACACTAATCATTTCTAAAAAATGAGCTCTAATATTATGAATAGTACTATTTGGGGTTTGACATCCCCTATTTGGGGAAGTCGCACTTGGTTCCAACCTAAGTTAAACAGATACACTATATTTTGCAAAACTCAGGTTAGTTTGGCAGACTTCATGCATAAGGGCAATTGTGGGTTTCTGATTATGTACAGCCGCGGTATCATACGCTTAGTGAAAAATGAATATATATATTTTATGTGGGCGAATAACAACGTAGCTCAGGAAAAGGATCTTGTATTCAAAATGTTTTTAAACCTATGAATTCACTCAACCTTTGTGTTGATTTTAAAGCATATGTCTTAGGTATTGATGATTGATAGCATGGAGCAACATAAGGATGATGTGGATAGATATAGGCTTTAAATTGTTATCATTCAAACCTATCTACTAGATCTCGGGAACTTATGATGTACAATAGTTATTTTGTTTAAATCTATGTTTTTGAATGATAAATGAATAAAATATATTGAAACACTATTTTGAGCTGTTTTTCTATTATTGTGACTTTTATTCCATGAAGTGATACCCCAATTTTATGTACCGCTGCGTTAAGGTAAAAATGGGGGGTGTTACAGATTGGTATCAGAGCCATAGTTATAAAAAACAAGAAATTAAAATCTTGACTATAACTGATTTGCCTAATAATTTCAAGTAAATTCTACGCGTCAAACTCGTGATGCTACAAGAAAAATATGTAAGTGATGATCTTACATAACTAGTGATATTATGTTTACGTTTAATTAGTAGTATTATGTTGTAAAGTAGTATTATTATATTTATGTGTAAGTAGTATAATGTTAAGTACTATTTAAATAATTTATGTTATTTTATTGACGTCTTCATAAATATGTCTTCCTATTTTCATCTCATCGTCATATTAAATTCGGAATCAGAAAATATCTACATTATGGATTTCTCTAAACCTTTGGTGTTAGCCCTTTCTACCAAGAATTTCCCAAACCCTTTATCCCTTCAAAATAACCCGCAATCATATTATGAAAATATTCGCAATATCAAACTCCTTCATCCCATGCCTCCAATAATATCCCATTTCCCCAATGTACCTATGAAGAACAAATGAAAAGTATTTTCAATCACATTGATGAAATTCCTCCCAAACGTATTGAAGATTTAGAATATGAAGTTTAAGGTCTTAAGTGTGGCAGAACGATTATGCAAGAAGAAGTAGAAAATTAAAGAATGATCTATTGGAAGTACGCACTGAGAATTCTGAGTTACGACATAAGCAGATGTTGCATGACGAAGAAATTACCTTAGCTCGCGTAAGAATGCCAACAATGGAGTCACTTTTTGAAGATATTCAAGTTAGACGTCGAGAAAATATCAAAGTACTTCTGGACGATATTAAGGAACTCAAGAAAGAGAAATAGACTAGCTTGTGAATATTTCAGCTTTCCTAAAAGCTTTGTAAATATTTTAGCTTCAGTCTTTAATTTTATGTAACAAATAAGCTTCCATGTTCATCAACAAAGCAAGTTGTTAATAAATAAAGGTTTCTTTTTCTACGAATTCTTATTATCTCATATTCTTTATTTTCACGTTATAATTCTAGAAAAGATGAATACTCGACGAAGTATATGTCTTTAGAATTTTAGAAAAAGAAAGATATTCTCCTAGACTAAAAAAGAATTCTCAAGTCTATTTGGTTAAAGAAAGTAATAATCTTAATAACGAATAAATAATATGCACATGGAAGCTTGCCTTATACGAGACGAGTTGTTGCATACGATGATTATATATGAGTCATATCTCTATAAATCTATTATGGACTTGGAAAGTTTATTCATCTCCTGGATTTATTACCTTACATATATGAATAAATAATCAATATGTTAGGAACAACAGCTTCTTAAATTAATGCTACCAAACTTCTTAAATTTAAGGAACAACAACTTTTAAAACAATATGCTTTCACAGAAAAGGTTCATTTATTAACCAACTCATTTCAAGAACTAGAACTCAAGCATCTTCAAGATTTACCACCTAATCCAAGTTATGCAAAACAAGCTCAGCAACATATTCCCTGTCTTTATGATGTCACCCAAATTGATAAATCGAAAGAGGCTCCCTATGTTCGTGATGACCAGAGTCGGTGTCACTTATGACAGAAAACCGATCAAAAATGCTTTTAAAATTCCCTAAGTTTGATTATGTAAGATCAGTTTGATTCTAAGACCCGCTTTAGACTACAAAAGGAATTAGCTCAATTATCAGCTTGTATGCCCCAAAGTTTGTCAAACGAAAACCTTTCTAGTACGTCTCCTACCCTTGTCAAAAAGGATTTAACTAAGTTAATTCCACCGGTAAGTAAGGTGTCTAATAGCTTAAATGCATTACACCAACACTTTGCCGATTTCAACAAAGTCATTAAGGAACGTACGACGGCTTCGGCCATAACGGAAGGTGAATGGAATTTTGAACACACTAGAGCTGCGTTTCAAGACGAAATTATTCCTTTTGTGGAAAATATTAAAGCGTGTTTTAGAAATATTGACCATGATTTGGTTTTGGAATTAAATGAAGTTAAACGTGTTTTCAATGAAATTGATGATGCTTATGAAAACGGTTTAGTTGAAAACGAATGAATTTTAGGCCAAAAGGATCAACTTCTGAAGCAAGTGATGTCGCATGATATTGTATCCGTCTGTGTGAATAATAGTGTTGATAATGGTTCTACTATGCATAATGTTGAATCTGTGGATAATGTGGTAGATAGTAATTGTCACAAATTTGACGCTGAATTTTTAAAGCTTAAAGATTCCTATAATTCGTTTTCAAAACGTTTTGATGAGATTAAAAAACATTGTTTTCGCTTGAATGTAAACAACAATTTATTCATGAGATTTTTGAAACGTCATTCGGAGGTGTTAATATAGATGATCCAAATTTTCAAAAGAACTTAAGATTGAATTTACAATCAAAACAACGTCAGCCAAGTGACAAGGTTGCTAAATCATTGCCAATAGATATAGAGTTATCTAAGGGGATGCATCGTGTGAACGTACTTGAGGCTGCTGAGAATTTTCAACTTGATCTAGATAATCAAGTTTCCAAGATTTTGTCCAAAGTTGATAACATAAAATAGAAAAATACACAACTCTTCGATTCAGTAAAGCCCGCATGTGCTAATACCACTGCACAGACTCAATCATTCATTGAACGATTGAATCGAAAGTCTGTGAAAAAATATGATTCGAGGGAAAAAATTTGTGATAAAAATTTGGCCTTGGCTGAGTTAAACGAAACACTTCGTACCCTAAAAGGTAAGAATGTTGTGGATAACGCAGCCACCGTCTCAGCATCGTCCTCTAGTGCAATAAAAAGGAACCTCATCGCCATCAGACCATTTAACAAGGGCCCTAGGACTAAACCATCTCAAACATTGGTCACTAAGGATAAGGCGAAATCAAAACACGTTTCTAATGTTCCCGTGTTGCCTTCTACAGGAGTAATCAAAGCTACTAAGGCTCAAAGATCTAAGCTTAACAGAAATACAAAGAAAGTTAGGATCTTGCCCTCATCTAGTAGTCAAGTGAAGAAGAATGTAGAGGCCCACCCTAGGAATGTTATTTCTGTTTTGAATAAAAAGAATCATGTAACTAAGGGTATGTTTGGCGTTAGTAGGAGCTAGAGAGGATAGCTGGAGCGGGTTGCTAGACCTGAATGCTGGAGCGGGTTACTAGAGCTTATTTACATGCTACTTCAACTAGCATGTCATTTAATAGCTTATTTTTTACAAGCTCCTTCAAGCTATGTCAACCAAACAAGACTTATTTTTAATGATTGCTTATTTTTTTAAAATAATAAGCTCATGCTATAATAAGCTCTAATAAGTTCGTACGCCAAACATACTGATAGGTGTGAAAACACCCATCCTTTTACCACTTATTTCTGGCTAAAACAAGACCAAAACACGTATTTAGTATCATTTGTTTGGAATTATGCGTGCTTTTTGTGTTTATTGTGTTTTCAGAGTCAACCGGATGAATATTGAAGAAAACATAGGATTGCACGGGTTTTATCGAAGAAAAAGACTCAAGACGAAGTCTATTGTCCAAGAGATGCAAAAGATTTGAAGTCATTGTGCCTATTTGAAGATTTATCGAAGAATAGAGCCAAAGATGGAAGATTCATATATGTCGAAGAACTCGAGTCTATTAAACAAAAGATTATAAGACGAGTTGGAATTATTCACCGACACTTCTCAAAATCCAAAGTCAGAAACGTTTATTTAAAAGGAACGTAAAAACTAAATAAGAAAGAAGAAAAGAAGCCCAAAACAAAGCCCATTCACAAGCCCACAAGAGATGCCTATAAATAGGACTTCACTTCACCATTTTGGAGACTAGTTTTTAGTTTTAGTTAGTTTTTAGTTTTTCATTCTCTCTAGTTTTAGAGAGAGAAAGTTCTCAACTTTCTCTCACTAGTTTTCATCTTTCTTTCTTTCAAGATCAAACCTTTGTATTGTTTTTAATTAATCAATTTTAAATTCAAGCTTTTAATCTTTAATCTCATTCTACCTTTCTTGATTTTAGTTAACTTTTGGTGCGAATTACTTATGATCCGTGTTGTTCATCAATGTTTTCGTGCTTAAAAAGTTAATCGTTTTATGTTTCCTTAAGTTTCTATACGAATAAGCTTTAAGATCTTTGTGCTTATTGGCTTATTTGTAAGTTTAGCTTATTTACTTTTTAAAGTTTTCATAAAAAGTTCATCTTTTTATGGTTTGATTCAAAAGTTTGCTTAATCTAAGTTTAGATAAGTTGTTATTTGAGCTTATTTGATTTGTTTCATATTAGATTCGTGCTAGTTTTGGAGTTAGCTTATTCCATAAGCTTATCACCTTGCTTAAAGTTTCGGATCAAAGAGTGTTCGGAAAGGGTAAAACCCTTTTCCGACTACGTATTCCGACCACACCACACCCCTTATTCCGATCGTGTGATCGGAAAATGGTTTAGCGTATTCCGATTGTAGGGTTTTTCAAACATTCCGATTGTGGCTCATTTAAATTTATTCCGATTTGAATCCAGTACTATTATTCCGATTGTGGTGATTTTGATACATTCCGATTGCTGCCTATTTCCAAATATTCCGATTAGTGCTTATTCCGATTGGGATTTATGTTTATTCCGATTTTGACTTATTTGCATGATATTCCGATTAGATCTGTTTGCTAACATTTCGATCAGTGCATTTTTCCAATTATTCCGATTGGGGATTTTTAGTTATTCCGATTGACCCTTTCCGATCAAAGCACTCCGACAAGGTGACATTTGCACATTCCGATCAACAGATCGGAATATATTCCGATCTGGACCATTAGTGATATTTCGATTTGAGTTGTTTCCAACATTCCGATCAGGTTTCGATTTTGTTTTCCGAAGGGTTTAGTTCATGTTTTTACAAAAGTTTCCAAGAGTTAGTTTTATTTAGTGTTCAAGTATTTTTCTAAATTTGTCGTTAAGTTTTCAAGCATTTATTTTTAAACTCGTCTTTTTAGTTTAATCTTTTAAAGCTTTAATTTTACTCTTCGATGCTTACTTATTTGTTATTAGTTTAAAATAGATAAACAAACCAACACCTTTTTATTAACCAAGAACAAATCATTCCACTTAGAACCGTGATCAATTCGAGGAGATACCGAGATTAATTCTGAACCCATACAAAACGCTTGTATCAAATGGCACCGCTGCCGGCTCTTCTCGTTAAGATCAACAGTTTTTTGTGAGAACTTGGATTTTGGGATCCGTTCACCGTGAACGTTACTTTTTCATAAAAATTTTCAAAAACCCTAAAAAATATAAAATTTTCAAAAATCCAAAAAAAATTAAAAAACCATAAAAACCAAAAATATTTCTTGCTTGCTTTGTTAGTTCTTTTGCAGGTGCATGCGTACACGATCAACGTCTTATCAAGAGCCCGAGCCTCTCGAAGACTTAGACATGGCCGGTGTACAAAACAACAACAATAACCCACCTCAAAACAACAACAACAATAACAATCCTCCTCTCAACAACAATAATAACAACAACAATGAGCCTCTACCAGACAATTTCCCGATGATTGAACTTCTGCAAGCACATGTGGAGGGTAACAATGATCCAATTGTTATACCCGCGATTGCAGCCAACAATTTTGAGCTCAAATCCGGCTTTATCCAGATGGTCTCTGCTCAACCATTCTTGGGGCGTACAATTGATGATACACATGACCACATCAAGAGATTCTTGCAACTCACGAATACGGTCAAATTTAATGGTGTTCCACAAGAGGTAATCCGTTTACAAATTTTTCCCTTTTCTTTAGAGGGACAAGCCCGACATTGGATTGCTAAGGAACCGCCACAAAGTATTCTTACGTGGACGGATTTGGAGACCAAATTTATCAACTACTTTTTCCCACCCTCTCGTACTACCGCTTTGCGGAATGAAATTATCAATTTTGAACAAAAGTACGATGAGTCGTTTAGTGAATCTTGGGATCGTTTCAAAGATCTTTTAAGAAAATGCCCACAACATGGTTTTACCAAAGTGCACCAAATTAATACTTTTTATAATGGTTTAAGCATGAATGACCAAGATTCACTAAACAGTGCCTCGGGGGGTAATATTTTGGTTAAGACTTCCAATGCCGCTTGGGATATCATTGAGAATAAGTCTCGTGTGCAAACCAAGAGTGTGCGGACCAATGTCGCTAGTGCTAGTACTAGTGACAGCGACAAGCGACTTGACAAAATTACTACGCTTCTTGAATCGCTTGTTACCCACACCGCCAACAACACCAACAGCATCAATGCTAAAAACACGCAAGATGCTCAAGTCAATGCTGTTATCCAACCATGTGAGATATGCGGGGGTCCTCACTCTTACACCACTTGTACCGCCACCCAAGACTACCCTTCTGAGAATGTGAATGCAGCATACGGCACCTATCCTCCGGCTGCTTATCAAGCTCGTCCCCAAGGTGACCGCAACTTGCTTAGCTACCGCTCTAACAACTATCTCTCACCACCCGGTTTTCCTCCTAACAACCCAAACCAACAACAAAACCTCAATCGCCCTTCTCAACAACAACAACAACCTCGTACACCATACATACCACCTCACAAACAACCATATCCACCTCAAAGAAACAACCAAGTTTACCAACAACCTGCTTATCAACCACCCGCTTACAATGCTCCTCCCAACCAACCCACCGCATTACACCAAGATATTGGAACCTACATGAGGACTAATGATGTGATCGTGGACAATATCCAGCGGAAAGTGCTCAACCTGAAAGCAGACATGGTGAAACAAGGAAATGATCTGAGAGCTGATATGAGAAACACTTTGGCAAGTCAAACGAATGACTTAAAGAACATGATGGCTAGTTTCTTCCAAGGTAATCAACCCTCTTCTTCGGGTACTCTTCCGAGTAACATCGTTGCGAATCCAAGAGGGGAGATGAAAGCAATCACCACTCGCAGTGGTAAAGGTACCAAGGAACCCGAGCTTCCTATACCTCCACTGGTGATTGTGACTAAGGAAAACGAGTCACTTGCTCCTATTCCTCATCCTTCTACTTCCCCAATTTCTCCACCTCTTACTTCTACCCCTCCTCCACCAAGGATGTGAGTGATCCTTCGATCCCAAAGACTTCCTCTTCTTCTGATATACCTTATCCCTCAAGGTTGAGGAAAGAGAAGCTCAAAAGCAAGGATGATATTCAAGTTTCGAACTTTCTAAAAATGTTTAAACAATTAAATTTCAACATCTCCTTCGTTGAGGCTCTCGCTCACATGCCTAAGTATGCAAAAATGTTCAAAGATCTTCTTAGCGACAAGGAGAAGCTTCTTGATATTGCTAACACCCAACTTAATGAGAATTGCTCTGCAGTGCTCTTAAGGAAATTGCCAACCAAACTTGGTGATCCGGGTCGCTTCTTAATCCCTTGCAACTTCCCGGGAGTAGAGAATTGCATGGCCCTAGCCGATCTAGGTGCCAGTATTAACTTAATGCCCTTAAGCGTTTGGAAGCAATTATCTCTCCCTGAGCTAGTCCCCACCAAAATGACTTTGGAATTAGCTAACCGTACGGTTGCTTATCCAGTGGGGATAGCCGAAGACGTCTTTGTAGGAGTCGACAAATTCACTTTTCCTGCCGATTTCGTCATCTTCGACTATGACATGGACCCTCGTGTGCCATTAATTTTTGGTCGTCCATTCTTGAGGACCGGTCGCACTCTCATCGATGTTGAAGCCGGTGAGCTTATCATGAGAGTGGGTGACGATAAAATCGTCTTCAACATGGGAAAGTTATCTAAACAGCCTTATTCTAACGAGAGTGTTAATTGTATTGACGTTCTTGATGAGGCTTGTGAAGAACACTTCAAAGATGCTTGTAAAAGTATTCCTACCTCTCTTCCCAATGTTGAGACCGTTTCCTCTATTGATTCATCACTATCTCTATTTGGAGAAAGTGATTTCCTTTGGAAAGATTTTGAAGCCACCATGGGAGATGTGAACTTAGCTAATGACGATTCCCCCACCAATTGGGATGAAGATCTTCGCCTCATTGAGAACATTCTTAAAGAAGACATAATTGCTCCACCATCTCCCAAGGTTATTGCTATCGATGCACCGACTTTGAAAACGCCTCCCATCGAAAATCCTCCGGATTTAGAACTTAAGGAGTTGCCGCCTCATCTCGAGTACGTGTTCCTTGAAGAAAATAAGAAGTCGCCCGTCATCATTGCGAAGGACTTGAAAGAAGAAGAGAAATCTCGCCTCATCGCCGTGCTTAAAGATCATAAAAAGGCAATTGCTTGGAAAGTTTCCGATATCCGCGGAATTGATCCGAACTTTTGTACTCACAAGATTCTCATGGAAGATGACTTCAAACCCGCAATCCAGAGCCAAAGAAGGGTTAATCCTCGCATTCATGACGTCATCAAACAAGAGGTTATAAAACTTCTAGATGCCGGCTTGATTTACCCTATTTCGGATTCGCCGTGGGTAAGTCCCGTCCATTGTGTGCCCAAGAAGGGCGGAATAACCGTTGTTTCCAATGAACACAACGAGTTGATTCCCACTCGTCTCGTTACTGGGTGGAGAGTTTGTATTGATTATCGCAATCTCAATGATGCCACGAGAAAAGATCACTTTCCTCTTCCTTTCATGGATCAAATGCTCGAGCGTCTTGCGGGTAATGACTATTACTGCTTCTTGGATGGTTTCTCCGGGTATTTTCAAATTCCCATCGATCCCAAGGACCAAGAAAAGAACACATTCACTTGTCCCCATGGAACATTTGCTTACAAATGCATGCCTTTTGGTTTATGTAATGCTCCTGGGACGTTCCAAAGGTGTATGATGGCTATCTTCCATGACATGGTGGAAGACACTATAGAAGTATTCATGGATGATTTCTCGGTTTATGGTGACTCTTTCTCTTCTTGCCTTGCCAATTTAGAACGTATGCTTAAGTGGTGTGAAGACACTCGCCTTGTTCTTAATTGGGAAAAATGCCATTTCATGGTAAAAGAGGTCATCGTGCTAGGACACAAGATCTCCAAAGCCGGTCTTGAGGTAGACCGTGCTAAAGTCGATGTTATCACTAAGTTGCCTCCACCTTCAACCGTGAAGGGTGTGAGAAGTTTCCTCGGTCATGCGGGCTTCTACCGTCGATTCATCAAAGATTTTTCTCAAATCGCTCGCCCGATGACCCACCTCTTGGAAAAAGATACTCCTTTTATCTTTTCCACAGAGTGTCTTGAAGCCTTCAACTTGCTTAAGGAAAAGCTAACTAAGGCACCCGTCTTGGTTACCCCTAATTGGGAGTTGCCTTTCGAGTTGATGTGCGATGCTAGCGACTTTGCTATTGGAGCGGTTTTGGGCCAAAGAGTGAACAAACACTTCCAACCAATCCATTACGCTAGCAAGACAATGACTGGGGCTCAATTGCACTACACGACAACCGGAAAAGAGCTTTTAGCTGTTGTCTATGCCTTAGAAAAGTTCCGCCCCTATCTTGTGCTTTCCACCACAATCGTTTATACCGATCATTCCGTGTTGAAGTACTTGTTGACTAAACAAGATTCTAAACCAAGACTTCTTCGCTGGGTTTTGCTACTCCAAGAATTTAAAATCAAAATTCGCGATAAAAAAGGAGCCGAAAACCTAGCCGCGGATCATCTCAGTAGACTTGAGGATCCTTACCAAGGGGTTCATCCGAACAAAGAAATCAATGATTCTTTTACCCTGGAGACCTTAATGTCTATCAACTCGACTTCTGATGAAACCCCATGGTTTGCGGACATTGCAAACTACTTGGCGGGTGGAATTCTCGTTGACGGGTTAACATCCCAGCAAAAGAAGAAGTTCTTCAAAGACATTGAGACTTACTTTTGGGATGACCCGTATCTTTTCAAACAATGTGCTGACATGATTATTCGCTGATGTGTTGATGGACCGGCAGCTTTAGAAATCCTTGATGCTTGCCACAAAGGACCCACCGGTGGTCACTTTGGTCCCAACTATACCGCTAAAAAAGTGTTTGACTCCGGATTTTATTGGCCCACCATTTATCGTGATGCTCACGAGATGGTTAAACGTTGTGATGCTTGCCAAAAACAAGGCAATATCACACATAAAGACGAGATGCCTCAGAATTTCATTCAAGAATGTGAAATCTTGGGGTATCGACTTTATGGGGCCATTTCCTTCATCTAAAGGAAACAAATACATCCTTGTAGCCATTGACTACGTTTCAAAGTGGGTTGAAGCCAAAGCTTTACCTACTAATGACGCAAGGGTGGTTTGTAACTTTTTGAAATCGCTATTCGCTAGATTCGGTGTGCCTCGTGCCATTATTAGTGATCGTGGGACTCATTTTTGCAATGACCAATTCGCAAGAGTCATGGCTAAGTATGGTGTAAATCATCGTCTTTCCACTGCCTACCACCCACAAACTAATGGCCAGGCTGAAATCTCTAACCGAGGCTTAAAGCGAATTCTTTAAAGAACCGTGGGAGAGCATCGTGCCTCATGGGCTGATAAACTTGATGATGCTTTGTGGGCTTTTCGTACCGCTTACAAGACTCCGATTGGTTGTACACCATATCGTCTCGTGTACGGGAAAGCGTGCCACCTCCCCATTGAGTTGGAGCACAAGGCTTACTGGGTCTTGAAGTGGGCTAATTTCGATATCAACAAAGTCGGTGACCTACGCAAGATCCAACTCAATGAGCTGAATGAACTCCGGAATGAGGCTTATGAAAATTCTTTGATCTATAAGGAAAAGACTAAGCTCATTCACGACTCTAAGATTAAGAACCGAGAGTTCCAAGTTGGAGACAAAGTTTTACTCTTTAACTCTCGGTTGAAAATCTTTTCGGGCAAGCTGAAATCTCGTTGGTCCGGCCCATTCACCATTGCCCAAATTTTTCCATATGGTACTCTCGAGCTCGCTCAACCTAATGGACCTAATTTTAAGGTGAATGGCCAACGAGTGAAGTTGTACTTTGGTGAGGACATCTCTCACGAGATGATTCCATCCCTCACCATGTTCCCCATGAACTAATTTTGGGTCGAGTCAGGCTCGTGACTCGGTTATCAAAAACAAGCGCTCCTCGGGAGGCAGCCCGAGTATCTATCCTTTTCTGTTTTAACCTCCTAAGTGTAGGGGACCTATATAGGTGTTTGTATTTGTGTGGTGATGTGATTACAGGGATAAATGCACTTTTGGAACCTTTGAAGAACCGTGCTCCCGTGTTATCCGAAATCCGGTTCTATCTCTCTACTATCGTGATTCAATTTTCTTCATACTCCCATTTGAAATTGATCACGTTAGTCGTCTCTTCCTTAACTTGATTTAACCAACGTGCACAATGTCATAAGTGTAGGGGAGACTTCTCCCACATGCTTAAACATTGAGGACAATGTTTATCTTAAGTGTAGGGGGGACTTCTATCGAAGTTTTAAGTGGACTTTTCCATGAAAATGCCTTCATTTAACCAGAAAATCATCTTTTTCAACATTTTTCAAATTTTTAATTAACTTTGGCCATGTAGTCGTAATTTTTAAATTTTTATCGTTGCTTTCATATGTATATATCCCGCAATAAAGTCAAAAATATTAATAAAGTGGTGTAGCTAGTTTAGAAGTCTTTGACATATTAGGCCCGTTGCGATTATTTTGACTCAACCCGAATAGACTTATCCAAGTTTATTCTTGCTAGTATCCTTAACCATGTAGACCTTAATTGGTTTATTAGGCTAAGTATCCATGAGTCTCATTACTTGAGATTTTAAATTGTGGAGAACGAGAAATGATAGAGTCAATTATAAGTCGGTATTCTTGCACAAGCTCACTTGGTGTAATTCTTTACCTATTCTCCCATCACTTTCTAATAATTTATCTGCAATAAGTAAGGTCGTACGATTTGAAAAGTTACTTAGCTTCTAGCCCAAGATCGTTTAAAAGTTGCTCGGTAATGATAAGAGTTCATAGCCAAGGCATAACTTATGAAGCGGGGCGCGAAGATTGGCGAGTCCGAAAAGGCCCTAACAAGGCATGAGGATTCAATCTTATTGCTAAAGATCCAAGGTGATGTGAAAAGCATTATTCCCAAAATCAATATGAAGGATCAAGACTCACGACGAAAAGCAATCAACTCCCATAAGGATCATGGAGAAGTCTATCCGAAAAGACCCTAACAAGGTATGAGGATAAATAGATCCAAGTCCGAAAAGGAGGCGGATCGTTGTATCTCAAAATCTCAATTAGAGATTGAAGAAATAATCATGAAGTCGTGGTCAACAAAGTTGGAGTACCCCTCAAAAGTCTCCAAGTGAAGAAACTCTATTAACGATGAGAAGACCATTATCTCAAGCAAGTCTCTAAAGATATGAAGTATGAAGTACATGCCAAATATCGGCCAAAGGTCTCAAATCGTGAACCAAGTTATGCCAAGATATGAACTTTTTGATATCCCGAGAAGCAGTTTTAAGAGATTTTGTCCTTTAGCTAACTATTGATCAAATCGTCCTACTTTGCTTTCAGCCTAAATAAACTATCGAAATAAGTCCAAAAATGCATCTTCATGATCATTCTAAGACAAAAATAAAATATAAGAGATACACCTAGGAATAAGGGGGTTTAAGCATATAATTAAGCCATGTGTGTAAGTGTTTGATTTGCTAACTTATAATAACAATGATCTCGTTTTTAAGCTTAGTTTGGGGAACGTGAAACTTGAGGGTGATAAATCTTCGCAGCACCGAAGCCCTAATGTAAGTCCTTGATCTCTTTGCAAGTTATTTCCATATAGCTATTTTCAAGTGAAAATGGTTTTCTATCCTTTTGATTACTTTAAAAGTTTTAATTTATCTTATTACTTTAATTTTTGTTTAGTAGTATGTTAATAAGGCCAAGGTTGATTGATCATGAGAAAAGTGTAAATTTGCTTTATCACTAAGCATTGCATGAGGGCATGGCAATGGTTAAGTGTAGGGGATTTGATAGGTGTGAAAACACCCATCCTTTTACCACTTATTTCTGGCTAAAACAAGACCAAAACACGTATTTAATATCATTTGTTTGGAATTATGCGTGGTTTTTGTGTTTATTGTGTTTTCAGAGTCAACCGGATGAATATTGAAGAAAACATGGGATTGCACAGGTTTTATCGAAGAAAAAGACTCAAGACGAAGTCTATTGTCCAAGAGATGCAAAAGATTTGAAGTCATTGTGCCTATTTGAAGATTTATCGAAGAATAGAGCCAAAGATGGAAGATTCATATATGTCAAAGAACTCGAGTCTATTAAAAAAAAGATTATAAGACGAGTTGGAATTATTCACCGACACTTCTCAAAATCCAAAGTCGGAAACGTTTATTTAAAAGGAACGTAAAGACTAAAGAAGAAAGAAGAAAAGAAGAAAAGAAGCCCAAAACAAAGCCCATTCACAAGCCCACAAGAGACGCCTATAAATAGGAGTTCACTTCACCATTTTGGAGACTAGTTTTTAGTTTTAGTTAGTTTTTAGTTTTTCATTCTCTCTAGTTTTAGAGAGTGAAAGTTCTCAACTTTCTCTCACTAGTTTTCATCTTTCTTTCTTTCAAGATCAAACCTTTGTATTGTTTTTCATTAATCAATTTTAAATTTAAGCTTTTAATCTTTAATCTCATTCTACCTTTCTTGATTTTAGTTAACTTTTGGTGCGAATTACTTATGATCCGTGTTGTTCATCAATGTTTTCGTGCTTAAAAAGTTAATCGTTTTATGTTTCCTTAAGTTTCTATACGAATAAGCTTTAAGATCTTTGTGCTTATTGGCTTATTTGTAAGTTTAGCTTATTTACTTTTTAAAGTTTTCATAAAAATTTCATCTTTTTATGGTTTGATTCAAAAGTTTGCTTAATCTAAGTTTAGATAAGTTGTTATTTGAGCTTATTTGATTTGTTTCATATTAGATTCGTGCTAGTTTTGGAGTTAGCTTATTCCATAAGCTTATCACCTTGCTTAAAGTTTCAGATCAAAGAGTGTTCGGAAAGGGTAAAACCCTTTTCCGACTACGTATTCCGACCACACCACACCCCTTATTCCGATCGTGTGATCGGAAAAGGGTTTAGCGTATTCCGATTGTAGGGTTTTTCAAACATTTCGATTGTGGCTCATTTAAATTTATTCCGATTTGAATCCAGTACTATTATTCCGATTGTGGTGATATTGATACATTCCGATTGCTGCCTATTTCCAAATATTCTGATTAGTGCTTATTCCGATTGGGATTTATGTTTATTCCAATTTTGACTTATTTGCATGATATTCCGATTAGAGCTGTTTGCTAACATTCCGATCAATGCATTTTTCCAATTATTCCGATTGGGGTTTTTTAGTTATTACGATTGACCCTTTTCGATCAAAGCACTCCGACAAGGTGACATTTGCACATTCCGATCAACAGATCGGAATATATTCCGATCTGGACCATTAGTGATATTTCGATTTGAGTTGTTTCCAACATTCCGATCAGGTTTCGATTTTGTTTTCCGAAGGGTTTAGTTCATGTTTTTACAAAAGTTTCCAAGAGTTAGTTTTATTTAGTGTTCAAGTATTTTTCTAAATTTGTCGTTAAGTTTTCAAGCATTTATTTTTAAACTCGTCTTTTTAGTTTAATCTTTTAAAGCTTTAATTTTACTCTTCGATGCTTACTTATTTGTTATTAGTTTAAAATAGATAAACAAACCAACACCTTTTTATTAACCAAGAACAAATCATTCCACTTAGAACCGTGATCAATTCGAGGAGATACAGAGATTAATTCTGAACCCATACAAAACGCTTGTCTCACATACCCTAAAACTAAAGGCTCTGTGGTTATGCAACGTTCTAAGCCTACTAAGAATTATATTTTGTAATGTTGGAATTGCAATGAATGTATGTTTTCTAGTCGTCATGATTCTTGCCTTATTGACCATGTGAATGAGATGAATGCCCGTAAAAATGGTTTAGAATGGAAACCGACTGGGAAAGTGTTAACCCAAGTTGGCTGGATGTGGCGTCCCACTTGTAGAACTCTCACTATAGTAGGAAATGTGTGCCCTTTAACTAGGATTATGATGAGATGGCATTTATACATGATCTCATCGTTCTTTTCGGGCTTTAAATGCATAAAAATATCATAAAATACCATATATATGCATGTGTTTGTTTACTTGTGTATTTTAGGTATGGATATCGTGAAAAAGACAAAAGATCACAAGAAACAAGGAAAAACGGACACGAGAAACGAAGCCGTACAAAGAACCGGGCCCTAATTCATGATTTATTCAACAAATACCCTTGAAGACTTGAAGACATGCAAGATTGATCCCCATTGAATGAAGAAATGACACTTAAAACCCTTGTATATTCATAATTACAAGTTAGGTCCCTTAAGTTTGTAAAAATTACATAAATGGTCCTTCAACTTTGAAGAAATGGCAAGTTTAGTCCCTCAACAATTCTAAATTGCCAATTATGGTCCCTCATGAAATTAAAGTTGCATTGAAGACCTTTGAAGATCAACAATGTCCAAGATCAGCCCTTGAAATATCTCAAAATGGCAAAAACAACCCTTTGAAACCTTTTTCCAAAAGTTTGTTCCAAAAGTGCAAAGATGGTAAACTTATTAACAAAGGAAATGTGTTTTGGTGGCTGAATAACACGTTTTACCTATTTTCCCAAAACACAAGGACCAAAAGTGAGCAAATGAAACATTTGAAACGGAAATGCGCCAAACAACTTGGTTTCCCCCAATTTCGGATCAAAGACACAACTGTTTACCTTTTTCACCACCAGATTTTACACTACTTAAACTTAGGGTAAAAATCAATTACCTTTGCACACACTTGATTCACATGTGCAGAAACTCATCCCAACCTTAAAACCCTTAAACCCACTCACTATGGACCCCACCCCTAATTTCCGTTTAACCAATCCCATGACAACTTCACCTCCAAGTTATCTGACGTGTCCAAATCAATAGCTAAGGATCCTTGCTTCATTCCAAAGCTAAAATGAACGCCCTTGATCACTTTGGACAGCTCACACCAAGAATTATCTAGAAGACCTCAATGGCACATTTGGGAATTCAGTTCTAGGGTTTGTGAATAGTGCTAGCATTGGCATTTGCCTATAAAAGGAGACCTCAACATGTGAGAGTCCCTTTGTTCCAGTTTTAGGCTATCAATCTTTGTAATTCCTTTTTAAGTTAATAAAATTTGAATTTCATAAAATTTTGAATTCTCTTTTGTGTTTGATTAAAAGTTGGTGTTAGAATAACCTAAATCTGAGTTCCATTTGATTGTTTAGACCTTCCTTAATCTTATGGTTAAGGCACGTCTTGGTTTATAAGGTTTTCAAGGTTCAAAATCCTTGAAATCCTAGTTTCTGATTTTGGCTATTATTGTGTACTAACCCTTAGCCATAAGCCTTAAGCTCCTTCAAGCTTGTTGACACCAATCCTGGGAAGAGTTCTAAGCCTTTGGTTGAGTTGTTTGCTGATTTGTGTTGAAGACATATCATAATCAAAGCCTTGTTCTACTTTGAACATCAGCAGGCTTTGATCTTCTTCTTTGAAGGACCTTGGTCTTGTTCTAATTGTTGAACAAGGTCCAAGGAGCATAGCTGGCCCTCCTAGGATGTTGTGGAGGGCAGGTATAATCCCTTGATTAAGTTTCCTCTAAAAAATTTCATGTTACTGCCTGTTTTGGATTTGGTGCTTTGATTTTGTGTTCTTGTGTTTAAGTTGGTGATTTTTGTGTTTGATTCTGTTAGTTGCTACCTAGTAAGTGTTTTTGATCATTAAAATCAGTAGGTTATTAGTAAAAATCACAAGTTGCTTTGTTAAGTGGTTGATTAAGGGGTGTTTGGGTCAATTGCTTGATTTGGATTTGTGGTGTTTTGAGTGATTGTTTGTTGTTTCTATCTGCTAGTACTTATGTATCTGATATAGTTGGTTGCTTTGCTGCTCATTTTGTGGTTTGAAACACATAGATTCATAAATTGGGTATAAAATTTTGTTTACTTGGTGAAATTGACTGAAATTTAGGGGACACCTAGATCTAATTATAGACTAGGGTTAACAAGTGTTAAATCTAGGTTAACTACACCAGGGAAGTAGGATTTGAGGCTTGAATTTGGATCTATTGTCAAATAGATCAGCAAATAGTTTCTGCATATGCACCTTGTTCATCAGTAACTTTATATGCTTTGATCTTGCTGTTTACTTTGATTCAGTGGTTGATTTAAGTTTATTTGTGCTTATTCATAGTTTATATAACTTGTGTATGCATCCTGTTGAGTTTGGTTGGCTTATTCATGCTAAAACTGCTTATTAAGTGCATAACTGATTATTTCCATGTCTGTGTATGATCTGGTGACTGTTTGATCATTTGTGGCTTATTGTGTGAACCAAATTTGGATTTTCTTGTTGCTATTGACTCCTTGTGATTCACTAATCACAAGGGTGCCCTTGTTTCCATTTGAATCCAACTAAATCTCTCTAAAAAGCTTGGTCAAATAGTCAAAGCAGTGGGAACTCCTTTCCCCTACTAGTTACCACTGCTAGTGTTAAATTGGTGTCAGCTTATCAATAAGCTATAATAGCTTATTTTAACCAGCAACAACTTGGATTTTGTAATAGGTGCTCATTATTTGACCCATTTGTTCATACTGGAGCATTTGGTGGGTTGACTTTAGGGTTTGACTAGAAAACCAACTTAATTGACTTTTTCATAAGTGCTTATTGGCTTATTCTAGCTTATTTGTTTTGCTTATTGGAATTTTGTTGATTGTTTTGGCTTATTGAGTCCATTTGTGATCTTTTGCAAGTTGAATCAAGTCCTGAGGTGCCTTATTTCTCAAAAACGACTATTTTGTCTTTTAGTGAAATATTACTTTGCTTATTTCTGGCTTATTGAGTGTGCTTTTTCAAAATTTCTTTTTACAGAACTCATAAGCATCCCAAAAGAAGGTTGTGTGTCAAATTAGAGCTTATGGCATTAGCTTATTGCTTAATGGGCTAAAAAGCCCAATAAGGATAAGCTGTTTGCTTATTAAGCTGTGATAAGCTCACATTCAGCTTTTGGGCCTTTAGAGTTTTGTGTTTAGAATTAAATTTTGAGTCAGATAGGGCTTTTCCAAGTCAATTGGGCCAAGTTTGACTTTTTGGGCTAAAAAGCCCATTTAGGTTGACTGTTTTTGGTTTTGGCCCATTTGAAGGCCCAATAGGGGTATTCTGGTCATTTCATTTTGATTTTATGTTTATTTAGGTTAAAATAAACTAGTTTGCAAGTTTTTAGAATTTTTTTTATAATTTTTAGATTTTTAATAATATTTTAATATTATTTTATTATTATTTTTTTTTCAAATTTCACATTTTTCAACTTTTTACATTTTTCTTAGCTTAAATACATTAAAATAGGAATTTAGCAACTTTTAGAATAATTTCTAGATTAATTTTTATAACTATTTTAAGTTTTAATAGTTTTTAAATCATTTTAAATAGTTTTTATTAGTTTAAAAATTTCTAAAAATAATTTTTAATCTTTTTAGGTCATTTTAGAGGTTTACCAATTGAAAAATCTTTATTTGGGCTTTTTGATAATTTATTTGATTTTTAGGGCTTTAATTAGCATTTAAAAATTGAATATTTAATTATTTAAAAGGTTTGAAAAAGTTTTAATCATTGGTAAACTCTTAGTTTATTAATTTTTATTTTTGGTGAATTGTTGGTAATTTTTAGAATTAATTTTTATTTTTGTAGTTTTTACAATTTTACGTTTTATCGTCGTAGTATTAATTTCACGTATTCGTCATCTTCTTTTCTCATCCCCTTCTAAACCAATTGTTAATCACAAACATTTAAAAAGTTATTCACACACATATACCTCCTTGGGAAACGAACTTCATTGGGTCATTAGTGCTTGATTTTCCTAAATCATCACTCGATACTTACCGCTTTTACGCTCCTTTTCCTAAAGGTCGTAATTTACCACAATCATTTTGGCATCGCTGCCGGGGAGGTGTGTCGTGATTAATTTGCATTGTTGTTTTTTAATATTAACCAAATAGTATTTGTATTAGTAGAACTCTACTAATACGTATTATCGGTTTTCTTGGTTTTTCTTGTGAAATTATTATTACTATATTGTATTAAGTATCACAACAAATAAACAATATCTCCAAAAGTGTGAAAACACAACCTTAATTGGGATTTGATCTCCTAATTATTGTATTCGAATCTCAAACAAAAAGAAAAAGGCAAAAATAGATAAATACTTTCGTGAAGCTCGATTTTGAAAAATACGAACTATAAGGTGGGTATAAGGCGGGTATTATAAAATATACCCTAAGGAAAAAGGCTCTTAAGTGCTTCGCGCCGCCTCGTTTCCCCGCTTGCTTGTGAGTATTTTGAGATTGAAGGCTAATCGAGGGTTTTGCCGCCCAAAGTATTATTACGTATAATATATTTGCTTGGTTTCTTTGTGATTAAACCCTCTTGAACAATTTGGTTTTCACCAAAGTTCTAAAGTCATTCGAAGGCGTTCACTCCACGTGATCGTTTTCATTCCTTTGAGGCTTCTTTAATCAAGAGTTTGATACGAGGAGAGATTTTGTAGATTGTTGTCTACGAAGATACACCAAAATCCAAAAAAATTAAAAACAATCAAAAACACAAAAAAATTGAAAACCCACAAAACACCCAAAAAGAATCTTCTTTGCTCACCTCCCATTCTTCGTGAAGTTTATGATCACTCGTAATCAAGCAAAACGAGCTCGTAAACGTCTTCAAAAGCAAGCCAATCAAGAGACGTTGATTGTTGAACAACCTCCAATTGTTGAACCTATTGTAGAACAAGAAGTCGTCATGGCTAATCGTACTATGATGGAGTTGCTACAAGCACCCACCGAGGGTTTTGGAGAGGCCATTGTGATTCCCGCCATCCTTGCGGAGAATTTCGAGATTAAAACGGGTTTAATGTCGATGTTGCAAGAAAATAAGTTTAGAGGTCATGAGAAAGACAACCCGCACTATCACATTAGGAATTTTAATCGTCTCACCGCTACTAGCAAGTTTAAGGATGTTCCACATGACGCCATTAAGATGATGTTGTTTCCATACTCGTTAGATGGACCCGCTAAAATTTGGCTTGAGAAAGAACCGCCAAATTCGATTTTGACATGGGGTGATCTCGTTTCTAAGTTTGTGAACAAGTTTTTTCCACCATCTAAAACAACACATTTGAAAAATGAGATTTCACGATTTGTGCAAAGAAATAATGAAAGTTTTTCAATGGCATGGGAACGCTTTAAAGAAATGTTACATGAATGTCCACACCATGATTTTTCGGAATTGCATCAAATTGATACTTTTTATAATGGGCTTAATGATCATGAACGAGATTACTTGAATGCCGCCGCGGGTGGTAATTTTTTGTGCAAGACGACCAATGAGGCTTTGAAAATCATCGAGAATAGATCTAAGGTTTATAGCCCTCGTAACACACCGAGTGTTGCCAATTTGGGTTCGTCATCGTCGTCATCGTCTCGTAGCATTAATGCCTTACATGATGAAGCTAATGAGGAAAATCGGTTTTTTGATAGATTTGCTAATCTTATGTCCCACTGGAAAGCTCAAGAAGCTTCAAATTCCAAAGCTTATTGAGAATAAGCTCTCAAGAGCAGAAATGAACATTAGGCAACTTTTTGTGATTTTTTGATTGAATGAAACATGATTTTTCTTTTTTTTTTTACATATTAGGAGAAGGCAAACGGGCAACAAGCTGCGCCGCTAGCCCTTTTTGTATAGCAAAACCAAGTCTATTAAATACAACGTTTGTGGATTTAGGAGTCAAAACATTACTATTCATAACACGTTGTATTCTCGTAAGTAGCTCCACCGCCTCAGGTGCAAGGAAACCAAATGTATCAAACGCGAAAGGAATAAACACGTGTTGATTTTCAACACATGCTTTCTCGTGTTTAGTCACTTTGCACGAGGCGGCTTTTATAGCAGCCTGACCCGCTGTAAAATCTCGACTGCCTAGCCCCACGAGAGGAGAAACCCCTGTCAAATCAACGCACGCATGTTTACCTCCAACCCATCCAAAAACCAAAACATCAGCGGGTCTCAGTGTGGATCTTCCATCTGACGGGTCGGTCAAGAAATTCACAGGTGCCTCTTTCTTGGCGGAAATCCCGGCACGCCTACATATGTCGTAAAGAACGTCCCTAACAAAATCATGTCGATACTTGAAACCCGGAAGTTCTTTACAATGAACCGCATGTTCCCCAAAAGAATCCAAACATGCCTTGCGACAAATAGGGCATATAGCATCAACCGGAAATAATGGAATCATAAGGCGATACTTAAGGATAGTGCGGTATTCCACCGGCGACATATGTTGACCGAGCCCGTCTATGGGGATAGCTTGTAGGAAATCTTGAGCATGTGGTGCGCGCAGACACTCGAAAACTGCTTTCTGTCTAACCGTCATGTCAAAGTGGGCTTCCATATCTTTGACCATCTCACTAAAAAGGGCACTCGCCAATGTTTCTTGGGCTTTAGATGGGGCGGTGTCCTTATTAGCGAAAACGCTAAAATCAAAGCTTGGAATCGTATCACGAAGACAAGCCAAAGCAGAAACGTAATCATCGTCCATACCACATATACCACTGTCACGTAAGATGTGGTCTTGTAGCACCGAAGATTGGGCCCTCGAGGCCACAAAAGCATAGGAGGAGACCACTTTTGCTGAGTACAAGCCCAACCCACCAAGACGAATGGGTAAAGAAGCAAGTCTCCACTGCAAGTCACCAAAAAAAGGTCCTCCACAAACCACTATATTTTCGAAAAACGCAGCTGGTTGGGCTTAAACCCCAGACCTGCACAGTTACCAGACACAACACACAGCAACACAACCATCTCATCTACTACACCTTTCAAATTCCGCTTCGGTTAAAGCGGTTGCTAAGAGTTGTTTGTCTTGTGGTGGAGCTCATGATCTTTCCGAGTGCATTACCGCGAATGGTAACACTTCGAGTGCTTATGTAGCAACGGGGACTTACAACCAAAACGGTCAAGGTTCCCGCCCAAATCAAGCTCCACCAAATCAAAATGCTAATAACTATCGAAACAACAACCAAGGTGGTAATTACCAAGGCAATTCACGCAACTACAACAAAGGGAATTATCAAAGTGGGAATGGACAAGTGACTAATCAAAACCAAAACCGTGATTTTCAAAACACTACACAAGGTTTTCAAAATGCTCACACTAAAAATCTTCAAGGAGAATTTTTGGATTATGCTAAAGCAAATGATGCTAAATTTGATAACATGCAACGTGAGATGATTAGCTTAAGATCCGAGTTGAAAAACGAGCTTAAAAATGAACTTGCTAATGAACTTAAAACTCATGCAAATAAAATGGAAGGAAATGTCCAACGTCTTCAACAAAATCAACAAAAGATGGAATTAGGACAACATGAGATTAAGCAAGAGTTGTTAAAAGCGGATGCTAGGCAATCAAAATTTGAGGACCGAATGGCTAAGATGTTTGAAGCAATCATGTGTAAACCCTCTTCCTCGGGTGGTCTTCCTAGTGATACCATTGCAAACCCGAAGGGAGAAATGAAGGTTATTACTACACGAAGTGGTAAAACTTTCAAAGAACCAATCTCTCGTCCAAGTACTTCTACGGAGAAGGAAATCGAGAAAGAACCCGAGGTGATGGTCGAAAAGGAGCACATTACAATCCCACGAAGTACCGCTCAAACCACACCTACGGTTGAACCAATACCAATTGTGGAACCCGAGATTCCAAGGCCGTTGCCTAATGTCCAACCCACACCACCCTTACCCTACCCTTCGAGACGAAACAAAGATAAATTACAAGAACGTAACAAACAACAAATCGAGCTTTTTATAAAAATGTTTCAACAAGTGCATTTTGATGTGAGTTTAGCCGACGCGTTGTTGTATATGCCTCGTTTCGCTTCCACTTTTAAAAGTATGATGAGCGATAAGGAAAAGCTTTCAAAGCTTGCTAATTGTTCTTCGGTTTATCTTAACCGCATACCGGAAAAAGTTGGTGACCCCGGAAAGTTTCTCATTCCTTGTGACATACAAGATATGAAAGAATGCCTCGCCTTGGCCGATCTTGGTGCAAGCATTAATTTGATGCCATTTTCCATTTGGAAATCGCTTTCGCTTCCGGCTCTTATTCCTTCGAACATGTCTATCGAGATGGCCGATCATTCTACGATTTTAGCATGTGGAGTAGCCGAAGATGTTTTCGTGAAAGTGGGGAAGTTCTACTATCCCGTTGATTTTATAGTAGTTGACATCCCCGCGGATCCTCAAGTTCCTCTAATTTTAGGTCGTTCATTTTTAGACACTTCGAGATCGCTTATCGATGTTCATGCGAGAACTATCACTTTGAGATTCAACGAAGAGGAACTTGTTATAAACGCTACTCAAAACTCGAAACCTTCTCATGTTTATGCAATCGCTACCATCAATCACATTGACATCGTTGATGTGGTTTGCGATGAGTTTTCACAAGAAGTGTTAGGTTTTTCCGATAGCTCGTCAAGTGGCAATCCCACTATTTTGAATCCGATTCTTGCTAATTCCACACCAAATCTCACTCTATTCCAAGGAGGCGATCTCACTTCAAATGAAATCGACAATGAAGATGAGGTGTTGATTAGTGATGATACTTCTATTCCACCATTTCTTCCGCCGATGGAAGTTATGAGTGTTGAACCACAATCTTCAATCGAGGAACCACCTATCCTTGAATTGAAAGATCTTCCTTCTCACCTTGAATACGCATTCTTGGAAGGTGATGACAAGTTGCCGGTTATTATTGCAAGAGGTCTTGCTAATGATGAAAAATCCGAGCTCTTGAAAGTTCTTAAAGCTCATAAAGGGGCAATTGCGTGGAAATCTCCGACATCAAGGGTATTGACCCAAAATCTTGTACTCACAAGATTTTAATGGAGGAGGACTACAAACCCGCAATTCAAAGTCAAAGAAGGGTGAATCCCAAAATTCACGATGTCATAAAAAAGGAAGTCTTGAAACTCCTTGACGCGGGAATGATTTATCCTATCTCCGATAGCCCATGGGTGAGCCCAATCCACTGTGTCCCTAAAAAGGGAGGAATGACCGTTGTGCCTAATGAAAACAACGAGTTGATTCCCACTCGTGTTGTGACCGGTTGGAGGGTGTGTATTGACTACCGAAAGTTAAATGACACCACTCGTAAAGACCACTTTCCTTTGCCCTTCATGGATCAAATGTTGGAGCGACTCGCGGGAAATGAATTCTATTGCTTTTTAGATGGTTTTTCCGGTTACTTTCAAATCCTTATCGACCCTCGTGATCAAGAGAAGACTACTTTTACGTGTCCTTATGGAACGTTCGCTTATCGTAGGATGCCTTTCGGACTTTGTAATGCACCGGGTATGTTTCAACGGTGTATGATGGCGATTTTTCACGATATGATCGAGAAGTCGATGGAAGTGTTTATGGATGACTTCTCGGTGTTTGGCAATTCGTTCACGTCGTGTTTATCTAATCTCGAGCAAATGTTAAAACGTTGTGAAGAAACCAATCTTGTGCTTAATTGGGAAAAATGTCATTTTATGTGTAAACAAGGAATCGTCTTAGGACATAAGGTGTCGAAGGCGGGGATTGAGATCGATAAAGCTAAGGTAGACGTCATCGCCAAGTTACCTCATCCCAAAACCGTTAAGGGAGTTAGGAGTTTCCTAGGCCACACGGGATTTTATCGTCATTTCATCAAGGACTTTTCGAAAATCTCTCGACGTATGACACACCTTCTCGAGAAGGATGCTCCTTTTAATTTCAATGAGGATTGTGTTAGAGCTTTCGAAACTCTCTAAAGGAAACATACCGAAGCTCCCATTCTTGTTGCTCCTAATTGGGAATTACCCTTTGAAATCATGTGCGATGCAAGTGATTATGCTATAGGGTCCGTCTTAGGGAAACGTTATGACAAGCATTTTCGTCCTATCCATTATGCTAGTAAAACGATGACCGAGGCTTAATTAAAGTACACCACAACGGAAAAGGAATTCCTTGCCGTGGTCTATGCTTTTGAGAAATTCCGACCTTATCTCGTCTTGACTAAAAGCATCGTGTATACCGACCATTCGGCTATCAAGTATCTCTTAGCTAAGCAAGATGCTAAGCCAAGATTGCTTCGTTGGATGCTCATCCTCCAAGAATTTGATGTCACCGTGCTTGACAAAAAAGGAGCCGAGAATCTAGCGGCCGATCATCTCTCTCGTCTAGAAGATCCTCACAAAGATGTTTTCGAGAACAAGGAAATCATCGAAACATTTCCTCTCGAGACTCTCGGTGTAGTGAATTCTAAGGACACCACCCCATGGTTTGCCGACATTGCAAATTATCATGCGGGCAATTTCGTAATCAAGGGTATGACGACACAACAAAAACGAAAATTCTTTAGTGACGTCAAGTTCTATTTTTGGGACGACCCTTATCTCTTTCGGGTTTGTGCGGATCAACTCGTTCGACGTTGTGTTTTTGGTACCGAAGCTTCTAATATCCTTAGAGCTTGTCACGAGGGACCCACGGGTGGTCACCACGGTGCTAATCTCACGGCTAAGAAAGTGTTCGATGCCGGCTTCTTTTGGCCTTCTATCTATCGTGATGCACACGCACTTGTGAAGTCGTGTGATTCGTGCCAACGTCAAGGAAAATCGTCTCAACGTGATGAAATGCCGCAAAACATAATTCAAGTGTGAGATTTTCGACATATGGGGAATAGACTTTATGGGGCCGTTCCCATTGTCTTATGGAAACAAATATATCCTCGTCGCGGTGGACTACCTTTCTAAGTGGGTGGAAGTTAAGGCTTTGCCTACTAATGATGCTCGTGTGGTAGTGAAGTTTTTGAAGCAACTATTCTCTCGGTTCGGAACCCCTCGTGCTATTATAAGCGATCGTGGAACCCATTTTTGTAATGACCAATTAGAGAAGGTCTTAAAGAAATATGGAGTTACTCATCGTCTTTCTACGGCTTATCACCCGCAAACGAGTGGGCAAGTCGAGGTTTCGAACCGAGCTTTGAAGAGGATTTTAGAAAGGTCAATTGGAGAAAACCATGCTTCATGGTCCGACGAACTCGATGACGCTTTATGGGCCTTTAGGACCTCTTATAAGACACCTATCGGTTGCACTCCTTATAAGTTAGTCTATGGGAAGAATTGTCATTTGCCCATTGAATTGGAGCACAAGGCATATTGGGCCCTTAAGCATGCAAACTTTGACTTGAAGACCGCGGGAGATCACCGGAAAGTACAATTGAATGAATTGAATGAATTAAGAGATAATGCTTATGAAAATTCATTAATTTTTAAAGAAAAGACTAAAAAGTTTCATGATTCAAAGATTAAAAACCGGGTTTTTAACGTTGGTGATCAAGTGTTACTTTTTAACTCTCGACTTAAGATATTTTCCAGGAAATTGAAATCTCGTTGGTCGGGTCCGTTCACCATTACACAAGTGTTTCCTTATGGGACCATCGAGCTAGCTCAAGATGATGGTCCTAACTTCAAGGTGAATGGACATAGGCTTAAGCACTACTTTGGTGGGGAAATTCCTTCAATGGTTGCCCTCGACCAAGTCACCTTCCCCAATGATAATTAGCATTGAGGGGATCGAGTCGAGCTCATAACTCGGTAATAAAAAACGAGGTGCCTCGTGGGGGAGATCCCATGCTTATCCTTTTATGCTTACTATTCAGTAATAAGGGGACTTGTACCCTTTCAACTCGTTGTCTCGTGGTTGTTTTTTATTGTGTTATCTAGATCATCATCATCATCTACGATTGAAGACTCTCGTGTTCGTTTACGTGAGCCTCCATCGTTTGCTTGAAGAAGTTTTTCACGAATCATTGACATATCCTTTATTGTTCTAACAATTATCTTTTAGCATACTTAATAAACGGCTTTAGATATATTGTTGATCACCCTTTCCATGCTAGATCCTAAGCATTCGATTCTTTGTCTCTAGTATGGGGGTGCTCCACCTTTAGACTCGAAACATTGAGGACAATGTTTACTTTTAGTATGGGGGGTGAATAGGTACTTTCTTTGCTACGCCCTCACGCTTTCCAACTTTCAATGTTTTGTTTTTGATGCTAATAAGGCTAAAAATGGCCAAATTTTAAAATTTTTCTTAGTTTTAATAAGTGTTTTTAAGGCACGAATGTATATTTTCCGTTGGGTAGAATAAGAGATAATTTTTTACTTGATGGGCATTTGGAGCCATTTACATTCCTTAACCCGCTCAATTCAAGTTTTGCTAGACTTTTATATAGGGAGCTTTAAAAAGCGAAAGTTTTAACTCATACGGGTTAAGAACAAGAACTTTTCGCAAGTTCCTATAATTGATCCTAGAAAGTCACTTATCAAGGGAACTATAAAATGCATTCTCTAAACTTGAAAAAGTCCAAGAAAGTGCAAGATCCTATAGGTGGCTTGAAAACCCAAAACTTTGATTTGATATAGTCTTAATGAAAGCTAATCCAAATTTGGCTCAATTTTGACTTGCATGGCTAAGTATTCACGAGTCTCTTTAATTAGAGGTCTTTATATAGTGAACAACGAGAGATGATAGAGTTAGACAAGTGATCATGCTAAACGTAGAACATGAAAATGTTCTTTCAAAAACTCATATGTTTTTAATTGTGGCTTTTTCTTCCCATAAGATCAATGCATTAGGAATAAATCATAATTGCAATAAGTAAGGTCGTACGATTTGAAAGGTTACTTAGCCTCTAGCGCAAGATCGTTTAAAAGTTGCTCGGGGTTGAATAGAGTTCATAGCCAAGGCATAACTTATTGAAGCGGGACACGAAGATTGGCGATAATCCAAAAAGGCCCTAACAAGGCATGAGGAGCCCTATTTTGTTGCTAAAGATCCAAAGATGATGTGAAGTATCATTATTCCTAAATCAATATAAAGGATCGAGACACACGACGAAAAGCAATTACTCCCCTAAAGATCATGGAGAAAGTCTATCCAAAAAGACCCTTACAAGGTATGAGGATAAATATATCCAAGTCCGAAAAGGAGGCGGATCGTTGTATATCAAAATCCAAAGTAAAGATTGAAGAAAAATGATGAAGTCGTGGTCCAAATATGAAGAATCTCTAAAAAACGTCAAGTGAAGAAATTCCAAATATGAGAAGAGACGACCATAATTTCAAGAACGTCTTCCCAAGATTTGAAGTATGAAGTACATGCCAAATATCGGTCCGAGAAAGGTCTCAAATCGTGAAACGAGTTATGCCAAGATATGAACTTAAGGAGATACACGAGAAGCTGTTTTAAAAGATTTTGTCCTTCGGCTAACTATCGATTAAATCGTGCTACTTTGCTTTCGGACTAATAACTACTCAAATAAGTCAATATGAATCACTTGTGATCCATGACAAATAGTTAAAAAATGCTAGTAACCCATTTCCTTTTATAATAACTAGGATTGCGGGGAGAAAAAGTATTACACAATTTGGACGTATAAGTAGTGTTAGCATTGTGACTTGTACCAACAATGATCTCGTTTTTGCACTTAGCATGGAATGTATGACAATCAAGGATGGTGAAGTTTACTCTAAGGGACATTTGCTTGTTTCTATTCTTTGACCCTAAAAGTCACGTTTGTGATGAAAATCATACATTATGTCTTTACACATCTTCGTAGTATGTTGCAAGTCTTTTACTCTTCAATAAAGGTTAATAAAATTGAACTTTGGTGATGCTTAGATACTTTATTCTAGCATTGCGTGAGGGCACGACAATGGCTTAGTATGGGGGAGTGATGAGATGGCATTTATACATGATCTCATCGTTCTTCTCGGGCTTTAAATGCATAAAAATATCATAAAATACCATATATATGCTTGTGTTTGTTTACTTGTGTATTTTAGGTATGGATATCGTGAAAAAGACAAAAGATCACAAAAAACAAGGAAAAACGGACACGAGAAACGAAGCCGTACAAAGAACCGGGCCCTAATTCATGATTTATTCAACAAATACCCTTGAAGACTTGAAGACATGCAAGATTGATCCTCATTGAATGAAGAAATGACACTTAAAACCCTTGTATATTCATAATTACAAGTTTGGTCCCTTAAGTTTGTCAAAATTACACAAATGGTCCTTCAACTTTGAAGAAATGGCAATTTTAGTCCCTCAACAAATCTAAATTGCCAATTATGGTCCCTCATGAAGTTAAAGTTGCATTGAAGACCTTTGAAGATCAACAATGTCCAAGATCAGCCCTTGAAATATCTCAAAATGGCAAAAACAACCCTTTGAAACCTTTTTCCAAAAGTTTGTACCAAAAGTGCAAAGATGGTAAACATATTAACAAAGAAAATGTGTTTTGGTGGCTGAATAACACGTTTTACCTATTTTACCAAAACACAAGGACCAAAAGTGAGCAAATGAAACATTTGAAACGAAAATGAGCCAAACAACTTGGTTTCCCCCAATTTCGGATCAAAGACACAACTGTTTACCTTTTCACCACCATATTTTACACCACTTAAACTTAGGGTAAAAATCAATTACCTTTGCACACACTTGATTCACATGTGCAGAAACTCATCCCAACCTTAAAACCCTTAAACCCACTCACTATGGACCCCACCCCTAATTCCCGTTTAACCAATCACATGACAACTTCACCTCCAAGTTATCTGACGTGTCCAAATCAACAGCTAAGGATCCTTGCTTCATTCCAAAGCTAAAATGAACGCCCTTGATCACTTTGGATAGCTCACACCAAGAATTATCTAGAAGACCTCAAGGGCACATTTAGGAATTCAGTTCTAGGGTTTGTGAATAGTGCTAGCATTGGCATTTGCCTATAAAAGGAGACCTTAACATGTGAGAGTCCCTTTGTTCCAGTTTTAGGCTATCAATCTTTGTAATTCCTTTTTAAGTTAATAAAATTTGAATTTCATAAAATTTTGAATTCTCTTTTGTGTTTGATTAAAAGTTGGTGTTAGAATAGCCTAAATCTGAGTTCCATTTGATTGTTTAGACCTTCCTTAATCTTGTGGTTAAGGCACATCTTGGTTTATAAGGTTTTCAAGGTTCAAAATCCTTGAAATCCTAGTTTCTGATTTTGGCTATTATTGCGTACTAACCCGAAGCCATATGCCTTAAGCTCCTTCAAGCTTGTTGACACCAAGCCTGGGAAGAGTTCTAAGCCTTTGGTTGAGTTGTTTGCTGATTTGTGTTGAAGACATATCATAATCAAAGCCTTGTTCTACTTTGAACATCACCAGGCTTTGATCTTCTTCTTTGAAGGACCTTGGTCTTGTTCTAGTTGTTGAACAAGGTCCAAGGAGCATAGCTGGCCCTCCTAGGATGTTGTGGAGGGCATGTATAATCCCTTGATTAAGTTTCCTCTAAAAAATTTCATGTTACTGCCTGTTTTGGATTTGGTGCTTTGATTTTGTGTTCTTGTGTTTAAGTTGGTGATTTTTGTCTTTGATTCTGTTAGTTGCTACCTAGTAAGTGTTTTTGATCATTAAAATCAGTAGGTTATTAGTAAAAATAACAAGTTGCTTTGTTAAGTGGTTGATTAAGGGGTGTTTGGGTCAACTGCTTGATTTGGATTTGTGGTGTTTTGAGTGATTGTTTGTTGTTTCTATCTGCTAGTACTTGTGTATCTGATATACTTGGTTGGTTTGCTGCTCATTTTGTGGTTTGAAACACATAGATTCATAAATTGGGTATAAAATTTTGTTTACTTGGTGAAATTGACTGAAATTTAGGGGACACCTAGATCTAATCATAGACTAGGGTTAACAAGTGTTAAATCTAGGTTAACTACACCAGGGAAGTAGGATTTGAGGCTTGAATTTGGATCTAGTGTCAAATAGATCAGCAAATAGTTTCTGCATATGCACCTTGTCCATCAGTAACTTTATATGCTTTGATCTTGCTGTTTACTTTGATTCAGTGGTTGATTTAAGTTTATTTGTGCTTATTCATAGTTTATATAGCTTGTGTATGCATCATGTTGAGTTTGGTTGGCTTATTCATGCTAAAACTACTTATTAAGTGCATAACTGCTTATTTCCATGTCTGTGTATGATCTGGTGACTGTTTGATCATTTGTGGCTTATTGTGTGAACCAAATTTGGATTTTCTTGTTGCTATTGACTCCTTGTGATTCACTGATCACAAGGGTGCCCTTGTTTCCATTTGAATCCAACTAAATCTCTCTAAAAAGCTTGGTCAAATAGTCAAAGCAGTGGGAACTCCTTTCCACTGCTAGTTACCACTGCTAGTGTTAAATTGGTGTCAGCTTATCAAAAAGCTATAATAGCTTATTTTAACCAGCAACAACTTGGATTTTGAAATAGGTGCTCATTATTTGACCCATTTGTTCATACTAGAGCATTTGGTGGGTTGACTTTAGGGTTTGACTAGAAAACCAACTTAATTGACTTTTTCATAAGTGCTTATTGGCTTATTCTGGCTTATTTGTTTTGCTTATTGGAATTTTGTTGATTGTTTTGGCTTATTGAGTCTATTTGTGATCTTTTGCAAGTTGAATCAAGTCCTGAGGTGCCTTATTTCTCAAAAACGACTATTTTGTCTTTTAGTGAAATATTACTTTGCTTATTTCTGGCTTATTGAGTGTGCTTTTTCAAAATTTCTTTTTACAGATCTCATAAGCATCCCAAAAGAAGGTTGTGTGTCAAATTAGAGCTTATGGCATTAGCTTACTGCTTAATGGGCTAAAAAGCCCAATAAGGATAAGCTGTTTGCTTATTAAGCTGTGATAAGCTCACATTCAGCTTTTGGGCCTTTAGAGTTTTGTGTTTAGAATTAAATTTTGAGTCAGATAGGGCTTTTCCAAGTCAATTGGGCCAAGTTTGACTTTTTGGGCTAAAAAGCCCATTTAGGTTGACTGTTTTTGGTTTTGGCCCATTTGAGGGCCCAATAGGGGTATTCTGGTCATTTCATTTTGATTTTCTGTTTATTTAGGTTAGAATAAACTAGTTTGCAAGTTTTTAGAATTTTTTATAATTTTTAGATTTTTAATAATATTTTAATATTATTTTATTATTATTTTTTTCAAATTTCACATTTTTCAACTTTTTACATTTTTCTTAGCTTAAATACATTAAAATAGGAATTTAGCAACTTTTAGAATAATTTTATCACTTCTAGATTAATTTTTATAATTATTTTAAATTTTAATAGTTTTTAAATCATTTTAAATAGTTTTTATTAGTTTAAAAATTTCTAAAAATAGTTTTTAATCTTTTTAGGTCATTTTAGAGGTTTACCAATTGAAAAATCTTTATTTGGGCATTTTGATAATTTATTTGATTTTTAGGGCTTTAATTAGCATTTAAAAATTGAATATTTAATTATTTAAAAGGTTTGAAAAAGTTTTAATCATTGGTAAACTCTTAGTTTATTAATTTTGATTTTTGGTGAATTTTGGTAATTTTTAGAATTAATTTTTATTTTTGTAGTTTTTACGGTTTTACGTTTTATCGTCGTAGTATTAATTTCACGTCTTCGTCATCTTCTTTTCTCATCCCCTTCTAAACCAATTGTTAATCACAAACATTTAACAAGTTATTCACACACATATACCTCCTTGGGAAACGAACTTCATTGGGTCATTAGTGCTTGATTTTCCTAAATCATCACTCGATACTTACCGCTTTTACGCTCCTTTTCCTAAAGGTCGTAATTTACCACAATCAGATTACTCCCACTAAAGCGAAGAAAGCGTGCCCTTTAACTAGGAGTACCAAGGATACCAAAACACAAACTTGTCCTTTAACTAGGAACACCAACACTACTGTAGAAACCAAGTACCCATTAAATAGGTCTACTCCTACTGTAGTGCCCAGTAATAATCCAAAACCTCAGTAAGTTGGAACAATAAAACATGTTATTGGTAAAACTCACATTAGAAAATGCCAGAAACCTAAGGCTGATACAAATGTTAGTAATTCTGATATTAATATATATGTATCTGCTAACACTTCGGAACCCATAGTTTCCAATGCATTGTCTACTGTTGTTGTTGAAAACATGTTGTCCAAATTTTTCTCTGGTATTTGGACTCTGGTTGCTCCAAGCATATGACCGGAGATCGCTCTCAGCTCAGAAATTTCGTCAGCAAGTTTCTTGGAACGGTTCGATTCGGAAATGATCATATTGTTAAAATAATGGGTTATGGTGAATATCATATTGGTAATGTTATTATTTCAAGAGTGTATTATGTGGAAGGACTCGGTCACAACTTATTTTCTGCGGGACAATTTTGTGATTCAAACCTTGAAGTCGCTTTTCGTGAGCATACCTGCTTCATTCGTAATTTTGAAGGGGTTGATTTATTGAAAGGTACTTGAGTGAATAATTTGTATACTTTGTCTCTACAAGACATGATGGCCGCTTCTCCCGTATGTCTTCTCTCCAAATCATCGAAAACTAAGTCATGGTTATCGCATCGACGTTTATCAAATCTTAACTTTGAAGCTATCAATCATTTGGCGAACAACGAACTTGTTCGTGGTCTTCTTAAACTTAAATTTCACAAGGACCATTTGTGTTACGTGTATACAATGGGGAAGAGCACTATAAAATCATACAAACCTAAGACTGAAGACACCAACCAAGAGAAACTTTATTTGTTGCATATGGATCTTTGTGGGCCAATGCGTTTTGAAAGTCTTATTGGTCAAAAGTACATCCTCGTCATTGTGGATGATTACTCTCGGTTTACATGGGTGAAATTTCTTGCAACAAAAGATGAGGCACCTAAGTTCATTATCGGATTTCTCAAGATGATTCAAGTGCGTCTCAACACTACTGTCTGACGCATTCGTACAGATAATGGAACCGAGTTTGTGAATCAAATCTTGCGTAATTATTATGAAGAAGTTGGCATATCTCATGAAACATCCATTGCTCGCACTCCATGATACAAAGGTTTTACTAGGTTAAAAGTTCGTTTTGACTCGACTCGATTCGAATTGAATAAGGATTAAATGTGCGACTCAGTTGTTTTTGGTAAAAAGAAAGTAAATTGTCGTTGATCTACTAAATAAAAATTAAAGCTCGAAAAGATTAACCTAAAAATAAAGACGTTAAAAGAAATTAAGTAGATTTAGATTAAAAATAAAAACTTTAAAAATTAATGGCAAAAGATTAAAACTTTATAAAAAAGTAAATGTTACAAATTAAAACTTTATAAAAATTAAACTAGAAATTAACTAGGACAAAACACTTTGAAAATAATCCTAAAGAAAAATGGCGGGAAAAAACAAAGATTTGAAATTAATTCGGGAAAATAAAGCAAAACTTATTTCGGGATCCAAATGCATGAACCAATCCGGAATCCCAAAAAGTGGTCACTATCCGGAATCCAATATCCAGACACTATTCGGAATGCTAGATCTTGTTCCAATCCGGAATGAGACTTCCTTGAGCATTCCAGAATCCTAGTTCAAGTGTCCGGAATCACTACACTCCTAATCCGGAATGTAAAGAACTTGTTATCCGGAATCTATTATATATGTTATCCGGAATTCGAAACGAAGCTTATCCGGAATTACTAATTTAGCAATCCGGAATCACTAGAAGAAAATGCTTATCCGGAATCTGGGTTTAATGCTAATCCGGAATACTCAAATTGCTCCTAATCCAGAATATTCAAATTTTTCTTATCCGGAATAATTGAAAACTACCTTATTCGGAATACTAGGGTTTGCAAGTAATTCGGGATAAGGGTTTAAAAACCTGGATAACATAAGAATGAAAAATAAGCAGAACTAAAAATAAGCAAAATTCAAATAAGCACTAACCAAAAACTTTAACCAAAATGTTTTTAAAAAAAAGCAAATAAGCCACAATTTAAAAACTATGAAAATCCTAAATAATCAAAATACTTAAAATCAACTTTTTATAAAAATAAACTATTAAAGACAGTTAATTAAAAATAAGTAAATCACACAATAAGCACTAAACATAATAAGCTAAAAAGATCAAACACATCAAAATCAATAATCACAATCAAACAAGCACTTCAATCAAATTAAGAACATGATTAAACAAACTACATGATTATCTAAATCAAACAAGATTAAAAAAGAAGAAAGGTAGAATGAGAATGATTAATAAAAAGCTTGAAATTAAGATTAAGTTTAAAGATTCAAATACAAGATTAAGGGAAAAAGCTTGGAAACTTGAAAGTAAATCTAAAAAGAGAAAGTAATTACCTACTCCTAAAGCATAAAATAAATCTATGTAAATTATCTAACACCTCCTAATGAAAGATTAGGAGGGTATTTATAGGAGGAGTGGAAGTGTTGATGCTTCTTTCTTTCTTTTCTCTTTTCGTCTTTTAATTTCTTCGTCTTTCTCGACTTTGTATCGGGATTTGTCGAATGATAAAGTGAACTTTGTATCGGGATTTGTCGAATGATAAAGTGAACTTCCGTTCTTTTTGCACTCTTGATCTGTTGACTTCGTCTTTTGTCTTTTTCTTTGATAAAAGCCCATGAAAGCCCGTGTTTTCTTCCTTTTTCATTTTTTGGTCATAAAACACAACAAAAACACAAATCACGCATAATTCCGACTTTTACGACATTAAATACACGTTTTGGGTTGGTTTTTATTATAATTAAGTGGCAAAAGGATAAGTGTTTTCACACTTATTACTCCACAATAAAACGGTGTCATTGAAAGGCAAAATCGCAGACTTATGGAAGCTGCTCAAACGATGTTAATTTACGCAAAGGCTCCATTGTTTTTATGGGCAGAAGCAGTATCTACAGCAGTATATACCCAAAATCGATCAGTAATTCGAAAACGCCATGGTAAAACACCTTATGAGCTTCTACATGGAAAAGTACCAGATTTATCATATCTTCATGTATTTGGTTCTCTTTGCTATCCAATTAATGATGGTGACAATTTGGGAAAACCTCAACAAAAGGCCGATATTGGTATTTTCATTGGTTATGCACCCACAAAGAAGGCATTCCGAATCTACAATCGTATTTCTCGTAAGATCCTCGAAACTATGAATGTTTATTTTGATGAGCTGACGGCAATGGCTTCTAAGCAAAGCAGCTCTGAACCCGCACTTCATGAAATGGGACCCAGTAACATTAGCTCTGGTCTAGTCCCAAACAACCCCTCTTCATCATCATTTACACCACCTTCTAGGAATGAATGGGATACGTGTTTCAACCGTTCTTTGATGAATTCTTTACTCCTCCAAGTATTGTAACTCCAGAACCTGAAGTAATAGCTCCGGTCAACGAAGTTATCGCTCCAGCAAATGAAGCACAATCAGATGTGTCTACAACAACAATTGGTAACGATTCACCTTCAACGAGTAATTCTCAACCAACACATGTACCAACTACCCATGTCATGCCTATTGATGATGAAGAGGATGATGATGATCACGATTTGGAATTCGCTCAAATGCGTGAACTTCCATTCTTTGGTGTACCAATACATGACCCTAATCAAGCCGGGTCGTCTACCTCAGAGGAAGCTCCTACTACGGTCTACTCTAATCCATGAATTCGTGAACATGACAGCAAGTGAACAAAGGGTCATCCTATAGATTCTATCATTGGTGACCCTAATCATCCGGTATCCCCACGAAGTTAGTTACAAGAAAGTACATTGTTTTGTCATTTTGATGCTTTTCTCAGTGAAGTTGAACCTAAGACGTGGCAACAAGCATTTACCCAATCTAGTTGGATAGAAGCTATGCAAGAAGAACTTAATGAATTTATACGTCTTGATGTATGGGAACTTAACCCATACCCAGATCAAGTGAAGTTACTCACTTTGAAATAGGTTTACAAGGTGAAACTCGACGAGTTATGTGGAATATTGAAGAACAAAGCTCGACTAGTAGCTCGTAGATACAAGCAATTACTGGGCATCGACTTTATGGAATCCTTTGCACCGGTTGCCCGTTTAGAAGTTATTAGACTATTCCTCGCTTATGCAGCCCACATGAATATGATCGTCTATCAGATGGATCTGAAGACGGCATTTCTCAATGGGGAAATCAAGGAAGATGACTATGTTCAACAACCGGATGGTTTTTTAAATTATAAATATCCTAATCAAGTGTACAAACTTAAGAAGGCTCTTTACGGGTTGAAGCAAGCTCCACCTACGTGGTATGATTTATTGTCACAATTCCTCATCACGCAAGGCTTTGCAAAAGGCATGGTGGATCCAACGCTGTTCATTCAGAAACGTGGAAAAGACATGATTATGGTACATATATATGTTGATGATATTATATTTGCTGCCTCGACCCAAACTCTTTCGGATGAATTTGGGACACTCATGTCTTTAAAATTTAAGATGTCAATGATGGGTAAGGTATCATTTTTCTTAGGACTTCAGATATCTCAGAGTCCCAAAGGCATCTTTATCAATCAATCCAAGTATGCCCTTGAATCGCTAAAGAAATATAAAATGGAATCTTGCGACCCCGTGGATACTCCAATGGTAGAAAGAACTAAGCTAGATGCAGATCCAAATGGGATTGCTATTGATCAGACACTTTATCGTGGAATGATCGATACCCTTTTGTATATTACAGCTAGCAGACCTGACCTTCAGTTCTCAATTTGTATGTGTGCTCGGTATCAAACATAGCCTACTGAGTTACATTTAGCTGCTGTTAAAAGGATTTTTCGATATCTGACAGGTGTGTAAACACCCATCCTTTTACCACTTAATTACAATAATAACCAGGCCAAAACGTGTATTTTATGTCGTAAATATCGGAATTATGCGTGGTTTGTGTTTTTGTTGTGATTTAGGACGAAAATGTGAAAAGTGGAGAAAACACGGGCTTTCACGGACTTTTATCGAAGAAAAAGACAAAAGACGAAGTCAAGAAATCAAGGGTGAAAAAAAACGGAAGTCCAAGGCCTATTCTAAAGATTTATCGAAGAAAAAGTCCAAAGACGGAAGTTTAGTAAAAGTCGAAGAACTCAAGTCTAAATTAATGAAGAAATTACAAGACGAGTTTATTAATCCCGAGACAAAAGTTAATGACGTATAGTCCCCCAGCCGGGTCATGAACCCGACCCACGGGTACTACCCGTATCCGGCCCATCACGAATGGGTGGGAGTAATGTCATTTGAGCTTACGGGCTTGGATGAACAGTAACCACACACATGTGTGCGGCCCACGGCCCGACATGACCGGTGCAGGGTTAGACAGAATCATATTCTATCTCTGAATGTGATTCACTCCAAAGAAGAGGATATTCACTCACCATAATTAGAAGATAACAATCAATCTAATTATGGTGCTTATCTCTTCCTTGGGGCCGAAGTATCAGTGACAGACCATTAGGGTTTCACTGCCTATAAAAGGAACCCTCAAAGGTTCCACAAAGGTATTACGTTCTAAACTCTCAACTCACATAAAACCCTAACCGATTACTTACTCTCACGCCGGAGTCTAATCGTGGGAAACACTCCCACGATAAGCCTAACGCGTATTGTTTAGTGTGCAGGATCCCAACCAAACAGTTCACTTGGTGCAGGAGCCGGAGCCCAGCCAACCCGAATTAAGCCTAATTCGGGTCTAGCAAGGATCACCCAACTTTTGCATCAACAAGTTGGCGCCATCCGTGGGACCCATTACACTAAGCTAGAGAAAAACCTCATCTTGAATTTCCAATGACGAAGGGGCATCCACAAGCTAATCCCAGGAACACGAATCCTGGAAATCGGAAGTCCCAAGGGGAAGGAATACTCATCCCCAATCAATCTCCTAGCCGCCCTACGGGCGGACCTGGTAACCGTGGTGGTTTTCAGCCCTTGGGGGTGACGAGCACGATCTCCATAACACCCCCACCTACCTCAACCCTGGATAACCCTGATCCAGGGAGTGCGCCCAATCCTCCTAACAAGGAGCCGCGCAGGCCATCGATTGAGGAGGAAGTAGAAGTCCAACCACTCAGCGAGGATGATCTCACTCGAGTTCTCACGCAGAACTTTGATAGGATCATCCCAGGGAATGCATCAAGGTTGAATCTAGGGAGGAACCTCCAATCTAGACTCAACTTTGGCAATACTGGACCAATTACCTCTTCCCAAAATCAGAGGAAAAGGAAAGCCCGGCCTCAGGAACAGAGCATCTTTGAGGAAACTCCTCAACCTAGGAATGTGTTCGAGCGCATAGGAGATCGCCTCATGCAGGAACTAATGCAGTCTCGAGAAGGGGGAGATAAGTCCGACGGTTCACCCGAGCGACCAGATCGAGAGCTGGCCAGAGCCACTCGCCGCACAAGCGTGTGGGATAGGATGGACACTGGGAAAAAGGCTCCTGGCTCGTCTAAAAAAAGTGGTCCTCACCCAAGGGATAAGGCACCACCCTCATCTCCAGATACATCAGGAGAGGACTCAGACGACCATCCGCCCAAGCGTCGCCGACCTAGGCGTACCCCTCCACCACCACCAAAGAACGATGAGTATTATGGTGGCCTTTATTATCGAGATGCAAAAGCGGAGGATCTTTCCCGCCCGTGGTGTGACCCATGGGATGACCCTAGGCTCACCCGTCCATGGGCGGATCCCAGGGAAGACCCATTCACCCTCCGCATACGGAACTACTCCGAGGACACCAAACGTCGCATGCCGGCGTGTGTCAAGACCTATGATGGAACTGGTGATCCGGATGATCACCTCAAAATATTCGATACGCAGGCTAAAATTGAGCGATGGCCCATGCCTATATGGTGCCAAATGTTCAATTCAACTCTGATCGGCAATGCCCGTGACTGGTTTGAGGGACTCCCTCCACGAAGCATTGATAGTTTCACGGAACTACGCACTGCGTTCAAGAATAATTATACTCAGAGGAAGAAGTATAATAGGGATCCGGTCTCATTGCCAACTGTCAAACAACGGCCGGGGGAGTCCACAGAAGCCTTCACTGAACGCTTTAATGATGAGTGCACGCGCACAAAGACAATGCCAGAACTCCTAAAAATCTCTGACTACATGCACGCCATAACAGACAGGGAATTGATCAGACGTCTCAATGACAAGCGTCCAGAGAGATATGATGACCTCATGGAAAGGGTCATAAATTTCATAGAGGAAGAAACAGCTGTTGCCGCGGCTTACCCATCCAGAGGAAATGGGTACCGGTCAAACGACCAGTCTCGGAGACAGTCGGGCGGTCAAGGCAATCAGAACAATAGCAAGGGATCAGACTATAAGAGCCAAAACAAAGGAGGAAGGCCGGACGATAAGTTTACCCCCCTAAAGATTTCCTACTGGGAGATCTTGCTGACGGAAGGGGCAAATTTTCCAAGGCCTCCCCCAATGACAACTCCGCCGGACCGTCACCAAGGAAATTGCTTCTGCGAATTCCATAATGACAAGGGCCATGGTACGGAGGAGTGTATCCAGCTCAAGAAGCACATTGAGTCACTGATCAAATCAGGTAAACTCAATCATTTGGTTAAGGATTGGAAGGATGGAAAAGACAACAAGAAGTATGACAAGAAGGATCCCCAAAAGGACAAACCTTCGACTATATACATGATCCAATCCAGACAACGCCACACTAGGCAGAAAATTGGCCAAAAATTTTCCCGCGGCAGGGACATCTCATTCCCTCCCATCACAGCAAGCGATGTGATTGATGCGCCTCTCACTATTGAGATAAGCATCGGAACACACAATGTCCGTCGCATGTATGTGGACGGAGGGTCATCGGCAGAAGTACTGTACGAACACTGTTTTGTGCAGTTACGGCCAGAAATAAGAAGCCAATTAGTACCGGCCACGGCGCCGCTCACTGGCTTTAGTGGAGACACTATCTGGCCGATAGGGCAACTGCGTCTGCTTGTAACCATTGGGAATGAGGAACACTCCACTACGGCGTGGATGAACTTCATGGTGATACGCTCACATTCTCCGTACAATGAGATCATAGGAAGACCAAGTATTCTGGCTATACGGGCGGTACCCTCCACGGCACACGGAATGATCAAATTCCCTGTTGAGGGAGGAATTGTCACCATTTACAACACAATCGTACCAGCATCCGAGTGTCATACCGTGACAACACCGGCTCCACCTGTTCCACCCAAGGATGGATCACCACCTCCCAATTGGAAGGTGGCAATTCATCCTGACTACCCGGAACAGGAGATATCCATAGGGGGGCGCTCTCGGATAGCGACAAAAGGGCCATGTGCTCTCTTTTAAGTGCAAACCTAGATATATTCGCATGGGAGCCAAATCATATGACAGGCGTGCCACGTGCGATAGCAGAACATAAGCTCCAGATCCGCCAGGGGTACCAACCCATCAAGCAAAAGAAGCGCGGCCAGGCGCCTGAGCGCAGCCAAGTGATATCGGAGGAAGTACGGAAACTAGTGGACGCAGGTATCATGCGCGAGGTATACTACCACGAGTGGTTATCCAATCCGGTCATGGTCAAAAAACATGACGGAAGTTGGCGCATGTGTGTGGATTTCACGGATCTGAACAAAGCCTGTCCACAGGATTGTTACCCGTTACCGGAGATTGACTGGAAGGTGGAATCCCTGTGTGGATATCCCTTTAAGTGCTTCTTAGACGCATATAAAGGGTATCACCAGATCTAGATGGCGGAGGAGGACGCAGAAAAAACGGCGTTCCATACAAGTGAGGGCGTATATTGCTATACGAAAATGCCGTTTGGACTAAAGAACGCCGGTGCTACATACCAGCGGCTTGTGGACAAAGCTTTTGAATCACAGATAGGCCGCAACCTGGAAGTCTATGTGGATGACTTAGTCATAAAAAGTCATACGGAGGATGCACTCCTCCGGGATGTCCAAGAGACATTCGACACATTGAGGAGGATTAACATGAAGCTAAATCCAAAGAAATTCACGCTTGGGGAAATGGAGGGAATGTTCCTTGGATATTTGATTGATCCAAACGGCATTAAACCTTGCCCATAGAAAACGGACGCAGTGATACAGCTGCCATCCCCTCAGACACGGAAGGAAGTGCAATCCTTAAATGGAAAACTGGCCGGGCTAAATAGGTTCCTATCCAAATCCGCAGAGAAGTCATTACCCCTATTTAAGACATTCAAGAAGTGCATTAGGAAGGGAGACTTCCGGTGGACAAAGGAAGCCGAGGAAGCTTTTGGCCAACTCAAGCAGCACCTTGCATCTCTCCCTATGCTAGTAGCTCCCCGGCCAAAGGAGGAACTCATTATGTATCTCTCAGCCACTCATGGCGCAATAAGCGCGATACTCATGACAGATAGGGATACAGTGCAAACTCCGGTCTACTTCATAAGTAGAACATTACAAGGGACGGAGCTGAATTACTCCTCTATGGAAAAATTGGTTTTGGCACTAGTGTTTGCTACAAAGCGGTTGCGCCGATACTTTCAGGCGCACCCAATTGTAGTCATTACGGACCAACCAATCAAGCAGGTCATTTCTAGACCGGATGTGGCAGGGAGGCTACAAAAATGGAGCATTTTATTGGGGGAGCACAATATATCTTATAGGACAAGGACGGCTGTGAAAGACCAGATCTTGGCAGATTTCTTGATTGAGAAGCCGGATGAGGAAGGGCCAATCGTTAAACAAGACGAGACTCCAACAGAACCATGGGTGTTATTTACGGACGGATCTTCGTGTACGGATGGGTCCGGAGCTGGTCTCATCCTCACAAATCCGGAAGGAAGGGAGTTTACGTACGCCCTCCGTTTTGAGTTCACGGCCACCAACAACGAATCGGAATATGAATCATTAATTGCGGGTTTAAAAATCTCCGCTAAAATGGGAGTCCGCAACCTTGAGGCCTACGTGGACTCACGGCTCGTTGTGAACCATATTCTAGGTGGATATGTGGCTAAGGAGGACAACATGGTCAGGTACTTGGAAAAAGTCAAGTCACGAATCGCGGATTTCAGCAAGTTTTCCATCAAGCAGGTGCCAAGAGGCGAGAACAAGAAGGCGGACGCTCTTAGCAAGATCGCATCCACAAGCTTCGCTCACTTGTCCAAACAAGTCTTGGTGGAAATACTCAAGGAGAAATCTATAACAGAAGGGGAGGTCGCTACTATAGTTGAGGAGGACGGACCTACATGGATGACCCCGATTATCAACTATTTGACTAGCGAGACCCTTCCGGACGAGGAAAAAGCAGCACGGCGCATCAGAAGGAAGTCGCAACACTTCGAACTCCGAGAAGGTATTCTTTATAAGCGCTCTTTCTTGCAGCCGTGGTTGCGATGTGTTGGACCACGTCAGGCTACCTATGTAATCAGTGAAATACATGAAGGGTTGTGCGGCATGCACGCAGGTCCACGATCAGTGGTAGCTAGAGCCTTACTGTAACACCCCCAATTTCGTTCATAACAGCGGAAGGGTCATTGGGTGTTACTATCATGGTTCAATCTCATAATCATAGAAAACGGCTCAAAACGAGTCGTTTCAATAAACATCCATTCAATTCCATTTAATCAAGATAAAATTTCATACATGGTCCCGGATGATTCAAAAGTTTATAAACTATTATAAATGATAAAAGTTATTTGAATGGATATGTTTTAGAAAAGCGGGTCAAAACATTTCAAATATGCAAGCTTCACGAAACCGCCTTCCTCGAGTGCCTTCTAAATGGACCTGAGATAAAACATGCTAAAAAGTCAGCAAAAATTTGCCGAGTGAATCTATAGAGTTTTAATTTAAATAAAGTGAACACAAGTATGAAAAATAACCTTCCATGGTTAATAATTCACTAAAAGACAATAGCGTTGTACGGACAGAATTATCGTTGTTATTTCTATAAGTCTCGTGAAATTGAACGTTAACATATATTATTTCAGCCCAACACACCTAGCCAAGTGCGTATATTTCTCTTATACAATTGCATCCGATGTTTCATTACTGGTGCATCACAACACCACGCGATAGCTAGTCGCGACCGGACTGGACGTCACCCCGATAGATCTATCCATAGTATTAGCGTTCTTTTCGATTAACAATTCACGATTCATGGGTCTTTAAGGCTAAACAAACTTATATAACAACCTTCATCTAAACATACAATCAAGTTCCTTTGTGTTCAATTTTAAAACAAAGAGGGTTTACCACAACTTCTCGTTGCTCCCATCATTTATAATAAATACTTTTCCAATAATAAGGGTTTCCACAACTTCTTGTTGCACTCATACTTTTCCAATAAGTAGAGTTTCCACAACTTATCGTTGTACCCTTAAATTTCAATAAAACAACTTTTCAAGTAAAATAGGGTTTCCACAACTTCTCGTTGCCCCCTTTATTTTAGTAAAACAAGCATGTTATCCCCCTCGCGGGTTTTATAAAACAAGTAAACATGTTAAGAGCGAGGCTATAGACTCACCTTAGCCAATAGTGGTAATGAGACGATCGCCGACGATTAGTGATGCCCGTTAAAACACGAAAACCGCAACCTACCGAATAAGGCGCGTTCGTTAATAATCGACTTAAGTATAAATCATACTTAAATAATATAAAAATCAAAATTACAAAACCAAGACAATCCCGAAAATTCAATAATACCAGTGTTATTACTATACCCTTTTTATTCAACACTATTCTTTCAAACACTTGCACTCTACATTGACCCGTCATGAGATGCCAAGTCAACGCAAGTCAACTTATCATTTTACTTCCCTCGGACCAGTAGCTAAGTCATTTATATAATGACTTAACACTTGAGTAAATTACCATGTCCAATGGCGAATACTCAACTCACGCCATACAAGTATTGGACTACGTGTCCAAAATACCACTCAGCATGTACACTCCAAATGGACACACCAATCTACCCTATCTACACTTGTCCGATTTCGACGAAACTTGGTGACAAACTCACACATAATATGAATAAGACTCAGTAAAAGTTTCATTCAAAAATATTACTTCTAAGACCTTCTGCCCGACACATCTTCGTGTTATAAAAACGGGACAGATTTACGTCTTTGAATTGTAAAACCATTTCGACTTATCTAAACAACTCCGTTTATAAAACCGACACTCGGGTTTGAAAATAGACTCATGACCTGAGGTTTAGCAACTTACATCAGTCCTTGAGCATTTTTAAAACTCATTCTATAGTCCCCGAGATTCGATCCAAATATCGACAACAATTTTCGGATTGTGTCGATACCCGTCTCCCGGTACACGAATACTAAAAGTAGCATAACTTTTCGCTCGAAATGAGTTAGAAGCTCATTCAAGCGGCAAATCGAAGCTAAAAGAATCCTCTACAAGCCTATCCTATTAGTTTCATCATTTTCAAACAGTAAGATTTTCAAAAATTACGTTTTACCTACTGGTCTAAAATGACTCTCTAAAAATCATACCAACAACCAATTTGACCCATTTTTATCATCATCTACACCTTAAATATGTTATACCCATCATCTACAACAACTCCTAATTCTTAAATTCACTTGCATGGTCATATGCATCAATTCAAAAATTAAAAACAAATGCATGCACTCAAAAATAAAGAATTAATATAATAATAATAACATAAACAAGGAATCTTACAACAATCCAAATGGATCAAACTCAAGTTCATCTTCAAAATCTTTTGGAAAAATCAAAGTTCTTGCATGTGGGATTTTCTTAGATCAAAATGATCACAAGAAGATTTGCAACATGGGTCTTTTCTTAGTTTCTCTTGATTCAAACTTGATCTTGAAAATCAAATGGGTTTGGGGGTGGTGTTTTTGGCCGTGGGTTTCAAGAGAGAAAGAGAGAGAGTTTTCTTGAAAATTTTAAATAAATAAAATGAGGTGTGTGTGTGAGTGGGGGATTTTTATATAGTGGGGTGAGGGTAGTTTTTGCCAATAAGGTATAGTTTTGGTCCAAAAAGTAATTAAATGGTTATAAGGGTAGAAAATGTAAATATTACATTTTAAAAATATTTACGGGACTCGGGTTTCGTAAAAATACTTTTTTTTTTTTTTTTAAAAGTTAAACGCTTCAAAAATAAATTAATATAACTTCGACACGACTTAAAACGTAATTAAATCGAAAACGTCGAAAATATTAAATATCGAGACAATCGATAATAAAACGTAAATTTTTGGGCATCCGTCGGTATCGCGATCATTCGTAGTTCTCGTCATTCGTTAAAACGAAAAATACGAGAAATAAAAATAAATATAATAAAATCATTCATATGATAAATTTGAGAATATAATATCGATACTTAACATATTCCTTGTCGGTTTTCATCTAATCGACATTCTTACGCTAGTTTCAAGCCATAACCTTCTCGGTTAATCGATAATTTAAAATTCTCATTAAAATAAATTTATAATTCTTAATAGTCGAGACTAAAATAACGACCTGAAATTGACGGATTGTCACATTATCCCCACCAAATTGGGATCTTCGTCCCGAAGATCAACTTGCGTTCTTCCTCGATCGCTTGTTGAAATCAAAGAGTTAAACGTATTTTGGTCCTCGTCTAGAGTTCCATCACACATGACAATAAAAATTCGACTTCGTTTCTGTTGCCTAACTTCCTTATCGATAATATCTACAAGTACTTTGATGAAATGCAACTTACTGTCGATTCATGCTTCATCAATAGAGATAATAAGATCTTCGACGAGAAGAAATTTCTTTAGGTTCGACATATGAAAAGTATCGTGAATTCCTTGCGGCTCTCGAGGTAATTTAAGTTTTCATGCCATCGGACCTTCCATCGATATCATCTCGAATGGTCCAAACTAACGGGGACTTAACTTCCCACGTTTTCCAAAATACATAACACCTTCTCTATGGTGATAACTTGGCATAACTTTTCCTAGAAAGCGACGTCCCGGCGCTTAATTCGCATACATAGTCTTCAGTGTAACAGTGAAGAGTGAAAAACAGGGTAGTCATCGTCTAAGTTCCAAAGAAAGTCAAAGATATTATATGGTACATGTTCTCCATGATCGGACGTCATTGGACAATGCCGCCTCAAGTTCTCACAACTTACGATCACTCAGCTCGATCACATACCACATAAGTACCTAAAAACAAAGGTCAAACATAAACATCAAATGTAAATCTCCGTCGTTGGTCATCGATAAAACCTTGGACTAGCCCTTGATAATACAACTCGATCTCTAAAGTCTTTCCACTTGCAGTGTCGGCAACAACCTACTCTTCGAAGTGAAAACGAATTTGTTAATTCCAGTCATTAAGAAATTCAGTCCATTGGCGAGAATTCACAACACATCGGGCATACCATTAAGTTCTACTCCAGTGTTCAACGTACAAAAGCGTCCCACTAATTTTTGCTTCAGCGTTCATCGTACAAAGGCGTCCCAATAATTTCAACTTCAGTGCTCAAAGTGATGCATCATATTCCTCGTTTTTAGTTCGTCATACTAGCCCCAAGAGTTTCGTCATCAAGAAAAGTCTTCGGTGACCCTTCGATAGTAGCAAGTAAAATTACAAAATCTTCACGTCCACGATAAGTTGTCGTTGATAACTGATCCTCAGTCAATCCTCAAGTACACACATAAATCATGGTGACGCTTAAGTGAGTCGCCTATTCTCGGAACGGTCAACGGTTCTTAACAATCTGTTTATAAAGCTCACGATCATCGAGACACATTAGAAATGGTCCTTCAAAACAAATCATAACTCGAGAGAAGTCCAACGGGTTACTTGTACATAGATGATAATCGATGATCATCATAATGACGACAGCATCGAACGATTCTTACCAACGAAATACGAGTCGAAGGAAGACGTACGTACACCAAAAATCCACAAATCGAGCCAGACATACTTGGGCCCACTCATTTATAACTCCTTGTCTACATCAAAAGGCGTCCCTCTCCATGTATACAAGAGTTTATAAATTTACGGTTCGGGAACTTATAACTTTCTTATTCAAATGAAAAGGCGTCCCAATCCATTTCAACAAGACGATTATAAGTCATCCTACTCAAGTATTACTACCTCTCAACACGATCATATCAAAATACCATGATAAATACAAGGTGTCAATAAACTTACATCATGATTTCCGTATTTAAACGTCCCATTCCATCTGAATAAGGAAAACACAACAATCTAAGGTCCAGTCGTTTAAAATTTTCTTATTCAAATGTCCTAATCCATTTAAGTAAGACAACATTAAACGACTCTTAGTTGGGTGAGTTAAAATCTATATATCTAAATGTCCCATTCCATTTAGATACACAATATTAAGTCACTCAACCGAATGGCTACTACGAGCATATCATTGTTGTACCCAAACTATATATATTTGATTAGGATATATATATCTTAAGTCCAACATTGGCATTCTCCTTTTCGCCAATAAAACGTGGTCATATAAACTCAAATCACACGTCGCATTACATAGAAGATGTCGCCTCAGATAAATGATTCTTCAAAATCATAAGTAGTAACGAAAACACGAACATCGCATTTATTAATTACGTTTCGAAAGGAGATGTCCAAAAATGGCACATCACGATACGATGATAACAATCGAATTTAAACAAGTCGATATGCGATTGGTTACAAAACCATGACAATCTGCGTCATAATAATACCTCGTATTAATATAAAACTATCATTTATAATTAAAAAAAAATGAAAACATACCTTGTAATTCACAAGTACAAATAATCGTTAAAGATTACAGCAACATATATAATGACATATATATATATATAAATACTATCATTCTCGTCCATTGGCAACTCGGAGGTTTCGCTTGCAACAGTTATAGTTAAAAGATTTCAAAAATTCATTTTTGGAAAATCTTTTCGTTCTCTATAACTTGAGCTCTGATACCAATCTGTAACACCCCCAATTTCGTTCATAACAGCGGAAGGGTCATTGGGTGTTACTATCATGGTTCAATCTCATAATCATAGAAAACGGCTCAAAACGAGTCGTTTCAATAAACATCCATTCAATTCCATTTAATCAAGATAAAATTTCATACATGGTCCCGGATGATTCAAAAGTTTATAAACTATTATAAATGATAAAAGTTATTTGAATGGATATGTTTTAGAAAAGCGGGTCAAAACATTTCAAATATGCAAGCTTCACGAAACCGCCTTCCTCGAGTGCCTTCTAAATGGACCTGAGATAAAACATGCTAAAAAGTCAGCAAAAATTTGCCGAGTGAATCTATAGAGTTTTAATTTAAATAAAGTGAACACAAGTATGAAAAATAACCTTCCATGGTTAATAATTCACTAAAAGACAATAGCGTTGTACGGACAGAATTATCGTTGTTATTTCTATAAGTCTCGTGAAATTGAACGTTAACATATATTATTTCAGCCCAACACACCTAGCCAAGTGCGTATATTTCTCTTATACAATTGCATCCGATGTTTCATTACTGGTGCATCACAACACCACGCGATAGCTAGTCGCGACCGGACTGGGCGTCACCCCGATAGATCTATCCATAGTATTAGCGTTCTTTTCGATTAACAATTCACGATTCATGGGTCTTTAAGGCTAAACAAACTTATATAACAACCTTCATCTAAACATACAATCAAGTTCCTTTGTGTTCAATTTTAAAACAAAGAGGGTTTACCACAACTTCTCGTTGCTCCCATCATTTATAATAAATACTTTTCCAATAATAAGGGTTTCCACAACTTCTTGTTGCACTCATACTTTTCCAATAAGTAGAGTTTCCACAACTTATCGTTGTACCCTTAAATTTCAATAAAACAACTTTTCAAGTAAAATAGGGTTTCCACAACTTCTCGTTGCCCCCTTTATTTTAGTAAAACAAGCATGTTATCCCCCTCGCGGGTTTTATAAAACAAGTAAACATGTTAAGAGCGAGGCTATAGACTCACCTTAGCCAATAGTGGTAATGAGACGATCGCCGACGATTAGTGATGCCCGTTAAAACACGAAAACCGCAACCTACCGAATAAGGCGCGTTCGTTAATAATCGACTTAAGTATAAATCATACTTAAATAATATAAAAATCAAAATTACAAAACCAAGACAATCCCGAAAATTCAATAATACCAGTGTTATTACTATACCCTTTTTATTCAACACTATTCTTTTAAACACTTGCACTCTACATTGACCCGTCATGAGATGCCAAGTCAACGCAAGTCAACTTATCATTTTACTTCCCTCGGACCAGTAGCTAAGTCATTTATATAATGACTTAACACTTGAGTAAATTACCATGTCCAATGGCGAATACTCAACTCACGCCATACAAGTATTGGACTACGTGTCCAAAATACCACTCAGCATGTACACTCCAAATGGACACACCAATCTACCCTATCTACACTTGTCCGATTTCGACGAAACTTGGTGACAAACTCACACATAATATGAATAAGACTCAGTAAAAGTTTCATTCAAAAATATTACTTCTAAGACCTTCTGCCCGACACATCTTCGTGTTATAAAAACGGGACAGATTTACGTCTTTGAATTGTAAAACCATTTCGACTTATCTAAACAACTCCGTTTATAAAACCGACACTCGGGTTTGAAAATAGACTCATGACCTGAGGTTTAGCAACTTACATCAGTCCTTGAGCATTTTTAAAACTCATTCTATAGTCCCCGAGATTCGATCCAAATATCGACAACAATTTTCGGATTGTGTCGATACCCGTCTCCCGGTACACGAATACTAAAAGTAGCATAACTTTTCGCTCGAAATGAGTTAGAAGCTCATTCAAGCGGCAAATCGAAGCTAAAAGAATCCTCTACAAGCCTATCCTATTAGTTTCATCATTTTCAAACAGTAAGATTTTCAAAAATTACGTTTTACCTACTGGTCTAAAATGACTCTCTAAAAATCATACCAACAACCAATTTGACCCATTTTTATCATCATCTACACCTTAAATATGTTATACCCATCATCTACAACAACTCCTAATTCTTAAATTCACTTGCATGGTCATATGCATCAATTCAAAAATTAAAAACAAATGCATGCACTCAAAAATAAAGAATTAATATAATAATAATAACATAAACAAGGAATCTTACAACAATCCAAATGGATCAAACTCAAGTTCATCTTCAAAATCTTTTGGAAAAATCAAAGTTCTTGCATGTGGGATTTTCTTAGATCAAAATGATCACAAGAAGATTTGCAACATGGGTCTTTTCTTAGTTTCTCTTGATTCAAACTTGATCTTGAAAATCAAATGGGTTTGGGGGTGGTGTTTTTGGCCGTGGGTTTCAAGAGAGAAAGAGAGAGAGTTTTCTTGAAAATTTTAAATAAATAAAATGAGGTGTGTGTGTGAGTGGGGGATTTTTATATAGTGGGGTGAGGGTAGTTTTTGCCAATAAGGTATAGTTTTGGTCCAAAAAGTAATTAAATGGTTATAAGGGTAGAAAATGTAAATATTACATTTTAAAAATATTTACGGGACTCGGGTTTCGTAAAAATACTTTTTTTTTTTTTTTAAAAGTTAAACGCTTCAAAAATAAATTAATATAACTTCGACACGACTTAAAACGTAATTAAATCGAAAACGTCGAAAATATTAAATATCGAGACAATCGATAATAAAACGTAAATTTTTGGGCATCCGTCGGTATCGCGATCATTCGTAGTTCTCGTCATTCGTTAAAACGAAAAATACGAGAAATAAAAATAAATATAATAAAATCATTCATATGATAAATTTGAGAATATAATATCGATACTTAACATATTCCTTGTCGGTTTTCATCTAATCGACATTCTTACGCTAGTTTCAAGCCATAACCTTCTCGGTTAATCGATAATTTAAAATTCTCATTAAAATAAATTTATAATTCTTAATAGTCGAGACTAAAATAACGACCTGAAATTGACGGATTGTCACACTTACGGACAGGATATTATTGGCCTACCATGCACAGGGACGCGCGCGACATGATTCGCAAGTGTAGTGATTGCCAAGTGCATAGACCAGTGCCGCGACATTCGCAGCAGGAGCTTACACCTATCACATCCCCATGGCCATTCTATAAGTGGGGAATCGACATTGCAGGACCATTTCCTGTAGCTGCAGGGGGAGTTAAGTTCTTGATTGTCGCGATGGACTATTTCACACGTTGGATAGAGGCCAAGGCAGTCAAATCCATCACAGGCAAACAAGTTAAAAAGTTTGTTTGGGAGCACATTGTGTGCCATTTTGGCCTACCAGGAGAAATCATCTCGGACAACGGTAAACAGTTCGCGGACAATCCATTCAAGGACTGGTGTGCATCATTGAATATCAAGCGGCGCTTCGCGTCCGTTAAGCATCCGCAGACAAATGGCCTTGTGGAACGAGCGAATAGAAGCTTGGGAAACGACATCAAGGCACGTTTGGATGAGCGAAGCGCCAAATGAGTGGATGAGCTACCACATGTTCTATGGGCACATAGGACTATGATCAAACCGGCCAACGGAGACACTCCATTTGCATTGGCTTACGGCACTGAAGCTGTTATACCAGCAGAAATAGGAATGCCTACCATCCGCACGGCGGAGGTTAATGTTGTCACGAACGACGAACAGCTGCGAATCAACCTGGATCTGTTGGAAGAAAAAGGGAGATATCAGCCAATAATGAGGCTAAGTCCAAGGCTAAAATGAAGGCTTATTACGATGCTAAGGTTAAAGGTGTTTCCTTCCGACCGGGGGATTATGTCTATCGTGCTAACGAAGCAAGTCGAGCAGAGAATACAGGAAAACTGGGCCCTAAGTGGGAAGGACCGTATGAGGTCACGGAAGCCTTGGGACGAGGTGCGTACAAGTTACGTGACATGGATGGCCGCGACCTGGAGCGCACATGGAACATCTCCAACCTCAAAAGGTGCTATCTTTGAAAGCTCCGGCTTCTGCATGGGTACTTCGCCGTATGTGGCTTTAATGAAGATTCGTGCACTCTATCTGTTTTGCTTATTATGTTTTGTCTAGGTTCCTTTTTTGTTTCTTAGGACTTATCATGCTTGTTCAAAACAAAAAATGTAAACGTTCTAATAAAATGCCGTGGTGCCTAGCTAGCTCCACGGCTTGTTTTGTGCAAATTATTTTTTTTAGGATTGTGTTAGTCATATGGATTTTGGTTATTATTATAATATGTCATGTTTCATATGCATTCATTCAAAATCACCGTACATGTACTATACGCCTCCAGGTGGGGTAAGAGGATTAAGTGAACCTACTAATTCAACTTGCCGCCTAAGAGGGATGCAACCCCAGCGGCACGGATCATGTATCCTTACTAGACACCTTACTCACAAGACGTTGTAGTAAGTTTCGTATGCCGTACTCACGCAGTGCTCCACATAGTAAAGACGCACGTCGCATGTCTAGTAAATCATAGGCTTGTATGTATTTTCCTTTTTGTGTAAGACGTGACATGTCATGCAGTATTGGTATACAATATTCAACAAAATAAAAATACACAAGTTTCCAAATAAATAACAAAATGGCCGTGGTCATCACGGACTTACATACAAAGGACACATGTCTTAGCCGTGTACATGCACGGACGAATAAAAACTACAAATAATCAAAGGTTACAAACCAGAATTGTCTGAAATGGATAATACAGTAGGAGCACCCTACATGGGGGGGGAGAAACTTACCTATCTCCACTTGTTCCTCAGCCAAGCATGGCAACCTCTCACCACGTTCCTTCCGCTTCAAGGCTTGAGCCGCATTCCTCTCCAGCACCCCGTTTAAGGGTTCTTCATCGAGCACGATCCTGGTTACGTCCTCATAGATAGGGAGCGTCAGGTGGCTGGGTGATGGAGTGAAGGAAGCACGGGAATGACCCTCATCTTGGGAGAACGCACCAAGACTAAGCTTTTCCAAGATTTCCATGTTCGATGCATCTTTTGTGGCTTCCAGCTCAGCCAAGAAGGGATAATGAAGATCTCGCATCGCGGCCATGGAAGCAGTCATATTGTTAGCAGCTTCAGGGTTAAAGAAAGCATGTCTGGTGAAGTTCTCCTTTTTCTTGATCAGCTCTACGGCCTGTACCATTCCTTCATGACGGTTGTGGTCAATACCATCGGACACAAGGCTTGCAAACTGTTGCACAAATTCGGGGGCCTCTAGTACCTTGGTGACGGCCAAACGTGCCCCATGTCCCACCATCCACCTGCGGCCGACAATGGCTGCTAGTAGTTGGGGGCATAGCACGTCGTCGCGTTCGGCGGTGAGGGCATCGATCATCACATCTTTTTGGGCAGACGCCTCCTTTAGCTCCTTGGTAATAACCCTCTCATCAGCAAGCTCTTCTCGTGCCTTCTCCATGCTCTAGATTGTCATCTGAGCGTCTTCTAGTTTTTTGGTAAGCACGGATACCTGGCTGGAGGAGGACTTGGCAGACGCCTCCGCCGCGGTCACCTATATGAGATTAATTGTTAGATTATATTTCTTGTAGAATAAAGGGTGGTGCGGCACGGATATGTACCTTGGTTGTCGCGACATCTAGTTTTGACTCCAGATCGGCCACTTGTTGGTCATAATCATTCGCACGGGCTGATTGCTCCTTCACGGTCGCCTCGACACTAGCAAGTTGGGACTGGAGGGCTGCAATTTGAGCTTCATTCTCCTCGATCATTCTCTCCCTCCGTCCAACTTTCCTCTTTAGGGACTCCACATGCCCAAGCGCGTCTTCGAATCTTACTCTCATTGAGGTGCCCATTGCCATTTGATGCACCAAGGCGCCGTTGTACTTGTCCGCCAGGTCCGCGTGGCTTAGCGCATTCACTTCTCGCACCAAGCCTGGTGGTATGCAGTTATTGAGGTACTCTCGGCATTCCTCGGCTTCCCTCATTCGTGATGCAGTGGTGATATTCCAAATAGGGTTGAACGATTGAGGGGGGGCGGACGTTGGGAGGTCTTGGGAGGCTGTGGGGGTACCTTCTTCAAATACGGGGCCGGATTTTGTGGCGGCCGTGTGAAGCATGGGGTTTCTCTCCACTTCCTTTTCTTTTCCCTTCTCCATTTGGGCGTCAGGTGGAGGCACGGCACCAGTCTGTTCATCCCTGCAAAACAAGCATTTGGATGCATATTAAGTATTGCTTAAAGGGAATTTGTCGTTCTTACGTATCAAGATGAAGCCTTACATGTTATTCCCTGCTAATTCTGATGTGGTTGGGGGAATCTGAGTAATTGGATCGACATGTGCGGCCCGGATCGTCTCGGAAGCCTGGGTGGTGCTCCCAACAGATTGGTATAAGGGGTGGTCTTCTCGAAGTTTCTTGGCAGGGGTGTTGTGTTCGCCAATCTCGGCCGGAGCAGCTCTTCTTACCCGTTTGTTTTTTCTGCGGGTACGCTTAGCGACGGGCTGAGCTGTTGCTTCTTCGACCTCCTGCTCAACTTCTTTTTCAGCTTCCTCCTCTTCCTCTTCATTGATTTGTTGTACCTCTTCCTCATCATCGCCCAACATCTGGCGAAGGCTGGAGGTGCTTAAGTCAATATTGTCTCCCTGCTCTTCCCCATGTGCGGGAGTGGCAGTCTTAGGCGGTGAGGAGGGCCCGACTCCTCCTTCGAGCATCCTGTTATCACCGTCCTCGTTGCTGAAGTCGACGGGAGTCCTCATTAGAGCTGTTTCTTCCTCGTCTGAGTGGGGATCCGACACGGCCTCAAGAGCAACCGTCACGTTTCGGGTATGCTCAAGAAGGGGTACTTCGTTCTCACGTAGGGGACGGGAGCCCTCTGGTACGAGCTTTGGGTCGCCTTGGCGTAGAAGTCCAAAGAAGTTCATTTCTGCCATACAATAACAAAATATGTTAGCCATTACAAAGTAATTGAATGAGCTTTTTTGTGTACGGATGCTAGCCTACCTTCACCATGTCTTCTCCAAAATACAGGATATCTGTTGGACGGGCCGAAATAGTTGCGGCTAATCCCTAGCAAACATAGAAATGATTCGAGGAGGTTTCTATGGAACCAGGTCCTATTCAGATCTATTTCTTGGGAGTGTCGAGGGTTATATGTACTAGCGTGCGGTAGGGGGTCGTGGGATACCCTATGTTTAAAGGCATAATCAGCCGGCCATACTATTGCGTCAATGAAAAAGTAGTGGTCATACCAGTTTTTCAGCGAATCCATTGGCTTATTATGAGACTGGGGGTTGTTAGGGGATATTTTCTTAAAGGATAACCAACCATTTACTATGCTGGGGGTGTAAAAAAGCCGGAATAGTTCTACGGTTGGGGGGATTCTTCTAGCACGGCAAAGGATCTCGAATTGACTTATCTTACACGCACCTATACAATGGAGCTGACTAATATGTACATCATAATATCCTAATAGATCTATGAGGAAACGGGTGAATGGAATGCGGTAGTTGGCCGCATCGAAAAGGCGAGTGTAAAGGCCAATTTTACCCTCCGGAGCCTCAGTTATGAGGTCTCCGGCGCCAGGCAGTGAGTGGTGTAGGTTGGTAGGGATGAAATAATTGGTACAAAAGTGATCTAGTTACTTCTGGGTCATTACATTAAGCACGGATCCAATTGTGGGGTTGTTTCTGTGAGCCATTACTAAATAAAAATGTAAGGGTGTGGTGTTCTAACCTACGGAGGAAGGGATCCGTGCGTGATTGATTGAAGCTAAGAAGAAAGCTTTAATGGCAGAAATGGAGATAAGAACTGTGTGTTTCACACAGCCGTAGGGGTGGCTTATTTATAGGGTTGCCTCGTGGGTCATGGCCTGTTGGATGTGTGACACGTGTTTGCCACTATTCTTAATCGTGTGGTTAGGATGCAAGTGGCAAGTGAAACGTCAGGTGGGACCCACGGGTCACTTCTAACTCAGATTTTTACGCTGCTCGAGGTTCTGACTGTTTGCACTTTTGTCAGTCAAAGTGGCAGGTGAACAGTTATTAATGTCGGGATATGCGGCTCTTACGTAAGACTTGACATTCAATGCTGTATTTAATTTGTCTCGGTCGCCACGAGCGGCTGAGATAATAATGGAATAAATTCCTAAGTCAGGTTGCCACGTGCGGCCAAAACAAATTCTTGGACAACTTATCATTCCCTATTTTTCTTGGTACGTACAGGGAGCATCTTGGTATTCTAGAGGTTACGCCTATGGTTGTAACAACTAGACTGGGGGGACATGATGACGTATAGTCCCCCAGCCGGGTCATGAACCCGACCCACGGGTACTACCCGTATCCGGCCCATCACGAATGGGTGGGAGTAATGTCATTTGAGCTTACGGGCTTGGATGAACAGTAACCGCACACATGTGTGTGGCCCACGGCCCGGCATGACCGGTGCAGGGTTAGACAGAATCATATTCTATCTCTGAATGTGATTCACTCAAAAGAAGAGGATATTCACTCACCATAATTAGAAGATAACAATCAATCTAATTCTGGTGCTTATCTCTTCCTTGGGGCCGAAGTATCAGTGACAGCCCATTAGGGTTTCACTGCCTATAAAAGGAACCCTCAAAGGTTCCACAAAGGTATTATGTTATAAACTCTCAACTCACTTAAAACCCTAACCGATTACTTACTCTCACGCCGGAGTCTAATCGTGGGAAACACTCCCACGGTAAGCCTAACGCATATTGTTTAGTGTGCAGGATCCCAACCAAACAGTTCACTTGGTGTAGGAGCCGGAGCCCAGCCAACCCGATTTAAGCCTAATTCGGGTCTAGCAAGGATCACCCAACTTTTGCATCAACAAAAGTCGAAGAATTAAGAAGACGAGGACTAAACGAGAAATAAAGAAAGAAGAAAGAGATGAGGAAGCTTCCACTTTTTCTCTCCTCCTCCACTATAAATAGGATCATTAAGATTTCATTTGTTTTTGTTAGCTAATTTTGACAAGATTAGTTCTCCCCCATTTACATTACTTGCAATTTAAATTCATGTCATTTCCTTAATTGTCTTGCACTTTTAATACCTTTAATTCAAGTAAGTTTCCTTTTATTGTTATTGAATCTTTACTTTTCTTGTTAATCTCCTATCTACCTTTCTTGTTTAATCTTTAATCTTTATACTTTATGTTTATGTTCTTCAATTTTTATTGATTTGATTAAGTGTGTTTTATTATTGTGGTTATTATTGTTAGTTTTTATTGATTAGGATTGTTAGTTTATGATTGTTAGATGTTTATTAATTAGTTTGGTTTAATCTTTTAGTTGATTTTGGTTAGATTGGATTAAATTCGTGGCTTTATCTGTCCCGTGTTCTTTGTGAATTAGTTTGCCCAGGTTATTCCGAATCAAGGCAATTATTCCGGATGAAGGAGTTGTTGTGAATATTCCGAATAAAGCCTGATATTCCGAATAAAGGACTTATTCCGGATAAGTGAACTATTCCGGATCAGTTTGTTATTCCGGATCAGAGCAATATTCCGATTAAAGGTATTATTCCGGATGAAGGGATATTTCAGATGAGCTAATATTCTGGATGAGCTAATATTCCGGATGAAGGCTTCTGTTTGATTATTCCGCATGAACAAGTTTTATTCCGGACGAAGCAAATTATTCCGGATGAACCAAAATTATTCCGAACCAAGGACCTTTTCCGAATAAGCTATTATTCCGGGTGAAGAAATTTTCCGAACGAAGGTTTTGGTTTAGTTATTCCGAATGAAGCAATCTTTCCGGATGAAGGTGAGCTTTGTTTATTCCGGATGAACTAGTTATTCCGAATAAGTGTTTTGTCTTGATTATTCCGAACGAAGAAGAATTATTCCAGGTGAAGGTGACATTCTGAACGAGTAGTTATTCCGAGTGAGGTGTTTTTAGTTTATTTTAAGTTTTAAACTTTACTTTTCCCGCCTTTTCCCTTAGTCGCACTTTTAAGTTTCCTGGCCTTAGATTTAGTTTACTTGCCTTTAGTTTAAGTTTAATGTTGCCTTTAGGAAAGTTTTAAGTTCGCGTTATTCACTTTAATTGCTTTTAATTTCTCGTCATTTATTATTAATTACTTTTAGCTTTATTTTACCTACCGTTTACGTTAAAGTTTGTGCACTTTCCTTTTACTACAACGATCATATCTTTGTTTAACCAAAAACAATTGAGTCACACTTTGAACCAGTAATCAATTCGATTAGACCACTTCAACGAACTTTAATTTTTATACTGGGTAAGAACCATTATCAAATGGCGCCGCTGCCGGCTCTTTTCGTTAAGATTAACGGTTTTCTGTGAGAGGCGCGTTGCTTTTTGGGATCCGTTCATTCGTGAGCGTTATTTTTCTTGCTTAAAAATTTCCAAAAACCCATAAAAATTAAAAATTGTTAAAAATCCATAAAAATTAAAAATTGTCAAAAATCCAAAAAGATTTTATTTTTATAGTGTATATATATTGTCTATTGCTTTGGTATCTTTTTCTTTTGCTTTCGCAGGTGTATGCGTACTAGATCTTCAACTTATCCAGAGCCCGAGACTAGTGAAGATTTAGCTATGGAAGGTGTGAACAACAACAATAATCCAGTGCACCTCAATAATAACAACAACAACGTTCTTCCACAGCCCGATCTTCGGACAATGGAGGAGCTTTGTCAACCCATAATGTTTGGACGAGGAGGACCGATTGCGCTGATGCAAATCACGGCTCCGGAGTTTTCGTTGAAGTATCATATGATCCAACAAGTGCAAACTAACCCTTTTCGCGGATTGTCGGATGATGATGCCAACAAGCACCTCGACAAATTCATTACTATTACTCAAAGCATGAAGTTGCCCGGTGCTACTATGGATGTTCTTCGCCTTCAACTCTTTCTACATAATTTATCCCACCACGCCGAAAAATGGTTTGATCGTCTCCCGAAGAATTCCATTCATACTTGGGATGACATGACTCAACGATTTTTGTCGCGCTACTTTCCGCCATCCATGGCCATGAGCCTTCGAAATCAAATCAGCGGTTTCATGCAAGAACCTGATGAATCTCTCTTTGATGCTTGGGAAAGATATAATGTTTTGATCGATCGATGTCCAAACCACAACATGCTTCCCGTTACCTTAATTGATACTTTCTATAACGGTTTGACTTTTCGTGATCGTGATACGATTAATGCAGCCGCCGGTGGCACATTTATGAAAAGAAGACCCGAGGAGTGTAGGGAGCTTATTGAGAACATGACTACTCATCACAAAAACTGGGATTCCTCCGCTTCTTCAAGGAACAACCCGAGAGTCAATGTTTCTTCTACTTCAGCAAACCCCGACATGACCGAATTCACCCGCATGATGGCCGAAATGAACAAAAATATCTTGCTCATCGCTTCAAACCAACAACAACAAGTTAAAGCGGTAACCATTCCTTGTGAGACATGCGGCGGTCCTCACTCATACACTGATTGTCCTTCCACTCAAGGCAATCCAGAAAATATGTATGCGGCTTATGGTAACTATTCACCGGAAAATTACCAAGCCCGACCTCAAGGGGATCGAAATTTGCTAAGTTACCGGTCGAACAAATACCTTTCACCCGGTTTTTCTCCTCAAAACCACAACCCCAACAAAAATTACAATCGAAGCAACCAAATCCCACCTCGAGATTCTAATCCTTATCACCCACCCGCTCAACAAGACCCACCCATCAATCAAGATGTTGAAGCCTTAATGAGAACCCAAGGAGAGAAAATTAAGAATCTGCAAAGCCAAATTATCAACTTGAAAGGGGATATCACTAAGCAAGGGAATGATATTAGATCCGAGCTTCGAAATGATATACAATCCTCCTTCAGCACTCAAACGAATGATTTGAAGAATATGCTGGGTAGTTTCTTACCAACCACTCAACCCTCTACTTCGGGCTCTCTACCTTCAAACACCGTCACCAACCCGAGAGCGAACGTGAGTGCTATTACTACCCGTAGTGGAGCTACTTTATTAGGACCATCTATCCCACCCCCAGTTACTCCATCTAAACCTCCACCACCTAACCCAAGCATTCCTTACCCTTCTCGACTTAAGAAGGCTAGAATTTTGACTAAGAATGACGTTCGAGTCTCTAACTTTTTGGAAAAGATTGCCGGAATGACCGTCACCTTTACCCTTGTTGAAGCTCTTGCCCAAATGCCACAATTTGTCAAGATGTTTAAGGAATTGCTTAGTAAGAAGGAGAAGATGGTCGAGTTTGTTAATACTCGCTTGAATGAAAATTGCTCTGCAATCCTTCTTAAAGAACTTCCGGAAAAACTTGGAGATCCCGGCCGTTTTGTGCTACCTTGTACTTTTAACCAAACCGACAAATTTACTGCCTTAGCCGATCTTGGGGCAAGTATAAATTTGATGCCTTTCAGCGTTTGGAAAAAGTTATCATTGCCCGACCTTACACCCACCAAGATGACTCTTGAGCTAGCCAATCGCACTCTCGCTTACCCCGTTGGTATTGCCGAAGATGTGTTCATTAAAGTTGGCACATTCACTTTTCCGGTCGACTTTGTCGTTGTTGATTATGAAATGGACCCTCATATTCCGTTAATATTTGGACGCCCATTTTTGAGAACCGGTAGAGCTTTAATAGATGTGGATAAATGTGAACTCATCTTAAGAGTCAGGGATGATGCAAAAGTTTTTGAAATGGGGAAGCTTACAAGCAAATCCTATGGAAGAGAATCAGCGAATATGATTAATGTGCTCGATGATTTTGTCGTCTACAACAATCCTCTATTCGATTCTTGCAATGATAATCCACTGTTTCAAGATGATGTGGATGCTTCTCTCTCCAATTTGGAACCTTCACCCATATATGATTCTCCAACGATCTATGATGCTTATGATGAAGATTCTAGCTCCGATGGGGATGATTATGATGATTTTACTTCCGAGTATCCCGACATGCCCACTTATGATGATTTTGATGAGGCCAATACTCTTTCGAGTGATTCTTCTCATGATGAAAATCCTCCGCCAACCATGCTTAATCCTACTATGGATGACTACTCATTTGAGGAAGACTTTTCTACTTTTCTCAATACATACTTCCCTCATGAGAGTGATGCCCCTCCTTTGGACTTTGATGATTATCGTCTTCATTCTTCTACGGATTTGAAGAAAATTCTTTCAAAGGAGCCGACAACGGACGACACCAACATCCGCAGCACGTATGTTTTGACACCTCTTTGTCCACCTTCTGAGGACGAGGTTGTGCATTTTCTTAGCGGATGTTCTTCAAATTCTGCTGAGCCTGAGTGCTATTTTCCCCTAAAGGAAAAGGTGTTCGATCCCGGTATTGCACTTTTTAAGCCATCTCAGTATCCGTCTGATGAAATAAAAGGAAAGATTTTTGGAACTACTAGAGATATGATTGCACCTCTTCACCCTTTCTACCACCGTGCTCCATCTTTGCTTAAGGGAACCTTGCCTACTCTTCTTTGGCTTGCCTTGTTCGCCTTAAGCTTGTGCTATTTGATGGACGAAAACTATGTATTTGATCCCGGTGGATGTTTTTCAAGCCTCTTCCTATGCTAATCAAGGTCGAGTCAGGCTCACGACTCGGTGAACAAAAATCAAGCGCTTCTTGGGAGGCAACCCAAGTATCTATGTTTTAGCTATCTTTATCCTAAGTGTGGGGGAGACCTGTTGGTGTTTGCTATTTCCTCTCTTCTCATATTCAGGGATTCGAGCTTTCAATGATCCACTCTTGATGATTTTTGACGACCCGTGATTCCGTGTTTCCGTCTTCCCGGTTCTATCCTAAACTCTTTTCGATTCACTATTTTATAATTCTCAATATTAAAATAGGAATCTCTTTAGTTGTCTCTTTCTTAGCAAGATTTAAGCAAAGTGCACAATGTCCTAAGTGTAGGGGAGTTTACTCCCACATGCTTAAACATTGAGGACAATGTTTATATCAAGTGTAGGGGGACTTCTATCGAAGTTAAGTGGTCTTTTCCTTGTATTTGTCCTCATTTTAACCGGAAAATTGATTTTTCGACATTTTTCAAAAATTTTGATCTATTTTGGCCTACTAGTTTTACCTTTGTATAGTTATTTTCTTTTTGTACTAGAATAAATTTTAATAAAGTGGTTTTAATTTTCAACGTTGTGAATCTTTTGACTCAACCCGAGTTTACTTATCTAAGTTTACTCTAGCTAGTATCCTTAACGTGTTTAAGTCAAGTTTCGCTAGACTTTTATATAGGGAGCTATAAAACGCGAAAGTCTTAACTCTCACGGGTTAAGAACAAGAACTTTTCGCAAGTTCCTATATCTGATCCTAGAGAGTCGTTTATTAAGGTAACTTTAAAACGCGAATTCTAAACTTGAAAAAGTCTAAGAGTTTACAAGATCCTATAGATGACTAGAAAACCCAAAACTTTGATTTAATAGGCTAAGCATCCACGAGTCTCATTCCTTGAGATTTTAAATTGTGGAGAACGAGAGATTATAGAGTCAATTATAAGTTTGGTATTCTTTCGTGAAGTTATGTGAGTTAATTATAAGCCTATTATCCCATCGCTTGCTAATAAACTTATCTGCAATAAATAAGGTTGTACGATTTGAAAAGTTACTTAGCTTCTAGCCCAAGATCGTTTGAAAGTTGCTCGGTATTGATTAGAGTTCATAGCCAAGGCATAACTTATTGAAGCGGGATGCGAAGATTGGCGAGTCCGAAAAGGCCCTAACAAGGCATGAGGGCTACATTTTGTTGCTAAAGATCCAAAAGTGATGTGAAGAATCATTTATCAAAAATCAATATGAAGGATCGAGACACACGACGAAAAGCAAAACTCCCCAAAAGATCGTGGAGAAGTCTATCCAAAAAGGCCCTAACAAGGTATGAGGATAAATAGATGCAAGTCCTAAAAGGAGGCGGATCGTTGTATATCAAAATCCCAAATAAAGATTGGAGAAAAATGAAGAAGTCGTGGTCCAAGTATGAAGAATCTCTCAAACTTCAAGTGAAGAAATTCCTATTATAAAGAGAAGACCATAATTTCAAGAACGTCTCTCAAGATTTGAAGTATGAAGTCGCTGCCAAATATCGGTCCGAGAAAGGTCTCAAATCGTGAAGCAAGTTATGCCAAGATATGAACTTTATGAGATCTCGAGAAGCAGTTTTAAAAGATTTTGTCCTTTAGCTAACTATTGATTAAATCGTCCCACTTTATTTTCAGCCTTAATAACTATCGAAATAAGTCAACAATGCATCCTCGTGATCATTCAAGACAATCATAAAATATAAGAGATACACCTAGGAATAAGGGAGTCTAAGTAAATAATTGGCCCACATGAGTTCATGTTATTTTGCTAACTTATAATAACAATGATCTCGTTTTTAAGCTTGGTATGGGGAACGTGAAACTTGAGGATGATAATCACTCATGACATTCCAAAACCCTAAGGTAAGTTTTTGATTTCTTTACTTGTTTTGTTATTTTCTATCTCTTTAATAAAGGCCAATGTGGATTGATTGTGATGAAAAGTGTAATCTTGCTAATGCATTGCATGAGGACATTACAATGGTCAAGTGTAGGGGATTTGATAGGTGTGTAAACACCCATCCTTTTACCACTTAATTACAATAATAACCAGGCCAAAACGTGTATTTTATGTCGTAAATGTCGGAATTATGCGTGGTTTGTGTTTTTGTTGTGATTTAGGACGAAAATGTGAAAAGGGAAGAAAACACGGGCTTTCACGGGCTTTTATCGAAGAAAAAGACAAAAGACGAAGTCAAGAAATCAAGAGTGCAAAAAGAACGGAAGTCCAAGGCCTATTCTAAAGATTTATCGAAGAAAAAGTCCAAAGACGGAAGTTTAATAAAAGTCGAAGAACTCAAGTCTAAATTAATGAAGAAATTACAAGACGAGTTTATTAATCTCGAGATAAAAGTCGAAGAATTAAGAATACGAGGACTAAACGAGAAATGAAGAAAGAAGAAAGAGAGGAGGAATGATAGGTGTGTAAACACCCATCCTTTTTACCACTTAATTATAATAATAACCGATCCAAAACGTGTATTTTATGTCATTTATGTCGGAATTATGCGTGGTTTGTGTTTTTGTTGTGATTTAGGACGAAAAGGTGAAAAGTGGAGAAAACACGGGCATTCACGGGCTTTTATTGAAGAAAAAGATGAAAGACGAAGTCAAGAAGTCAAGAGTGCAAAAAGAACGGAAGTCCAAGACCAATTCTGAAGATTTATCGAAGAAAAAGTCAAAAGACGGAAGTTTACTAAAAGCCGAAGAATTCAAGTCTTATTTATTAAAGAATTAAAAGACGAGTTTAAAGAAATCCCAAGCCAAAAGTCATTAAAGTCCAATATTAACAAAAGATTAAGAAGGGAAGGACTTAATGGTGCAAATAAGAAGAAATGAAGGAGGGGAGGAAGCTTCCTAAGCATTCCCTAATCCTCCCCTATAAATAGTCATTAGATAAGTCATTTTCATTTTGTTGGCTAAGGTGACAATTAGTCTTCCACCCTTTTAATTACTTGCTCTTTAAATTCATGTCATTTTAAATACTTGTCTTGCACTTTTAATACCTTTTAATTCCAAGTAAGTGTTCTTTAATTTTCTTGTTTTTATCTCTCATTCTACCTTTCTTTCTTTGCTTGATCTTTATGTTTATGTGTTTATTATCATGCTTATTTGATTAAAGATTATGTTTTTATGCTTTTGATTGTTTTGGTTTATTGATTTTTATAGCTTATTTGTGTTTATTTTAAGTTTCTTAAGTTTTTATAAAAGTTATTTTTATATAAAAGTTTGTTTTCGTAAACTTTGTTTCATTTTGTGTTTTTAAAAGTCTTTAAACTGTAGCTTATTAGCTTTTTCTTATACGGTTTTCATTAGGATTTTAGGTGTGTGCTTATTTGGTTTAAAGCTTATTTAAACTAGCTTATTTCGTTTTCCTTTACTGTATTCCGATCTCCTTGATCGGAAAAGGGTTTATCTTTCCGACCAGCGCTCCTTGGCTTGGTCGGAAAAGGGTTTGTAGCATTCCGACGAGGAGGTTTGTATCATTCTGATCTGGGAGTTGTGTTGGTATTCCGATTAGGAGTTAGTGACAAGGATTCCGATCCTTATTCCGATTAGGGGTTCCGATCAGCATTCCGACCAGGGGTCCATTCCTTATTCCGACGAGATCATCATTCTGATCTGGAGGTAAGCCCACATTCCGATCAGGGTGAGTTTGGTTATTCCGATCAGGATAGGTGACAGCATTCCGATTGGAGTTCCGACAATATTCTGATTGGGGATTCTGATCGGAATATATTCCGATCAAGCAATTGGTGACAGCATTTCGATTGGAAATTCCGATCATCATTCCGATCTGGGTGATAATTAGTATTCCGATCAGAGGCGTGTGTTTGGTTATTCCGATAGGTCTTGTGGTGACAGCATTCCGACCAAGGTATATTACGATCAACATTCCGATCTGAAAGGTAAGTACATTCCGACGAGGCCATATTCCGATCAGATGGTAAGTCCACATTCCGATCATCATTCTGATCGGAATACATTTCGATTGGGTATTGATTTATATTTCGTCTTGTTTAGTTTTTAAATTCTCATTTTAATACTTTGTCAAATTTTAATTCTCGTCATGCTTTAATTTCAAGTCACTTAATTTCTCGTTATTTACTTTTCAAAGTTTATAATATTGCACCCTTTCTTTTAATTAGACTTAGATTTATTTTAACGCCTTTTATTTTAACGTCATTTACATTAATTGTTTTGCACTTTTAAATACTACAACGACACAACTTTTTGTTTCCACCAAAGAACGACCGAGTCTCATAGTTAAACCAGATCAATTCGATTAGACCACTAGAACGATAATTTCCTTACTAGGTAAAAGCCTAGTTATCAAATGGCGCCCCTGCCGGCTCTTTTCGTAAAGATTAACGGTTTTCTGTGAAAAACGCGCTGCTTTTTGGGATCCTTTCACTTGTGAGCGTTATTCTCTTGCACAAAAAATTCAAAAAAATTCAAAAAAAAAAAACACATAAAAATTAAAATTTTCAAAAATCCAAAAAGATTTTATCTTTATTGTGTATATATATTGTCTTTGTGTTTGGTTTCTTTTTCTTTTGCATTTTCAGGTGTATGCGTACTAGATCTTCTAATTATCAAGAGCCCGAGACTCGAGAAGATTTAAGTATGTCAGGTGTTAACAACAACAATAATCCACCGCACCTCAACAATAACCACAATGTTCTTCCACAGCCCGATCTTCGGACAATGGAGGAGCTTTGTCAACCTACCATGTTTGGACGAGGAGGACCGATTGCGCCGATGCAAATCACGGCTCCGGAGTTTTCGTTGAAGCACCACATGATTCAGCAAGTGCAAACAAATCCTTAGAGGATTGCCTGATGATGATGCCAACAAACACCTCGACAAGTTCATTACAATCACTCAAAGCATGAAGTGCACCGGTGCCACAATGGATGTTCTTCGCCTACAACTCTTCCCACATACTTTATCACATCATGCCGAGAAATGGTTTGATCATCTCCCAAAGAATTCTATTCATACTTGGGATGACATGACTCAACGCTTTTTGTCGCGCTAGTTTCCACCATCCATGGTCACGAGCCTTCGCAATCAAATCAGCGGTTTCATGCAAGATCCCGATGAATCTCTTTTTGATGCTTGCGAAAGATCTAATGTCTTGATTGATCGTTGTCCAAACCACAACATGCTCCCTGTGACGTTAATTGATACTTTCTACAACGGTTTGACTTTTCGTGATCGTGATACTATTAATGCAGCCGCCGGTGGCACATTTATGAAAAGGAGACCCGAGGAGTGTAGAGAGCTAATTGAGAACATGACTACTCACCACCAAAACTGGTATTCCTCAGCTTCTTCAAGGAACAACACGAGAGTCAATATATCTTCTACCTCAGCAAGCCCTGATATGACCGAACTCACCCGCATGATGACTGAAATGAGCAAAAGTATCTTGCTTCTCGCTTCAAACCAACAACAACAAGTTAAAGCGGTTGCTAATCCTTGTGAAACATGCGGTGGTCCACACTCATACACCGATTGTCATTCTACTCAAGGAAATCCGGAAAATGTGTATGCAGCTTATGGTAATTATTCACCGGAAAATTACCAAGCTCGACCTCAAGGGGATAGAAATTTGCTGAGTTACCGGTCCAACAACAACCTTTCACCCGGTTTTTCTCCTCAAAACCAAAACCCCGCCAACAACTACAATAGAAGCAACCAAATCCCACCAAGAGCTTCTAATCCTTATCACCCACCCGCTCAACAAACCCCACCCATTAACCCGGATGTTGAAGCCATAATGAGAACCCAAGGTAAGCAAATCAAGAATCTGCAGAGCCAAATAATCAATTTGAAAGGAGATATCACCAAGCAAGGAAATGAGATTAGATCCGAGCTTCGAGATAATATCCAATCCTCCTTCAGCAATCAAACAAATGATTTGAAGAATATGCTTGCTAGTTTCTTGCCCGCCGCTCAACCCTGTTCTTCGAGTTCTCTATCTTCAAACACCGTCACCAATCCGCGAGCAAATGTGAGTGCTATTACTACCCGTAGTGGAGTCACCATCGTAGGACCACCTATCCCGCCCCCATCATCTACACCTCCCCCACCACCATTTATCCCTACTCCTCCTACACCTAGTATTAGTGCACCATTATCGTCTCCGCCTCGTCATGACGATGTATCTAGGAAGGACCCTTCAACATCTCACTCTTTACCTGCTAAACCTACACCTTCACCACCCAAACCCAATATCCCATATCCTTCTCGCTTAGGCAAGACCAACGAGCTAACCAAGAATGACTGTCAAGTGCAAAGCTATGTGAAAATGCTCTCTCAAATGAACATCAACATGAGCCTTGTTGAAGCACTTGTCCACATGCCGAAATTTGTTAAAGCATTTAAGGAATTGCTTAACAAAAAGGAGAAGCTGATTGAGCTCGCCAACACACGCTTAAATGAAAACTACTCCACAGTTATTCTTAAAGAACTTCCGGAAAAGCTTGGAGGTCCCGGTCGTTTTGTGTTGCCTTGCATTTTCAACAAAACTGAAGAATTTACTGCCCTAGCTGATCTCGAGGCCAATATTAATCTTATGCCTTTGAGTGTTTGGAAAACACTATCATTACCCGACCTTACTCCAACAAAGATGACTCTTGAACTTGCAAATCGCACTCTCGCTTACCCCGTTGGTATTGCCGAAGATGTGTTCATCAAAGTTGGCACATTTACTTTCCCGGTCGATTTCGTCGTTGTTGATTATGAAATGGACCCTCGTATTCCTTTAATACTTGGTCAGCCATTCTTGAGAACCGGACGAGCTTTAGTTGATGTTGCCGAAGGTGAGTTAATCTTAAGAGTCGGGGATGATGCACAAGTGTTCAAAATGGGGAAGCTTACAAGCAAATCATTTGGACGAGAATCAGTGAATATGATTAATGTGCTTGATGATTTTTGTCATCTACAACAATCCCTCTATTCGAGTCTTGCAATGATAACCCACTTTTTCAAGATGATGTGGACGATTCTCTCTCCAATTTAGAACCTTCTCCCATTTATGATTCTCCACCGATCTTCGATGCTTATGATGATGATTCTAGCTCAGATTCAGATGATTTTGATGATTGTACTTCTGAGTATCCCGACCTGCCTACATATGATGATTTTGATGAGGCCGATAATCTTTCGAGCGATTCTTCACATGATGAAGATCCTCCGTCATCCATGCTTAATCCTACTTTGGATGATTACTCTTTTGAGGAAGACTTCTCTACGTTTCTCAACACTTACTTCCCTCATGAGAGTGATGCTCCTCCTTTAGATTTTGAAGATTATCGTCTTGATCCTACTTTGGATTTGAAGAACATTCTTTGAAAGGAGAAGAAAACTGGTCGACACCAATATCCGCAGCACATAGGATTTAACACCTCTTTGTCCACCTTCTGAGGACGAGGTTGTGCATTTTCATCACGGATCTTCTTCACATTATGCTGAGCCTGAGTGCTATTTTTCCCTTAAAGGAAAAGGTGTTCGACCCCGGTATCGATATTCTACAGCCATCTCAGTATCCACCTGATGAAATAAAAGGACATATTTTTGGAACTTATGGAAATCTGCTTGCACCACTTCAACCTTCCTTCCACCGTGCTCCATCTTTGCTTAAGGGAACCTTGCCTACTCTTCTTTGGCTTGCCTTGTTCGCCTTAAGCTTGTGCTATTTGACGGACGAAAACTATGTCTTTGATCCCGGTGGATATGTTTCATGCTGCTTCCTATGGTAATCAAGGTCGAGTCAGGCTCACGACTCGGTTAACAAAAATCAAGCGCTTCTTAGGAGGCAACCCATGTATCTATCTTTTCGCTTTCTTTATCCTAAGTGAAGGGGAGACCCGTTGGTGTTTGCTATTTCCTCTCCTCTCTTAATCAGGGATTCGAGCTCAATGATCCACTCTTGATGATTCTTGACGACCCGTGATTCCATGTTCCCATTTTCCTGGTTCTATCCTAAACTCTTTTCGATTCACTAGTTTATATTTTCTCAATATTAAAATAGGAATCTCTTTAGTTGTCTCTTCCTTAGCGAGATTTAAACAAAGTGCACAATGTCCTAAGTGTAGGGGAGTTTACTCCCACATGCTTAAACATTGAGGACAATGTTTATATTAAGTGTAGGGGGGACTTCTATCGAAGTTAAGTGGCCTTTTCCTTGTATTTGTCCTCATTTTAACCGGAAAATCAATTTTTTCGACATTTTTCAAAATTTTTGATCTATTTTGGCCTATTAGTTTTTACCTTTGTATAGTTATTTTTCCTTCTTTGCTAGAATAAATTTTAATAAAGTGGTTTTAATTTTCAAACGTTATGAATCTTTTGACTCAAACCGAGTTTACTTATCTAAGTTTACCCTAGCTAGTATCCTTAACGTGTTTAAGTCAAGTTTTGCTAGGCTTTTATATAGGGAGCTATAAAACGCAAAAGTCTTAACTCTTACGGGTTAAGAACAAGAACTTTTCGCAAGTTCCTATAATTGATCCTAGAGAGTCGTTTATCAAGGGAACTTTAAAACGCGATTTCTAAACTTGAAAAAGTCTAAGAGTTTGCAAGATCCTATAGGCGACTCGAAAACCCAAAACTTTGATTTAATAGGCTAAGCATCCATGAGTCTCATTCTTTGAGATTTTAAACTGTGGAGAACGAGAGATGATAGAGCCAATTATAAGTTCGGTATTCTTTCTGGAATTTATGTGAGTTAATTATAAGCCTATTCTCCCATCGCCAGCTAATAAATTTATCTGCAATAAATAAGGTTGTACGATTTGAAAAGTTACTTAGCTTCTAGCCCAAGATCGTTTAAAAGTTGCTCGGTATGGATTAGAGTTCATAGCCAAGGCATAACTTATTGAAGCGGGATGCGAATATTGGCGAGTCCAAAAAGGCCCTAACAAGGAATGAGGGCTACATTTTGTTGCTAAAGATCCTAAGTGGTGTGAAGAATCATTTATCGAAAATCAATATGAAGGATCGAGACACACGACGAAAAGCAAAAACTCCCCAAAAGTCATGGAGAAGTGTATCCGAAAAGACCCTAGCAAGGTATGAGGATAAATAGATCCAAGTCATAAAAGGAGGCGGATCGTTGTATATCAAAGTCCAAAATAAAGATTGGAGAAAAATGAAGAAGTCGTGGTCCAAGTATGAATCTCTCAAAACTTCAAGTGAAGAAATTCCTATATGAAGAGAAGACCATAATTTCATGAACGTCTCTCAAGGTTTGAAGTATGAAGTCGCTGCCAAATATCGGTCCGAGAAAGGTCTGAAATCGCGAAACGAGTTATGCCAAGATATGAACTTTATGAGGTCCCGAGAAGCAGTTTTAAAAGATTTTGTCCTTTAGCTAACTATTGATTAAATCGTTCACTTTATTTTCGGACTAAATAACTATCGAAATAAGTCAACAAATGCATCCTCGTGATCATTCAAGACAATAATAAAATATAAGAGATACACCTAGGAATAAGGGAGTCTAAGTGAATAATTGGCCCACATGAATTCGTGTTAGTTTGCTAACTTTTAATAACAATGATCTCGTTTTTAAGCTTGGTTTGGAGAAAGTGAAAACTTGAGGATTACGATTATTCATGACATTTCCAAAACCCAAGGTATGTTTTTGATTTCTTTATTTTCTTCCTTTGAATGTTTATAGTTTTTCTATCTCTTTAATAAAGGCCAACGTGGGTTGAATTTGATGAAAAATGTAAACGTGCTTTGTAACTAATGCATTGCATGAGGACATTGCAATGGTGAAGTGTAGCGGATTTGATAGGTGTGTAAACACCCATCCTTTTTACCATTTAATTACAATAATAACCGAGCCAAAACGTGTATTTTTATGTCATTTATGTCGGAATTATGCGTGGTTTGTGTTTTTGTTGTGATTTAGGACGAAAAGGTGAAAAGTGGAGAAAACACGGGCATTCACGGGCTTTTATTGAAGAAAAAGATGAAAGACGAAGTCAAGAAGTCAAGAGTGCAAAAAGAACGGAAGTCCAAGACCAGTTCTGAAGATTTATCGAAGAAAAAGTCAAAAGACGGAAGTTTACTAAAAGCCGAAGAACTCAATTCTTATTTATTGAAGAATTAAAAGACGAGTTTAAAGAAATCCCGAGCCAAAAGTCATTAAAGTCCAAGATTAACAAAAGATTAAGAAGGGAAGGACTTAATGGTGCAAATAAGAAGAAATGAAGGAGGGGAGGAAGCTTCCTAAGCATTCCCTAATCCTCCCCTATAAATAGTCATTAGATAAGTCATTTTCATTTTGTTGGCTAAGGTGACAATTAGTCTTCCACCCTTTTAATTACTTGCTCTTTAAATTCATGTCATTTTAAATACTTGTCTTGCACTTTTAATACCTTTTAATTCCAAGTAAGTGTTCTTTAATTTTCTTGTTTTTATCTCTCATTCTACCTTTCTTTCTTTGCTTGATCTTTATGTTTATGTGTTTATTATCATGCTTATTTGATTAAAGGTTATGTTTTTATGCTTTTGATTGTTTGGTTTATTTATTTTTATAGCTTATTTGTGTTTATTTTAAGTTTCTTAAGTTTTTATAAAAGTTATTTTTATATAAAAGTTTGTTTTCGTAAACTTTGTTTCATTTTGTGTTTTTAAAAGTCTTTAAACTTAGCTTATTAGCTTTTTCTTATACGGTTTTCATTAGGATTTTAGGTGTGTGCTTATTTGGTTTATAGCTTATTTAAACTAGCTTATTTCGTTTTCCTTTACTGTATTCCGATCTCCTTGATCGGAAAAGGGTTTATCTTTCCGACCAACGCTCCTTGGCTTGGTCGGAAAAGGGTTTGTAGCATTCCGACGAGGAGGTTTGTATCATTCCGATCTGGGAGTTGTGTTGGTATTCCGATTAGGAGTTAGTGACAAGGATTCCGATCCTTATTCCGATTAGGGGTTCCGATCAGCATTCCGACCAGGGGTCCATTCCTTATTCCGACGAGATCATCATTCCGATCTGGAGGTAAGCCCAGATTCCGATCAGGGTGTGTTTGGTTATTCCGATCAGGATAGGTGACAGCATTCCGATTGGAGTTCCGACAATATTCCGATTGGGGATTCTGATCGGAATATATTCCGATCAAGCAATTGGTGACAACATTCTGATTGGAAATTGCGATCATCATTCCGATCTGGGTGATAATTAGTATTCCGATCAGAGGCGTGTGTTTGGTTATTTCGATAGGTCTTGTGGTGACAGCATTCCGACCAAGGTATATTCCGATCAACATTCCGATCTGAAAGGTAAGTACATTCCGACGAGGCCATATTCCGATCAGGTGGTAAGTCCACATTCTGATCATCATTCTGATCGGAATACATTTCGATTGGGTATTGATTTATATTTCGTCTTGTTTAGTTTTTAAATTCTCATTTTAATACTTTGTCAAATTTTAATTCTCGTCACGCTTTAATTTCAAGTCACTTAATTTCTTGTTATTTACTTTTCAAAGTTTTTAATATTGCACCCTTTCTTTTAATTAGACTTAGATTTATTTTAACGCCTTTTATTTTAACGTCATTTACATTAATTGTTTTGCACTTTTAAATACTACAACGACACAACTGTTTGTTTCCACCAAAGAACGACTGAGTCGCATAGTTAAACCAGATCAATTCGATTAGACCACTAGAACGATAATTTCCTTACTATGTAAAAGCCTAGTTATCAAAGAAGCTTCCACTAATTCTCTCCTCCCCCACTATAAATAGGATCATTAAGATTTCATTTGTTTTTGTTAGCTAATTTTGACAAGATTAGTTCTCCATCATTTACATTACTTGAAATTTAAATTCATGTCATTTCCTTAATTGTCTTGCACTTTTAATACCTTTAATTCAAGTAAGTTTCCTTTTATTGTTATTGAATCTTTACTTTTCTTGTTAATCTCCTATCTACCTTTCTTGTTTAATCTTTAATCTTTATACTTTATGTTTATGTTTATGTTCTTCAATTTTTATTGATTTGATTAAGTGTGTTTTGATTATTGTGGTTATTATTGTTTGTTTTTATTGATTAGGATTGCCAGTTTATGATTGTTAGATGTTTATTGATTAGTTTGGTTTAATCTTTTAGTTGATTTTGGTTAGATTGGATTAAATTCGTGGCTTTATCTGTCTCGTGTTCTTCGCGAATTAGTTTGCCCAGGTTATTCCGAATCAAGGCAATTATTCCGGATGAAGGAGTTGTTGTGAATATTCCGAATAAAGCCTGATATTCCGAATAAAGGACTTATTCCGGATAAGTGAAATATTCCGGATCAGTTTGTTATTCCGGATCAGAGCAATATTCCGAATAAAGGTATTATTCCGGATGAAGGGATATTCCGGATGAGCTAATATTCCGGATGAGCTAATATTCCGGATGAAGGCTTCTGTTTGATTATTCAGCATGAACAAGTTTTATTCCAGACGAAGCAACTTATTTCGGATGAACCAAAATTATTCCGAACCAAGGACCTTTTCCGAATGAAGCTATTATTCCGGGTGAAGAAATTTTCCGAATGAAGGTTTTGGTTTAGTTATTCCGAATGAAGCAATCTTTCCGGATGAAGGTGAGCTTTGTTTATTCCGGATGAAATAGTTATTCGAATGAGTGTTTTGTCCTGATTATTCCGAACGAAGAAGAATTATTCCAGGTGAAGGTGACATTCTGAACGAGTAATTATTCCGAGTGAGGTGTTTTTAGTTTATTTTAAGTTTTAAACTTTACTTTTCCCGCCTTTTCCCTTAGTCGCACTTTTAAGTTTCCTGGCCTTAGATTTAGTTTACTTGCCTTTAGTTTAAGTTTAAATTTGCCTTTAGGAAAGTTTTAAGTTCGCGTTATTTACTTTAATTGCTTTTAATTTCTCGTCATTTATTATTAATTACTTTTAACTTTATTTTACCTGCCTTTTACGTTAAAGTTTGTGCACTTTCCTTTTACTACAACGATCATATCTTTGTTTAACCAAAAACAATTGAGTCACACTTTGAACCAGTAATCAATTCGATTAGACCACTTCAATGAACTTTAATTTTTATACTGGGTAAAAACCAGTTATCAAAATCTTAAAGGAACCGTTAATAGGGGACTTTGGTACTTGAAGGACTCCTCTATTGCACTAATGGCATATGCAGATGCGGACCACGCGGGATGTCAAGATACCAGGCATAGCACGAGTGGAACTTTGCAACTACTAAGAGATCGACTAATCAGTTGGGCATCAAAAAGGCAGAAAAGCGCTGCAATTTCAAGTACGAAGGCAGAATACATAGCTATGTCCTGTTGCTGTGCTCAAATTCTTTGGATGATATCGCAATTAACCGACTATGGTCTTGGTTTCAACAAAATTCCGATGTACTGCGACAACAAAAGTGCCATTGCCCTCTGCTGCAACAATGTCCAATTCTCCCGGTCGAAGCATATTGACATTCGCTACCATTTCATCAAGGAGCAAGTGAAAAATGGAGTGATCGAGATTTACTTTGTCAGGTATGAGTATCAATTGGCGGATATTTTCACGAAGGCTTTAGATCGCACTCGAATTGAATTCTTGGCCAACAAGCTAGGATTGAGAACTTTCTCGCCCGAGACTCTAAAGGAATTGGCAGATGAAGTGAAGAATAGTGGTGGTAAACTATTCTGCGTATCCTTGGTGATCATGTATATATTGTTTATATTTTTATCCACAAAAGAAAAATAAAAAAATATAAAACCATATAAAAACCCTAAAAATTGAAAAATCCAGAAAAATCCAAAAATATTTTTACTATCTTTTAAAAAAATTAAGGCATGTCGTTTGGTACGATTATATTTACGGCCTTAGAAATGTTGATCAATATTGAAATGGAGCCATAAATAGAGTTCTTACAAAAGTTGTAAATATTTCATAAAACATGCCCAAATGGCTTGTAGTTATTTCAGACTGCAACCCGCTTTTTATATTAAAGTCAAGTATTTCTTATGAAAGCTTTGGCTCAACAACAGGAATTAATTTTCTCGGGCATGGTTTACTTTATAACCATGTAAGGGATTGTGTTTACGTTATGACACAACCTAACACGAATATATGTACGCATCAGTGCATTTATTTGTTAAAACGAGAAAAATCTTGTTTTTATGAAGTTATCATCTCCACAAACCGTAGCAATTTACAATTGGTATCTACATACTCGACGCTGCGACTACTCAAACGACGACTACAGCTCTTTCGATAGAACACGGTTCCAAAATTGAGGGAGAGAAATTGTCAAGCATTCAGAATCTTTGATTCCAAAAGTGCCAAGTTCACAAATTGGTGTCAAGACAACGATACCAATCGTACATGTGGTGTCAAGAGATGACTTCAGAAGTGACGAGGCGACCAACATTTTCCAACAAGAACCATGTGATCTTATTATATGATGTTCTCATCAATTAGGTCCAACCTTGTCAATTCATTCTAATATGGTGAATATTTGATCATTTTACAAATCGGTATCATATCTCACAAATTGGTATCATGAAGATAAAACGGACTTGCATTTTTCTTCCTAAAAACTTTTTTAAAACTACATTAAGTCAATTGATATCAAAAATATTGGTTGGGTTATATTTTTAATATGGGGGAGAAAATATGATTTAATATGGGAATTGATTAATCACAAATGGTTTGACTTAATATGATGGCTTTTCCCGACATGTGCGAAATGTTTTAGAATATTGTGACATATGTTAAGGGAGAGAAAAACGGATTTGCTATTTCAAAAATGGATTTCATGGTGATTTATACTTACCTACAACACATTTATTTCACGACGATAAAGATTGTGATGACAAAAGGATGGCAGGATAGGTTAAGTCCAATGATTCTTCAAGAACCAGAGGAATCTTCTCAAGGACATTCCATAGCTAGAAATAGTAGTCCTTAGGAAAGATGGAGAAAGATTGTAACACCCCATTTTGAAAATGGAAATGTCACGCGTGATTATGGCGTGTCATCAAAGCATACAAGGATAAATGTCTAAGCATTACATGACCATAAAGGAAATACCGGAATCAAACATCGGTAGTCCAAAAGTAGAACTCATCACACACAAACATAAGTACTGTAAATGAAAGGACTAAACAATGTCCATGGAAAGAGTATCAAAGTATAGATAAATGCATAAAGTAAAGAAGGCTAGAAAGCTTCCAATCAATATGCACATACGCTTAAAGTCTACGAGCGTCCCTGAGTACCTGCCGTTTTGGGAACATGAAAAGGAAAACGGCTGAGCAATACGCTCAGTGCACGGATGTAAAAGTAAACCATGAATAATATAAGCATATAAGCATAAAACAACGGAAGAAACTAAGTCCTGGATAACCCGGTTATATCTTAGTAAAACTGGTTTTATAGTTTGAAAAGCCTTATGTTTATCTTGTAAAAACTGTTTAACATATTTTACCGTTAGCCAATATTGGTCATGAAATATCAACGTGCATGAATACTTGGAGGGGTGACCTCGTCATGCAAATTAGAGGGGCTGCCTCTAATTTAATATACTGGTTTTTTGGGTAGGAGGGATCAGCTCCTTGTGAAGGATGCAAGGCACACACCACATTCACACTGAGTAATCTGCTGAAAACATGTAACTAGGATGCACTCATACGCCCCACCTGATAATATAATAAATGGCCAAAAGCTGAAAGAGACGCCACGAGCAATCATTCTGCCGTGGGGAAGTCATAACACTGGTGCCTCCAGTGTTATGGTTATGGTACCTCCATAACTAGGTGAAACTGGTCATGCATGTATATGGCTTTAGGTATTCTAATTAAACATAAGCAATCAAAACATATAAAACACATACTAGGGAAAACAGTTGGCTGCATACGGGGAATCCTCATAAGGAAAGAATGTCCATACTGAAAGGATGGAGAATCCGTACCTTATGTCCAGTGAACGAAGAAGACGAACGGAAGAGAGTCCTACTTCGGTATCACTAATGCTACATAAATACATACGTGTATAAGTATCTGATTACTGGGTACGTAACTGGTTTTATACCATGTCTTAGCTTGTTTTATATGTTCATGTCATGTTTTACTGATTTAATCTTTATACTATGTTTATCATATATTCTGTCTATTCTGATTAAGTATTACTTGTATTTCAGGTATTATTATACTTGTTGTGTAATAATAAGTGACTTTCTAAAATAGCAGGTTTCCTAAAATAGAAAGTTTCCAAAAATAGAAAGTTACCAAAAATAGAAAGTTTCCAAAAATAGAAGTTTCCAAAAATAGAAAGTTTCCAAAAGTAGAAAGTTTCAAAAAATAGAATTACTGCTTAAAATAGATAATTTTTTTTAAAAATAGAAAGTTTCCATAAATAGATTAGTTGCCTTAATTAAATAAGTTTCTAAAAATAGAAAGTTTCCATAATTATATATAAGCTGGATAATTAAGCTAATTATATAAGCTTAAGTGTTTACTGATTATTATTCTAAGTCATGTGATTATATAGTATAGTTTATTAATTATTACATGTAAAAACTATAGGTTAAAGTATTTAATTAAATATAACATGATTATAATTAAATAAAGGTAAAATACTTAGGTTAAAACATGTATTATTATCTATTAATAATATAACCTAAGTCATGTAAATTAATTAATTATAAGTCATGGTTTTAATAATTAATTAATTATATAGTCTAATTAAAGATAAATACTTAGGTTAAAATTCTTGAATTAATAATTAAATTAATAACCTAAGTCATGTAAATTAAATTAATCATGTTCATGCTTTTAATTAATTTAATTTAAGTCTTAAAAAAAATAACATAACTTGTAAAAATCATAAACCTTGAAAAAAAATGATTCATGAACCGGACCCGTGATTAAAACCCATGAACCGGACTCGTAACCATCACCATACCCCGACCAAGGTCGGGGTTTCCCTTGCCCTTGCTGCTGCCGTGACACCATCACCACCATACCGAGACCATATGGTCTCGGTGGTGCGAAATAAGCCAAGCCGAGACCCCCTTGGGGCTCGGTTAGGCGTCGGCTAGAAACAAAACACCCCTAAGCCCTTGATTTGATTTAACCCCATTATTAGAACATGTGACAAATCTAACATTTTCAGGTAGTGAAATATTTTCTCGTATAATATTTTGAAACTTATTTTTATGTTGGTTGACGAACTCACAATTTACGGATTTAAATTTGGGCTTACGTGCATAATTTGGCGTCTTTTACGACTAAACCGGAAACCTTAGGATTACGTATTTACGTTTTTGAACTCCGTTTTTTATGAGACAATTTTTATTGGATTCGTTTTGTGACGGTGATTCATAATTTATAAAAACGTTTTTCGTAAAACGACCCGAGGGCACGCAAATCGAGAAAACTAGAATCGAGAAATACCCGTAAACTAGTGAGATGGGACAAAACACTTTGCCCCATCCCACTAGCTTACATGGGACGGCCAAAATGACTCACCACACATAGGTGGCACAAGACTTAACTTGTTTATACAAGTGTAAGCTCATGCTTACACTTTAAGCTAAACTTCCACCAAACTTAACAAAACCAACAAATGGTTTTCACTTAACCATTTCACACATGCAATTCACTCTCAAAACTCTCTCTACTCCACCATTTGTGCCGTCCCATATCAAGCCACAAACACCTTCATTGATCTTTTCTAACTACAAACCACATGTTTACTAGTCCTATTAAGGTGTTTCCTTGAAACCTTGATCATTTGGTGGCCATATAACCAACTTTGGAGGTGATTTGTTTGTGTCCTAGGGCTGATTTTCAACATATGATCTTGATATTTGATGGTCTTGGAGATACTTGTTGTGTTCATCAAGTTCTTGCCTTCCTAAAACAAGAAATCCACTTGGATTGGTAAAGAAGATCATCCTCTACATTTTTCTCTTATTATTTTGTAAAGAACAAATGTATTTTCTTTTATTTTGTATATGTATATGATGTATATATGATGATAAAAATGTTGTGTGGGGATCAAGTGTTGATAAACATGCTTAAAAATGATGATAACCATAAGAAATGAAGCTAAAATCATGTCTAATTAGTTGGCTGTATAAAAACAGTAGATAACTAAATGAAGAACTGATAAAAATGCATGGTTTGATCTATTTACAGTAAAGTAGATGATGTTATACACATGTGAGAGTTGGCCATGCAATGGAATCAAAATAATGAGTGAGATATGATCAAAACAAGTTAGGTGGTACAATCTGAATAAGCAGTTTTGTAGGGACTGTTAAGGCAACTTAGACTCAAAATGGGCAGTAGCTATAACTAAGTTATATTTAGCACATATTATGAAGAAGTTGTCATCTAAAAATGAGCTTCTAAGTCATTATAGAACTCTAGATATGATAAAAATGGTGAATGTGAAGTTAAAAATCAGATTTTGGAAATAATGTTTATTATTATTATATAAGCACTCACTTTATAATTTATAAAATGTAAAGTATAAACCCACTAACTTATAAAACTTATTTATATAAATGTATAAAAGGTTAATTAAATGGGTAAAATATATAAATGGTGGTAAAAGTAATATTTATAAGTAATAAAAACTATAAACTTGATTTTTACGACTTTTTCGGCTATCGCCGTGAAATTAACGTTTTTCATCAAATAAAACTTAGACGACCAAACCCATCTAATGTAAAGTTTATAAAAGTTATATACTGATGTATAAGTAACTAAGACAAGTAAAGACCGATAAAACCCGAACTATAAGAATTACGGACATTTACGAGCTAACTAAACCTATTAGACTAATAATTGGACTTAATAAGATAAATACTTGTAAAAAGAATTATTTGGGCTTAACCCAATAGGACCCAACATGAAAAGTATATATACTGATCATATAAGTATATGATGGGTAAAAACAAGTAAAAGAACTTATAAAAGACTTAATGAACTTAAAATAGGTAAAATCGGTAAAACTAGTGAACTAGTAAGACGATACTAAAACGTAAACGCTAAAATGAGTAAATGAGGATTTATAAACCCACTTGATCATCATCATATGTACAAAATCATATATAGTATATTGTTATTTTGATAAAAGTCATTGGACCGAGTCTAAGACCGATTATTATTTATATAGGTTTCCGTGACCGAAGCACGCCCGTAGCCGATAATCCGCCTTTCATTAACAACGTGAGTTCATAGCCTCGCACTCTTTTAAATGTTTTATAAAATGATTTGTAAACCCGCGAGGGAGATAACATGCTAGATTTTTATAAAAATAGAACACAAGTAGTCCCGATTGTATGCTAAATGAGATGGACCCGAATGATGCTATGACCCTATATTCGAGACTAAAAGGATTATTAGTAGTTAGGTTATGTCACTTTAAGTCCCATTAGCATGAATTGTGAACTACCGGGATTTGGTAGACGCTTATGCATTTGATAGTACTATTTGGGGACGATCACCCCAGTTCGCGCCTTGACGGTTGATCCCCGTCGTACCACATTGATTGGTAAGCGAATTTATGTATGAGAAGATTCCATAGCGTGATTTTTGTGACGACACGCTAACTTAGATGGGCAAATTGTTTGTCGGGTTCGCGGCCCGCTGTTTTCACAGTAAGGTAACAATGTCATGCGGCTAATAATAATCCTACCATGTATCCTATAATACAACATAAGACATAAATAATAAACGATGACGACGCTATTACGATGAATATATTACCTATCATGGTAATATAGAGACTACGGTCTCATGGACGGTTTCAGATGTATGCTTGATTTATATATTGCCTGACTAGCAATATGTGGACTTACTTCCGATATTATACTTGTGTTCTGATTTTAATGATTGTAAATGATTGTTTTATATAACGGTTTTCATTAAACTCTATGAATTCACTCGGCATTCGCTGATATGATTTTTGCATGTTTTCTATCTCAGGTGCTTGAAGGTAATCCGGATGGAGATCGACTCTGATGGCCCACACTTAATATTAAAAATGTTCATTCGATCTGTGTTTTGTAAACTTAATGACCTGTATAATTTGGGACCTGTTGTACACTTTTAAACCTTTTTATCGAATGAATGTTTGTTAAACCTTGTACAACCATTTTTATGTGTTGTCTATGATTGGAGTTATTGTGCTATCCCGTAACACTCTGAAAGACCCTTCCGCTGTACCGATACGAAAAATGAGAGTGTTACAGTTTGGTATCAGAGCTCTCGTTGTAGAGAACAAAAGATTTTAAAAACCAAGGTTTTGAACAAAACTTTTCAAAATCTTTTGACAATGAACATTTAAGAAAATATTTGAAAAATCTTTTGACTATAACGGTGCCAGAGATCTCCGACGTTACCAACAAGCCCTATTGAGAAGATATATATTTTGATATATATAATATAATTTATATATATGTATATATCGTGATTTCATTATGTAATTGTTTAACTAGTATGTTATCCTAATACGAGATAAATATATATAAATGCAGATTGTCATGGCTGACCCTAATATTCCTGTAGAAAACCATGCTATTCCCGAACCTAATATAGAAGATGATCCTTATTTAGACTTAGTAGATTTTGATATTGATGATGAGGAGGAACCATTTGAGGATCCCGAGCCCGAGTTAGGACTAGGAGATCAGATTGCCCCTCAGGTTGACTTAGTAGAGAATGAGATTGAGAATGTGGGTAATGAGAATGTGGAGATTGAGAATGCTGATATTGAGAATGAGAATGAGATTGGGTTAGATGAGTTAGATGATGAGATAGACGACGAGGATGTCGAGGAGGACGTAGGTATAGATGTTGAGATTGATGACGATGAGGAAGCTGAGCTTATTTATCCGTATGATGTTCCAGAGGGCGAGCCTTTGCCCCCACCAGTTTGTTTGTCTGATTCCGAGGATGAGTTACCTAGGGATGAAATGTCTGAATCGTCTGAATCTGATTCTGAATCAGAGGAGGATGAGGATGACGATGCACCTGACGGTACCGATGGTATTGCTACTCGTAGACGTGAGATAGGAGAGTCGTCTAGTACTCGAGAGGCTACTCATATTGATGGTCTTGCACCATGGGCCTTGAGACGTGATCTAGATGCTTCCCGTGTTAAGAGTTGTGTGACAGAGGTTGGATTAGGTGTTGTTCAGACTCAGGTTGCTTATTTGGAGTCGAAGACTAAGATTGGAGAGAAAGAGCGGGAATTGCTTAGTTTGGATTTGAGTGATGTAGAACGTGGGTTGAATGAGGCTTTTAGGAGATTATCGGTATTGGAAAGCCGTGAGTATGTGGATATGAAGAGAAAGGTAAACACTATGGAAATTCAGTTGAGTGTGGCTCGTGCGATGCGTGAGAAAGCCGAAAAGGAGTTGAATATATCCGTGGGTTGGAACAGTAGATTTTATGCCGACATGGTTGAAAGAGGAGTAATCCGTAAGCGCCCAGCTGAAGATGAGTCTAGTGATCGTCCGGAGAAGATCCAGAAGACGATGGATGATGGACCATCTGGCGGTTCTCAGTAGACCAGTCTGTATTTAGTAGTGACCTTTATATCTTTTGTGTTTATAGCTTTGACTGAACCGACTTGTTAGTAATAGACTTGGCACGAATTTTGAGTGTTTATAGTGTTAGGACTTTGATATGGATGTACTAAGACAATACTTTTGTTTCAGATCGAATGAAATATGTATCTTGTCTTGAATTCCATATTGTGCCTTATTTGTATCTTGATTATGAATTCGATCCATATTATATGAATCCTTTGTTGGGTGAATGCTTAATGCTTTGAAATTGTGGAATTATAGAACTATGCCGCCCAAGAAGGCTGTGACTGAGGATGATGTACGTAGGATTATTATGGAGCAAGTTACCGCATCTATGACTGAATTTATGGCAAATGCTAGAAATGAAGCTGGCGGTAGTGGAGCTGGCGGTAGTGGAGCTGGCGGTAGTGGAGCTGGCGGTAGTGGAGCTGGCGGTAGTGGAGCTGGCGGTAGTGGAGCTGGCGGTAGTGGAATTGGCGGTACTAATGTGAATGTGAATGCTAATAATGTGAATGATAATGCTGGAGGAAATGTAGGAGGACTTGGAACTAATGCACCTGAAGTTGGTGGCTGTACTTATGTGACGTTCATGAAGTGTGAACCTCTACCTTTTAATGGAACTGAAGGTGCTGTAGGACTAAGCCAGTGGATCGAGAAGATTGAATCGGTGTTTAGGATTAGTAAGTGTAAGGAGGAAGATAAGGTGACTTTTGCTATGGCTACTCTTAAAGGTCGTGCGTTGACTTGGTGGAACGGGAGAATTGCTTTCATGGGTCTTGATGCTGCTAATGCTACTCCTTGGGCTGAAATCAAGAAGTGGATGACTTTGGAGTTTTGTCCTCGTAGTGTGATCATTAGGTTAGAACAAGAGTTGATTCATCTGAGAATGAAAGGTGTGGACATTGATAGTTACACGAATCGATTCCATGAGTTGGCCTTGCTATGTCCTCGATTGGTTGAACCCGAAGAGATCCGAATTGAGCAATATGTGAAAGGGTTGACCAGGAATATCCGGGGGGACGTGACATCATCGAAACCACTGACCATTGATGATGATGTTCGAATGGCTTACCAACTCATTGGACAGATAATTCAGGATAAGGAAGATGAAGCCCGTGTAGGTGAGAAAAGAAAGGGAGACGGTGATCGTGTAGATAGAGGTGATTATAGGAAGAATTTCAATCGCCGTCAGAACAAGAGAAAGGGGAATGCAAATGCTATTACCAACAATGCACCGCGCAACGATGATAGATGTCCTAAGTGTGGCAACAAGAGGCATCCTGGCGACTGCTGGAAGTGCCGAAATTGCGGAAAGCTTGGACACAAGGTTGAAAGGTGTAAGAAAGGAACGATTTGCTTCAACTGTAATGAAGAAGGTCATAGGAAATCGGAATGCCCCAAGTTGAAAGCGATTGTACCTGGAAGAAACCCCCAGGGTGGTATCTACCAACTTGGAACAATTGAGGTGAAGAAAGAGGATCTGAATGTCGTTACCGGTACGTTTTTACTCAACAATCATTATGCTGTTGCTTTATTCGATTCGGGTGCCGATAGGAGCTTTGTATCCACTAAATTTAGTGCCCTTATTGATATTGAACCTGTTGAGATAAGTACCAGTTACGAGGTGGAATTGGCTGATGGTAAATTAGTGAAAACTAATAAGCTATTAGAAGGATGCTCTCTAAATCTCTTGAACCATTCCTTTCCGATTGATTTGATGTTGATAGAATTAGGTAGTTTCGATATCATTATTGGTATGGATTGATTGTCGTTGAATAATGCTACTATTTTATGTGGAGAGAAGAAGGTTAAGATTCCTCTTAGGAATAGGACGTTAGTAATTGATGGTAGTCGAGGTGAATCCCGTTTGAAAATCGTTTCATGTATTAAAGTCCAAAAGTACATCAGGAACGGTTGTGAGTTATTCTTAGCTCAAGTGACCGGGAATGAGTCTAGGGAGAAACGATTGGAAGATGTACCTATTATTTGTGAATTTCCTGAGGTATTTCCTAAAGATTTACCGGGACTTCCACCGATAAGGCAAGTAGAGTTTCGAATCGATTTAATTCCTGGTGCTGCACCGGTGGCACGTGCGCCTTACCGATTAGCCCCTTCTGAATTAAAGGAGTTATCTGAGCAACTTAAGGAGTTGTCTGATAAAGGTTTTATTCGACCGAGCTCGTCGCCTTGGGGAGCTCCAGTCTTGTTCGTTAAGAAGAAGGATGGATCTTTTCGTATGTGCATTGATTATAGGGAACTGAATAAGTTGACAATTAAGAATCGATATCCTTTACCTAGGATTGATGATTTGTTTGATCAACTGCAAGGATCTAGTGTGTATTCTAAAATAGATCTGCGGTCAGGATATCACCAACTTCGCGTCCGTGAAGAAGATATTCCTATAACTGCATTTAGAACTCGTTATGGACACTATGAATTTCAAGTAATGCCATTTGGGTTAACTAACGCACCTGCGGTTTTCATGGATTTAATGAATCGAGTGTGCAAGCCCTACTTGGATAAATTTGTGATTGTGTTTATTGACGATATTCTAATCTATTCTAAGAATGAAGATGAGCATAGAGAACATTTGAGGATTGTTTTGAAGTTGTTGAAGGATGAAAGGTTGTATGCTAAGTTTTCGAAGTGTGATTTCTGGTTAGATTCTATGCAATTTCTTGGTCATGTGATTAACAGAGATGGAACTCATGTTGATCCTGCAAAGGTTGAAGCTATTAAGAATTGGTCTGCACCGACAACGCCAACGGAAGTGCGACAGTTCTTAGGATTGGCTGGCTATTATAGGCGATTCATTAAAGAATTTTCTTTGATAGCTAAACCCTTGACTAAGCTTACTCAGAAGAATAAATCTTTCGTTTGGGGAAGTGATGAAGATGGAGCATTTCAGACATTGAAGCAAAAATTATGTAGTGCGCCAATCTTATCATTACCTGAAGGGAGTGAAGATTTTGTAGTATATTGTGATGCATCTCTTAGAGGTTATGGAGCTGTTTTGATGCAGAGAGAGAAAGTGATAGCTTATGCTTCTAGGCAATTAAGGAAGAATGAGGAGAATTATACTACTCATGATCTTGAGTTAGGAGCTGTGGTCTTTGCTCTTAGGTTGTGGAGACATTATCTGTATGGCACCAAGTGTACGGTATTCACCGATCACAAAAGCCTACAGTATATTCTCGATCAGAAGGAATTGAACATTAGGCAACGAAGATGGATAGAGTTGTTAAGTGATTATGATTGTGATATAAAGTATCACCCAGGAAAAGCCAACGTTGTTGCTGATGCGTTGAGTAGGAAAGATAGAGAGCCTATCAGGGTGCGTTCTCTAGTCTTGACCGTGCACAATAATTTGCCTGAGCAAATTAGAAATGCGCAAATAGAAGCTTGTAATAAGGAGAATTTTGTTAATGAAGGGTTCCGAGGAGAAGGAGATCCTTTAGAGGTTAGAGCTGATGGAGTGAAATGTTTAAGAGGTCGTATGTGGATACCTAAGTTTGGAGGCTTAAGAGATTTGATTATGTTAGAATCCCATAAATCTAAGTATTCCATTCATCCGGGATCTGATAAGATGTACCATGATTTGAAGAAGTTGTACTGGTGGCCGAATATGAAAGCTGACATAGCTATGTATGTTCTTCAATGCTTGACTTGTGCTAGAGTCAAAGCGGAACATCAAAAGCCATCAGGACTACTTCAACAACCAAAGATTCCTGAATGGAAGTGGGAGCGAATTACAATGGACTTTATCACCAAGCTTCCTAGAACATCATCTGGAAACAATTCGATTTGGGTTATTGTCGATAGACTGACCAAATCAGCACACTTCATTCCGGTTAAGGAGCAGTTCTCACTGGAGAAGCTGACTCGAATATACCTGGATAATGTCGTATGCAAGCATGGAGTGCCTGTATCGATCATTTCAGATCGAGATCCTAGATTCGCATCGAATTTTTGGAAATCTCTCCAAAGATCTTTGGGAACGAATCTCGACATGAGCACTGCTTATCACCCCCAGACTGATGGGCAGAGTGAAAGGACGATACAAACACTTGAAGATATGTTGAGAGCTTGTGTGTTAGACTTTGGTAAGAATTGGGATAAACATTTGTCGTTAGCAGAATTTTCGTATAACAATAGTTACCATTCTAGTATTAAGGCTGCACCGTTTGAAGCTTTGTATGGTAGGAAGTGTAGATCTCCTGTATGTTGGAGTGAAGTTGGGGATACCCAGCTCACGGGACCGGAATTGATCCGGGAGACTACGGAGATGATAGTTCAGATTAAGAAGAGGTTGTTGACTGCCCGTAGTAGACAGAAAAGTTACGCGGATGTGCGGCGGAAGCCAATGGAGTTTGAAGTGGGTGACCGAGTAATGTTGAAAGTATCGCCATGGAAAGGCGTTATAAGATTTGGAAAACGAGGAAAATTTAATCCCTGTTATATTGGACCCTTTAAGATTTTATCTAGAGTAGGTCTGGTGGCTTACAAACTAGAGTTACCCCCAGAACTTCATGGTGTTCACAACACATTCCATGTATCTAATCTGAAGAAATGTCTAGCAGTGAGTGATGAGAAAATTCCGTTAGGTAAGGTTCAAATAGATGGGAAGTTGCAATTTATCGAAGAGCCCGTAGAAGTTATGGACCGTGAGGTAAAGCAACTGAAACAAAGTCGGATACCTATTGTCAAGATCCGATGGAATTCAAAGCATGGACCGGAGTATACTTGGGAACGAGAGGATGAAATGTGGAAGAAATATCCGCACCTCTTCGATTTCAATAAGAAACGGACATCCAAATGAAATGGATCACGAGGACGTTGATCCCTTTTAGGAGGAAAAGCTGTGACAAATCTAACATTTTCAGGTAATGAAATATTTTCTCGTATAATATTTTGAAACTTATTTTTATGTTGGTTGACGAACTCACAATTTACGGATTTAAATTTGGGCTTACGTGCATAATTTGGCGTCTTTTACGACTAAACCGGAAACCTTAGGATTACGTATTTACGTTTTTGAACTCTGTTTTTGATGAGACAATTTTTATTGGATTCGTTTTGTGACGGTGATTCATAATTTATAAAAACGTTTTTCGTAAAACGACCCGAGGGCACGCAAATCGAGAAAACTAGAATCGAGAAATACCCGTAAACTAGTGAGATGGGACAAAACACTTTGCCCCATCCCACTAGCTTACATGGGACGGCCAAAATGACTCACCACACATAGGTGGCACAAGACTTAACTTGTTTATACAAGTGTAAGCTCATGCTTACACTTTAAGCTAAACTTCCACCAAACTTAACAAAACCAACAAATGGTTTTCACTTAACCATTTCACACATGCAATTCACTCTCAAAACTCTCTCTACTCCACCATTTGTGCCGTCCCATATCAAGCCACAAACACCTTCATTGATCTTTTCTAACTACAAACCACATGTTTACTAGTCCTATTAAGGTGTTTCCTTGAAACCTTGATCATTTGGTGGCCATATAACCAACTTTGGAGGTGATTTGCTTGTGTCCTAGGGCTGATTTTCCAACATATGATCTTGATATTTGATGGTCTTGGAGATACTTGTTGTGTTCATCAAGTTCTTGCCTTCCTAAAACAAGAAATCCACTTGGATTGGTAAAGAAGATCATCCTCTACATTTTTCTCTTATTATTTTGTAAAGAACAAATGTATTTTCTTTTATTTTGTATATGTATATGATGTATATATGATGATAAAAATGTTGTGTGGGGATCAAGTGTTGATAAACATGCTTAAAAATGATGATAACCATAAGAAATGAAGCTAAAATCATGTCTAATTAGTTGGCTGTATAAAAACAGTAGATAACTAAATGAAGAACTGATAAAAATGCATGGTTTGATCTATTTACAGTAAAGTAGATGATGTTATACACATGTGAGAGTTGGCCATGCAATGGAATCAAAATAATGAGTGAGATATGATCAAAACAAGTTAGGTGGTACAATCTGAATAAGCAGTTTTGTAGGGACTGTTAAGGCAACTTAGACTCAAAATGGGCAGTAGCTATAACTAAGTTATATTTAGCACATATTATGAAGAAGTTGTCATCTAAAAATGAGCTTCTAAGTCATTATAGAACTCTAGATATGATAAAAATGGTGAATGTGAAGTTAAAAATCAGATTTTGGAAATAATGTTTATTATTATTATATAAGCACTCACTTTATAATTTATAAAATGTAAAGTATAAACCCACTAACTTATAAAACTTATTTATATAAATGTATAAAAGGTTAATTAAATGGGTAAAATATATAAATGGTGGTAAAAGTAATATTTATAAGTAATAAAAACTATAAACTTGATTTTTACGACTTTTTCGGCTATCGCCGTGAAATTAACGTTTTTCATCAAATAAAACTTAGACGACCAAACCCGTCTAATGTAAAGTTTATAAAAGTTATATACTGATGTATAAGTAACTAAGACAAGTAAAGACCGATAAAACCCGAACTATAAGAATTACGGACATTTACGAGCTAACTAAACCTATTAGACTAATAATTGGACTTAATAAGATAAATACTTGTAAAAAGAATTATTTGGGCTTAACCCAATAGGACCCAACATGAAAAGTATATATACTGATCATATAAGTATATGATGGGTAAAAACAAGTAAAAGAACTTATAAAAGACTTAATGAACTTAAAATAGGTAAAATCGGTAAAACTAGTGAACTAGTAAGACGATACTAAAACGTAAACGCTAAAATGAGTAAATGAGGATTTATAAACCCACTTGATCATCATCATATGTACAAAATCATATATATGTATATTGTTATTTTGATAAAAGTCATTGGACCGAGTCTAAGACCGATTATTATTTATATAGGTTTCCGTGACCGAAGCACGCCCGTAGCCGATAATCCGCCTTTCATTAACAACGTGAGTTCATAGCCTCGCACTCTTTTAAATGTTTTATAAAATGATTTGTAAACCCGCGAGGGAGATAACATGCTAGATTTTTATAAAAATAGAACACAAGTAGTCCCGATTGTATGCTAAATGAGATGGACCCGAATGATGCTATGACCCTATATTCGAGACTAAAAGGATTATTAGTAGTTAGGTTATGTCACTTTAAGTCCCATTAGCATGAATTGTGAACTACCGGGATTTGGTAGACGCTTATGCATTTGATAGTACTATTTGGGGACGATCACCCCAGTTCGCGCCTTGACGGTTGATCCCCGTCGTACCACATTGATTGGTCAGCGAATTTATGTATGAGAAGATTCCATAGCGTGATTTTTGTGACGACACGCTAACTTAGATGGGCAAATTGTTTGTCGGGTTCGCGGCCCGCTGTTTTCACAGTAAGGTAACAATGTCATGCGGCTAATAATAATCCTACCATGTATCCTATAATACAACATAAGACATAAATAATAAACGATGACGACGCTATTACGATGAATATATTACCTATCATGGTAATATAGAGACTACGGTCTCATGGACGGTTTCAGATGTATGTTTGATTTATATATTGCCTGACTAGCAATATGTGGACTTACTTCCGATATTATACTTGTGTTCTGATTTTAATGATTGTAAATGATTGTTTTATATAACGGTTTTCATTAAACTCTATGAATTCACTCGGCATTCGCTGATATGATTTTTGCATGTTTTCTATCTCAGGTGCTTGAAGGTAATCCGGATGGAGATCGACTCTGATGGCCCACACTTAATATTAAAAATGTTCATTCGATCTGTGTTTTGTAAACTTAATGACCTGTATAATTTGGGACCTGTTGTACACTTTTAAACCTTTTTATCGAATGAATGTTTGTTAAACCTTGTACAACCATTTTTATGTGTTGTCTATGATTGGAGTTATTGTGCTATCCCGTAACACTCTGAAAGACCCTTCCGCTGTACCGATACGAAAAATGAGAGTGTTACAGAACATGTTTATATTACTTGTTTTTAATTAGTTTATTAAAAACATCATGATTTTATGTGATTATATAAATCAAAACATAAAAAGAAAAGGTTAAAAGGTTATACCGATTACGTGAAATCAAGAAGGATGAACACACCACGATCCTTGTAATAAATCAACAACCAAAATCGACCCGAATCACCACTTTGTGTTCTTGAACCCGGCGACCAAAGAGAACAAAAGGAAGAACTAGGGTTTTAATTATTTTCTAATTTTTGTAAATATGAAACATGTTTTTCCTAAATTCCCGAGTTAGTAAAATTTACATGGGCTTGGCCCATGTTTCTTGGTATAGCCGCGGGTAGGGGGCCCCACATGGGGTAACCCGTACCTTTCTCCGTGTCTAAAATAATAGTATGTTCTCGTGTTCGTAATTTACGTGTTCTAATTAGTTATCGATCGTGACTTAATATATTTATTCGTGTTCGTAATAAATATATATACATACGTAATATTAGTTCGTGATTATTTTACGTTCATGATTTCATGTTCGTATGTTCGTGATTATAATTATTATTGGAATAATTATCGAGTGTTCATACGTAATAAATACTTATCGTGTTATAACACGTACGTAATACTTGTAATTCTTATTCATGAAACATAAACGTGCTATAAAAGGAAAGTTCTAATCATGTACGTACGATCTTAAGGGTACTATTCATGGTAAAAGCATGCGGGTTTTACAACTCTTCCCCCCTAAAAAGAATAATTCATCCCCGAATTATAGATAAAGTAAGCTGGAAAAGAAGAACATACCCGAATTCAAAATATGAAATGAGGGTAAGAAGCCCGGATAGACTCCTCTGTTTCCCAAGTTGCTTCCCGCTCGGTATGATCCCTCCAAAGGATTTTGACGAATGGAATCGTCTTCCTTCTCATGACTCGTTCTCGTCTGTCAAGAACTCGTTCGGGTTCTTCTATGAAAGTGAGATCTTCACGAATCTGTTCCAGTGGATACTGAACCATGTGATGGGGATGATACTGGTACCCTCTGAGTAAGGACACATGAAACACATTGTGTACATGAGAAAGCTGCGGAGGTAACGCAAAATGGTAAGATACTTCACCGACTCGTTCAATGATATCAAACGGTCCGCTGAAACGAGGACTGAGCTTCCCTTTAATTCCAAAACGTCTAACACCACGTGCCGGCGAAACCTTAAGGAAAACGTGATCTCCTGCGTTAAAATGTGTAGAAACTAGAAGGGGGGGGGGGTTGAATAGTTTCTAGTTAGTTTTCAAAACATTTCGCATGATCCACTGTGCACGGTTCCTTATGTGTGTACCCGCGGTTCCTTATCAATAAAGAACCACCGGTCCATTTATGGAACCGCCGACAGTGGACGAAACCGTTTATTACATGTTACACTTTGACAATCCTTTGTATCAAATTCTCGATCAAGCTTGACTAGATATGAGATGTGTTTGATTGAAAGATAAATACTACAAGTAAGTAAACATATAAACACATCAAATCAAGAGTACATCAAGCAATAGTCTAAACACTAAGCACACACGTACTAAGCATAAGCTTTTCCGCAACTAGGATGTTTAGACTGAGTGATGTACACTTGACCATAATCTAAACACGAAGCACACACGTACTAAGCTTTAGATTTTCCACAACTTAGATGTTTAGATTATGAGATGCATACAACACACAATAACATATAAATACATCAATAATAGTGAAGACATAAATGTAAAGGAAAGTACCGACACGATGATTTATAGTGGTTCGGTCACGAAGCTCCTCTTCGCCCTACTCCACTCCTCGAGTACACCTTACTCGAGAGTTACTTCACTAGTCAACAAACTCCTTAAGGTGGAGAAACCATACACAACGTCGCTTATCTTTCCGACTCTAAGCTAAAAGTCGAGTCATAATCTTAGGTAGGACCAATCTACACACGTCGCCCACTTCACCATTTAACGACACAAGGCTAGATGTCGAGTTCTAATCGAAAGCTAGAACCAATCTTCATGACTCTTCACTTTGAAGCTAAGTGAGAACTTCACACAACACAACTAGACACAACCACATCACTTTAGAGTTTAGTGAGAACTACCAAGACACAACCTAATCTACCCACTAGTTATGTTTTATGGCCCAACATAACAAACCTTGTGTTTTATGGCCTAAACACATAAACCATATAGATCTAAGCACACAACACTTAGATCTATAACTCTAACACTATATCCAAGTACTAACAAGACTTGGATCTACACAACTAACACCTAATCCAAGGATACTCGTCACTTGGATCTTCTACCCTTACAAACACATCCAAGTGTACCCAACACTTGGATCTTCTACATATACATAGTAGGAAGACTAAAAACATAACTTAGATCTATAGAAGGAAAGATCTTCATCATGTAGTGAACCCAACACATCATGGTAATGATAGTGTTCTTCTCTTTGTACTTGAGAGGATGAGGAGATTGAAGATTGAATCACATCTTAAACAAGATTAATCAAAACTAACTAATCAAGGATCTAAGAAGGTTTTTGAAAGAAACTGTGCAAAAAGGGTTGAAAGAAAACCTGGAAATGATCCACTATTTATAGGACAACATTGCAACGGTAAAAACACCCATGGTTCCTTATCTCTACGCGCAGTACCTTATCAATAAGGAACCGCGGGTTCCTTTAAGGAACCTCCGAGTCGGAGTCCGTGCAAATTTGTCCTTTAGTGGGATATGCCATCTAGGGTAGTTTATACCCTCAAAGGATATTCCTTTGGCATATGGAATATGCCAAATTCAAATTTCCATTTTCTTTTTAATAAAACATTTTCTTAAAAATAAAGTTAATTAAAATCTTTTGTCACATTTGATTAAAATGTGAGTTTTAAGAAAATATTAATCCTTGATCACTTAGTTAGGTTAATGACATGTTTGTACATACCTTGAGTGATTCATACCGAATGCGGTCTTGGAGGTGTCGAGAGAAGTATACAAATGTATTCTTGAGTGATTACGAGTACCTTAACATTTTACATAATGTATTGCGAATTATACGTTTGTCATCAACAAAACACAAATAGATTATATCGACAAAGCATCGTAATGTTTGCACTAACAATCTCCCCCTTTTTGATGATGACAAACAAGTAAACCGTAACACATATTAAAATGCATAAGTTACTCGTTTACACTTACTTCTCCCCCTTTTGTCGAATCAAAAAGGTAGTCAACGTCTTGAAGAAGAGAAGAATCAACGTCGAGAGACCACACGTCCAAAGTGATAGTCATCTATAGCACGTCATTTGAAGAAGAGAAGAATTGACGTCACGAGAGCTAGCATCTAAAAGGTAGTTTTCATTTGTGGAGGAAGATTGACTTCGAGAGAACATGCATCCAAAAGGCTAATCATCACTTGTGGTCGACGGTTGAGAGGCGAGAATCCAAACCATAAACCCATCATACAAAAATATTGAGCTTGCGTCATCCTAGTGAAGTCTTCAATCACCATAGGTTAACCAACTCCAAGCATAATAATATGCTTATCTACGAGTGTCCAAAATGCATTACTTGCAGGATGTTCGATGAATGCAATTTGAGTGAGTCAACGATCGCAATGTAATGACTTGAACTCTTGCAAATGCTCCCTCTTGATATGAGCTCCCCCTTTCTTAAGGTACCAACAAAGCAAGAATAGTGACGAGCTACAAAAATGGGTCAGAATTGTCCTACAAAACAAGGTTAGTAGACAAGAGCATATATAAAAAGAGATGTCACCCAAACAGGGATGATAAACAAGTCGTTTGCACAAACAATGACAAGCAAACAAGCGTGCATGCGATGCTATCAATTCAAAGACAAATCCAAGGAGAGGATCTTGACAAGATCAATTCACAATTGTTGGAATAGAGATAGAAAAGAAACATCCATACCAATTGTAATGATAATATGTCAAAGGGTAAAAAGCTTAGAATTTTTGGAATCACCCATGCAAATTCAAGATTTAACCATCAACTCTCAAAAAAAGACAAGGAGAGGATTTTGAGGAAATCAATTCAAAATTGTTGGAGTAGAGGTAGAAAACATCCAAGAATTTGAAGATATCATCTCAAGGTGTTAAAAACTTAGAATTGATGGAATCACCCATACCAATTGTAAATTTTAACCGCAATCAACTCTCAAAAAGAGGAACAAAAATATCTCAACCTAGAGACTTTTTTTGACCAAAAAAAATAAAGGAAAACCAAAAGCGGATAAATCGACGCTTTAAGAAAAATACGGGATATAGGACATTGTAGGCAAAAATGCGTATGAATGTCGACACCGAATGGTGTTTAGCATACGATAAACTACATGCTCAAAGTTTCGTAGCTCTTCTCAATCATTATGGATGTTCAAAGAACAAATACATGATGAGGAAAGGGTAAGGCTTGACTCAACTTAGTTTAGAAAGACTAAAAGAAAGAGACTCGACATAAAAGAGCATGATTAAAATGAATTGAGAGAGACTCAACAAAGAAGTTAAGGATAACTTTACGAAACGAGAGAAGAAACTCAAAAGAAGCTCAAGAAGACATGAAAGAGTTAGTACAAAATCTAACACATAATCAAGTAAGCACATACGATAATTCATGCAATGCCTAATGAAGTCTACAATAAACCAATGTAGAGAAGGTGCGCAATTAACACATATGGCATGCAAGAAACATGATTACTTAAAAAGAGAAGACTAAGTAAAACATGTTAGCACGTAACATTTAAGGACATGCATGAGTTATACACATCTAAGAGATATTATATCGGAATGCTTGACAAAGACAAAACCTTTATAATAAGCATGCATTCATTAACTAATCAATTAAGCATATAGCATACGGATAAGCAAGAAGATATATAAGCAAGTCATCTATCTAGATATCACAAATCAAGCTACATGTAATGTAAATATCCAAGAAGATTCCTAATTCTTATTAGTTTAAGAAAAGGACTCAAAATAAAAGAAAAGAAAAAAACATAATAACAACAAGATCCAAGACTCAAAGAAAAATCATGTTGAAAAACATGAAAGGAAATACAAGAGAATAAAGATCATACAAAGATGTAAAAAAAAAAACAAGCCTAAAACTTAAGCATAATTTTAATCTTAGTTACACTAGAATCCTAAGATTTTCTTAAATTAGATGTCTTAGCAATAAGCAATCCACATGCTTAAACGAAAGACAAGGGTGGTGGCGGAATTTGGTGGGGTGAAAGGTGAAGTCACCAAGGGTTCAACAAAGTCATTCACAATGGGAATGCTTTGGATGAGTTGAGGTTGGGTAGTCACATCCAAGAGAGTACTTGGAGTGAAGGGTGAGGTTAGCTCATTCATTTTAGATTTGAATGAAGAGGAGTTAGAACCATGAGAATGGTTGGTACCATAGGTTGAGGTAGTCTTTCATGGAGCAAGAGGTGGTGAGGGTGATGAAGAGATGAGAATTGGAACAATCTCATTCTTGGGTGTGTGAAAGGGTGAAGAGTTACGTTTGGGTAACTTAATCTTAATTTTGAGGTGCCTCTTTGAAGAGGGGGTTTTGGATGAATTGGAGGTTCTTGTAGAAACCATGGTAGTAATGGGTGGTTCAAGGGGTAAGGATGAATGGTTTGAGGTGTGAAGACCATGGCTAACAAGGTGGGTTTAAAAGGGTGAGGGGATGATCCAAACTAGTAATGGGTTAAAAAGGGAAAGACCAAGATATTTTGGGAGTGATCAAAGGTTTGAAACAAAGATTCCAAAGGGTGTTGGAACAATTGGAAAGTTTCAGAAAACTCGAATTTGAGAGCTTCTGCCCGCAGTTCTTTATCTCCACCGGTGGTTCCATATTGATATGGAGCCGCGGTCTATTTATAGAAACGCCTACAGAGGCTAGGTTTAGGTGGTGAAGGAGGATTTTCCAATTCAGCAAATCCTAATGTTCTAGTCTAACTTATCATAAAGTCATGCTTAAGAGCAATAAAAACTAGAATACACACAAAGGAAAGACACATAGGTTCAATTAGCACGTAAGAGGAAAGCTAAGAAAAACCAAATGGCTACAAAAGAAAAAGACTCCTAATGACATACAAAGTTCATCAAAGTAAACTATCATTAGTCATATATAGGAAGAGCCATTTAGCCAATTTAGATAATGAGTATGAGACTATCACTAGAGGTGCTCAATTAAGGCTAAACACGACCATTTTTACGAGTTATACACCAACTCAACTTCCCACATGGAAGTTATTCAACCGTTAGGTCAAATTAAGATCCTAGTGCATAAATTCTTTAGTAGTCATTCTCAAGTTAGGTAAAATGTAATTCCAACATTTGCCTAATAAAGTTTAGCAATGATAAAACTTGCATGGCGACACAATGCATGACCTAATGAGGGTTAAGAATGCACCATTGCATATCTTGTCAAACAAGTCTAGTTAAGGTTATTTACCTTAATAGAACTTGAGGCCAATAACTTTGAAGTGTATAAACAAGGTTTACACGAACCAAAGGAACACTCTTGATTGGTCTTTCGGAAATGACACATTTATAAATTGCATAGCAATGTAAATTACTTGAGTATTTCGGGTGAAACATCCAAGTTATCAAACCGAATCTATTGTGCATTATAAGTAATTATTAAACAAAATATCTCTAACAATTTGAACAAGTATATTCAATATAACACCATCAACACAAGTGTGAGTTATGATCCGATGTATATTATTAATAAACCACATTCATGTCTACACTAAAAAACATGTCAATTAGATTCGATAATGATACCAATCATAGTTTGAATAATGCATTGATATGTAATCGAAATCTTTCTTGATTCCCACAAACACTCTTTTAAGAGAAAATAGCTAAGATTTTCAAAGGGTGTTTCATGTTTTATAGTGAGACATTTATCTACTTGAACTAATAACACAATGATCGAGTAAGACGACCCAAATCAATAGATTTGACAAGCTCCCAAAGCTTTCAAACCTAAAAGTGTTAAAGAACATGCCGAGGTGTACAAGATGTTTATGTAACATTTGTAAACCAAGAGATGTTAATCCTATATGCAATGCACATATAATGTTGCAACTAAAATGCAAGAAATCTAGCATACATCCTAATTAGGAAAAACTAGATACTAACAAATACCAAGCAAGGCACAAGAGACTAGACATATAAGTAATACTACTACAACTAGCAAGGAACACTTAATAATGTCTACATATAATAATAACACACAAGGAAACACACACAAACAATTAGCTTAACACATAAAAGCATTCGTCCATGTTTTGAGTGTTAGATACAACAAAGTATTCATAGCTTGATTTTATTTGAAAATAGTCTTTGACCCATTTAAAATTTAATTAAGTTTAACACTTTGTAAATATATCAATTTTCAAAGATATATCACCAAGAGATGTCCAACTTAATAGAAAAGAGTAAAACACAAGTTTTACGACAAACCGAGACTCAATACTTTGGACAAAGTATATAACTTATAAAACATTTAAATTTTAAGGTTTGAATAAAGGTCTGGAAGCATTTTTAATTGATAGAAAATTCAATTACGTACGAAATGACGGGTGGCATGACTTCTACGGACTTACGGTTGATTTTATATGATTTTTCAAAGTTTGCAAAAATCTGAGTCAGGCTGACTGCGGTTCCTTATTGATAAGGATCCGCGGGGAACAATAAAGAACCGCGGTCAGAGGACAAAAAATGAGTTTTTGGCCAAAATCATTTGGTAACTTTTTGGAAGGACTTAGGACTCAAAAAAATCATTTTAGACACATAGAACTCGTATTTTAGAGTTAATTATGTCATAAAAGATTTTTATACTTCCAAACATGAAAAGATTTAATTCAAGCTATTATACAAAGTTTATTTAACACCAAAACTTGTACGAATGAAACAAAAAAACACATTTCATAAGTAATCACTCTTCATGAACAATTTGATACAAATATCGTCTCTATTTTTAAAAACCGTTTTCATTTTGAAAACCATTTATTTTGAAAAACTAGAGCAAGGATCGATCCAAGCTTTAAAGTACAATATACTTCAAAGATCTTGTGTGACCATCGCTCTGATACCAATTGTAGAAACTAGAAGGGGGGGTTGAATAGTTTCTAGTTAGTTTTCAAAACATTTCGCATGATCCATTGTGCACGGTTCCTTATGTGTACCCGCGGTTCCTTATCAATAAAGAACCGCCGGTCCATTTATGGAACCGCCGACAGTGGACGAAACCGTTTATTACATGTTAAACTTTGACAATCCTTTGTATCAAATTCTCGATCAAGCTTGACTAGATATGAGATGTGTTTGATTGAAAGATAAATACTACAAGTAAGTAAACATACAAACACATCAAATCAAGAGTACATCAAGAAATAGTCTAAACACTAAGCACACACGTACTAAGCATAAGATTTTCCGCAACTAGGATGTTTAGACTAAGTGATGTACACTTGACCATAATCTAAACACGAAGCACACACGTACTAAGCTTTAGCTTTTCCGCAACTTAGATGTTTAGATTATGAGATGCACACAACACACAATAACATATAAATACATCTTTAATAGTGAAGACATAAATGTAAAGGAAAGTACCGACACGATGATTTATAGTGGTTCGGTCACGAAGCTCCTCTTCGCCCTACTCCACTCCTCGAGTACACCTTACTCGAGAGTTACTTCACTAGTCAACAAACTCCTTAAGGTGGAGAAACCATACACAACGTCGCTTATCCAATTTCTGACTCTAAGCTAAAAGTCGAGTCCTAATCTTAGGTAGGACCAATCTACACAACGTCGCCCACTTCACCATTTAACGACACAAGGCTAGATGTCGAGTTCTAATCGAAAGCTAGAACCAATCTTCATGACTCTTCACTTTGAAGCTAAGTGAGAACTTCACACAACACAACTAGACACAACCACATCACTTTAGAGTTTAGTGAGAACTACCAAGACACAACCTAATCTACCCACTAGTTATGTTTTATGGCCCAACATAACAAACCTTGTGTTTTATGGCCTAAACACATAAACCATATAGATCTAAGCACACAACACTTAGATCTATAACTCTACCACTATATCCAAGTACTAACAAGACTTGGATCTACACAACTAACACCTAATCCAAGGATACTCATCACTTGGATCTTCTACCCTTACAAACACATCCAAGTGTACCCAACACTTGGATCTTCTACATATACATAGTAGGAAGACTAAAAACATAACTTAGATCTATAGAAGGAAAGATCTTCATCATGTAGTGAACCCAACACATCATGGTAATGATAGTGTTCTTCTCTTTGCACTTGAGAGGATGAGGAGATTGAAGATTGAATCACATCTTAAACAAGATTAATCAAAACTAACTAATCAAGGATCTAAGAAGGTTTTTGAAAGAAACTGTGCAAAAAGGGTTGAAAGAAAACCTGGAAATGATCAACTATTTATAGGATAACATTGCAACGGTAAAAAACAACCGCGGTTCCTTATCTCTACCCGCGGTACCTTATCAATAAGGAACCGCGGGTTCCTTTAAGGAACCTCCGCGTCGGTGTAAAACCCGCATGCTTTTACCATGCATAGTACCCTTAGGATCATACGTACTAGTTAAAACTTCCCTAATATAGCATGATTACGATTACGTGTTAGGAGTTTACGTATTACGTACGTGTTAGAACACGATAAGTATTTTATATGCACGATCACGTAATAATTTTTTAACAATAATTAATCACGAACATGCGATCATGAAATCATGAACGTAATTAAAAAACGAACTATTATTAATTACGTATATATATTTATTACGAGCGTAATTAAATAATCAGGGTATTTGTAACACCCCCAAAATTTATACAACTCAGTACAGCGGAAGACTAGTTGGTGTTACGGGATAGCACATTACTCACATCATAGACAACGCATAAAAATCGCGTCGTTTAATAATAAATCATTTCCATTCATAAATATCAAAGTTACATCGGTCCCAAGTCATTACATTTCATACAAGTTTTACAAAGTATTTGAATGTAAAATATTGTTTAAGTGCGGGCCATGAATTCTTGTCGTCTTCCCGAGAATTACCTTCAAGTACCTGAGATAAGACATGTTTAAAAGAAAAGGTCAGCGATAACGCCGAGTGAATTCATAGAGTTTAATAAATTCCATCAATATAACTTTGGTATAAAATTAGTACCAAAAATCACTTCGTACAAATCATTGTAATAGGCCGTAAAATAGCCAAAATCGTTTTATACAAATCTTTGTAATAGGCCATAAAATAGCCAAAGTCATTTTATATAAATTCTTATCGAAAATCATAATATAGGCATTTGCCTTAAAAATTATTATACGAGCCAATGTCGTAAAAACATCATACAATACGTCTTATGACGTTGTATAAAATCAAATAAAAACCGTTATATGAATATGGTTATGAAAACCAAAACACAATCATAATATCATTAGTATGAACCTGTATTGCTAGTCAGAAAATACATCGTAATTCGAAGCGTCTAGTAGTATTTCGTTAGTTTTTGGATTATTACAAGCCGCATGACATTGTTACCTTACTAAACCAACAACGGGTAGCTAACCCGATACCAATTTTGCCCATCTAAAGTAGCGTGTCGTCACAAAGGTCACGCTATTGGAAATCTTCTCATACATAAATTCGCTTACCAATCTATGTGGCACGACGGGGATCAACCGTCAAGGCGCGAACTGGGGTGATCGTCCCCAAATAGTACTATTAAATGCATAAGCGTCTACCAACTCCCGGTAGTTCACAATTCATGCGAATGGGACTTTTAGTGACATAACCTAACTTTAATAATCCATTTTATTTCATCTATCGGGTCCATTCATCATTTATCGGGTCATACAATCGGGTCATTCAATCATTCGGGTCCAAAATCAATAAACAAACAATCGGGACAAATGGTGTCCTATTTTATAAAACTAACATGTTATCTCCCTCGCGGGTTTATAGAACATTTATACAAACATTTAAAAGAGTGTGAGGCTATGAACTCACGTTGATGTGGGAAGGCGGGTTATCGGCAATTCGGATGTACGGTACGTGCTTCAATCACGGAAACCTAGACAAATAATACTCGGTCTTAGACGTTTGTCCAATGACTTTATAAAAATAACATCTATGTATACATATGATGATTATATATATATGATGATCAATTGGGTTTACATATTCTCGTTTACTCATTTTAAAGTTATGTGTCGATAACTTTTATACTAGTTTTCTCGTTTTACCTATTTACGTGTTTTAGGTCCAATAAACTTATTATAAGTTATTTAACTTGTTTTAATCCATTTTGTACTTATATTATCAGTACATACACTTTCAAGTTGGGCCCAAATGGGTTAAGCCCAATAAGTTCTTTTTATGGGTGTTTATCTTATGTAGTCCAATTATTAACCCAAGTATTAGTCCAATATGTTTACTTAGCTCGTTAATGTCCGTATGCCCTAAAGTTCGGGTTTTATCGGTTTTTACTTGTTATACATGTCTATATATCAGTATATAAGTTTTATAAAGTTTACATTAGACGGGTCCAACCATCTAAGTTTTATTTAACAAAAACGTTAATTTTACGGCAATAGCCGAAAAAGTCGTAAAAATCATATTTATAGTTTTTATTACTTATAAACATTATTTCACCACCATTTATATAATTTATCCATTTGATTAACCTTTTATATATATTTATATAAATCAGTTTTATAAGTTAGTGGGTTTTTATTTTACATTTTATATTAAAATGTGAGTGCTTATATAATAGTATTATTCTTTAATTTCCAAAAATCTGATTTTTAACTTCATCTTCACCAAAACTGCCATATCTTGAGTTCTAAATGGAGATAGAAGCTCAAATTTTTATCACATAAACTAAATGATATGTGCTATATTTAACTCTTCTATAGCTACTGTTGAATCATCCTTTAAGTATTTTCTAAAAATCGTCCAAAACAGTAACTTCAGATTTATACCCTAAACTTGTTTTGATCATATCTCACTCATTATTTTGATTCCATTGCATGGCCAACGCTCACATGTGTACAAGACATTTAGCTTACTGTAAATGGATCCTACTTCATTATTTCATCAGTTCATAACATGTTTCTTTACTGTTTTATATAGCCATTTAAATTAATCAAGATTTTAACCTTGTTACATATGTTTTTCACCTTTTTAATCATGTTTATAAACAACAAATCCCCACATAATATTTTTATCATCATATAATCATCATAAATATATACAATAGGAAATAAAATACATGTTTACATAATCAAAATAACAAGAAGTTGGGGAGGACAATCTTTATACCACCAAGTTGATATAGGTTATGATTTTGACATGGTTTTTGATGGAGAAACTTGTAGACAACCATGACCATCTTCAAGACCACCATGCTCCATGAAATCCTTGTGGAAAATCAGCCCCAAGACACCATGAATACTCCTCCTTGGATGTTATAACTTGCACCAATCTTCATCTTTTTGAATGGAGATTAACATATGTTAATTATAACATATGTTTATGGTTAAACTTTGATCAATGGTGGTGTTTTTGGTTAGATATGGGACGGCACATAAGGAGGAGGAAGAGAGAAATTTAGCTAGTTTTGCATGTTGTGAATGAGGAAATGGTTTTAGGGTAGTGGTTTTGTGGTTAAGTGGAAAGCTTAGCTTTCAAATGAAGCTAAGTAGGACAAGTGTTATATTAGCTAGCAAAAATGTGGTGTGGTGGTGTAGTTTGGGCCGGTTTTGAAGTGGGGTGGGACAAGTGTCCCACTTGTCTCATCCCATTTATTTACGGGTACTCCTCGATTCTAGTTTCCTCGATTTGCGTGCCCTCGGGTCGTTTTACGAAAAACGTTTTTATAAATTATGAATCAACGTCACAAAACGAATCCAATAAAAATTGTTTCATCAAAAACGGAGTTCGAAAACGTAAATACGTAATCCTAAGGTTTCCGGTTTAGTCGTAAAGGACGTTAAAATAAAATCGTAAGTCCTAATCTCTTCTCGTAAATTTTTGAGTTTATGAACCAACTCAAATTTAAAACTCCAAAATAATATTCATGGACAAATTTATTTTATGAAATGTCGGACTGTCACCAAAGACGGTGTATGTAAACGTAAGCACGTAACGTTGAATCCTCCGGTTTAGACGTAGTCGATGCTACTTCAAGACGTAAATCCAAATTTCTTCCCAAAAATATGTGAGTTCATATTGTAAATTGTTTTTAAATAATATTGAGAATAAAATATCAATCATAAATTGACGGATTGTCACAGCATTTACCCCTAAACAGGATCTTTGTCCTCAAAGATCATCTTACCTTACTACTCGCTTCTTATAGAGTTAAAGCCATGTGGGTATTTCCTCCACATTCGGTCTTTTCTCACAAGTGCCATTTATTACAATACGCGAGTTTCATCAAACATAACTACGGGAATAAGATCAGGCTAATTGTTGACTTACTTTCTCTATCCATGATGCTCACGGGTTTCTGATGAATGCAACTTTTCGCTGATCTAAGCTTTACTAAGGAACAATCAGATTTTAACTTGATAGATATTCCATCAAGTTCGATTTACGAAACATAATTCACGCAGTTCTTGAAGTCCTAGGGTAGATCCAGCTTATATGCCTTTCAAACCAATCTTTCTCATCATTTCAATGGTCCCAAACAACGGGGACTTATATCCCATGATTTGTCAGATCATGAATTCATTTTTCCAAGGTTAAAATTTGTGGCATAACTTCGCTACCCATTTGGCACTTCAAGATCTACATTTCACATTCACATAACCTCTTGCCCACTATCGGCAGTCAATAATCAAATCCTAATTTCAACAATCATTTCAGATCTCGCGGGTCGGGTATTTTGCAAGGATAGGTTCGCCATCATAGGAAACCTTAAACCTAAGAGACATGTCTAACTCACAATGGGTGTATGTCGGATGTCTTCATTTTCAACTCTTGCTTACAGATGCTCTAATTTCTAAATCTTAACAAGATTCGATCTCGATCCTAATATGATGATTATCAATGATAATCTCTCCAAAGGAAAACGATTATACGGTCTATTACCAAAGGTCATTCATTCAAACATAAAACAACACTTATATTACTCTGTATCGTTACTTTACCTCGTCCCTTCGATTTGGGATGGTACATAGTACTCTCATCAAGGTTCGTTCTCAATGATTTCTGAGCAAATCTCTAGAAATTCGATGCGAAGCGAGGATCTTGATATAGATGATCGATACAGGCACACTATGTTTACATAACTCTTTTGCATTTATCATTAACGGGAATGATATTAGCAGATTTGGTCAGTCTGTCGACGATGACCCAAATCGAATCAAATTCAGATGATGACCTTTGCAATAGCTAGACGTTTACTAATGTATGAGGCGGTGTCTGCCTTCATAATTGCCATCAGTACAACTTCTTCAGACAAAGATACTTTTAGTCAAAAATGACATACATATAATACTTATACTTACAAATTCCAACATAACTATATCTCGCAATCCTCTATTTTTAGGCAACCACGAGTGGCCTTTTATAAATTTAACGCCATCGGCTTCTCAATCTTAATGATTCATATTAGTCGTAAATCCCTTTTTATTATCTATATTATCCTTTTTACAAACATTGTTTATTTTTATATCGTTTGCCAATTTATTTTGCACCTTCATTATTAAGGAACATGTCCTAACTGGTTCTTTATCTTTTCTACATAATGCGTCGGTATCTATATTCACTTCTCATGATGATATAATTATCATGTCCACAATTCACTTAGATATTCTTTCTACATTATGCGTCAGTAATTACGCTTACCTTCCTGATGAAATAAATATCACAACCGTATTTATTCAAAATTCCTTCTTCATATCTTCTATGTTTTAGTTTCGTCTTTACTATCATTTTTATCCGTTTTACTCAATCTGACGTCTAAAGCGTCAATAATTATTACAACTAATTAAATAATAAACATTTAATTTTTATGAACATAACGTAAAAATTTTAATTTTCTTAGTTCGACCAATTATAAAAATGTTCAAAAATAAATTTGAATTTAATTAACAAGATTTTCGTTGATTTATTGAAAATAATTATTAAGATTCGTAAATGTTCGAAAAATCTTTGGTTATACTTTGGTCAAAATTTTCTTAGTTGAAAAGCAAAAATTGTCGTTTAAAATTTTAAGTCATGGTTTAAATGGTTTTACTCAATCCTTCTTAAGTTATCTTGAGGTATACACAAACATTTACCCCTAAACAGAAGTTTAGTTAAAGGTTTATGTATAAGGGAATAATCCCTTTAAAAATCCTTTGTTAAAACATTTGTCAAAACATATTTCCATTTCTTTTTGGTAAAATCCAAAGTCTTAAAAGGGCTCTTAATTTTTGAAGAGTCTATATGCATACATCTTACCATTATTAATCCAACGGTCATTTTATGTAAAGGATTAAGTCTTAAGTCATATGTTAAATATTTAAGGTACATGTTTTCATTGTTCGGCCAATTCAGAGCAATCTATAAATAATTATTAACTTCATTCTTATTCTTATAAATAAACAAATAGTCCTTAATGATCACAAGCATGAATTTATCAAATTACAGCCTACACACGTGATTCACCAAATTTATGAATGCTACATGTGTATTAGTCAATCCAAACGACATCACGGGAAACTCATAATGTTCATTACAAGTACCGGATGTAGTGATTGGAATACATAATCTTCTTTGCGGACGCGAAGTTGATAATAACCAAGCCGTGGATCAAATCTTTAAAACATACGCTAGAACCTTGTAAATGATCGAACAATCTTCCATTTCGAGTTATGGATATCGTTTTCGATTGTCAATTTACTCAGTTCACAGTAATCTATAAATATAAGGAATGATAACACCATAGCTCTTCATGATGACAGGCTTGGTAGAATAAAATCTTTCTCCGACAACTCTCTCAGTTGTACGGTAATTCCTTAAATTCAGATGGTGCTGACGTACAGTGCACAAGCCACAAGTGCAGCACCGGAAACATAATCAATGCCAATTTCAACTTGCCTTAATGGCCAAAGTCTAGGTAATTTATTAACAAATACCTCCTATAGTTTAGATAACATAAACATCTTTTAATAAATTCATATTAAGTTCTTCTAGATTACAATATCTATGACTAATTCACAACCATTCATGGTAAAAATTTTAAGTCTAAATGCAGGATATGGACATCCATCAAGGATTATTTAGATCACTTTTGATAATCAACATCTTATCATTTAGGGGCATTCTACTCGAGTCCCCATCAATTAAGACAATGTCGTCATGTCATAATCAATCAATCCATTCTACTGGCACTATCAACTTTCCAGTTTCATTGCCGTCGATAAGATGTGAACTTCTCAAAAGACTAATAATAATTCATAATCCTTCACAAATTCAAGGATATCTGGCGACACAACTACCATCTAAAGAGTAAGGTCAACGCATAATCTACGCGAGAGAATTTCAAATCAGACACAGATGAAAACATTTAGCAAATATGAATATATCCCATGTTTTCATAATTTGAGTACGCATTCGAAAGCTCCTCGGATCGTTACCCAGGTCATTCATGTTAAATCAAATCATAAGAAATGATAGGAACGTCGATACATCCAGTCGGGTATCAACACTCGGTAATCAGGTACTTTTCCTAAGAATCTCACTACGGGAGAATTGGACAAGAAAGAATTGTCAATTGTCAAATAAGACAATTTCCACAGATGAGTAAATTCGGCTCAGAAGAATAGATGCTACAGGCACATATGTAGGTGTCCCTAACATTATGTCCTTATTTTTCACTTCTTGCAGATCTCATTAAAATTTAATCTTCTACAACCTTTAAAGAGAATGTAGTGTTTATTCATTTGTTTTATGGTGACTACTAATCAGTCTTGCATAGTCCATTCCAAATTGTATGTAGGCGCGCAACTATATATAATTTCAAGATTAACGATGCAATACTCAGTTCGTCAAAATTTTATCATCATGTTTATAATAAAAACATTTTCGTACTTAATTCTTAAATAAGAATCAAAAATAAATTTACAAAAATTTTCTTCGTTATGAAAACAATTAAGTTTCCAAAGCTTTTCATAAACAACTTCATTTTGATATCTATCACTTATAAATCTCACTTGGAATAATCCTTACTGTGATGAAAATCCAATTTTTTCTCAAGGGATACTGTTTTAACTTATAAAAACAATGAGTGATCTGCAAAAGAGTGATGGAAAGTTGTTCACTAAGAACTAACTACAATATAATAGGAAATGAGCTTAGCCAAATAATCATGAGGTTCATGATCTCGATGGTACTCTAAAAGAATAATTCACAACATAAACTCAATTCGAGATGAGTACTTGTTCAATGGTTGCATCACTAATGCGAGCATTAGGAAGAAGCAAGAAAAGATAGATAGCATCGATACATGTAGAATTTAGCAATCAAAGGTAGTCTTTTCATTAATCACAAACAAGTCAAATTGTACCGTAACACATTACGTGTCACTATGTCATACAATTTCCAAAACTCATCCTACCAACTGATATCTCAGTTAAGTTAGGGATTTTAAAAGATACCACAATGAATACTAATCTACAGGAGTCATTAGGTGTTCCACATGTCCCAGAAGATCCATCGGTCTCAATTCAGAAGAAGATTTCTTCAATTTATTTCTTGGACACTGGGCATCCTCGTTAGTGGACAATGGCCTAGGAACAACCATTAACACAAACCTACAATCAATTAAAATCTTATAATTTAATCACAAAACTTAACGACTTCCTCTTAACAATCTCATATTCCATATGGGTTAAATTTTACTTTATTCAAGTTTCAACCAATTTTATACTCAATTCGATATCCTACCTCATTCTCCAATACTTTCAACCTTATTCTTACACCTTAAAAGGGCAATATAAACTCGATATGAATCAACACTTAATTTCCAATCCTATAGCTCTTACAACAACAATTATCAAATGAGTCATTAGTATGAAATGACTTGATCATTCAACTAGACTTCTTGGAAAGGTATTAGTGGCATGAGGCTTTTGGGTACTGGTTCCAATGACAGCCTCAAGTGCAACATTCACCCTTTCGATTTCAATTTAAGAATTGGATGACAACGAATCAGATGACATGTTTCTAGGTGATAACGTTTTGTCAAACTCCACTCTATAAGGAAAGATCGTCATGACATCGATATCAGTCTTAATCTCGCCAATTCTTCTTCAATATCACAATCAACTAATATCTACATTTCTACGAATATCAACCATTTGTTGGGATCATAAATATCCACAACTTGGTTTAGATCTAGGATAGCTAGAATTCCTACGAGAATAGCTTCGATTAATTTACAAGGGGATTTAGGGTTACTTGTGACAATCTACGTCGTATAAATACCTCGTATAAAAATCAAAATAATCATCAAACAATCATGTAATAAAATTACATCTTATATATATAATCCAAGTTATATATATTAAAATAACACTTCTCAGTCTTGGCCTTGTCGGTAACTCGGGAATTCTTCGGCACCGTTATAGTCAAAAGATTTTTAGATATTTTTAGAAAATGTTTATAGTTAAAAGATTTTGAAAAGTTTTATTCAAAACCTTAGTTTTAAAAATCTTTCGTTCTCTATAACGAGAGCTCTGATACCAAACTGTAACACCCCCAAAATTTATACAACTCAGTACAGCGGAAGACTAGTTGGTGTTACGGGATAGCACATTACTCACATCATAGACAACGCATAAAAATCGCGTCGTTTAATAACAAATCATTTCCATTCATAAATATCAAAGTTACATCGGTCCCAAGTCATTACATTTCATACAAGTTTTACAAAGTATTTGAATGGAAAATATTGTTTAAGTGCGGGCCATGAATTCTTGTCGTCTTCCCGAGAATTACCTTCAAGTACCTGAGATAAGACATGTTTAAAAGAAAAGGTCAGCGATAACGCCGAGCGAATTCATTGAGTTTAATAAATTCCATCAATATAACTTTGGTATAAAATTAGTACCAAAAATCACTTCGTACAAATCATTGTAATAGGCCGTAAAATAGCCAAAATCGTTTTATACAAATCTTTGTAATAGGCCATAAAATAGCCAAAGTCATTTTATATAAATTCTTATCGAAAATCATAATATAGGCATTTGCCTTATAAATTATTATACGAGCCAATGTCGTAAAAACATCATACAATACGTCTTATGACGTTGTATAAAATCAAATAAAAACCGTTATATGAATATGGTTATGAAAACCAAAACACAATCATAATATCATTAGTATGACCCTGTATTGCTAGTCAGGCAATACATCGTAATTCGAAGCGTCTAGTAGTATTTCGTTAGTTTTTGGAGTATTACAAGCCGCATGACATTGTTACCTTACTAAACCAACAACGGGTAGCTAACCCGATACCAATTTTGCCCATCTAAAGTAGCGTGTCGTCACAAAGGTCACGCTATTGGAAATCTTCTCATACATAAATTCGCTTACCAATCAATGTGGCACGACGGTGATCAACCGTCAAGGCGCGAACTGGGGTGATCGTCCCCAAATAGTTCTATTAAATGCATAAGCGTCTACCAACTCCCGGTAGTTCACAATTCATGCTAATGGGACTTTTAGTGACATAACCTAACATTAATAATCCATTTTATTTCATCTATCGGGTCCATTCATCATTTATCGGGTCATACAATCGGGTCATTCAATCATTCGGGTCCAAAATCAATAAACAAACAATCGGGACAAATGGTGTCCTATTTTATAAAACTAACATGTTATCTCCCTCGCGGGTTTATAAAACATTTATAAAAACATTTAAAAGAGTGCGAGGCTATGAACTCACGTTGATGTGGGAAGGCGGGTTATCGGCAATTCGGACGTACGGTACGTGCTTCAATCACGGAAACCTAGACAAATAATACTCGGTCTTAGACGTTTGTCCAATGACTTTATAAAAATAACATCTATGTATACATATTATGATTATATATATATATGATGATCAAGTGGGTTTACATATTCTCGTTTACTCATTTTAAAGTTATGTGTCGATAACTTTTATACTAGTTTTCTCGTTTTACCTATTTACGTGTTTTAGGTCCAATAAACTTATTATAAGTTATTTAACTTGTTTTAATCCATTTTGTACTTATATTATCAGTACATACACTTTCAAGTTGGGCCCAAATGGGTTAAGCCCAATAAGTTCTTTTTATGGGTGTTTATCTTATGTAGTCCAATTATTAACCCAAGTATTAGTCCAATATGTTTACTTAGCTCGTTAATGTCCGTATGCCCTAAAGTTCGGGTTTTATCGGTTTTTACTTGTTATACATGTCTATATATCAGTATATAAGTTTTATAAAGTTTACATTAGACGGGTCCAACCATCTAAGTTTTATTTAACAAAAACGTTAATTTTACGGCAATAGCCGAAAAAGTCGTAAAAATCATATTTATAGTTTTTATTACTTATAAACATTATTTCACCACCATTTATATAATTTATCCATTTGATTAACCTTTTATATATATTTATATAAATAAGTTTTATAAGTTAGTGGGTTTTTATTTTACATTTTATATATTAAAATGTGAGTGCTTATATAATAGTATTATTCTTTAATTTCCAAAAATCTGATTTTTAACTTCATCTTCACCAAAACTGCCATATCTTGAGTTCTAAATGGAGATAGAAGCTCAAATTTTTATCACATAAACTAAATGATATGTGCTATATTTAACTCTTCTATAGCTACTGTTGAATCATCCTTTAAGTATTTTCTAAAAATCGTCCAAAACAGTAACTTCAGATTTATACCCTAAACTTGTTTTGATCATATCTCACTCATTATTTTGATTCCATTGCATGGCCAACTCTCACATGTGTACAAGACATTTAGCTTACTGTAAATGGATCCTACTTCATTATTTCATCAGTTCATAACATGTTTCTTTACTGTTTTATACAGCCATTTAAATTAATCAAGATTTTAACCTTGTTTCATATGTTTTTCACCTTTTTAATCATGTTTATCAACAACAAATCCCCACATAATATTTTTATCATCATATAATCATCATAAATATATACAATAGGAAATAAAATACATGTTCACATAATCAAAATAACAAGAAGTTGGGGAGGACAATCTTTATACCACCAAGTTGATATAGGTTATGATTTTGACATGGTTTTTGATGGAGAAACTTGTAGACAACCATGACCATCTTCAAGACCACCATGCTCCATGAACTCCTTGTGGAAAATCAGCCCCAAGACACCATGAATACTCCTCCTTGGATGTTATAACTTGCACCAATCTTCATCTTTTTGAATGGAGATTAACATATGTTAATTATAACATATGTTTATGGTTAAACTTTGATCAATGGTGGTGTTTTTGGTTAGATATGGGACGGCACATAAGGAGGAGGAAGAGAGAAATTTAGCTAGTTTTGCATGTTGTGAATGAGGAAATGGTTTTAGGGTAGTGGTTTTGTGGTTAAGTGGAAAGCTTAACTTTCAAATGAAGCTAAGTAGGACAAGTGTTATCTTAGCTAGCAAAAATGTGGTGTGGTGGTGTAGTTTGGGCCGGTTTTGAAGTGGGGTGGGACAAGTGTCCCACTTGTCTCATCCCATTTATTTACGGGTACTCCTCGATTCTAGTTTCCTCGATTTGCGTGCCCTCGGGTCGTTTTACGAAAAACGTTTTTATAAATTATGAATCAACGTCACAAAACGAATCCAATAAAAATTGTTTCATCAAAAACGGAGTTCGAAAACGTAAATACGTAATCCTAAGGTTTCCGGTTTAGTCGTAAAGGACGTTAAAATAAAATCGTAAGTCCTAATCTCTTCTCGTAAATTTTTGAGTTTATGAACCAACTCAAATTTAAAACTCTAAAATAATATTCATGGACAAATTTATTTTCTGAAATGTCGGACTGTCACCAAAGACGGTGTATGTAAACGTAAGCACGTAGCGTTGAATCCTCCGGTTTAGACGTAGTTGATGCTACTTCAAGACGTAAATCCAAATTTCTTCCCAAAAATATGTGAGTTCATATTGTAAATTGTTTTTAAATAATACTGAGAATAAAATATCAATCATAAATTGACGGATTGTCACAGTATTTACGTAACGACAACATTTAAAACACGAACATAAATAATCACAAACGAGTAACTAAATAACGAGACACGGAAAAAGGTACGGGAACCCCATTTGGGGTCCCTACCCTCGGCCAAACAAGGGCAATGGGCCAAGCCCATTGTCAAATTTACTATACTCAAAAATAACTTACAGAAGATTTTTAAGAAAAACCTAAAAACCCTCCTTCCTCCTTGTTCTTTGTGCCGCCACCAATAAATCACCATACAAGGTGATTTGTTGATCTTTGATCTTGAAGAATTAGTGATTGATCGTGTTTGTTCTTCGTTCTCTTGATCCACGAATTCGGTAAAACCTTTTTAAACCTTTTCTTTTAATTTAATCTTTTTATTAATTATGAACATGTGATGTTTTTATAAAAACATAATAATTAATCATAGATCTAACATGTTTTGGTGATTAATTAAATCAAAGGGTCGTTTTAAGGGGTGTTTTGTTTTGGCCGCAGGCTGCAACAGACCCCAAGGGGGTTTCAGTTTGCCACCAAGACCATATGGTCTTGGTTGGTGCGTGTGGGTCCCACGACAGCAAGGGGAAACACGGGGTACCCCGAGTTGGTTCGGGGTACGGTGTGGATTCATGTCCGGTTCATGTTTTCTAGCCTAGATCCGGTTCATGGTTTATGTTAGTTTTTTTTTATGTTATGAACTTATGTTAAAATTAAATTAATAAAAGATGTGATTAATTTAATAACATGACTTAGGTTATTTAATTATTAATGAACATGAAATTATTTTAACCTAAGTATTTATATATTTAAGACTTATGATTAATTAATTATTTTAAAACCATGGATATAATTAATTAATTAACATGACTTAGGTTATATTATTAATGTATAATAATACATATTTTAACCTAAGTATTTAACTTACTTAATTAAAAACATGTTATACTTTAATTAAATATTATAACCTATAGTTTAATTAAATTACATGAAATAATTATTAAACTATACATTATACCATATGACTTAGAAAATAATCATAATAAACACTTAGGCTTATATACTTAGCTTATTTAACCAGCTTATTTCTAATTATGGAAACTTTCTATTTTTAGAAACTTAATTAAATAAGGCAGCTAATCTATTTATGGAAACCAGCTATTTTTAGAAACTTATTCATTTAAGGCAGCTAATCTATTTATGGAATCTTATTTAATTAAGGCAGTAAATCTATTTATGGAAACTTTCTATTTTTAGAAACTTATCTATTATAAGCAGTAAATCAATTTTTGGAAACTTTCTATTTTTAGAAACTTTCTATTTTTGGAAACTTTCTATTTTTGGCAACTTTCTATTTTTGGTAACTTTCTATGTTTGGAAACTTTCTATTTTTGGAAACTTTCTATTTTTGGAAACTTTGTATTTTAGGACACCTGCTATTTTTGGAAAGTTACTTATTATTACACAGTAAGTATATAACACATGAAATACCAGAAATACTTAATCAGATTAAACAGAATATAAGATTTAATACAGTTTAAGGCTTTAAACAGTAAAACATAGTAAGAACACATAAAATAAGCTAAGACATGACATAAAACCAGCTATGTATTTAGTAGCAGATACTTATTCATTTACGTATTTATGTAGCACTAGTGATTCGGAAGTAGGATTCTCGCAGTTCGTCTTTCTCGTTCACTGGACATAAGGTACGGATTCCCGTCCTTTCAGTATGGACATTCTTTCCTTATTAGGATTCCCCGTATGCAGCCAACTGTTTTCCCGTAGTATAAGTTACGTGTTTGATTGCTTATGTTTAATTATGATTACCTATAGCCATATACATGCATGACCAGTTTCACCTAGTTATGGAGGTACCATAACCATAACATTAGAGGCACTGATGTTATGACTTCACCACGGCGGAGTGATTGCTCGTGGCGTCCCTTCAGCTTTTGGCCATTTATTTATATTTATCATGTGGGGCGTATGGGTGCATCCTAGTTACATGTTTTTATTCAGGATTACATGGTGAATGTGGTGTGTGCCTTGCATCCTTCACAAGGAGCTGATCCCTCCTACCCATAAACTAGTATATTAAATTAGAGGCAGCCCCTCTAATTTTCATGATGAGGTCACCCCTCCAATTATTCATGCACGGTGAATTTTCATGACCTATATTGGATAATGGTCAAATATGACAAACATTTTTTATAAGATAAACATAAGACTTTCAAACTATAAAACCAGTTTTATTAAGACTTAACCAGGTTACTCGGGACTTAGTTTTCTTCCGCTGTTATTATGTTATATGCTTATCCTATTCATGCTTTATTGTACATCCGTGCACTGAGCGTATTTGCTCAGCCGTTTTCCTTTTCTATGTTCCCAAAACGGCAGGTACTCAGGGACGCTCGTAGACACTAAGAGTACGTGCATATGGACTGGAAGCTGTCTAGCCTTCTTTACATTATGCATTTCCTTTCTATTGATACTTATGCTTTGGACATTGTTTAGTCCTTTTCTTTATTATACTATGTTTGTGTGTGATGAGCTTTACTTTTGGACTACCGATGTTTGATTCTGGTATTTTCTTTTTTATGGTCAAGTAATGTTTAGACATTTTACCTTGTATGCTTTGATGACACGCCATAATTACTGTGATATTTCCATTTCCAAAATGGGGTGTTACAATTATGGTATCAGAGCCAAGACTTCGACCTGTAGGCTCTCAAATATGACCTGTGATTAGTGGCTAGTCACTACGGTCTTCCTAGAACTGACAGTTGTTTTCATGCATTCATCATTTTTAAGCATACATATACATGTCATTGTTGCAGGGTTTTTGACTAAGTAATGGTTGGTACAGGACTGGCCCTATTTAGTCGTATGTGTTTTATCGAAACTTTTAGATTTGGGACCGACCCATAGGCGTCCCCTCGCAATGTCTTTATTTTGGGTGAACTGACCAGAGGCGTTCACTCTCGAGCATACAAAAGTTTTCATAAAACTGCATCATGCATTCATACACAAAGTTTTCTTACATAAAATTTTTCTCGTGAAATTTTAGTATAATTTTTTTTTCATGTATATATTTATATTTTATGTTTTGAATTGTTTAATCATATGTTTTATGTTATACTGTCAGATGGTTCTCACACGCGAACAGGAGCAGCTCAATGCTGCAATTAAGGCTGCCATGCAAGCCTTGCTTCCTCAACTGAGGAATGACATCCGGGCTGAAGTTCAAACTGCCAACAATCAGCAGCACAATCAGCCACCTCCTCCTTCTCCTCCAGTGACATTAGCAGTATGGCTGGAGAGATTCAACAAGCTCCGCCCTCGAGCTTTTGAGAAGACAGATAGCCCCAGCGATGCTGAAAGCTGGTTGGCTCACATCGAGAAGATTTTCAACGCTATGGGCTGTGACCCCACATACAAGGCGAGGTTGACATGCTATCGGTTCGAAGGCGATGTACTCAACTGGTGGTTAGCATTGATGCAATCTGAAGGTGGTGATGAGTGGGTTGCTGGTTTGACTTGGGCTCAGTTCAAGGACAGGGTGATGGAGCAGTTCTTTCTCAAGGCTGAGCAGGACAAGCTCAAGAGAGAGTACCATGGGATCTGTCAGAGAGCTGGGGAGAATAGCAACGAGTTTATGCAGCGCTTTCTTCGCTTGGCTGGTTTCCTTGGTGCGGCAGCAGGTACTCCTGAAGAGCAGGCACATCACTTCAGATGGGCTCTTCGCACATCGGTCGCAAACAATCTGGTGTGTGCTACGTTCAACACTGTAGCACAAGTGGCCGATGCAGCACGAAAACTGGAGATGCTGCAGGAGAGGGATGAGTTCGGGGAAGCTGAAAGACCCGACAAGAGGTAAACATTCGTATTCAAGCGGTGACCAATCCGTATACTTTCCATATGTAAATTATTCATCTCTTTAACGGTATCTTCCAGGAAGAAAACTAGGGACCGGTCTCAGCGGGCTACTCAGCAACAGCCTCATCAGCCCAAGGGAAACGGTCAGACTAACGACCGTTCTGCTACGGAAGGCGTGGCGGTAATGACAATTACCGTAACAACGCCGGGCACTCCAACAACGGCAGGTCCTAATACTTACGAAATTCCTTATGTTTTATGTTATAACTCATATTCTGACACTTTAGCAAACTTCTACCAGGAACCATGGAAACGGTAGGGACCAGAACCAGAGAGGTTCGCAGCCTAGCCGTCAAGCTATCACTGGTATTCAATCTTACGATTATCTGCTTCATCCTTTGTACCCAACTATCATGTCTTATGTAAACTGTTTTTTTATCAGGTCCTCAGCCAGCCAGAGCACTTGCTGAAGGATACACTCATCCTCTTTGCTCTACGTGCCACCGTAGGCACCCAGGACCATGTCGCCGTAATACTGATGCATGCTTCAAGTGTGGTCTTCCTGGTCATATTATGAAGGATTGCCGTAAGGGCGAGATGGAGGGTACATCGGGACATGCTGATACCAAGCCCCCTCCTACTGCCGGGCGTGTCTACACGACATCTCGAGACCAGGCCAACAAGTCTACATGTACCATCACTGGGATCTTGTATATGTATGGTCGCGTTGCATGTGTTCTTTTCGATACGGGTGCTACTCACTCGGTTATTTCTACTGCTTATGCTAAGAACATTAGGATGCCTCCCTTGCCACTAAAAAATAGGCTTACTATTTCCACGCCTTTGAGGGACTCTGTATTAATCACCCATGTATACAAGAGTCTTCCCCTAGAATTTGATGATAAGGTTCGACCTGTCGACGTACTTCCGCTGGACATGAATGACTTCGACATGATTTTGGGCATGGATTGGCTATCCAAGTATCATGCTACCATAGACTGCCATTCATATCGAGTTATCTTCGGTGATGTCAATGCACCAGAGTACATTCATAATGGGTTCATACCCGGACGATCTGTACAAGTCATATCCACCCTACAAGCGCGTGCAATACTATCACATGGATACGAGGGTTATCTAGCTACAGTTCACGACATGTATGCTGAATCTCCATCGATTCAGGATCAACCAATAGTGTCGGAATTCCAAGACGTGTTTCCAGTAGAACTTCCGGGCATACCACCTGCACGAGAAGTGGAATTCAGTATCGAACTGGTTCCAGGAGCTGAACCAATCTCCAAGGCTCCTTATCGCATGGCCCCCATAGAGCTGAAGGATCAACTGCAAGAACTTCTTAAACGAGGTTTCATTCGACCGAGCGCATCTCCATGGGGCGCACCGGTCTTGTTTATTAAGAAGAAGGACCGCAGTATGCGTCTTTGCATAGACTATCGCGAGTTCAACAAGATTACCATTCGGAATAGGTATCCACTGCCACGCATTGACGATCCGTTTGACCTACTCCAAGGGGCCAAACACTTCTCCAAGATCGATCTTAGGTCCGGCTATCATCAGCTACGGGTCAAGGAGCAGGACATCGCTAAGACTGTCTTTCGTACCCGCTATGGCCACTACGAGTTTGTAGTTATGCCATTTGGCCTGACAAATGCTCCAGCAGTGTTCATGGATTTGATGAACAGAATCTTCCATGAATTTCTGGACAAGTTCGTCATTGTCTTCATCGATGACATTCTGATTTTCTCAAAGTCCAAGGAGGAACACGAAGACCATCTTCGTACAGTACTATAGATTCTTCGCCAGAAGCAGCTGTATGCTAAATTCTCCAAGTGTGAGTTCTGGTTAGACAAGGTGGCATTCTTAGGTCACATTGTATCAGCAGAAGGAATCACTATGGATCCAGCGAAGGTTGAGGCCATTACTAAGTGGCCAAGGCCGACATCAGCGACGGAAGTCCGCAGTTTCTTAGGCTTAGCTGGCTATTACCGTAGGTTCGTGGAGAACTTTTCCTGCCTAGCACTACCATTGACCAAACTGATGCGAAAAGGGGAGAAATTCGTCTGGACTGAAGATCGAGAGAAGAGCTTTGAAGACCTGTAGCAGAAGCTAGTATCTGCACCTATTCTTACTCTACCATCTGGTACGGGTGGATTTCAATCTACAGCGATGCATCGGGGAAGGGACTTGGCTGTGTCCTCATGCAACATGGGAAAGTGATCGCGTACGCTTCACGACAGCTTAAGCCTTATGAAGAAAATTACCCCACGCACGATCTGGAACTTGCTGCAGTCGTGTTTGCATTGAAGATATGGAGACACTACTTATATGGAGAATCATGTGACATTTTCACGGACCACAAGAGCTTGAAGTATATCTTCACTCAGCGTGAATTGAACATGAGGCAGAGGAGATGGTTAGAGCTGTTGAAGGATTATGACATTAATCTACAGTATCATCCCGGAAAGGCAAATGTAGTAGCAGATGCCCTTAGCAGGAAGTCCAGAATGATCAACGACATTAGAATCGAAGAGGAAATCATAAGAGACTTGGAGCGACTAGACATCGAGTACATGGTACGTGGACAACACGGTTACTGGGCTAATCTTAGAATAGAACCCGAGTTACTATCTAAGATCAAGGAAGCTCAGAAGGATGACGGAGAAATCTGGGCGATAGTACATAATTTGGAGAAGCAGACATAATTCAGAGTAGATGCAGATGGTATCGTATGGCAGGGCACTAGACTTTGTGTTCCTGATGACCAAGAACTCTGGGAAGCTTTGTTAGCTGAAGCTCACAGCTCCCCATTCTCGATACATCCTGGTTCGACTAAGATGTACCATGACATCAAACAGTACTTTTGGTGGAGTGGTATGAAACAGGATGTGGCCACTTACGTCTCCAAATGTCTTACCTGCCAGCAGGTTAAGAGAGCATCATCGATCTGGCGGTCTCCTTCAACCGTTAGATATTCCAGAGTGGAAGTGGGACAAAATCACCATGGATTTTGTTACCGGTCTTCCGCCTACCAAAAGGAAGCACGATGAAATTTGGGTTATCGTTGATCGACTTACCAAATCAGCTCATTTCTTACCGATCCGCAAGGAAGATCCGGTAAGTAAACTCGCAGATACGTATAGACGAGAGATCATGAGACTCCACGGTGCACCATCCAGCATCGTCTCAGACAGAGATCCTCGATTCACTTCGCGCTTTTGGAAAAGTCTGCAGAAAGCTTGGGGTACACAACTTAAGCTTAGCACGGCTTTTCATCCTCAAATGGACGGACAGTCGGAGCGAACCATTCAGACATTGGAAGATATGTTGAGGTCATGTGCGTTGGAATGGACGGGTGATTGGGACGAATACATCTGTTTGGTGGAGTTTGCATACAACAACAGCTGGCACGCAAGTATCAAATGTGCTCCATTTGAGATGTTGTATGGCAGAAAGTGTCGCGCCCCAATATGCTGGGATCAGGTTGGCGAGCGAACACTCGAAGGACCGGAAATCATAGAGATGACAAATGAGAAGATCGCAGTAGCTAAGCAGAAGATTCAGGAGGCACGGTCGCGTCAGAAGAGTTACGCCGATAAGCATCGTAGGGATTTACACTTTAACGTAGGAGATAACGTCTTCCTTAAGGTTTCGCCGGCACGTGGTGTTAGACGCTTCAGGATTAAAGGGAAGCTCAGTCCTCGTTTTATCGGACCGTTTGATATCATTGAACGAGTCGGTGAAGTATCTTACCGATTGGCGTTACCTCCGCAGCTTTCGCATGTGCACAATGTGTTTCATGTGTCCTTACTCAGAGGGTACCAGTATCATCCCCTTCACATGGTTCAGTATCCACTGGAACAGATACATGAAGATCTCAGTTTTATAGAAGAACCCGAACGAGTTCTTGACAGACAAGAACGAATCATGAGAAAGAAGACGATTCCATTCGTCAAAATTCTATGGAGGGATCATACCGAGCGGGAAGCCACTTGGGAAACGGAGGATTCTATTCGGGCTTCTTACCCTCATTTCATATTTTGAATTCGGGTATGTTCTTCTTTTCCAGTTTACTTTATCTATAATTCGGGGACGAATTTTCTTTTTAGGGGGGAAGAGTTGTAAAACCCGCATGCTCTTACCATGCATAGTACCCTTAGCATCGTACGTACTAGTTAAAACTTCCCTAATATAGCATGATTATGATTACGTGTTAGGAGTTTACGTATTACGTACGTGTTAGAACACGATAAGTATTTTATATGCACGATCACGTAATAATTATTTAACAATAATTAATCACGAACATGCGATCATGAAATCATGAACGTAATTAAAACACGAACTATTATTAATTACGTATATATATATTTATTACGAGCGTAATTAAATATATTAGATCACGGTATTTATGTAACGAGAACATTTAAAACACGAACATAAATAATCACAAACGAGTAACTAAATAACGAGACACGGAAAAAGGTACGGGAACCCCATGTGGGGTCCCTACCCGCGGCCAAACAAGGGCAATAGGCCAAGCCCATTGTCAAATTTACTAAAGGGGGTTATGTTTATTTTTACTACTCAAAAATAACTTACAGAAGATTTTTAAGAAAAACCTAAAAACCCTCCTTCCTCCTTGTTCTTTGTACCGCCACCCATAAATCACCATACAAGGTGATTTGTTGATCTTTGATCTTGAAGAATTAGTGATTGATCGTGTTTGTTCTTCGTTCTCTTGATCCACGAATTCGGTAAAACCTTTTTAAACCTTTTCTTTTAATTCAATCTTTTTATTAATTATGAACATGTGATGTTTTTATAAAAACATAATAATTAATCATAGATCTAACATGTTTTGGTGATTAATTAAATCAAAGGGTCGTTTTAAGGGGTGTTTTGTTTTGGCCGTAGGCTGCAACCGACCCCAAGGGGGTTTCGGTTTGCCAAGCCGACCACCACCAAGACCATATGGTCTTGGTTGGTGCGTGTGGGTCGCACGACAGCAAGGGGAAACACGGGGTACCCCGAGTTGGTTCGGGGTACGGTGTCGATTCATGTCCGGTTCATGTTTTCTATCCTAGATCCGGTTCATGGTTTATGTTAGTTTTTTTTATGTTATGAACTTATGTTAAAATTAAATTAATAAAAGATGTGATTAATTTAATAACATGACTTAGGTTATTTAATTATTAATGAACATGAAATTATTTTAACCTAAGTATTTATATATTTAAGACTTATGATTAATTAATTATTTTAAAACCATGGATATAATTAATTAATTAACATGACTTAGGTTATATTATTAATATCTAATAATACATATTTTAACCTAAGTATTTAACTTATTTAATTAAAAACATGTTATACTTTAATTAAATATTATAACCTATAGTTTAATTAAATTACATGAAATAATTATTAAACTATACATTATACCATATGACTTAGAAAATAATCATGAAAAACACTTAGGCTTATATACTTAGCTTATTTAACCAGCTTATTTCTAATTATAGAAACTTTCTATTTTTAGAAACTTAATTAAATAAGGCAGCTAATCTATTTATGGAAACCAGCTATTTTTAGAAACTTATTCATTTAAGGCAGCTAATCTATTTATGGAATCTTATTTAATTAAGGAAGTAAATCTATTTATGGAAACTTTCTATTTTTAGAAACTTATCTATTTTAAGAAGTAAATCTATTTTTGGAAACTTTCTATTTTTGGAAACTTTCTATTTTTGGAAACTTTCTATTTTTGGTAACTTTCTATTTTTGGAAACTTTCTATTTTTGGGAACTTTCTATTTTTGGAAACTTTCTGATTTAGGAAACCTGCTATTTTTGGAAAGTTACTTATTATTACACAGTAAGTATAATAACACATGAAATACCAGAAATACTTAATCAGATTAAACAGAATATAAGATTTAATACAGTTTAAGGCTTTAAACAGTAAAACATAGTAAGAACACATAAAATAAGCTAAGACATGACATAAAACTAGCTATGTATTTAGTAGCAGATACTTATTCATGTACGTATTTATGTAGCACTAGTGATTCGGAAGTAGGATTCTCGCAGTTCGTCTTTCTCGTTCACTGGACATAAGGTACGGATTCCCGTCCTTTCAGTATGGACATTCTTTCCTTATTAGGATTCCCCGTATGTAGCCAACTGTTTTCCCGTAGTATAAGTTACGTGTTTGATTGCTTATGTTTAATTATGATTACCTATAGCCATATACATGCATGACCAGTTTCACCTAGTTATGGACGTACCATAACCATAACATTAGAGGCACTGATATTATGACTTCACCACGGCGGAGTGATTGCTCGTGGCGTCCCTTTAGCTTTTGGCCATTTATTTATATTTATCATGTGGGGCGTATGGGTGCATCCTAGGTACATGTTTTTATTCAGGATTACATGGTGAATGTGGTATGTGCCTTGCATCCTTCACAAGGAGCTGATCCCTCCTACCCATAAACCAGTATATTAAATTAGAGGTAGCCCCTCTAATTTGCATGATGAGGTCACCCCTCTAATTATTCATGCACGGTAGATTTTCATGACCTATATTGGCTAATGGTAAAATATGACAAACAGTTTTTATAAGATAAACATAAGACTTTCAAACTATAAAACCAGTTTTATTAATACTTAACCAGGTTACTCGGGACTTAGTTTTCTTCCGCTGTTATTATGTTATATGCTTATCCTATTCATGCTTTATTGTACATCCGTGCACTGAGCGTATTTGCTCAGCCATTTTCCTTTTCTATGTTCCCAAAACGGCAGGTACTCAGGTACGCTCGTAGACACTAAGAGTACGTGCATATGGACTGGAAGCTATCTAGCCTTCTTTACATTATGCATTTCCTTTCTATTGATACTTATGCTTTGGACATTGTTTAGTCCTTTTCTTTATTATACTATGTTTGTGTGTGATGAGATTTACTTTTGGACTACTGATGTTTGATTCCGGTATTTTCTTTTTTATGGTCAAGTAATGTTTAGACATTTTACCTTGTATGCTTTGATGACACGCCATAATTACTGTGATATTTCCATTTCCAAAATTGGGTGTTACAGTCGGAGTCCGTGCAAATTTGTCCTTTAGTGGGGATATGCCGTCTGGGGTAGTTTATACCCTCAAAGGATATTCCTTTGGCGTATGGAATATGCCAAATTCAAATTTCCATTTTCTTTTTAATAAAAATTTTTCTTAAAAATAAAGTTAATTAAAATCTTTTGTCACATTTGATTAAAATGTGAGTTTTAAGAAAATATTAATCCTTGATCACTTAGTTAGGTTAATGACATGTTTGTACATACCTTGAGTGATTCATGCCGAATGCGGTCTTGGAGGAGTCGAGAGAAGTATACAAATGTATTCTTGAGTGATTACGAGTACCTTAACATTTTACATAATGTATTGCGAATTATACGTTTGTCATCAACAAAACACAAAGAGATTATATCGACAAAGCATCGTAATGTTTGCACTAACAAAATGTATGTCCCTACGATGCTTGTTGGCGTAACTCTTCTGACGTGACCGTGCTTCTAGAAGTTTTTGCTTAGCTACTGCGACCCTCTCATTAGTCAGGTCGATGATTTCTGGTCCTTCAAGTGTTCGCTGACCAACCTGATCCCTGCAGATTGGGGCGCGCCACTTTCTGCCATACAACATCTCGAACGGAGCACACTTAATACTTACGTGCCAACTGTTGTTGTATGCAAACTCCACCAAACATATATAATCGTCCCAATCACCCGTCCATTCCAACGCACATGACCTCAACATGTTTTCCAATGTCTGAATCATTCGCTCTGACTGCCCGTCTGTTTGAGGATGAAAGGCCATGCTAAGCTTAAGTTGTGTACCCCAAGCTTTCTGCAGACTTTTCCAAAATCGCGAAGTGAATCGAGGATCTCTGTCTGAGACGATGCTGGATGGAGCACCGTGGAGTCTCATGATCTCCCTTCTATAAGTATCGGCGAGTTTACTGACCGAATCTTCCTTGCAGATCGGTTAGAAATGAGCTGATTTGGTAAGTCGATCTATGACAACCCAAATTGCATCGTGCTTCCTCTTGGTGGGCGGAAGACCAATAACAAAATCCATGGTGATTTTGTCCCATTTCCACTCTGGAATATCTAACGGTTGAAGGAGACGCCATATCGCTGATGCTCGATCTTAACCTGCTGGCAAGTAAGACATTTTGAGACGTAAGTGGCGACATCCTGTTTCATACCCTCCACCAAAAGTACTGTTTGATGTCATGGTACATCTTGGTCGAACCAGGATGTATAGAGAATGGGGAGCTATGAGACTCAGCTAATAATGCTTCCCGGAGTTCTTGATCATCAGGAACACAAAGTCTCGTGCCCTGCCATAAGATACCATCTGCATCTACTCGAAATTTTGTCTGCTTCTCCAATTTCTGAATTATCGCCCAGATTTCTCCATCATCTTGTTGAGCTTCCTTGATCTTAGAGAGTAACTCGGGTTCTACTCTAAGATTAGCCCAGTAACGGTGTTGTCCACGTACCATGATTTCTATGTCTAGTCGCTCCAAGTCTCTTATGATTTTCTCCTCAATCTCAATGCCGTTTATCATTCCAGACTTTCTGCTAAGTACATCTGCTACTACATTCGCCTTGCCAGGAAGATACTACAGATTAATGTCATAATCCTTCAACAGCTCTAACCATCTCTTGTGTCTCATGTTCAATTCACGTTGAGTGAAGATATACTTCAAGCTCTTGTGATCCGTGAAAATATCAAATGATTCTCCATCTAAGTAGTGCCTCCATATCTTCAATGCAAACACGACTGCAGCAAGTTCCATGTCACACCCCACCATGGCGGAACATGGGGCGCGACGTATGGATATCATCACAACATGGCGTGTCTATAGAGACAACTATATGAAATAAGAAATGTCATAAAAATGGTGACACGAAGGTCATGACAATATCTCAACAAATGCAAGGGGTCTAGGTAAGTAAGTAACAGTCCTACTTCTTACCCAAGACAACAAATAACATACCAAAACAAACATATGTGTGCCACAGTATCACTTATTAAAAAGAACAATCAAATAAAAACTAAGAAGGAAACGGGGATTCTCCTTTTATATGCAATCCTAAGCTTCTCCAATCCTAGCCACTTATGTTCTCACGCTTAACCATAGTATCACCTGAAAGAGACACTAAAACACGTCAACATAAAGTTGGTGAGAGTAATAGGTTTAGACTCCATAAAACAGTTATAAGCTGTGAATATCAAACATCAACACAAAACATATGGACAATGTGTTACAATAATGTATTAACAACTAGGCATTCAAGTTTAATTAATCAATACAATTCCAAGGCATCACGCCTTACCATCAACCACAATTACCAAGGCATCACGCCTTACAAAACTCTATAATTTCCAAGGCATCACGCCTTACCAAACAATATGGTACCATAGGCGCCCATACACCTATGTACCCCTCCGATCCAAACCATACACAAACAAGAACCACATAGCAGTTAAACACATACTGTACACACAAGTCCAATCTCAAATCACAAAAAAAACATACACAACTTCAATTTATAAATAAATCCACACAGTGTCTCTTCCATCCCATCTGGAAGTCAAAAACAATAATAAACATGGGACTATGAACACTCACCTGATAGCTCCTTCACAAGTCCTTGCACTAGCAACAAACTAACAAACCAAAAACACGAAATCAATATACGAACCAATCACTAAGATGGCTCATTAACCTATGATGGACATCTAGCCTATTCCCACATATTTACCTCATTGATAAGCTCTAATTACCCCATTACCCTTCCTTAACAAGTCCTTAACTTGGTTAAGTTTAATAACTAACCCGTTCGTATTTTACCCAAAACAGTCCCAGTTTTTAGGTCTCAAAACTTTAGGTCAAACGCCCACTTAAACATACCCATGGTTTCTGTAAAAGGAATATTCATACCCTTACATATGTTGGCTAACACCTCCCACTTGCCCTAAACTTAAAGCTACTGTTAAGGCCCCGATTATACATATATCTACTTTTGTCATTCCAGATTTCCTGATTTTAAACGTACTAAAAGTTTGTTACCATTAAGGGGTCTTACCCTAAACCACCATCTTAGCCCAAGTGCAGATATTAACTATAATATATAAACCATCTCTCACGTCCGTGAGAAGATCCCAATGCAACCCTAAGCACCCAAACAACCCAAAACTTAAAAAGAAAACAGGCTGAATTCAAAACTGTTTTGACCTCCGACTGTTGTAACCTGTTTTTGACCCACTTCCCGACCTCCAATTTAGTTCTCGTTTCTTTCATTGGAAAGCCACTTCAAATATCTTTCCAGGGGTACTTGGATCGTAAAATAAGAGTTTATAGACCGCCGATATGATCAAAACAATTGACTCAAAATCTGCCCAGTTTTTAAAAACGGGTTTTAAACAAATTGAACTAATTAATTACCCATAACCCCATCTAATACAAGACCTAGGTTATATGATCATCATAATATGATTATAACATCATTAATTTAATGATTTTATATAAACCCTAACCCTAATCCATCATAAGAATGAATAATTTAAACATAAAACAATTCAATCAAAAAGGTTTAAGAAGGTTTACCTTTAATTAAATGGAGAATGAAAAAAAAATACAGAAAGCCCAAAAAAAACACCTCTGCCGTCGACTTAAAGTTCCAGGAGAAAAAATATAATGTTTGTTTTTTAGTTATAACTTTAAATAGGGTATGGGTGAACCCAAGTCCAGCCCATAGCCCAAAACACTTTCCTTTTTTTCTTGTTTATTCGGCCTATAACCGCCCCTAATATACATATTTTATTTTTTTTCTTTGTTTATTGTTAAATAATATGCTACTAATATTACCTTAATTTGTCTTAATTTATTACAGCTCCTAAAGCTTCCAAAACCCCAAAACCGTAAAACTAGTCAATTTTACGCGTTTTATCGTAAAAGGCGTAAAATATACACTTTAAAAAAAATCTCAAATTTTTAAATAAACTTTATAACTAAGTCCTAAATGACTTAAAACCATCCCGAAAAATATTCATATGACTAATTACCTTATCCGAGACCTCTAAATGCTAAACCGTAAATCCTAAAAAAATACACTATTACTATAATACTTATACGTATACGTAACCACCAAAATATCACCATTTCATTTCATAGTCACTAATTCTGATCTCATGAACATGAATTAACCGTTCCTCGATTTACTTATGAGTACTCTATACTCATAAACGATAATCACACCAACCTCGTTCACACAACATAAACACGTAAGCACAAAAATCAAGTAGTCACACATAAAATAACCTAAAAGTAAGAACAAGTGACGAACCTCAAAACCACGGTTGTCACATCACTCCCTCCTAATAGAAATCTCGTCCCGAGATTTACTCCTTAGGATCGTCATTAACGAACAGCTGAAGATACTTACTCCTCATAAACTCTTCCCGTTCCCACGTGAACTCCGGTCCACGTTTAGAATTCCACCTAACCTTAACTAACGGTATCTTACTTCTTTTCAAGGTTTTAACTTCACGGTCCATAATCTCTATCGGCTCTTCAATAAAACGAAGGCTCGCATCTATACTAATATCGTCCACCGACACTTGCAAGTCAGTTCTTGCTAAGCATTTCCTCAAGTTTGAGACATGAAACACATCATGTACACTACTTAACTCTTCCGGTAATCTCAACCTGTATGCCACTAGCCCAATCCTTTCAAGGATTTCAAATGGACCCACAAATCTAGGCGCTAACTTCCCTTTCTTCCCGAACCGCATCACCCCTTTCCATGGTGAAACCTTTAGCATCACCTTGTCCCCAACCCCAAATTCCAACGGCTTACGCCTCTTGTCCGCATAGCTCTTTTGTCGATCTCTAGCCGCCTTTAATTTTTCCTTAAGCACGGTAATCGCATCCGTAGTCTCCTGTACCATCTCCGGTCCAATTAGTTGACTACTTCCTACTTCAGCCCATAACAGCGGTGACCTACACTTCCTACCATAGAGTGCCTCAAATGGTGCACACTCTATACTAGCATGGTAGCTATTATTGTACGAGAATTCTGCCAACGCCAGATGATTCTCCCAACTTCCTCCAAAGTCTATCACACACGCTCTTAACATGTCCTCTAGTGTTTGTATAGTCCTCTCACTCTGTCCATCCGTCTGCGGATGATAAGCTGTGCTCATATCCAGCCTCGTACCCAAGGCCTTCTGCAATAGCCCCCAAAATCTAGACGTAAACCTGCTATCTCTATCTGATATGATCGACACCGGTACTCCATGTTTTGCCACCACATGTTCCAAGTATTTCTTGGCAAACCTTTCCATCTTATCATCCTCCTTCATTGCCACAAAATGGGCAGACTTAGTCAGTCTGTCCACTATTACCCAAATCATATCATTTCCACTGTTAGACCTTGGCAGTTTTGTAATGAAGTCCATGGCAATATTCTCCCACTTCCATTTAGGAACCTCTGGTTGTTGCAGTAACCCTGACGGTCTTTGATGTTCAGCCTTCACCTTGGAGCAAGTCAAACATTCACTAACGTACAAAGCTACATCCTTCTTCATTCTTGGCCACCAATACATATCTCTCATGTCCCGATACATCTTATCAGCTCCTGGGTGTATCGAATACCTCGACGTATGAGCTTCATCCAATATCACCTTCCTTGTATCGCCAAACAACGGAACCCAGATTCTATCCAAGTAATACTTGCAACCATCTCCTCTTTCTTCCATGTATTGATCCATAGTATGTAGATTTTCTTCAACCAGCCTTTCTTCCTTTACGGCCTCTACTTGTGCTGCCCGAATTCTATCCTTAAGAGTTGTCTGAATTGTTATGCTCATTGCCCTTACTCTCTTTGGTTTTAGCCTCTCCTTCCTACTTAGCGCATCCGCCACCACATTAGCCTTCCCAGGGTGATACTTAATCTCACAGTCATAATCACAAAATAACTCCAACCATCGTCTCTGCATCATGTTCAAATCTTTCTGATCAAAGATGTGCTGCAAACTTTTGTGGTCCGTAAAGATCACGCTTTTCGTCCCATACAAGTAATGTCTCCATATCTTGAGAGCAAAGACTACAGCTCCTAGTTCCAAGTCGTGTGTGGTGTAATTCTTCTCATGGGCTTTCAATTGTCGTGATGCATAAGCTATGACCTTGTCTCGCTGCATAAGAACACATCCCAAACCCTGGTTGGACGCATCACAGTAAACCACAAAATCTTCCACCCCTTCTGGTAAAGACAAGATAGGTGCATTACACAACCTATCCTTTAGTGTCTGAAACGCATGTTCTTGCTCTTCGCCTCATTCATACTTCTGATTCTTTTGGGTCAACAGTGTCAAAGGCTTTGATACTCTAGAGAAATTCTCTATAAATCTCCTTTAATATCCTGCCAAGCCTAAGAATGACCTTATTTCTGACGGTGTAGTAGGTGCCTTCCAATCCTTTACTGCTTCAATCTTCTTTGGGTCTACATGTATGCCATCATTATCGATTACATGCCCCAGAAATTGTATCTCTTGCAGCCAAAATTCACACTTGGAGAACTTCCCATAAAGTTTCTCCTTCCTGAGCAGCTCCAATACCGATCTCAAATGTTGGTTATGCTCCTCCTCCGTCTTAGAGTAGATAAGTATGTCATCAATGAAGACTATGACAAATTTGTCTAGATATGGCTTGCACACTCGGTTCATTAGATCCATGAACACTGCTGGCGCGTTTGTCAATCCAAATGGCATAACGGTGAATTCAAAGTGTCCATACCTTGTTTTGAACGCGGTCTTTTGTATGTCCTCCTCACAGACCCTTAGTTGGTGATAACCGGACCTAAGGTCAATTTTTGAGAAGTACATTGCTCCTTGCAGCTGATCAAATAAATCGTCAATCCTTGGGAGAGGATAATGGTTCTTAATGGTCAGCTTGTTCAACTCCTGATAATCAATACACATCCGGAATGATCCATCCTTCTTCTTAACAAATAGCACCGACGCTCCCCATGGAGAAGAACTTGGTCGAATGAAACCCTTATCCTGCAATTCCTTGAGTTGCTCGGCTAATTCTTGCATCTCTGACGGTGCTAGACGACACGGTGACTTCGCTACGGGTGTTGCCCCGGGTACTAAGTCAATCTTAAACTCTACTTGTCTCACCGGTGGTAACCCCATCAAGTCATCGGGGAATACATCGACGAACTCTCTCACTAATCGAATCTTATTGATTTGTGGCTCATCATCCTTGGCATTCATAAGGGACCTGGTCTTCTTCTCATTCCTTTCTCCGTACACGTATAATACCTTCATATCACCTATGGGTATCTTAACAATCTTTTCATGACACATTAGCTCAGCCCTATGCTTCGATAACCAATCCATCCCAATGATTACATCGAAGCTCCCATGTCCTAGAGGGATTAAATCTATGGTGAACTTAAATTCTCCCAACTCTAATTTGCAGTTCAAAAATATCTCATCTACTTCTTCTTGCTTACCACTAGCTATTTCAATCACATATCCTGGTTTCGCTACACTAGGGTTCATATCTAACAAAGGCACGAATTGAGAAGACACAAAACTATAATCTGCCCCAGAGTCAAAAAGAATCGTAGCGAGGTGATTGTTAACAGAAAACGTACCCGTCACCACATTTGGGCCCTACCGCTTCTACTGCATTTGCAAGGTAAACCGTGCCTCCATTCCGATTTCCCTTATTCCGATTTCCCTCATTCCGGTTACAGTTTCGATTCCCAGTGTTTCCATTGTTGCGGTTAGCACTGTTCTGGTTTCCACCGCCTTGGTTTCCTCGATTTCCTTCCAAAGCTAGCTGACCTCTGCCCTGGTTGGTTGCTCCAACCAATCTAGGACACTCCCTCTGGAAATGGCCGGGTTGTCCACACTCAAAACAATTTCCCCTGGTGACATTCATCCTCACAGACTGGACTGGGGTTGCGTTCCTGGTAAGTGCGTCACAGTTCCTAGCAATGTGACCCGGTTTCTGGCAATTGTAGCATGTCTGGCATGGTGTACCTTTTGGATGAAACCTAGAGCAGGTTCGGCAGGCAGCATTGTTGTTGTTCAGATTTCCAGAACCTTGGGGTACTCTCATGGCAAAATTTCTTCCATCCTTCGCCTTCTTAGCATTCTTCCAGTTGGTGTCAGGCGACTTCGCGGCTTCTGGCTCCTTTCTTTTATCCCCCGCCTTTACCAAGATTCCACTAGATACCGCCTCCTCAGTAAGTATTCCTGCCGTTAGTATGGCCTGTTGTATTGTGTTAGGCTGAGTAGCCTTAATCATTCCCCTGATCTGAGGAGGTAATCCAGCAATGTACCGCTTAATCGTGTTCGCCTCAGGGGTAACCAAATGGGGAACCAACTTTGCCAATTCATGGAAGCGATCTGTGTAATCTGCATGAGCCGCTCCAACCATAGCATGTCCCCAAAACTCATTTTCCAGCTTCTCCATCTCATTGCTTGGACAAAACTCCGTAGTCATAAGAGCTTTAAAATCGGCCCAAGCCATAGCATTTGCAGCAACTCTTCCCCTTGCTTGAACTTGGGTGTTCCACCAAGTTAAAGCCTTCCCTACCAGTGAACCCGTTACATACATGACCCTTTGATTGGGTAAACAACCACTCATCTGAATCACATTTTCCATCTTCTCAAGCCATTGGGTAAGTACTACCGCGCCGCCCTTCCAATCATACTCTCTTGCACCACAAGAAGTGAATGCCTTATAGCTACAACCATTGTTTCCACCTCCTCCTTGACCATTGTTGTTATTATTGTTGTTCATGTTGTTAGTCACCTGTTGAACAATGGTTGGTATTATGTTGGCCATTTGAGCAGCAATCAAAGTAGCCAAGTCAGGTTTTCCATCACCACCACTTCCACCAGCACCTTTTCGCGTGTTCACCATGCTGATAGTAAAAACATGACACCGGTTAACAACTACCAGAATACTCCATATAGTATACTTACCACCATACATACGCCTAATCATAATCATACATACTACCAACATATGCTATACAAGCATGTATCAATTCTCTTTCATGCAATCATACTTGAAAGTCTAGTGGTGTTGTGGCACATATATAATTATGTAGGCCTCCATAATTATACATGTTCCCTTTCACCAATGTACTCCCTTCTATGATGACACTTATAAGAAATTAATACTACACATAACACATAATCCATCAACTCACAAGCACATAAACACACAAAATAAAATCCAAAACTCCATTTATTAAAATAACATAGTCAAAACTTGAAACATCACAAATCCATGGTCTAGCTAAACTAGCGTAGACATAATCCAAACGAAAACATAAATAATTTTAAGGCATGTCGTCCATAAGAGTCGGAAAATTTAAAACAAATAACTATTGGATGCAGTGGATTCGGTATCGGATTCGGTATCGCTTACTTCTCCTTTATTATTGTTATCCCATGAATAAACTGGTTTAGTCTTGACAGTCCTCAATAGTACCTCCTTATTCCCTTCCTTAGATGTTATTGTTAGGACTGTCTTATATACCCACGCCCGGTTCACTTTTACCCTAGACATGTGTTCTATCGCCTCGCATGGATACCACGCCTCTGGAATTTTCCTTCTATAGTTTGCACGTACGTTGCATCTTAACCTCCTAATTCCAGTGACTTGCACCACTATTTGTCTCTCAGAAGGCATGACTTAAACATTAAAAGAAAATATCACTCATCAGATACATAGTATAACATAACAAAAGACAGATGCTATCATGCATTAAATCATAAATCATAACATACATTTTCTAGCAAAGTACAAAGATGACTAGCGTGGACGATGGTAGTTAAACCCGCACTAGTCAAAACCCGAAAGGAAAATATTATGTGGTCAAGTATGAACCATATTAGTTCCTAACTTAACAACATCGCAAAATAACATTCAAACACATAAATTATTATAAAATGCACACATACTCCTATGACGCCTATATGTAGGGACCCTTAAGCTATAGACTAGGCTACGCGACTAGGCAACCTAATTCTCTATAACCATTGTCTCTGATTACCATTCTGTCACACCCCACCATGGCGAAACATGGGGCGCGACGTATGGATATCATCACAACATGGCGTGTCTATAGAGACAACTATATGAAATAAGAAATGTCATAAAAATGGTGACACGAAGGTCATGACAATATCTCAACAAATGCAAGGGGTCTAGGTAAGTAAGTAACAGTCCTACTTCTTACCCAAGACAACAAATAACATACCAAAACAAACATATGTGTGCCACAGTATCACTTATTAAAAAGAACAATCAAATAAAAACTAAGAAGGAAACGGGGATTCTCCTTCTATATGCAATCCTAAGCTTCTCCAATCCTAGCCACTTATGTTTTCACGCTTAACCATAGTATCACCTGAAAGAGACACTAAAACACGTCAACATAAAGTTGGTGAGAGTCATAGGTTTAGACTCCAACGCTAAAACAGTTATAAGCTGTGAATATCAAACATCAACACAAAACATATGGACAATGTGTTACAATAATGTATTAACAACTAGGCATTCAAGTTTAATTAATCAATACAATTCCAAGGCATCACGCCTTACCATCAACCACAATTACCAAGGCATCACGCCTTACAAAACTCTATAATTTCCAAGGCATCACGCCTTACCAAACACTATGGTATCATAGGCGCCCATACACCTATGTACCCCTCCGATCCAAACCATACACAAACAAGAACCACATAGCAGTTAAACACATACTGTACACACAAGTCCAATCTCAAATCACAAAAAAACATACACAGCTTCAATTTATAAATAAATCCACACAGTGTCTCTTCCATCCCATCTGGAAGTCAAAAACAATAATAAACATGGGACTATGAACACTCACCTGATAGCTCCTTCACAAGTCCTTGCACTAGCAACAAACTAACAAACCAAAAACACGAAATCAATATACGAACCAATCACTAAGATGGCTCATTAACCTATGATGGACATCTAGCCTATTCCCACATATTTAACTCATTGATAAGCTCTAATTACCCCATTACTCTTCCTTAACAAGTCCTTAACTTGGTTGAGTTTAATAACTAACCCGTTCGTATTTTACCCAAAACAGTCCTAGTTTTTAGGTCTCATAACTTTAGGTCAAACGCCCACTTAAACATACCCATGGTTTCTGTAAAAGGAATATTCATACCCTTACGTATGTTGGCTAACACCTCCCACTTTCCCTAACCTTAAATCTACTGTTAAGACCCCCATATACATATATCTACTTTTGTCATTCCAGATTTCCTGATTTTAAACGTACTAAAAGTTTATTACCATTAAGGGGTCTTACCCTAAACCACCACCTTAGCCCAAGTGCAGATATTAACTACAATATATAAACCATCTGTCACGTCCGTGAGAAGATCCCACTGCAACCCTAAGCACCCCAAATAAGCCAAAACTTAAAAAGAAAACAGGCTGAATTCAAAACTGTTTTGACCTCCGACTGTTGTAACCTGTTTTTGACCCACTTCCCGACCTCCAATTTAGTTCTCGTTTCTTGCATTGGAAATCCACTTCAAATATCTTTCCAGGGGTAATTGGATCGTAAAATAAGAGTTTATAGAACTCCCGATATGATCAAAACAATTGACACAAAATCTGCCCAGTTTTTAAAAACGGGTTTTAAACAAATTGATCTAATTAATTACCCATAACCCCATCTAATACAAGCCCTAGGTAATATGATCATCATAATATGATTATAACATCATTAATTTACTGATTTTATATAAACCCTAACCCTAATCCATCATAAGAATGAATAATTTAAATATAAAACAATTCAATCAAAAAGGTTTAAGAAGGTTTACCTTTAATTAAATGGAGAATGAAAAAAAAATATAGAAAGCACAAAAAAAATAAACCTTTGCCGTCGACTTAAAGTTCCAGGAGAAAAAATATGATGTTTGTTTGTTAGTTATAACTTTAAATAGGGTATGGGTGAACCCAAGTCCAGCCCATAGCCCAAAACACTTTCCTTTTTTCTTTTTTTCTTGTTTATTCGGCCTATAACTGCCCCTAATATACATATTTTATTTTATTTTTCTTTTTTATTGTTAAATAATATGCTACTAATATTACCTTAATTTGTCTTAATTTATTACAGCTCCTAAAGCTTCCAAAACCCCAAAACCGTAAAACTAGTCAATTTTACGCGTTTTATCGTAAAAGGCGTAAAATATACACTTTTAAAAAAAATCTCAAATTTTTAAATAAACTTTATAACTAAGTCCTAAATGACTTAAAACCATCCCGAAAAATATTCATATGACTAATTACCTTATCCGAGACCTCTAAATGCTAAACCGTAAATCCTAAAAAAAATACACTATTACTATAATACTTATACGTATACGTAACCACCAAAATATCACTATTTCATTTCATAGTCACTAATTGTGATCTCATGAACATGAATTAACCGTTCCTCGATTTACTTATGAGTACTCTATACTCATAAACGATAATCACACCAACCTCGTTCACACAACATAAACACGTAAGCACAAAAATCAAGTAGTCACACATAAAATAACCTAAAAGTAAAACCAAGTGACGAACCTCAAAACCACGGTTGTCACATTCCAAGTCATGCGTAGGGTAATTTTCCTCATAAGGCTTAAGCTGCCGTGAAGCGTACGCGATCACTTTCCCATGTTGCATGAGAACACAACCAAGTCCCTTCCCCGATGCATCACTATAGATTTGAAATCCACCCGTACCAGATGGGAGAGTAAGAATAGGAGCAGATACTAACTTCTGCTTCAGGTCTTCAAAGCTCTTCTCTCGTTCTTCAGTCCAGACGAATTTCTCTCCTTTTCGCATCAGTTTGGTCAATGGTAGTGCTAAGCGGGAAAAGTTCTCCATGAACCTATGGTAATAGCTAGTTAAGCCTAAAAAACTGCGGACTTTAGTCGTTGATGTCGGCCTTGGCCACTTAGTAATAGCCTCAACCTTCGCTGGATCCATAGTGATTCCTTCTGCTGATACAATGTGACCTAAGAATGCCACCTTGTCTAACCAGAACTCACACTTGGAGAATTTAGCATACAGCTGCTTCTGGCAAAGAATCTGTAGTACTGTACGAAGATGGTCTTCGTGTTCCTCCTTGGACTTTGAGAAAATCAGGATCTCATCGATGAAGACGATGACGAACTTGTCCAAAAATTCATGGAAGATTCTGTTCATCAAGTCCATGAACACTGCTGGAGCATTGGTAAGGCCGAATGGCATGACTACAAATTCGTAGTGCCCATAGCGTGTACAGAAAGCAGTCTTGGCGATGTCCTGCTCCTTAATCCGTAGCTGATGATAACCTGACCTTAGATCAATCTTGGAGAAATGTTTGGCCCCTTGGAGTTGGTCAAACAGATCGTCTATACGTGGGAGTGGATACCTATTCCTGATGGTAATCTTGTTGAGCTCGCGATAGTCTATGCAAAGACGCATACTACCGTCCTTCTTCTTAACAAATAATACCGGTGCGCCCCATGGAGATGCGCTCGGTCGAATAAAGCCTCGTTCCAGAAGTTCTTGTAGTTGATCCTTCAGCCCCTTTAACCCTATGGGAGCCATGCGATAAGGATCCTTGGAAATCGGCTCAGCTCCTGGGATGAGCTCGATATTAAATTCTACTTCACGTGCAGGTGGTATGCCCAGAAGTTCTTCTGGAAATACCTCTTGAAATTCTGACACTATAGGCTGATCCTGAATTGATGGGGATTCAGCATCCATGTCATGAACCGTAGCTAGATAACCCTCGCAGCCATGTGACAATAGTGCACGTGCTTGCAGGATTGATATGATTTGTACAGGCCTGCCGGGTATGAACCCGTTATGAATGTACTTTGGTGCATTAACATCACCGAAGATCACTCGATATGAATGACAGTCTATGGTAGCATGATTCTTGGATAGCCAATCCATGCCCAAAATCATGTCAAAGTCATTCATGTCCAGCGGAAGTGCGTCAACAGGACGAACCTTTTCGTCAAACTCTAGAGGAAGGCTCTTGTACACATGGGTTATAAGTACAGAGTCTCTCAAAGGCGTGGAAATACTGAGTCTATTCTCTAGTGGCATTGGGAGTATCCTAGCATTCTTGGCATAAGCAGTAGAAATGACCGAGTGAGTAGCACCCGTATCAAAAAGAACACATGCAGCTTGACCATACATATACAAGATTCCAGTGATGGTACTTGTAGACTTATTGGCCTGATCGTGAGATGTCGTGTAGACGCGTCCAGTGGTAGGAGGCGGCTTGGTATCAACATGTCCTGATGTGCCCTCCATCTCGCGCTTGCGGCAGTCCTTCATGCGATGGCCAAGAAGGCCACACTTGAAGCATGCGTCATTGTCGTGGCGACATGGCCCTGGATGCCTACGATGGCAAGTAGAGCAAAGAGGATGAGTGTATCCTCCAGCAGGTGCTCTGGCTGGCTGAGAACCTGATAAAACATTATATATGAGACATGATAATAGGGTACAAAGGACAATGCGGATAATCGTAAGATTGAATACCAGTAATAGCTGGACGGCTAGGCTGTGAACCTCTCTGGTTCTGGTCCCTACCATTTCCATGGTTCCTGGTAGAAGATTTTCTAATGTGTTAGAATTAAGAGTTATAACATGTAATCATAAGAAAATGCATAAGTATAAGGACCTGCTGCTGTTGGAGTGTCCAGCGTTGTTACGGTAATTATCATTACCGCCACGCTTATCCGTAGCAGACGGTCGTTAGTCTGACCGTTTCCCTTGGGCTGATTAGGCTGCTCCTGAGTAGGCGACTGAGACCGGTCCCCAGTCTTCTTCCTGGAAGATACAATTTAAAGAGATGAAAATTGACATATACTGAAAGAATACGGATTGGTCACCGCTTGAATACAAATGTTTACCTCTTATCGGGTCTCTCTGCTTCCCCGAACTCATCTCTCTCCTGCAGCATCTCCAGCTTACGTGCTGCATCGGCCACTTGTGCTACCGTGTTGAACGTAGCACACACCAAGTTGTTTGCGACCGATTTGCGAAGAGCCCACCTAAAGTGGTGTGTCTGCTCTTCAGGAGTACCTGCCGCTACACCAAGGAAACCAGCTAAGCGAAGAAAGCGCTGCATGAACTCGTTGCAATTCTCCCCAGCTCTTTGTCGGATCCCATGGTACTCCCTCTTCAGCTTGTCTTGCTCAGCCTTGGGAAAGAACTGCTCCATCACCCTATCTCTGAACTGAGCCCATGTCAAACCAGCCACCCAATTATCACCTCCCTCAGACTGCTTCAATGCTAACCACCAATTTAACACATCGCCTTCGAACCGGTAACATGCCAACCTCGACTTGAAGACGGGGTCACAACCCATAGCATCAAAGATCTTCTCGATGTGAGCCAACCAGCTTTCAACTTCACTGGGGCTATCTGTTCTTTCGAAAGCTCGAGGACGGAGCTTGTTGAATCTCTCCAGCCATGTAGCCAATGTCACTAGAGGTGGAGGAGGAGGTGCTGGGTGATGCTGCTGATTGTTGGCAGCCTGAACCTCAGCCCTGATGTCGTTCCTCAGCTGAGGAAGCAAAGCTCGCATTGCAGCTTGGATTGCTGCATTGAGTTGTTCCTACTCGCGTGTGAGAACCATCTGACAGTATAACATAAAATACATGATTAAACTGATCAAAACATAAAATATATTCATGAAAAAAAAATTTATACCAATAAATCATGAGAAAAATTTTATGCAGGAAAACTAGTACATGAATGCATGATGCAGTTTTATGAAAACTTTTGTATGCTCGAGAGTGAACGCCTATGGTCAGTTCACCCAAAATAAAAGACATGGCGAGTGGGACACCTATGGGTCGATCCCAAATTAAAAGTTTCGATAAAACACATGCGACTAAATAGGGACAGTCCTGTACCAACCATTACTTAGTCATAAACCTACGACAATGACATATATATGTATGCATGAGAATGATGAATGCATGAAAACCGACTGTTAGTTCTAGGAAGACCATAGTGACTACTCACTAATCACAGGTCATATTTTTAGAGCCTACAGGTCGAAGCCTTGGCTCTGATACCATAATTGTAACACCCCATTTTGATAAATGGAAATGTCACGCGTGATTATGGCGTGTCATCAAAGCATACAAGGATAAATGTCTAAACATTACATGACCATAAAGGAAATACCGGAATCAAACATCGGTAGTCCAAAAGTAGAACTCATCACACACAAACATAAGTACTGTAAATGAAAGGACTAAACAATGTCGATGAAAAGAGTATTAAAGTATAGATAAATGCATAAAGTAAAGAAGGATAGACAGCTTCCAATCCATATGCACGTACGCTTAAAGTCTACGAGCGTCCCTGAGTACCTGCCGTTTTGGTAACATGAAAAGGAACACGGCTGAGCAATACGCTCAGTGCACGGATGTACAAGTAAAGCATGAATAATATAAGCATATAAGCATAAAACAGCAGAAGAAACTAAGTCCTGAATAACCCGGTTATATCTTAGTAAAACTGGTTTTATAGTTTGAAAAGCCTTATGTTTATGTTGTAAAAACTATTTAACATATTTTACCGTTAGCCAATATAGGTCATGAAATATCAACGTGCATGAATACTTGGAGGGGTGACCTCGTCATGCAAATTAGAGGGGCTGCCTCTAATTTAATATACTGGTTTTTTGGGTAGGAGGGATCAGCTCCTTGTGAAGGATGCAAGGCACACACCACATTCACACTGAGTAATTTGCTGAAAACATGTAACTAGGATGCACCCATACGCCCCACCTGATAATATAATAAATGGCCAAAAGCTGAAAGGGACGCCACGAGCAATCACTCCGCCGTGGGGAAGTCATAACACTGGTGCCTCTAGTGTTATGGTTATGGTACCTCCATAACTAGGTGAAACTGGTCATGCATGTATATGGATTTAGGTATTTTAATTAAACATAAGCAATCAAAACATATAAAACACGTACTAGGGAAAACAGTTGGCTACATACGTGGAATCCTAATAAGGAAAGAATGTCCATACTGAAAGGACGGAGAATCCGTACCTTATGTCCAGTGAACGAAGAAGACGAACGGAAGAGAGTCCTACTTCGGTATCACTAATGCTACATAAATACATACGTGTATAAGTATCTGATTACTGGGTACGTAACTGGTTTTATACCATGTCTTAGCTTGATGTTCATGTCATGTTTTACTGATTTAAGCTTTATATTGTGTTTATCATATATTCTGTCTATTCTGATTAAGTATTACTTGTATTTCATGTATTATTATACTTGTTGTGTAATAATAAGTGACTTTCCAAAATAGCAGGTTTCCTAAAATAGAAAGTTTCCAAAAATAGAAAGTTACCAACAATAGAAAGTTTCCAAAAATAGAAAGTTTCCAAAAATAGAAAGTTTCCAAAAATAGAAAGTTTAAAAAAATATAATTACTGCTTAAAATAGATAAGTTTCTAAAAATAGAAAGTTTCCATAAATAGATTAGCTGCCTTAATCAAATAAGTTTCTAAAAATAGAAAGTTTCCATAATTAGATATAAGCTGGATAATTAAGCTAATTATATAAGCTTAAGTGTTTACTGATTATTATTCTAAGTCATGTGATTATATAGTATAGTTTATTAATTATTACATGTAAATTAAATAAACTATAGGTTAAAGTATTTAATTAAATATAACATGATTTTAATTAAATAAAGGTAAAATACTTAGGTTAAAACATGTATTATTATCTATTATTAATATAACCTAAGTCATGTAAATTAATTAATTATAAGTCATAGTTTTAATAATTAATTAATTATATTGTCTAATTAAAGATAAATACTTAGGTTAAAATTCATGAATTAATAATTAAATTAATAACCTAAGTCATGTAAATTAAATTAATCATGTTCATGCTTTTAATTAATTTAATTTAAGTCTTAAAAAAAATAACATAACTTGTAAAAATCATAAACCTTGAAAAAAAATGATTCATGAACCGGACCCATGATTAAAACCCATGAACCAGACCCGTAACCATCACCATACCACGACCAAGGTCGGGGTTTCCCTTGCCCTTGTTGCTGCCGTGACACCATCACCACCATACCGAGACCATATGGTCTCGGTGGTGCGAAATAAGCCAAGCCGAGACCCCCTTGGGGCTCGGTTAGGCGTCGGCTAGAAACAAAACACCCCTAAACCCTTGATTTGATTTAACCCCATTATTAGAACATGTTTATATTACTTGTTTTTAGTTAGTTTGTTAAAAACATCATGATTTTATGTGATTATATAAATCAAAACATAAAAAGAAAAGGTTAAAAGGTTATACCGATTACGTGAAATCAAGAAGGATGAACACACCACGATCCTTGTAATAAATCAACAACCAAAATCGACCCAAATCACCACTTGGTGTTCTTGAACCCGGCGGCCAAAGAGGACAAAAGGAAGAACTAGGGTTTTAATTATTTTCTAATTTTTGTAAATATGAAACATGTTTTTCCTAAATTCCCTAGTTAGTAAAATTTACATGGGCTTGGCCCATGTTTCTTGGTATAACCGTGGGTAGGGGGGCCCACATGGGGTAACCCATACCTTTTTCTGTGTCTAAAATAATAGTGTGTTCTCGTGTTCGTAATTTACGTGTTCTAATTAGTTATCGATTGTGACTTAATATATTTATTCGTGTTCGTAATAAATATATATACATACGTAATATTAGTTCGTGATTAATTTACGTTCATGATTTCATGTTCGTATGTTCGTGATTATAATTATTATTGGAATAATTATCGTGTGTTCATACGTAATAAATACTTATCGTGTTATAACACGTACGTAATACTTGTAATTCTTATTCATGAAACATAAACGTGCTATAAAAGGAAAGTTCTAATCATGTACGTACGATCTTAAGGGTACTATTCATGGTAAAAGCATGCGGGTTTTACAAAGATTGTGAACATAGCTGCATGCCGACCAAGTACTTAAGTTAGCACCGGAACAATCACAACAAGGTTCTAGTTATGACGTATTGGTAAGCATTGAATGGGTTGAAGAATGAAAAAGAATTGTAATGATAAAGGGTGAAAAGAAAGAAGCCCTTCTTACAACCTTAGGAAGAAACCGGGTCAACTCATATGTTATTGAAGATACACATCATGGACCCAGTGATGTAATGCACAACCCATTCCAGCTAACTCAGATATCTCTCAAAAGGTGTTTGTTTTAATCACACGGAGATCAACACGTTATCTATGGATTTATTCACTCCGAGTAAATTGGTATTGAAATGGTGACACTCCTGTCTAGCCTCCGATCACTAAAAATCCAAAGTGCACGATCGAGTCTAGAGCCATTTAAGATCATCAAATATCTCATTAGGACACACTTCCATATTTCCTTGCTTCTTCACACACTATGAAAAGTAAAAGAGATATTAAGAGTCCTACACAAAATCTTCATGATCTTGCCTGAACACGAGTAATACGAAAGTATTTACAATGAATATGGAAATCCTTCTTGAGCGAAAATTAAAAAGCTCATGGTAGGTGACTTGTGCGATTCTTTATGAATCAAACTTGTGATAACTGAAAAAGCAAAAATGGTTTAATTCTTAACTGAATTAAACATGTTCTAGGCCTCTACGCAATATCTGAATGATCTTGCCAGAACATTCAGAGTAATACTTTTTAGTATTTACAGTGACGAATGGAAATCCTTCTAGTGTTAACGTCAAACATCACTTGGTAGGTAACTTGCAAGATTCAATATGAATCAAGCTCGTGACAACTGGAAAGAAACGATGGTACGATTCTTTAATGAATCAAACTTGTTCTAGGCATCAGAATTGACAGCTTCAATCATGCGTATAATTTTATCCAAATGATTCACTTTTTACGTTCGCAGTCAGCTTTGGACGGTTGAGTAAAGAGAATGGGTTTACCCGCGAATTTTTGTCAAGGAGATTTTTAATTAAATCTACCTGCCACAAGTACGATATTTAATATCGTCTAACGGACTTCACCGATCGGAGGTAAAATGCTACCGAATTAGAATGAAATGTCCAAGCCATTTCGTATGTGTCTACTTATGTTACTACATTTGTAGATAGTGGCATTGCGGAATCCTAGAAGAAGTCGTCCCGCATGCTTATACTTTATGCACTTAATACTTCATTAAATTCAAGAAAGCTTAAAAGTCAAGTCTTCCGCTGTATCAAACTCTGAAGCTTTCAAGAATTACAAAGGTATAAGTATGTGGGACATGAAGTTACGAAGAGGCGAATATCACAAGTGATGGATGCACAAGATCAAGGCAAAAGATTAATGATCAAGATTGATATCAAAGATCACATCAACATATTCACCGGAAAAGAAAAAGAAAAGAATAGACGAAGACTACGAGCTCAAGACAAGCATAGTATGCTACGTTTATTTTATTATTGTAACTCGGGTAACACCCTTGTTTGGAGTGACCTCCCTTAGAGGGATATTGTTAGAAATACGTTTTTACGTATTTAGGAAGATTCGGTCACTCCGACATTATATTAGTTAGTAGCTCGTAGTCAATGTATCTTTATGTTAATCAAACAAGGAAAAGCCCGGTCCATGTCATGTTTGGCTGGCCCATATTGTAAGCCCAAGCCCATCTTATGGGTTTGGTATATAAACCCTCTCCTTTGATGGAGAGGGCGTGGTTCACAATAACAAAACACATAGTAAACTGTGTATTTTCAAACTTTTTGTCGACGTACAGTCGATTAAGGGCCCAACCCGACAGGCCCACGACCCACACACACCTTACTTATCCTACAAGAAACCCTAAGCCTATATAAGCAGGGGTAAGGGGTCTCATTCTACACCAGGTTCTCTCTCTTAACCACACCTCTTATACAATATATCGATCAATACTAACTTGATCGTCGGAGGTGGACCCCGGGGCTACGGCCTCGGGTCCACGTCTAACCGGTTTACCTTTGTTTGCAGCATTACTCAAGACCGAGAAGACGATTAACGGCCCAGGAGAGTCGTCGAACCGGCCTAGCTAAATTATGCTTCAACAAGTTGGCACCATCCGTGGGACCTTGAACAACACATGCTTCGTGTTCTTTCTATATCAAAAAGCAAAGATCGAGTCCCAAAGCTGGTAATTCTAAAAACCTTAGCATCTTTATTTTTTACTCGAGGCTTCCTGCCGCATGTTAGAAAAAGTTTTGATGGCCTATATCAATAAATATCATATGGAGCTATAATCATTTGGATGATAACATTATGCATGATTAAATTTGTCATGTGGTGTTTCCCAAATCATTATTTTATCAACATTAATTTGTCATTCGAAGTTTGAATGATCATTCTTTGATAACATGACACATAAAACCAAAGATTTATCAGGATCTTATTATCATGATGAGCAATAATACTATTTTTTACGGAATATGTTCATGATTGTTACCAGAACTTAGGCTTGTAAATATGTTTAAGAACAATTATCTCATAAACTGATATAAAGATGCATAAAAGATCACGTTTTTATCCTATATTTTTGGAGAATGTCTACAACGATGTGAGTATATCGCACGTCTTAAACGGATGATTTATATAGTATCTCATATTATTATCTATTGTTTGTTTATAAAAAAAAACATTTTCTATATCTTATTTTTATAAGATATTACTGATATATGTGATCATTCGATCCCCATTATCTACGATAGTTCACACGTCGTAGTTATGACCCGACTATTCGGGTTAGTGCGTACGTCCGAACCATTTTTTATTTTATTTTTATTTCGCGGACATGGCATGTCCAGCCGCGCTCGCCAACCCGTTCGAGAATTTTTTTTATTCGCGGTCATGAGCCGTGTTCTTCCGTATTAATCCGCGTGTCCGAATATATTTCTTATGTTAGTAAAAGATGTTACACATATTTTATTTTAATTAATAATAAGATATTATTTATTAAATTTGGTAAGGATATATTCCAATATGTTATTGAATTATAAAATATTACGCATATTTATTTTTCAATAAGGTAACAAGATATTACCTATATTTTTTAAATTAGTAAAATATATTACGTATATCTTTTAAAATATTATTGATATTTTTATTAAATAAAGGATATTACGTATATCTTTTAAATCGGCAAAAAAAGATATTTTTTATATTTTTTGATTTGATTAAATATGTTTACCGTATATGTCGTGATGCGACCTACTAATATTGTATCGCGGCCTGACCTCTTTTTCCGCCGTCATGGTACGTCCATCCGCGTTGATCTAAACTTATTTTATTTTATCCGCGGCTATGGTATATCCAGCCGCACTCATTCGTATGTTGGGTCATATTTTGTTACTGCGGTCATAAGCCGCGTCTTCCGTCATTAATCCGCATGTTCGGATATATTATTTATATTAATAAAAAATATTACGTATATTTTCTAATTATTATTTATCTTTTTAATTTGTAAAAAGATATCTTAAAGTTGGCAAAAATATATTCTTACTTTAAAAAAAAGGATAATATATTTTCTGTATCTTTTAAATAGGTAGTTAGATATTACCTATATTTTAAACTAACAAAAGATATTATCTACATTTTTAAAATGCTTAAAAATCTTATCAATATTTTGATATAAATAAAAGATATTACATATATCTCTTAACTTATTAACAAGATATTTTTCTTATATCTTTTAGCTTTGTGCGACTTTCTTTTATTACGATAAATGTCCGCATCTCTCAATACATATCTAGATAGATATTTTCATGTCTAGTATTAAGTGATTATATATATACATGCTAGTCCGTACGCTCGGATATCTTCTGCCTACGGGCGTACATGTACTTATCGTTCCCAAGTGGAATAAGAGGATTGAGTGAACCCAATAATTCAACTTGTCGTGTAAGAGGGTTGCAAACCCAACGACCACGGATCATGTATCCTTGTTAGACACCTTGCTATCAAGACGTTGTAGTAAGTTACACAAACCACATGACTCATGATGGACTTGCAAAAGACACACTGTGCACGTCTAACAACATTCTGTCAAAAAATTGACCGTCCTTATGGTAAATGCGGTACGCCGCACGTAGAGTCATAGCTCATCCCATAAGTTAGTTAAGATATGTCTTATACTATGTGACAATTCGCGGTTATGGCAAGACCCATCCGCGTTGGTTCGCATGTTCGAACCCAATTTCTATCTTTCGACGCCGCTATGGTACGTCCATTCGCGCTGGTCTATGTGATTATAAATTTTTGAATACTTGATTAAGTTTAATACTACTAATCAAGTGTAGCACCATTAAACTTGGGGGGATACTAGGGTATAATAATACCACTATTTATGTGCACGTCACACAAATATCTTTGGATATATTCCTTTGCCACAGAAGTCCGCCTTCTGCCGGTTTATTCCTTTGCCGCAGAAGTCCGCCTTCTGCCAGTTTATTCCTTTGCCATGGAAGTATCTCTTACATTGGCTTATTCCTTCGCCGCGGAAGTACTCCTTCCGCGCGCTTGTTTCTGCGCCGTGGAAGTATCTCTTCCATTGGCTTATTCCTTCGCCGCGGAAGTACTCCTTTCGCGCGCTTGTTTCTGCGCCATGGAAGTATCTCTTCCATTGGCTTATTCCTTCGCCGCGGAAGTACTCCTTCCGTGCGCTTGTTTCTGCGCCATGGAAGTATCTCTTCCGTTGGCTTATTCCTTCGCCACGGAAGTACTCCTTCTGCGCGCTTGTTTCAGCGCCATGGAAGTATCTCTTCCATTGGCTTATTCCTTCGCCGCGGAAGTACTCCTTCCGCGCGCTTGTTTCTGCGCCGTGGAAGAATCTCTTCCATTGGCTTATTCCTTCGCCACGGAAGTACTCCTTCCGCGCGCTTGTTTCTGCGCCATGGAAGTATCTCTTCCATTGGCTTATTCCTTCGCCGCGGAAGTACTCCTCTCGCGCGCTTGTTTCTGCGCCATGGAAGTATCTCTTCCATTGGCTTATGCCTTTGCCACTGAAGTATCTCTTCCGTTGGCTTATTCATGCGCCGTGGAAGTATTCTTCCACGTGCTTGTTATCTTCGCCGTGGAAGTATCTCTTCCACGTGCTCATTATTTTTGCCGTGGAAGTATCTCTTCCACGTGCTTATTATCTTCGCCGTGGAAGTATCTCTTCCACGTTCTCATTATTTTCTCCGTGGAAGTATCTCTTCCACGCGCTTGTTTCTGCGCCGTGGAAGTATCTCTTCCATTGGCTTATTCCTTCGCCGCGGAAGTACTCCTTCCGTGCGCTTGTTTCTGCGCCATGGAAGTATCTCTTCCTTTGGCTTATGCCTTTGCCACGGAAGTATCTCTTCCATTGGCTTATTCATGCGTCGTGGAAGTATTCTTCCACGTGCTTGTTATCTTCACCGTGGAATTATCTCTTCCATTTGCTCATTATTTTTGCCGTGGAAGTATCTCTTCCACGTGCTTATTATCTTCGCCGTGGAAGTATCTCTTCCACGTGCTCATTATTTTCGCGGTGGAAGTATCTCTTCCACGCGCTTGTTTCTACGCCGTGGAAGTATCTCTTCCATTGGCTTATTCCTTCGCCACGGAAGTACTCCTTCCGCGCGCTTGTTTCTGCACCATGGAAGTATCTCTTCCATTGGCTTATTCCTTCGCCGCGAAAATACTCCTTCCGCGCGCTTGTTTCTGCGCCATGGATGTAAAACCCGCATGCTTTTACCATGCATAGTACCCTTAGGATCGTACGTACTAGTTAAAACATTCCTAATATAGCATGATTACGATTACGTATTAGGAGTTTACGTATTACGTACGTGTTAGAACACGATAAGTATTTTATATGCACGATCACATAATAATTATTTAACAATAATTAATCACGAACATGCGATCATGAAATCATGAACGTAATTAAAACACGAACTATTATTAATTACGTATATATATTTATTACGAGCGTAACTAAATATATTAGATCACGGTATTTACGTAACGAGAACATTTAAAACGCGAACATAAATAATCACAAACGAGTAACTAAATAACGAGACACGAGAAAAGGTACGGGAACCCCATGTGGGGTCCCTACCCGCGGCCAAACAAGGGCAATGGGCCAAGCCCATTGTCAAATTTACTAAAGGGGGTTATGTTTATTTTTACTACTAAAAAATAACTTAGAGAAGATTTTTAAGAAAAACCTAAAAACACTCCTTCCTCCTTGTTCTTTGTACCGCCACCCATAAATCACCATACAAGGTGATTTGTTGATCTTTGATCTTGAAGAATTAGTGATTGGTCGTGTTTGTTCTTCGTTCTCTTGATCCACGAATTCGGTAAAACCTTTTTAAACCTTTTCTTTTAATTTAATCTTTTATTAATTATGAACATGTGATGTTTTTATAAAAACATAATAATTAATCATAGATCTAACAGGTTTTGGTGATTAATAAAATCAAAGGGTTGTTTTAAGGGGTGTTTTGTTTTGGCCGCAGGCTGCAACCGACCCCAAGGGGGTTTCTGTTTGCCAAGCCGACCACCACCAAGACCATATGGTCTTGGTTGGTGCGTGTGGGTCCCACGGAAGCAAGGGGAAACACGGGGTACCCCGAGTTAGTTCGGGGTACGGTGTCGATTCATGTCCGGTTCATGTTTTCTAGCCTAGATCCTGTTCATGGTTTATGTTAGTTTTTTTTTATGTTATGAACTTATGTTAAAATTAAATTAATAAAAGATGTGATTAATTTAATAACATGACTTAGGTTATTTAATTATTAATGAACATGAAATTATTTTAACCTAAGTATTTATATATTTAAGACTTATGATTAATTAATTATTTTAAAACCATGGATATAATTAATTAATTAACATGACATAGGTTATATTATTAATATATAATAATACATATTTTAACCTAAGTATTTAACTTATTTAATTAAAAACATGTTATACTTTAATTAAATATTATAACCTATAGTTTAATTAAATTACATGAAATAATTATTAAACTATACATTATACCATATGACTTAGAAAATAATCATGAAAAACACTTAGGCTTATATACTTAGCTTATTTAACCAGCTTATTTCTAATTATGGAAACTTTCTATTTTTAGAAACTTATTTAGTTAAGGCAGTAAATCTATTTTTAGAAACTTTCTATTTTTGGAAACTTTCTATTTTTGGAAACTTTCTATTTTTGGAAACTTTCTATTTTTGGAAACTTTCTATTTTTGGAAACTTTCTATTTTTGGAAACTTTCTATTTTAGGAAACCTGCTATTTTTGGAAAGTTGCTTATTATTACACAGTAAGTATAATAACACATGAAACACCAGAAATACTTAATCAGATTAAACAGAATATAAGATTTAATACAGTTTAAGGCTTTAAACAGTAAAACATAGTAAGAACACATAAAATAAGCTAAGACATGACATAAAACCAGCTATGTATTTAGTAGTAGATACTTATTCATGTACGTATTTATGTAGCACTAGTGATTCGGAAGTAGGATTCTCGCAGTTCGTCTTTCTCGTTCACTGGACATAAGGTACGGATTCCCGTCCTTTCAGTATGGACATTCTTTCCCTATTAGGATTCCCCGTATGCAGCCAACTGTTTTCCCGTAGTATAAGTTGCGTGTTTGATTGCTTATGTTTAATTATGATTACCTATAGCCATATACATGCATGACCAGTTTCACCTAGTTATGGAGGTACCATAACCATAACATTAGAGGCACTGATGTTATGACTTCACCACGGCGGAGTGATTGCCCGTGGCGTCCCTTCAGCTTTTGGCCATTTATTTATATTTATCATGTGGGGCGTATGGGTGCATCCTAGTTACATGTTTTTATTCAGGATTACATGGTGAATGTCGTGTGTGCCTTGCATCCTTCATAAGGAGCTGATCCCTCCTACCCATAAACCAGTATATTAAATTAGAGGCAGCCCCTCTAATTTGCATGATGAGGTCACCCCTCCAATTATTCATGCATGGTGGATTTTCATGACCTATATTGGCTAATGGTAAAATATGACAAACAGTTTTTATAAGATAAACATAAGACTTTCAAACTATAAACCAGTTTTATTAAGACTTAACCAGGTTACTCGGGACTTACTTTTCTTCCGCTGTTATTATGTTATATGCTTATCCTATTCATGCTTTATTGTACATCCGTGCACTGAGCGTATTTGCTCAGCCGTTTTCCTTTTCTATGTTCCCAAAACGGCAGGTACTCAGGGACGCTCGTAGACACTAAGAGTACGTGCATATGGACTGGAAGCTATCTAGCCTTCTTTACATTATGCATTTCCTTTCTATTGATACTTATGCTTTAGACATTGTTTAGTCCTTTTCTGTATTATACTATGTTTGTGTGTGATGAGCTTTACTTTTGGACTACCGATGTTTGATTCCGGTATTTTCCTTTTTATGGTCAAGTAATGTTTAGACATTTTACCTTGTATGCTTTGATGACACGCCATAATTACTGTGATATTTCCATTTCCAAAATGGGGTGTTACAATTATGGTATCAGAGCCAAGGCTTCGACCTGTAGGCTCTCAAATATGACCTGTGATTAGTGGGTAGTCACTACGGTCTTCCTAGAACTGACAGTTGTTTTCATGCATTCATCATTTTTAAGCATACATATACATGTCATTGTTGCAGGGTTTTTGACTAAGTAATGGTTGGTACAGGACTGGCCCTATTTAGTCGTATGTGTTTTATCGAAACTTTTAGATTTGGGACCGACCCATAGGCGTCCCCTCGCAATGTCTTTATTTTGGGTGAACTGACCAGAGGCGTTCACTCTCGAGCATACATAAGTTTTTATAAAACTGCATCATGCATTCATACACAAATTTTTCTTGCATAAAATTTTTCTCGTGAAATTTTAGTATAAATTTTTTTCATGTATATATTTATATTTTATGTTTTGAACTGTTTAATCATATGTTTTATGTTATACTGTCAGATGGTTCTCACACGCGAACAGGAGCAGCTCAATGCTGCAATTCAGGCTGCCATGCAAGCCTTGCTTCCTCAACTGAGGAATGACATCCGGGCTGAAGTTCAAGCTGCCAACAATCAGCAGCACAATCAGCCACCTCCTCCTCTTCCTCCAGTGACATTAACAGTATGGCTGGAGAGATTCAACAAGCTCCGCCCTCGAGCTTTTGAGAAGACAGATAGCCCCAGCGATGCTGAAAGCTGGTTGGCTCGCATCGAGAAGATTTTCAACGCTATGGGCTGTGACCCCGCATACAAGGCGAGGTTGGCATGCTATCGGTTCGAAGGAGATGTACTCAACTGGTGGTTAGCATTGATGCAATCTGAAGGTGGTGATGAGTGGGTTGCTGGTTTGACTTGGGCTCAGTTCAAGGACAGGGTGATGGAGCAGTTCTTTCCCAAGGCTGAGCAGGACAAGCTCAAGAGAGAGTACCATGGGATCCGTCAGAGAGCTGGGGAGAATAGCAACGAGTTTATGCAGCGCTTTCTTCGCTTGGCTGGTTTCCTTGGTGCGGCAGCAGGTACTCCTGAAGAGCAGGCACATCACTTCAGATGGGCTCTTCGCACATCGGTCGCAAACAATCTGGTGTGTGCTACGTTCAACACTGTAGCACAAGTGGCCGATGCAACACGAAAAATGGAGATGCTGCAGGAGAGGGATGAGTTCGGGGAAGCTGAAAGACCCGACAAGAGGTAAACATTCGTATTCAAGTGGTGACCAATCCGTATACTTTCCATATGTCAATTATTCATCTCTTTAACGGTATCTTCCAGGCAGAAAACTGGGGACCGGTCTCAGCCGGCTACTCAGCAACAGTCTCATCAGCCCAAGGGAAACGGTCAGACTAACGACCGTTCTGGTACAGATAGGTGTAACACCCCCACAAATGTTATGCGCAGCGGAACTACAACATTGGGTGCTACACAGTATTCATTGCACACAAGATATATCAAACGACGCTAAAAAGACGTCAACTTAAAACTTGAAATTAAAAATTGTTAGATGATACATGTCCACGGTTTTTCCAACCCCAATTGGTACAACAGAGTTAAGCGTTTTCGGTCCCCATGAATCTCAACCCAAGAATTTCAGTTTCACAACAACATTACATTAAACTTAAAATTGTTTAAGTAGAAAAAGGAGGAAAAACAAGCGGACTCCAAGCCATACACACAACGTCCATCCCATGCATGCTCCATTCTACACTTCAGCGGTTACCTGAAACACATGCCAAAAATTTGGTCAACGAAAACGTTGAGTGGAATTCATAGGTTTTACAATCAATTTGAACGTATATAAAATAAAAACTATTCGTGATCATTTATAGACTTGTCGATCAAACAATCTATAATCTGGATACTGACAATTGTGTTTAAGCTCATGACACTAATCCGTTAACTCAATCACCCGCGTAATAAATACCGGCGTGATTCAGATGAAACCAGTGCCCCTTCTAAAGGCATCAGTTGCAATTATACCTTATCTCTCATACAAAATAATCTACCGTAGAACTTACTCAACGTACAGCTTCTCGGCTAGCATTGGGTCGTTAGCCCCGTAGTACTACAAATTGTATAAGCGGCTATTTCCCCCTACTCGAGGGCAGGACAATAGTTAATAGTTCATGAATTTAGGGACTTTTGCAACTTTGGTACTCAACACAATTTCTAAGGCAACTTTCGGGTCTAACAATCATTCATGATATACGTTCCTTTTAAAAACTAGCATGCATTTCCCTCGCGGGTAAAACAATTTGAAATAAATATAAGCGAGGCTATAAATTCACACCTTAGATATTAAGTAGTCGGTAGTTCGAGGGATGTTCACTGACGACGAAACGGATGCCCGGGTAAATCAACACCTATCACAAATAACGCGTAATGAGTATTCTCATTTTAAATACCTTACGGTACTGTATAAAATACATATATACTAGTCACTTAGGACAATTATAACTCACGCCAAAAACAAAACAACAAGCATTACTCATTTTACACCATTCGTTCTCACTACTTACTTTGTCCATTTTTATCCATTTTCGCCGGTACTCACCGAAAGTACGGGCTGTTTTACTCTACTTAACCATACTTATAAAATTTGACAAAATTCTCAAAAATCCTATAAGACCTGTAGATGACATGTTTTTAATCCCAATAAAATTTTTTACTTTTACGACCCGTTACGCAACGCTTTTCCAAAACTACATTTTACGGGCTGAAATTGCACTTCGACCAACTTTGACCTCTTTGACCCATTTGAAATGCACCTTTGACTTCTTTGACTCCTAAGTCAACTTATAGACTCATTTATACAGGTTTTTGACCAAATTTTGACCCTTGACCATTTACCAATCCATACTTGTGGTCCTCGGGATTTGACTAAAACTTTACATAAATTCGGATTATGAAAGTCCTCGTCTCCCGGTACTCGATCTTTAAAACCTCATAACTTTTAGCTCGTTTTGAGTCACGGGCTCTACCTTATACCAAATTAAAGATAAAAAGACCCTCTATAACTACATTTTGTTTTCAAGACCTGTAGGAAAAATAAATTTTATGAAATGACCTCAAAGTTTCTGCCTAAATTTGGCTATACCAAAACCATGCTTAAACTCGATTTCAAACCTTCTAACCACCACTAGGCAACATCCTAAGCTTCCCTAAACATATCCAAACACAAGTTTTCAGTCCTAACCCTATTGATCAACCAATCTCATAATCTAAAATTGAAGAAATCAAACATGCAACCACTTAAACCTATCTAATACATCACTAAACACATTGCCAAACACAAGGAAATGTTCAAAATTCATCAACCACCATGGCTCCCCAAACACCCCTTGTGCCGTGGGGTTTGGGTGACCCAATCACCACAACCAAATTGATTTTGGTGGGTTTTGTTGGTGATTATGCTTCCATTACACATGAATTTAACATGCATTACAACAATTAGCCTCAAAAACGAATTTGGATCATCTTGAAAATTTTTGGAAAATTTTTGTTAGTGCATGTGTAATCAAACCACGGATTAACACTCACCAAGGGATTCTAAGAGGTGGTCTTAAGTTAGTTTTTGTGAAAACTCAAGAAAAAAAATGGTGGGTGGTGGTTCTTTGGGTTTGGCCGTCGGCCTAAGGCAAGAGAGAGAGAGAGTTTAATTTTGTTTTTGTGAAATGTGTTTGTGTGTTTGTGTTTGTGCCATTTTGTGTGATTGGGAGGGACCATAGTGTAAATAAAGGTTTCTTTTGGCCTTAAGTAAAAACGCCATTAAAACTTTGCGGGTTCGACTCATTAGTCAATTTTGAAAATTTTACGGGAGTCGGAAATCATCCCGAACACTCCAAAATATTTTTGGGATACTTTAAATGTACTCGGAAGGCTATAAAACTCACCCGACTCAACTTAACACGAACCGTAAATAAAATTCTCGAAAAATTACATTATCGATAAATCGTCAATAATTATATAAAATTGGGCATCCCTCGGGATCGTAATCGTCATCGTCCTTCTTGAATCGTCAATCGTAAAAATTATAACCTCGAACATCGGCTTTAACCAATATACTTATAAATATAGAAATTAAAATTTATTAAAAATTTCAAAAATTAGCGTAATTTAGGGTAACGTTAATGACCTTGGTTCTAGGGTGTCACATCCACCCCTCCTTAAAGAGAGCGACGTCCCGGCGCTCGCCTCTTCTTGTACTCACATTTCGTTCTACTGGAACAGATGAGGATACCTTTCCTTGAAAAAGTCCTCACGTTCCCAAGTGTATTCCGGTCCACGCTTAGAATTCCATCGGACTTTCACAATAGGAATTCTACTACGCTTCAGCCTCTTGACCTCTCGGTCCATAATTTCCACAGGTTCTTCCACAAAGTCCATTTTGTCGTCCAGTCGAATCTCGTCCAAAGGAATCACCAATTCCTTATCCGCCAAACTCTTCTTCAGGTTCGATACGTGAAACGTGTCGTGAATAGCACTAAGTTCGCTCGGCAATTCTAATTTGTACGCTACTGGTCCAATTCGTTCAACGATCTTAAACGGTCCAATATACCTCGGACTCAACTTTCCTTTCTTCCCAAAACGAATTACACCCCTCCACGGCGATACCTTGAGCATAACCATGTCTCCAACTTCAAACTCCAACGGTTTCCTTCTGTTATCGGCATAACTCTTCTGTCGGCTTCTCGCAGCAAGTAGTCGGTTCTTGATTTGCACAATATTCTCTGTCGTTTCTAAAACCATTTCGGGTCCAGTCAATTGACTTTCCCCTACTTCACTCCAACACACAGGCGATCTACACTTCCTTCCATACAATGCTTCGAACGGTGCTGCCTTGATACTCGCATGATAACTATTATTATACGAAAATTCCACTAGAGGCAAGTGGCGTTCCCAACTTCCTCCAAAATCAATCACGCATGCTCGGAGCATGTCCTCCATCGTCTGAATAGTTCGTTCACTCTGGCCGTCAGTTTCCGGGTGATAAGCCGTGCTTAAACTCAATTCAGTGCCCATCGCACGTTGAAGCGATTTCCAAAATTCCGACGTAAATCTACTATCGCGATCCGAAATGATCGATAACGGCACTCCATGTCTACAGACGATCTCCTTCACGTACACGCTGGCGAGCTTTTCCATGCTGTCCGTCTTCTTCATAGGTAAGAAATGAGCAGATTTCGTTAACCTATCCACTATTACCCATATCATATCACATCCACTAGGAGTTCTAGGTAAACCCGTCACGAAATCCATAGCGATTTTCTCCCATTTCCATTCTGGGATTTCTGGTTGTACCAACAATCCAGATGGTTTCTTATGTTCTGCTTGAACCTTCGCGCAAGTCAAACACTTACTAACGTAACGAGCAATATCCGCCTTCATATTCGGCCACCAATAAACTTTCTTCAGGTCGTGATACATTTTGTCCGATCCAGGATGTATCGAATACTTCGACTTATGCGACTCATTCATAACCAATTCTCGAACTCCAGGCTTTCCTTCCTCAGATGAACACAGTGGTAACCAGATCCGATTCTCAAAATATCTCAGTCCGTCTGACCTAATCACAAAAAGAGGTTTCAACATTCGTCCCAAGTTTTCGGCTTCAACATTCCCTTTCATTAGTCCTCTCTCCTGAGCCTTCAGTATAGTTTCGGTTAAGTCAACGCTCTCACTCATCACTAAAGCTCTAACCCTCAAAGGTTTCTCCCGTTCCTTCCTACTCAGTGCATCCGCTACAACATTCGCCTTGCCAGGGTGGTAGCGAATTTCACAGTCATAATCACTCAGTAGTTCAACCCATCGTCTCTGTCGCATATTCAACTCCTTTTGATCTAAAATGTGCTGCAAACTCTTGTGGTCAGTGAATACAACACACTTCGTCCCATACAGATAGTGTCTCCACAACTTCAACGCAAAAACTACAGCTCCTAATTCCAAATCGTGCGTCGTGTAGTTCTCCTCATTCTTCCTCAGTTGCCTCGACGCGTAAGCTATCACCTTTTCACGTTGCATCAATACCGCTCCATAACCCTTACGAGACGCATCACAATACACTACGAAGTCTTCGGTTCCTTCAGGCAATGACAATATCGGTGCGGAACATAACTTGTCCTTGAGCGTTTTGAAAGCAAGTTCTTCCTCATTTCCCCATTCATACACCCTATTCTTTTCGGTAAGCCTTGTCAATGGTTTTGCAATCAACGAAAATCCTTCAATGAACCTTCGATAATACCCAGCTAAACCAAGGAATTGTCGAACTTCAGTCGGCGTTGTCGGTGCCGACCATTCCCTGATCGCTTCGACCTTGGCAGGATCCACACGAACTCCCTTACTATCAATCACGTGACCTAGAAACTGCACTGATTCCAACCAAAACTCACACTTCGAGAATTTCGCATACAGCTTCTCCTTCTTTAACAACTCCAAAATCTTTCTCAGGTGCTTCTCGTGCTCCTCCTTACTTTTAGAGTAAATAAGTATATCATCGATGAAAACAATAACAAACTTATCTAGATACGGCTTGCACACGCAATTCATAAGGTCCATGAATACAGCAGGCGCGTTCGTCAACCCAAACGGCATCACTCGAAATTCAAAGTGTCCATACCGCGTACGAAAGGCGGTTACAGGAGTATCCTCCTCTCTTACACGCAGTTGATGATACCCTGATCTTAAATCGATCTTTGAGTATACACTGGAACCTTGCAATTGATCGAACAAATCGTCAATCCTCGGCAATGGGTACCGATTCTTAACCGTCAGCTTATTGAGTTCCCTATAGTCAATACACATCCAAAACGAACCATATTTCTTCTTTACGAACAACACTAGCGCTCCCCAAGGTGATGAGCTCGGTCTAATAAATCCTTTGTCCATCAATTCCTTCAGTTGATCCGATAACTCCTTTAACTCAGATGGTGCTAAGCGATAAGGTGCACGTGCAACCGGCGCAGCTCCTGGCACTAAATCAATTCGAAACTCGACCTCACGGGTAGGTGGTAAACCCGGCAACTCGTCTGGAAAAACTTCCGGATACTCGCAAATAACTAGTACCTCTTCAATCCTCGCCTCTAAATCACCATCACTCGAAACTTGTGCCAAAAACACATCGCATCCGCTCTCTACGTACTTCATCATTTTCAAACAGGAAATCACTTTCAAACGAGAAGTGCATTCGTCTCCCTTCACCGTCAAAACCTTATTCCTCAACGGAATCTGAACTAATCTCTCGCCACAGACGATCATAGCACTGTGCGCCATTAGCCAATCCATTCCCACAATCACGTCAAACGATCCTAGCTCTATAGGCATCAAGTCGATTTTAAAAGCGTAATTTCCTAACTTCAAGGTACACCCTTTCAGTATAGAATTCATACTAACAATTTTTCCATCGGCTAACTCAACTTTATAACTAGTCGCTAATAACACCGGTTTTCTATCGATATGACGACTAAATTTAACATCTACAAAACTCTTGTCGGAGCCAGAATCAAACGAAATACTAGCATAACAAGCGTCTAGCAAAAACGTACCAGTAACCACATTAGGACCCTGTGGTTTATCAGCCGTTCCCACTTGATACACAGCAGCCGCATTATTACCTTCCCGTTCGTTCTTCCTGCCTTCGGGCAATTCACTTGCACATGACCCCTTTCTCCACAACCATAACATCCCCTCATTCTGATAGCATTAGCCCCAGTGGCTACTCCTCCCGTTCGGCAACCAAATGTCCTATGACCTGCTTTCCCACACTTGCCGCATGCAGGCGGGCAATTCCCGACATGATATAAATTGCACCTACCACAATGGGGATTCACTTTTACTCCTCTAGGGTTCGTCACTGCCCTCATCCCTTCATTCCTTCTCTGGTTAAACTGCTGATTTCGGTTAGGACCATGGTTGTTTCGATTTCCACTTCGGTTCTGGCCTTGGGTTTGATTGCTTTGTGCCGCTTCCCATTTCCTCTTGTTGCCTTCAGCAATGGAGTTCTGCTTGTCCTGGAGCTTGACGTCCATCAAAGCGTGAGCCATCTGGACCGCTTCATCAAACGTTCCAGGTTTTGACGAAGTTGTTTCACCTTTGATATTGCTGGATAAACCCTTAATGTACTGTTTCATTTTCTTGGCATCATTGGCGAAAACATCCGGACACAACAGGCTTAATTCGTTAAACCTCCTGGTGTAAGCAGCTATATCGTTGTTCTTCAAGGTCAAATGCCTCAACTCATCCTCCAATTGCCCCAATTCCTCTTCTGGGCAAAACTTCTTAGTCAACAGAGCTTTTGTCGCGTTCCACGTCCTTGCATTCGCTACAGCCAATCCAACCGTAGCTACCTGGGTATTCCACCAACTTAACGCATCATCAAGAAACGTAGCAGCTGCAAACTTCACTTTATCCGCTTCTGCACAACCACTGATTTCGAACGTACTTTCAACCTTTTCCAACCATCGTCTAAGTTCTAAAGCTCCACCCGTTCCACGAAACTGCGTGGGACCGCATTTCATAAAACTAGAATAGGTACACACTCTCGGGACTTGCTGTCTCCCCGCGTTCCTTCCCTGGTCCTGATTTCTCCCGGCTCGGTCCGCTTCCAACGCATTTGCTATAGCTTCCTGAATCATGGTGTTAACACGATCGGCGGTCAACTTTGGAGGCATGGTGTTATCGAATATCTCTTTCTGCAAGACAGGGAAAATAGAAAAACAATGTAAGTATACATATCAAGTTTCCCAGACATAATATACATACAACGACACATCACTACGGAGTTACTAATATTCATCAATTCACATCACAAAAGATCAAATTTAAGACATATCACAGATCATGAAAGGTAACATAGATTGTATTGATAATTAACCAAAATCGTGACAAGTATTGCCACTATAATCTTTCACCACAAAACTCAAGTACTTAAGTTTCTCGTCATAATGCCATCATACAAAAGTCTAAAACAGTTCTATTACAATGATCAAAGAAAAATACAAAACAAGTAACTAGGCATGTGGTGATCCACACGGCCTCTTGGATGGCGGCTCGTCATCGTCTTCCTCGGGTTCCTCATCACTATCATCCTCATCCACATCATCCATTTTTCTCTTTCCTTTGTCATCCGGCCCACATTCCGTCTCCTTTTTCGTCCCTGATGTGGATCCACACTCAATCGCTACCTGACTTCCCACCGTAATACAAGCACCTCTAGTAGGCGGCTGAATCATGAAGTCATTTTCCTCCATCTCCAAATCGTCCACGAATCTCTAATCCGGGGGCAATGATGCTCTCACACGATGCTCCCAACTCTGCATCCTTGACAACCTCACTTGATCCTCTCTAACACGGTCAAGACTAGCGCTTAAATTTGCAACCATCGATCTTAAACTGTTGATGTCACTTTTGTTCACATTTCCATCATACTCAATTCTTGCAGTCCTTTCCAACAGTCTTTGTTCTGCCCTTTCATTCTCGTCGAATCTACTGATCACCCTTGATTCCACTACGTACCGCATGCACATCGATTCGTCCAAACCTCTCACAACCCGTCGTACGTCATGATGAACTCTCGGTCCGGGACAGCAAATTCTTGGAATGCCTTGATGAAGAGAATTTGCGCTCACTGCACCTTCGGCTCTTCTGGGGATACCTGGTACACCAACCAGATGGGAAGTACGCATAGGCCTGGGGCAAGTAGTTCTCCTTTGGTCGGGGTCCTGGGCTTGTACATCGTTCGTCTCAGCTTGTCCTTCAGCTGCTGTTCCAACACTTCCCCTTTCGCGACCTACGACGTAATCGTTTCCATTATCATTAGGCGGTACCTCGGCCATTAATATTTCGTTTTTAGTGTAGTTGTCTTCTCAGCTCGATTCGAATTGATATAACGTTTTTTAAGCAAAGACTTGATTGTTTTTGGTTATACAACTTTGTTTGGTATCTATTTCTAATTCGCAATTAACAAGCAAAAATGTAAAAATAGCTATATACGTAACCGTACTACACTAAAACAAATTGCAATTACAACATTTAAATGCACGAAATACGAATTTTAACAAAATATAAAACGTAAAATATAAATGCACGTAAATCGAGAAAAGTACTAAAAATTATATCCTTTACTAGTATTATACTTTTGTTATTATTGTTATTACTTGAAATATGAAAATGAAATTTAAATGGCAGAAATTAAAATTCTTTCTAAATGAAATGTGAGAAACAACAAACTTAACAGCCCAAAATGGATACTAAGCCCAATAGAGCTACACGTCCAACAGACCCCTATTCTAACAAATTATAGTGAAAGGACTAACTTTGCAGTACATTCTAACTAGCAAGGTTATAAAACAACATTAAGGGACTGTGATTGTAAAAATATACAAACTCAGGGACTAAAATCGTAGATCACTGAAACTAATACAAACTTAATTTCCAACAGATTACTTGTATTCAAGTTTGTCAGTTTACAAATTCTAAATCAAATTCTATATTACCATTACAGAAACATAATATGTGCTTAACCAAATTCATCCAGGCCAAGTCCGTTGACGATGAAACGCGGCGCTGAGCCGGTTTAACACTAAACACCTCCAATACTGAATCAAAGCTAAGCTACACCTGTAAAACTGAAATCAAGAAGAGAACTCCTACTGATCTGCTGACATGATCTTCTGAAACAGCAAAGCGCAACCTGCAAAATCGAAGTAAACCGAAGAAAACCCAAACAGATTCTACGATTATGAAACCTACATAAACTAGTCTATAACGAACTAAACAGTAATCAAGTTCTGATCAAACTAACTTCTATAGAACGTATCCGAATTTTAACTGACTTTTACTTTGTGAATGAATATAAGACTAAAGACCTATGCTATTTACTATCCAATCAGGCTGATTTCAACTTTACTAACTGAATTAGACTAAATCTCTAACATTTCAACTCTCATAAAAGGTTCCAAACCAATCAGATAACGAAACAAAATCTATATCTATCCTAGCTAAAAAGAACTCATACTCCAACTCTGACTGAATTACTTAAGGATTTATTAACAGTAACTCTAACTGACTCAACTAATCACTAAACATCAACAAAAACGATTTAAAGAAAGCATCTTGAACTGAAAACTTAACCATTTTCAACAAATTCAGTATTCATTAACAAAACTAGCTATTGAAATCAGAGAAAGGAAATCTCAACAAAAGCTACAACAACTTTCTGAAAAGCTACACCTGCGTGAACAGTAATAAGCTAAGAAGAGCAGAAATTAAAGATCATTGAAGAAAACTGTTAAGAGAAAAGAAAGATTCTATTTAACGACAATCAGTAAAGAAGATTAAGAGAACTATTCATTTCATTAATGGTGGAAAAATGAAGCATTCGGTTACAACTGTCTAACAGAATTGAAGATGACTGTTAACTAATTGAGTAACTGAAAATAAGAACAAAAGTTTTGAGAGAAAACTGAATTAACTAACTACTCCTAACTAACCTAGTGTGTGAAATCTACACCTAAGCTAACCCTTCAAATGATGGCTCTCATCTTCTTTATATAGCCAGCGAGAGAGGTGTTGATGACGTGGTTCCACCAATCAAATATTGACACGTGGAAAATACGAGGATGCACTTGTTCTTCATCTTTCTTCAATTTGGGGCTTTCTTCATCTTCGCGTCTTAAGCTAATTAACCTATATCATCATGAAGAGGAGGAGGAAAGGAACGTTTTTCCTTCTTTAAACTTTGCCTGAAACCACCTTATTTGTTCATGAAAATTAGTTGCAGGTTTGGAGATGAAAATGAATAACCGACTCATTTTTTTGTTTCTCTCTCTCTTATTTGTGTTGAAGAAGACGCGTTTGGTTTGTGTGTTTACTTTGACCGGTCTTGGTCAATGACTGAGTTAAGTAAACTTTTCACTTAGTTTGCTATCTAGTCCTTTTCTTTAAGTTTCTTTTCAAATGGTTATAAGACTTTTAAACCAATTTCTTTTATCCTTTATCTTGTCAAAAGTTACAACTTGAACCCTCGATCTTTGAAGTAGTGGCAAGATTGGTCCTTGAAAGCATCTTTCGTCTTTTTCTTCGTCTTTTCTTCAAATAAATCCTTGAAAGCTCGTGTTTTGTCTCAAATGTACCTATATACCTGAAAATACACAAACACCAAATACACGCGTAATTCTGATAATTTACAGTTAAAATAAGGTATTTAACAGTGTTTTGAGTGGTATTTGGATCATTATTGATGAGTGTTTTCACACTTATCAACTCCCCTCCACTTGACCATTGCCATGTCCTCATGCAATGCAACATTTTAAAGCACCAAGTTACACTTTTCTCATAATTAACCGACCTTGGCCATTTTGGAATGCATCTACACTACTCTACACTATATGATGCATGATTTTGATTATATACAATGCAATGCAAAAGAGTCAATTCTATTTATATCTTTTTGAATTTATTGAAATGGTTTTGATGGAAATAACTCATAAAGAATTCAATGACTTGGATTAGGGCTTGGATACCATGGATACTTATCACCCTCAAGTTTCACTTTCCCCATACCAAGCTTATAAATGGGATCATTGCATTCACAAGTAAAAAGTGCATCAACTTATTCATGACAATTAAATGTGGAACCGGTTATTAATTGAGCAAATTGCTTGTGGGCAAATTTGTCATTATTCAAGCGTGAAATATAAGAAGTGTAAAATCCAAAAATAAGGAAGCACGGTTTTAATCCTAAGTAATCTTCTCATCCATTACTTGAAAAACCGCTCACAATTAATATAAGTCCGTATTAAGAGTAATAAGTCATTCGCCTTATGTGTAAAATCCTCATGTCATGCTTTCATAAGTAACTACACACTCGCTAAGGAAAGAAAAATAAAACTCACGCAATAATTTACATCCGCATCTTTTTGAGATTTTGGATCTTCAACCCCGCAACCCGTCAAGGTAATATTGGATTGGAGCAATCTATTGAATCCCCGCAACCCGTCAAGGTAATATTGGAACTCAATAGTCACTATAATTAACACCACACTGCCCCTCTTGGGAGTCTTGCATTATTTTTTTTTTTTCTTTTTCTCTTTTTTTTCTAGCCACTCATTTTTTTTTTCATAAGCCGCTCTTATTTTTCTTTATTCCTCACCAAGAAATTTGCAAAGAAGAAAAGGAAAAACACCCGCTAAATATGGAGCATGACACAAGTCTAGTACACATAAAACGTGCTAACTTAGAATCTTAAGACGTACTCATATCAACCATAAATGATTAGCCAAAAATGCATAAGAGATTACGAACCAATTAAAACCGTACTTGATTATTTATTAACAATTATATACAAGCGAAGAAAATAGAGGTCAAGAAGAGAAGGGTTTAGCCACAAGTAATTGCCATGAAGTCTATCTAGCCCTTTTACACTTGCTTCAACCCTATCATTTCCCATTCTCCACAAATTTAAAATTTCAAAGAATGAAATTGGTGGAAGCTTAGCCTAATAGACCAATGAAGGACTACATGGTTAAGGATACTAGCTAGAGAGTGCTAAAATAAGCAAACTCGGGTTGAGTCAAAATATCCATGGCGGGCCTAATATGTCAAAGAAGTCTAAACTTGTTAAAACCATGTTTTATTTTATTTTTTTTTCCTTTTTATATATTTTTGATGAAAAGCAAAAGAAGAACCATATACAATGCAAATGTGTTATGCAAATGAAAAATGATTGATGCAAAAATTATGAATGCATATTTTTGTTGGCCAAAGTAGATCAAAAATTTGAAAAATGTTGAAAATCCAATTTTCCAAATTATCATGAAGTTAAGGCAATGGTCTAGGTAAGGTCACTTCGATAGAAGTCTCCCCTTCACTTAAGATAAACATTGTCCTCAATGTTTAAGAGCATGGGAGTGAACTCCCCTACACTTATGACATTGATTACTTTGATTAACCCAAGTTAAGGAAGAGACAACTAAAGGGTATCCATTTTAAGCACAAATGTTTTGAATATCACAATAGCAAAAACTAATCGAAGTGAACCAGATACACGGGCCTCCTCCATAAGCTCCAAGCATGAAATGAAAGAGAGCAACCCTTGAAGCAAACACCAAAAGACGAAGAAAAGCACCCCTCCACTTCAACTCTACTATAACATCCTTTTAATTAAACCTAACCTATTGAAAATCTACTCTACGTTTTCTAACCTAGTTATTCATTGCTTGAGTTTTTCTAACCCTAAGTCGCTAGCTCGACTCGGCCCCGAATTAAGTTGTCCTTGAGGAAACCATCATGGAGAATAAATGACATCCACTTTGAAGCTCGTCTCACATGATACACTCAAACTTAGCACGTTGCCATTTACTATAAGATTTACCAAATCTGCCTCGATAAATGGAACGGTCCAACGTGTCTCAAGTTTGTCCAACATACAAAATCTCTCAAATATGAAGCACCCCAGGATCAAATACAAAGTTTCCATCTCGACATTCGAACAACTCCAAAATAGGTAGCATCACCAAAGTAAGCTCATACAAAAAGCGCATATCAATCGAAGGCACACTCTTAAGTGGAGTAGATAAAAACCAATATTTCCCAAACATACGTATCCCAGGATCAAAAACCTTTCCCTTCATGGGAAAATAAGAAGATGAACTCGTATCAACCATATAAGATTCCCCCTTAGTGATCAAAGCATCATGAGAATATGAAGGTGTAGGTATTAAAACATTCATAACTATTATGTCCATATTAGGCTCATCATCATCATCAAAAGGTGGGTAATCTTCCATAGAAGGCATAGTGAAAGGAGGATCAAGATCAATAGTGTCTTGTGGAGAAGGTGTAGTCTCTATGTTCTCAAAAAGCAATGTAGTAATAAGACGAACCTCCTCTTCCAAATTAGAAACACTATCGTTGACCTCTATATCAAATTGTGCAAATGTATCCTCTATGGTGGTATCAATCTCCATAAAAGAGTCCATATCAAAGGTTTTGAGTTCTAAAGGTGCCTTAGGTGAAAAAGTATCAATCTCTAAGAGGAAAGGATCTTCATCAATAACCAACTTTAAGGGTGGGAGGGTGGGAACATAAGGCTCAAAAGGAGGTGTATTAATGAGAGAATCACTCAAAGGGATGATATGATCATGAAAATCAATAGGTGTATCCTCAAAAACCAGTGAAGGAATATCAATCAAGGGTTCTTCTTCTATAGACTCATTATTAGGTTCTTCACACTCCTCAAAAAGTGGGTTATCAAAACATGTCTCAAAAAGAGGATTTGAATGTATCACAAAATCACTTAGAGGAATAGGTGAAGGAGTCATAGAAGAAATGGAGTCATCATCATCAAAAGTAAAAGACTCATCACTATCATAAGGATCATCAAAGGTTTCATCACAAGAATCATAAGGTGGTAGAGGAGAAGGATCCACTTTTGCTATAGGAACAAACTCTGCATCCAAATTAGGAATGTTATCTTGACAAGACAAATCATCGGATGATATAGCATAAGACGCGTCACTAGAATCACAATCATCATCCTCCATTTGTGTCAAGTCTTTCACAAACTCTTCCTCAATCTCATTATCCCTTTCTTTAAACAATTCATCAAGATCAAAATCACCAAAATCACTAGTAGTAGCATGAAGGTCAATATGTGATAAAATCTCAATGTGATCATGAGGAGAAGAGGTATCAACACAAAGCTCATCACATGGTTCATTGGAAACCCTCTCAAGCTCTCTTTGGATTGGGATAAGGTTCTCAACACTAGAAACGGTTAATTCTTCCAAATCGGTGTTTGTATTAGTGCTAAGAGGCTCGTCCCCCATGGTTAAAGAGTCGGTGGGTTCCACGTGAGGTAAAGGTGATGAAGGTGTGTATGGCTCAAGTATAGTCGGTGGAGAGATGGAAGGGTCTACAATAGGAACATCACTAAGTGTATCATCCTCAACATCTACTCTCAAAGAAGGTTCATCATCAGGTAAAGCATCGTTCGGTCTCATGTGTTGCAAGACGTATGTGCTCAAGCCTAAGATTTTTGGATCAGTTGACTCTTGCATTGACTCAAGTGCTTGCATTACCATATTAAAAGCGTCTTTACTCAAGAAATGATAAATGCCTTGATTGTTAACCGTGTTTTTATTAGGACTTTGAAAATTTTCTTCATTTTGAAAATCGTCTTGATTTAAAAATTCTTGATTTTGAAAATCCTCATCAAACCCTTGATCATAATTACTCGCGTATAGATCACAATTATTTTCATTATGTGATGCTCCACAAGTCGCACAAGGCCCATACATAGCTCGATATTGCTCGTCTTGTAATATCTCCAACATAGGACGATTAACCAAGTGTGGCAAAGTGGTCAAATATGAAGATCCTTGATGTTGAAAAGTGTCTTGATTATGGCAAGGAAAATTCTCATCATTTTGAAAGCCTTCATTGTTTGAAAATCCTTGATTATGAAAGGTTTCTTGATTATAGCCTTGAAAATTTCCATTGTTTTGAAAACCTTCATAATTGGAAAATCCTTGGTTTTGGTATGGCACATTAAAGGTTTGATCATGAAATGATGGTGGAGGTTGTGATGAAAAACCGGAATATCCCATATAGTCATTACAAGTGTAGTCCATTTGAGTGTTAGGTTGAAAATTAGGGTTCTCGGTTCCATTGTAAGCATATCCCTCCCCATAATAACCATTATTTTGATCACATAAATAAGTTTCGTGTGGACCACCACAAGTCGAACAAGGCGAATAATTAGCGTTGGCGGATCGTTGTTGCAAAATCTCCCACATGGAACGAGTATCCATGTTTAGCAAGGTGGCCGAATGTATATACAAGTATAATGACGTTTAAAAGCTTCCTCAGGGAAGGAAGTAATACACCAAAGGTGGTATATTTACACGTGTGCGAATACACGTGTAAGTAAACACGAGGAATGAGGGAGTAGCCCTCGGTCGACTTTGAAAAGAATAAGATTATCCTCTTCGAGTTTCGATATGAAATATCCACAAGAAAGTATATATATAATTACTACTTGGGTGCAAGACCTCCAATTAAGCCTTCCTTCTTAGAATACGCACTAGTGAACGGGGGGTTAGGTGGCGCGAAGCACTTAAGTACCTATTAACCCTTAGACGGCATTTTATAGCACGTCGCCTATCTATTCACTTTAGTAGTTTGTATTCTTCGAATTATTGCCAATTGGAAGTATTTATCTATTCTTGCTTTATTTTGTTTGATCGATACGCGTGTCAAGGACCGGAACGCCCCTCAACACGGTGTATTGCCTCGGCAATACTTATGGAAGATATGTTTATTGGTTGTTCGTATATGTATACGTATTTACATATAATAATATATAGAAAATATTTTTGTATTTATTTGATTTTTTAAGAAAAATACTATATCTACGTAAAAACCGATAAAAACGAATAATATATATTTTTTTGTTGTAATCTTTTAGGAAAAAGATTACTTTTTGGATTTTTTATTTTTTTGGTTCAATTCTTTAGGAAAAGAATTGCCTTTGTGATTTTTTTATTTTTTTGTATTTTTATCTTTTTGATTTTTTTTTAAACTTTTTGATTTATAATACGTAAAAATAACGTTCACAAAGTGAACGGATCCCAAAATCCAATCGTCTCACTCGAAATCGTTAATCTTCACGAAAAGAACCGGCAGCGGCGCCATTTAATATTTCGTTTTTAGTGTAGTTGTCTTCTCAGCTCGATTCGAATTGATATAACGTTTTTTAAGCAAAGACTTGATTGTTTTTGGTTATACAACTTTGTTTGGTATCTATTTCTAATTCGCAATTAACAAGCAAAAATGTAAAAATAGCTATATACGTAACCGTACTACACTAAAACAAATTGCAATTACAACATTTAAATGCACGAAATACGAATTTTAACAAAATATAAAACGTAAAATATAAATGCACGTAAATCGAGAAAAGTACTAAAAATTATATCCTTTACTAGTATTATACTTTTGTTATTATTGTTATTACTTGAAATATGAAAATGAAATTTAAATGGCAGAAATTAAAATTCTTTCTAAATGAAATGTGAGAAACAACAAACTTAACAGCCCAAAATGGATACTAAGCCCAATAGAGCTACACGTCCAACAGACCCCTATTCTAACAAATTATAGTGAAAGGACTAACTTTGCAGTACATTCTAACTAGCAAGGTTATAAAACAACATTAAGGGACTGTGATTGTAAAAATATACAAACTCAGGGACTAAAATCGTAGATCACTGAAACTAATACAAACTTAATTTCCAACAGATTACTTGTATTCAAGTTTGTCAGTTTACAAATTCTAAATCAAATTCTATATTACCATTACAGAAACATAATATGTGCTTAACCAAATTCATCCAGGCCAAGTCCGTTGACGATGAAACGCGGCGCTGAGCCGGTTTAACACTAAACACCTCCAATACTGAATCAAAGCTAAGCTACACCTGTAAAACTGAAATCAAGAAGAGAACTCCTACTGATCTGCTGACATGATCTTCTGAAACAGCAAAGCGCAACCTGCAAAATCGAAGTAAACCGAAGAAAACCCAAACAGATTCTACGATTATGAAACCTACATAAACTAGTCTATAACGAACTAAACAGTAATCAAGTTCTGATCAAACTAACTTCTATAGAACGTATCCGAATTTTAACTGACTTTTACTTTGTGAATGAATATAAGACTAAAGACCTATGCTATTTACTATCCAATCAGGCTGATTTCAACTTTACTAACTGAATTAGACTAAATCTCTAACATTTCAACTCTCATAAAAGGTTCCAAACCAATCAGATAACGAAACAAAATCTATATCTATCCTAGCTAAAAAGAACTCATACTCCAACTCTGACTGAATTACTTAAGGATTTATTAACAGTAACTCTAACTGACTCAACTAATCACTAAACATCAACAAAAACGATTTAAAGAAAGCATCTTGAACTGAAAACTTAACCATTTTCAACAAATTCAGTATTCATTAACAAAACTAGCTATTGAAATCAGAGAAAGGAAATCTCAACAAAAGCTACAACAACTTTCTGAAAAGCTACACCTGCGTGAACAGTAATAAGCTAAGAAGAGCAGAAATTAAAGATCATTGAAGAAAACTGTTAAGAGAAAAGAAAGATTCTATTTAACGACAATCAGTAAAGAAGATTAAGAGAACTATTCATTTCATTAATGGTGGAAAAATGAAGCATTCGGTTACAACTGTCTAACAGAATTGAAGATGACTGTTAACTAATTGAGTAACTGAAAATAAGAACAAAAGTTTTGAGAGAAAACTGAATTAACTAACTACTCCTAACTAACCTAGTGTGTGAAATCTACACCTAAGCTAACCCTTCAAATGATGGCTCTCATCTTCTTTATATAGCCAGCGAGAGAGGTGTTGATGACGTGGTTCCACCAATCAAATATTGACACGTGGAAAATACGAGGATGCACTTGTTCTTCATCTTTCTTCAATTTGGGGCTTTCTTCATCTTCGCGTCTTAAGCTAATTAACCTATATCATCATGAAGAGGAGGAGGAAAGGAACGTTTTTCCTTCTTTAAACTTTGCCTGAAACCACCTTATTTGTTCATGAAAATTAGTTGCAGGTTTGGAGATGAAAATGAATAACCGACTCATTTTTTTGTTTCTCTCTCTCTTATTTGTGTTGAAGAAGACGCGTTTGGTTTGTGTGTTTACTTTGACCGGTCTTGGTCAATGACTGAGTTAAGTAAACTTTTCACTTAGTTTGCTATCTAGTCCTTTTCTTTAAGTTTCTTTTCAAATGGTTATAAGACTTTTAAACCAATTTCTTTTATCCTTTATCTTGTCAAAAGTTACAACTTGAACCCTCGATCTTTGAAGTAGTGGCAAGATTGGTCCTTGAAAGCATCTTTCGTCTTTTTCTTCGTCTTTTCTTCAAATAAATCCTTGAAAGCTCGTGTTTTGTCTCAAATGTACCTATATACCTGAAAATACACAAACACCAAATACACGCGTAATTCTGATAATTTACAGTTAAAATAAGGTATTTAACAGTGTTTTGAGTGGTATTTGGATCATTATTGATGAGTGTTTTCACACTTATCAGCCATTCCTGCAATAACAGCGAATTTCGGAGGGTACATAAGTAATTATACAATATTTATAAATACATGCATGCAAATGCAATGCAAAGGTGGTACATATGCCCGAAATGTAATAATATGATGCTCATGCATGATTAATACAAAAATTACGATGTCGGATATTCCACGTATAATTCAACGTCTACATATAGTAATCTCCATACTTACGTAATAATTACCCACATATATACTTCACTCAAAAGTATACGTCAAATGCCATAAATACAAAATAAATCTTACCGGAGCTATGCAGGATAGTTGTGTGTGCTTGGACCATTTCTTACGACACCAAAAGTTATAGTTTAGGATTTTCAAAAACGACCTAGTTCTCTATAACTCGTGGCTCTGATACCAATCTGTAACACCCCCACAAATGTTATGCGCAGCGGAACTACAACATTGGGTGCTACACAGTATTCATTGCACACAAGATATATCAAACGACGCTAAAAAGACGTCAACTTAAAACTTGAAATTAAAAATTGTTAGATGATACATGTCCACGGTTTTTCCAACCCCAATTGGTACAACAGAGTTAAGCGTTTTCTGTCCCCATGAATCTCAACCCAAGAATTTCAGTTTCACAACAACATTACATTAAACTTAAAATTGTTTAAGTAGAAAAAGGAGGAAAAACAAGCGGACTCCAAGCCATACACACAACGTCCATCCCATGCATGCTCCATTCTACACTTCAGCGGTTACCTGAAACACATGCCAAAAATTTGGTCAACGAAAACGTTGAGTGGAGTTCATAGGTTTTACAATCAATTTGAACGTATATAAAATAAAAACCATTCGTGATCATTTATAGACTTGTCGATCAAACAATCTATAATCAGGATACTGACAATTGTGTTTAAGCTCATGACACTAATCCGTTAACTCAATCACCCGCGTAATAAATATCGGCGTGATTCAGATGAAACCAGTGCCCCTTCTAAAGGCATCAGTTGCAATTATACCTTATCTCTCATACAAAATAATCTACCGCAGAACTTACTCAACGTACAGCTTCTCGGCTAGCATTGGGTCGTTAGCCCCGTAGTACTACAAATTGTATAAGCGGCTATTTCCCCCTACTCGAGGGCAGGACAATAGTTAATAGTTCATGAATTTAGGGACTTTTGCAACTTTGGTACTCAACACAATTTCTAAGGCAACTTTCGGGTCTAACAATCATTCATGATATACGTTCCTTTTAAAAACTAGCATGCATTTCCCTCGCGGGTAAAACAATTTGAAATAAATATAAGCGAGGCTATAAATTCACACCTTAGATATTAAGTAGTCGGTAGTTCGAGGGATGTTCACTGACGACGAAACGGATGCCCGGGTAAATCAACACCTATCACAAATAACGTGTAATGAGTATTCTCATTTTAAATACCTTACGGTACTGTATAAAATACATATATACTAGTCACTTAGGACAATTATAACTCACGCCAAAAACAAAACAACAAGCATTACTCATTTTACACCATTCGTTCTCACTACTTACTTTGTCTATTTTTATCCATTTTCGCCGGTACTCACCGAAAGTACGGGCTGTTTTACTCTACTTAACCATACTTATAAAATTTGACAAAATTCTCAAAAATCCTATAAGACCTGTAGATGACATGTTTTTAATCCCAATAAAAGTTTTTACTTTAACGACCCGTTACGCAACGCTTTTCCAAAACTACATTTTACGGGCTGAAATTGCACTTCGACCAACTTTGACCTCTTTGACCCATTTGAAATGCACCTTTGACTTCTTTGACTCCTAAGTCAACTTATAGACTCATTTATACAGGTTTGTGATCAAATTTTGACCCTTGACCATTTACCAATCCATACTTGTGGTCCTCGGGATTTGACTAAAACTTCACATAAATTCGGATTATGAAAGTCCTCGTCTCCCGGTACTCGATCTTTAAAACCTCATAACTTTTAGCTCGTTTTGAGTCACGGGCTCTACCTTATACCAAATTAAAGATAAAAAGACCCTCTATAACTACATTTTGTTTTCAAGACCTGTAGGAAAAATAAATTTTATGAAATGACCTCAAAGTTTCTGCCTAAATTTGGCTATACCAAAACCATGCTTAAACTCGATTTCAAACCTTCTAACCACCACTAGGCAACATCCTAAGCTTCCCTAAACATATCCAAACACAAGTTTTCAGTCCTACCCCTATTGATCAACCAATCTCATAATCTAAAATTGAAGAAATCAAACATGCAACCACTTAAACCTATCTAATACATCACTAAACACATTGCCAAACACAAGGAAATGTTCAAAATTCATCAACCACCATGGCTCCCCAAACACCCCTTGTGCCGTGGGGTTTGGGTGACCCAATCACCACAACCAAATTGATTTTGGTGGGTTTTGTTGGTGATTATGCTTCCATTACACATGAATTTAACATGCATTACAACAATTAGCCTCAAAAACGAATTTGGATCATCTTGAAAATTTTTGGAAAATTTTTGTTAGTGCATGTGTAATCAAACCACGGATTAACACTCACCAAGGGATTCTAAGAGGTGGTCTTAAGTTAGTTTTTGTGAAAACTCAAGAAAAAAAATGGTGGGTGGTGGTTCTTTGGGTTTGGCCGTCGGCCTAAGGCAAGAGAGAGAGAGAGTTTGATTTTGTTTTTGTGAAATGTGTTTGTGTGTTTGTGTTTGTGCCATTTTGTGTGATTGGGAGGGACCATAGTGTAAATAAAGGTTTCTTTTGGCCTTAAGTAGAAACGCCATTAAAACTTTGCGGGTTCGACTCATTAGTCAATTTTGAAAATTTTACGGGAGTCGGAAATCATCCCGAACACTCAAAAATATTTTTGGGATACTTTAAGTGTACTCGGAAGGCTATAAAACTCACCCGACTCAACTTAACACGAACCGTAAATAAAATTCTCGAAAAATTACATTATCGATAAATCGTCAATAATTATATAAAATTGGGTATCCCTCGGGATCGTAATCGTCATCGTCCTTCTTGAATCGTCAATCGTAAAAATTATAACCTCGAACATCGGCTTTAACCAATATACTTATAAATATAGAAATTAAAATTTATTAAAAATTTCAAAAATTAGCGTAATTTAGGGTAACGTTAATGACCTTGGTTCTAGGGTGTCACAATAGGAGTGGCGGTAATGACAATTACCGTAACAACGCCGGGCACTCCAACAACAACAGGTCCTAATACTTACCAAATTCCTTATGTTTTATGTTATAACTCATATTCTGACACTTTAGCAAACTTCTACCATGAACCATGGAAACGGTAGGGACCAGAACCAGAGAGGTTCGCAGCCTAGCCGTCCAGCTATCACTGGTCCTCAGCCAGCCAGAGCACCTGCTGGAGGATACACTCATCCTCTTTGCTCTACGTGCCATCGTAGGCACCCAGGACCATGTCGCCGTAATACTGATGTGTGCTTCAAGTGTGGTCTTCCTGGCCATATTATAAAGGATTGCCGTAAGGGCGAGATGGAGGGTACATCAGGACATGCTGATACCAAGCCGCCTCCTACTACCGGGCGTGTCTACACGACATCTCGAGACCAGGCCAACAAGTCTACAGGTACCATCACTGGAATCTTGTATATGTATGGTCGCGCTGCATGTGTTCTTTTGAATACGGGTGCTACTCACTCGGTTATTTCTATTGCTTATGCTAAGAACATTAGGATGCCTCCCTTGCCACTAGAAAATAGGCTTACTATTTCCACACCTTTGAGGGACTCTGTATTAATCACCCATGTATACAAGAGTCTTCCCCTAGAATTTGATGATAAGGTTCGACCTGTCGACGCACTTCCGCTGGACATGAATGACTTCGACATGATTTTGGGCATGGATTGGCTATCCAAGTATCATGCTACCATAGACTGCCATTCATATCGAGTTATATTCGGTGATGTCAATGCACCAGAGTACATTCATAATGGGTTCATACCCGAACGGTCTGTACAAGTCATATCCACCCTGCAAGCGTGTGCACTACTGTCACATGGCTGCGAGGGTTATCTAGCTACGGTTCACGACATGGATGCTGAATCTCCGTCGATTCATGATCAACCAATAGTGTCGGAATTCCAAGACGTGTTTCCAGCAGAACTTCGGGGCATACCACCTGCACGAGAAGTGGAATTCAGTATCGAACTGGTTCCAGGAGCTGAACCAATCTCCAAGGCTCCTTATCGCATGGCCCCCATAGAGCTGAAGGAGTTGAAGGATCAACTGCAAGAACTTCTTGAACGAGGTTTCATTCGACCGAGCGCATCTCCATGGGGCGCACCAGTCTTGTTTGTTAAGAAGAAGGACGGCAGTATGCGTCTTTGCATAGACTATCGCGAGCTCAACAAGATTACCATTCAGAATAGGTATCCACTACCACGCATTGACGATCTGTTTGACCAACTCCAAGGGGCTAAACACTTCTCCAAGATCGATCTTAGGTCAGGCTAACATCAGCTACCGGTCAAGGAGCAGGACATCGCTAAGATTGCCTTTCGTACCCGCTATGGCCACTACGAGTTTGTAGTTATGCCATTTGGCCTAACAAATGCTCCAGTAGTGTTCATGGATTTGATGAACAGAATCTTCCATGAATTTCTGGACAAGTTCGTCATTGTCTTCATCGATGACATTCTGATTTTCTCAAAGTCCAAGGAGGAACACGAAGACCATCTTCGTACAGTACTACAGATTCTTCGCCAGAAGCAGCTGTATGCTAAATTCTCCAAGTGTGAGTTCTGGTTAGACAAGGTGGCATTCTTAGGTCACACTGTATCAGCAGAAGGAATCACTATGGATCCAGCGAAGGTTGAGGCCATTACTAAGTGGCCAAGGCCGACATCAGCGACGGAAGTCCGCAGTTTCTTAGGCTTAGCTGGCTATTACCGTAGGTTCGTGGAGAACTTTTCCTGCCTAGCACTACCATTGACCAAACTGATGCGGAAAGGGGAGAAATTCATCTGGACTGAAGATCGAGAGAAGAGCTTTGAAGACCTGAAGCAGAAGCTAGTATCTGCACCTATTCTTACTCTACCATCTGGTACGGGTGGATTTCAAATCTACAGCAATGCATCGGGGAAGGGACTTGGCTGTGTTCTCATGCAACATGGGAAAGTGATCGCGTACGCTTCACGGCAGCTTAAGCCTTATGAAGAAAATTACCCCACGCACGATATGGAACTTGCTGCAGTCGTGTTTGCATTGAAGATATGGAGACACTACTTATATGGAGAATCATGTGACATTTTCATGGACCACAAGAGCTTGAAGTATATCTTCACTCAGCGTGAATTGAACATGAGGCAGAGGAGATGGTTAGAGCTGTTGAAGGATTATGACATTAATCTACAGTATCATCCCGGAAAGGAAAATGTAGTAGCAGATGCTCTTAGCAGGAAGTCCGGAATGATCAACGACATTAGAATCGAAGAGGAAATCATAAGAGACTTGGAGCGACTAGACATCGAGTACATGGTACGTGGAAAACACGGTTACTGGGCTAATCTTAGAATAGAACCCAAGTTACTATCTAAGATCAAGGAAGCTCAGAAGGATGACGGAGAAATCTGGGCGATAGTACAGAATTTGGAGAACCAGACAGAATTCAGAGTAGATGTAGATGGTATCGTATGACAGGGCACTAGACTTTGTGTTCCTGATGACCAAGAACTCCGGGAAGCTTTGTTAGCTGAAGCTCACAGCTCCCCATTCTCGATACATCCTGGTTCGACTAAGATGTAACATGACATCAAACAGTACTTTTGGTGGAGTGGTATGAAACAGGATGTGGCCACTTACGTCTCCAAATGTCTTACCTGCCAGCAGGTTAAGATCGAGCATCAGCGATCTGGCGGTCTCCTTCAACCGTTAGATATTCCAGAGTGGAAGTGGGACAAAATCACCATGGATTTTGTTACAGGTCTTCCGCCTACCAAAAGGAAGCATGATGCAATTTGGGTTATCGTTGATCGACTTACCAAATCAGCTCATTTCTTACCGATCCGCAAGGAAGATCCGGTAAGTAAACTCGCAGATACGTATAGACGAGAGATCATGAGACTCCACGGTGCACCATCCAGCATCATCTCAGACAGAGATCCTCAATTCACTTCGCGCTTTTGGAAAAGTCTGCAGAAAGCTTGGGGTACACAACTTAAGCTTAGCACGGCTTTTCATCCTCAAACGGACGGACAATCGGAGCGAACCATTTAGACATTGGAAGATATGTTGAGGTCATGTGCGTTGGAATGGATGGGTGATTGGGACGAATACATCTGTTTGGTGGAGTTTGCATACAACAACAGCTGGCACGCAAGTATCAAATGTGCTCTATTTGAGATGTTGTATGGCAGAAAGTGTCGCGCCCCAATCTGCTGGGATCAGGTTGGCGAGCGAACACTCGAAGGACCAGAAATCATAGAGATGACAAATGAGAAGATCGCAGTAGCTAAGCAGAAGATTCAGGAGGCACGGTCACGTCAGAAGAGTTACGCCGATAAGCACCGTAGGGATTTACACTTTAACGTAGGAGATCACGTCTTCCTTAAGGTTTCGCCGGCACGTGGTGTTAGACGCTTCGGGATTAAAGGGAAGCTCAATCCTCGTTTCATCGGACCGTTTGATATCATTGAACGAGTCGGTGAAGTATCTTACCGATTGGCGTTACCTCCGCAGCTTTCGCATGTGCACAATGTGTTTCATGTGTCCTTACTCAGAGGGTACCAGTATCATCCCCTTCACATGGTTCAGTATCCACCGGAACAGATAGGTGAAGATCTCACTTTTATAGAAGAACCCGAACGAGTTCTTGACAGACAAGAACGAGTCATGAGAAAGAAGACGATTCCATTCGTCAAAATTCTATGGAGGGATCATACTGAGCGGGAAGCCACTTGGGAAACAGAGGAGTCTATCCGGGCTTCTTACCCTCATTTCATATTTTGAATTCAGGTATGTTCTTCTTTTCCAGTTTACTTTATCTATAATTCGGGGACGAATTATTCTTTTTAGGGGGGAAGAGTTGTAAAACCCGCATGCTTTTACCATGCATAGTACACTTAGGATCGTACGTACTCGTTAAAACTTTCCTAATATAGCATGATTACGATTACGTGTTAGGAGTTTACGTATTACGTACGTGTTAGAACACGATAAGTATTTTATATGCACGATCACGTAATAATTATTTAACAATAATTAATCACGAACATGCGATCATGAAATCATGAACGTAATTAAAACACGAACTATTATTAATTACGTATATATATTTATTACGAGCGTAATTAAATATATTAGATCACGGTATTTACGTAACGAGAACATTTAAAACACGAACATAAATAATCACAAACGAGTAACTAAGTAACGAGACACGGAAAAAGGTACGGGAACCCCATGTGGGGTCCCTACCCGCGGCCAAACAAGGGCAATGGGCCAAGCCCATTGTCAAATTTACTAAAGGGGGATTATGTTTATTTTTACTACTAAAAAATAACTTAAAGAAGATTTTTAAGAAAAACCTAAAAACCCTCCTTCCTTCTTGTTCTTTGTGCCGCCACCCATAAATCACCATACAAGGTGATTTGTTGATCTTTGATCTTGAAGAATTAGTGATTGATCGTGTTTGTTCTTCGTTCTCTTGATCCACGAATTCGGTAAAACCTTTTTAAACCTTTTCTTTTAATTTAATCTTTTTATTAATTATGAACATGTGATGTTTTTATAAAAACATAATAATTAATCATAGATCTAACATGTTTTGGTGATTAATTAAATCAAAGGGTTGTTTTAAGGGGTGTTTTGATTTGGCCGTAGGCTGCAACCGACCCCAAGGGGGTTTCGGTTTGCCAAGCCGACCACCACCAAGACCATATGGTCTTGGTTGGTGCGTGTGGGTCCCACGACAGCAAGGGGAAACACGGGGTACCCCGAGTTGGTTCGGGGTACGGTGTCGATTCATGTCCGGTTCATGTTTTCAAACCTAGATTCGGTTCATGGTTTATGTTAGTTTTTTTTATGTTATGAACTTATGTTAAAATTAAATTAATAAAAGATGTGATTAATTTAATAACATGACTTAGGTTATTTAATTATTAATGAACATGAAATTATTTTAACCTAAGTATTTATATATTTAAAACTTATGATTAATTAATTATTTTAAAACCATGGATATAATTAATTAATTAACATGACTTAGGTTATATTATTAATATATAATAATACATATTTTAACCTAAGTATTTAACTTATTTAATTAAAAACATGTTATACTTTAATTAAATATTATAACCTATAGTTTAATTAAATTACATGAAATAATTATTAAACTATACATTATACCATATGACTTAGAAAATAATCATGAAAAACACTTAGGCTTATATACTTAGCTTATTTAACCAGCTTATTTCTAATTATGGAAACTTTCTATTTTTAGAAACTTAATTAAATAAGGCAACTAATCTATTTATGGAAACCAGCTATTTTTAGAAACTTATTCATTTAAGGCAGCTAATCTATTTATGGAATCTTATTTAGTTAAAGCAGTAAATCTATTTATGGAAACTTTCTATTTTTAGAAACTTATCTATTTTAAGCAGTAAATCAATTTTTGGAAACTTTCTATTTTTGGAAACTTTCTATTTTTGGATACTTTCTATTTTTGGAAACTTTCTATTTTTGGTAACTTTCTATTTTTGGAAACTTTCTATTTTTGGAAACTTTCTATTTTTGGAAACTTTCTATTTTTGGAAACTTTCTATTTTAGGAACCCTACTATTTTTGGAAAGTTACTTATTATTACACAGTAAGTATAATAACACATGAAATACCAGAAATACTTAATCAGATTAAACAGAATATAATATTTAATACAGTTTAAGGCTTTAAACAGTAAAACATAGTAAGAACACATAAAATAAGCTAAGACATGACATGAACCAGCTATGTATTTAGTAGCAGATACTTATTCATGTACGTATTTATGTAGCACTAGTGATTCGGAAGTAGGATTCTCGCAGTTCGTCTTTCTCGTTCACTGGACATAAGGTACGGATTCCCGTCCTTTCAGTATGGACATTCTTTCCTTATTAGGATTCCCCGTATGTAGCCAACTGTTTTACCGTAGTATAAGTTACGTGTTTGATTGCTTATGTTTAATTATGATTACCTATAGCCATATACATGCATGACCAGTTTCACCTAGTTATGGAGGTACCATAACCATAACATTAGAGGCACTGATGTTATGACTTCACCACGGCGGAGTGATTGCTCGTGGCGTCCCTTCAGCTTTTGGCCATTTATTTATATTTATCATGTGGGGCGTATGGGTGCATCCTAGTTACATGTTTTATTCAGGATTACATGGTGAATGTGGTGTGTGCCTTGCATCCTTCACAAGGAGCTGATCGCTCCTACCCATAAACCAGTATATTAAATTAGAGGCAGCCCCTCTAATTTGCATGATGAGGTCACCCCTCCAATTATTCATGCACGGTGGATTTTCATGACCTATATTGGCCAATGGTAAAATATGACAAACAACTTTTATAAGATAAACATAAGACTTTCAAACTATAAACCAGTTTTATTAAGACTTAACCAGGTTACTCGGGACTTAGTTTTCTTCCGCTGTTATTATGTTATATGCTTATCCTATTCATGCTTTATTGTACATCCGTGCACTGAGCGTATTTGCTCAGCCGTTTTCCTTTTCTATGTTCCCAAAACGGCAGGTACTCAGGGACGCTCGTAGACACTAAGAGTACGTGCATATGGACTGGAAGCTGTCTAGCCTTCTTTACATTATGCATTTCCTTTCTATTGATACTTATGCTTTGGACATTGTTTAGTCCTTTTCTTTATTATACTATGTTTGTGTGTGATGAGCTTTACTTTTGGACTACCGATGTTTGATTCCGGTATTTTCCTTTTTATGGTCAAGTAATGTTTAGACATTTTACCTTGTATGCTTTGTTGACACGCCATAATTACTGTGATATTTCCATTTCCAAAATGGGGTGTTACAATTATTTTTGCCGTGGAAGTATCTCTTCCACGTGCTTATTATCTTCGCCGTGGAAGTATCTCTTCCACGTGCTCATTATTTTCGCGGTGGAAGTATCTCTTCCAAGCGCTTGTTTCTACGCCGTGGAAGTATCTCTTCCATTGGCCTATTCCTTCGCCACGGAAGTACTCCTTCCGCGCGCTTGTTTCTGCGCCATGGAAGTATCTCTTCCATTGGCTTATTCCTTCGCCGCGGAAATACTCCTTCCGCACGCTTGTTTCTGCGCCATGGAAGTATCTCTTCCATTGGCTTATTCCTTCGCCGCGGAAGTACTCCTTCCGCGCGCTTGTTTCTGCGCCATGGAAGTATCTCTTCCATTGGCTTATGCCTTTGCCACGGAAGTATCTCTTCCGTTGGCTTATTCATACGCCGTGGAAGTATTCTTCCACATGCTCATTATTTTTGCCGTGGAAGTATCTCTTCCACGTGCTTATTATCTTCGCCGTGGAAGTATCTCTTCCACGTGCTCATTATTTTCGTCGTGGAAGTATCTCTTCCACGTGCTTATTATCTTCGCCGTGGAAGTATCTCTTCCACGTGCTCATTATCTTCGCCGTGGAAGTATCTCTTCCACGTGCTCATTAGTTTCGCCGTGGAAGTATCTCTTCCACGTGCTCATTATTTTCACCGTGGAAGTATCTCTTCCACGTGCTTATTATCTTCGCCGTGGAAGTATCTCTTCCACGTGCTCATTATCTTCGCCGTGGAAGTATCTCTTCCACGTGCTTATTATCTTCGCCGTGGAAGTATCTCTTCCACGTGCTCATTATTTTCGTCGTTCAAGTATCTCTTCCACGTGCTTATTATCTTCGCCGTGGAAGTATCTATTCCACGTGCTCATTATCTTCGCCGTTGAAGTATCTCTTCCACGTGCTTATTATCTTCGTCGTGGAAGTATCTCTTCCAGGTGCTCATTATTTTCCCCGTGGAAGTATCTCTTCCACGCGCTTGTTATCTTCGCTGTGGAAGTATCTCTTCCACGTGCTCATTAGTTTCGCCGTGGAAGTATCTCTTCTACGTGCTTATTATCTTCGCCGTGGAAGTATCTCTTCCACGTGCTCATTATATTCGATGTGGAAGCATTTCTTCCATGTGCTCATTATCTTTCGCCGTGGCAGTATTCTTCCATGGGCTCATTCTCCTTCGTCGTGGAAGTACTCTTCCACTGGCGCCTTATTTTAGCCGTGGAAGTATTCCTTCCATGGGCTCGTTGTCTTCATCGTGGAAATACGTCTTCCACTCTCTTGTTTCCTTTGCCGTGGAAGTACGCCTTCCACTGACTCATTCTGCCAAAGAAGTACGTCTTCTGTTGGTTCATACCTTTGTTACGGAAGTACGTCTTCCGCGATGAATTACTTTGCCCAGCCACGAAGTGATTTCTTCAAAGTTTGCATTGTTTGACCTTTTTTAGGCGAAGCCTGATCAACTACGCCTAGTTTAGAAAAAACCGTGACAAAATTTTTAAGTCATTATCGTGTGTCGGGGCCACAAGACGGATGTACCATCCGCATCACCTTGCCACATAAGTACGTCTTCTGTTTGTCTTAAGACGAATGAAATATTCGCATTATGTTGCATCATCAGTGGGTACAAGAAGTACGTATTCAAAATATTCACAATGCAACATACGGGTTCCACTTCCACCTTCATAAAACCTTTTTGTCATCCTCACGTTAGCGATGGACAAGAATTAAACCTTGCCAAATGCTAGTGTTACCCCGGCTATAGAACACGTTTTCTTCTTACGGGGTCTTTACCGTCAAGTAACGGGAAACCAAGCATTCGAGCACAACCACCCGTCTTACGTATACATGTTTTCCCATTTCTTTCGACGTGGATATGCTTACAGGTAACGGATATCGTGAAAGTATAGTAACCTCGGTGACAACCTCGCATACTATACTGGGGGACATGATGGCGTATAGTGGCTATGCTCACTATTCGCAATCCCAAACCATCATCTTTTCGCTAAAAATAGCCCATTACCAGTGGAGCCATATGTTACGGACGACCCATGAGGATGTCCTAGCAGCAAGCCGCACGCGGTTGTTAGTGAGCATGATACACGAATGAGTCTAGCATAACATGATCATGAACCATATCATACTAGACTGGGGGACATGTCGACGTACAGTCGGTTAAGGGCCCAGACCGACAGGCCCGCGGCCCACACACACCTTACTTATCCTACAAGAAACCCTAAGCCTATATAAGTAGGGGTAGGGGGTCTCATTCTACATCAGGTTCTCTCTCTTAACCACACCTCTTATACAATATATCGATCAATACTAACTTGACCGTCGGAGGTGGACCCCGGGGCTACGGCTTCGGGTCCACGTCTAATCGGTTTACCTTTGTTTGCAGCATTACTCAAGACCGGGGAAGACGAGTAACAGCCCAAGAGAGTCTTCGAACCGGCCTAGCTAAATTATGCTCCAACACTTTCTCTCTCTAAAAGTGTGTGTGTTCTCACCATCTTTCTATCTCTACCCTTCTAGTATAAGCAAGATATACATAATCCTACATGTGCCTTAAATTTTTAAATATATACTCGTAAAGCGTTATATGTATATACATATGACAAATTCTTAATAGATAAGTATAACTAAAACTTCAAAAGTTATTTCTTCTAACTTCAGAGTGACACATCTAAGGACATCACGTCTTCTACTATAACTTCTGAAGGTCTTCAACGAATAATTGATGATGGTATTGCTGCAGATTTGCAAGTGTCAACATTCAAAATAGTAAGGAATACTATTCCAGAAAAAATCCTATAACTAGTCAGTTATACAAGTTTCAAGGAATCAAAGATGCTATTGGTATCGCTCATTGGATCGAAAGAGCTGAATTAGTTTTCTCCCATAATAATTGTGCTGAGGATCACAAAGTAAAGCTTGCTATCAGTACTTTGACTAGCGAAGCGTTGTCATGGTGGATTCTCTATTCTCAACCCATGGAATAGAAGAAGCTCATAAGATGGCATGGTCAAATTTTAAATGCCTCCTAATAAAGCAATATTATCCTTCAATCAAAATCGAGAAAGTGAAAAAGGAACTATGCTATCTAACAACAACACGAGATAATCTCAAAGCCTACTTGAGAAAATTTCAAGAGTTAGCAGAAATATGTCCTATCACTAATTCTCAGAGAATGATGAAAGCTTTTATTAGAGGATTTCCAAAAGGATTCAACCAGACGATTACTATTTCTAAACCCCAAAATTTAGAAGAAGCCATTAATATTACCCAAAAATTGATGGATCATGTAATCAAGCACAATCCCATGCAAGAATCAAATAACCTTAAGCGTAAATTTAGTGAAGAAAGAAACCTCATCGAACCCAATCCAAGTCACCTAAATATTCCCTATGATCCATATTTTCCCTATTTATATTACCTTACTCCCAACCCAGTTAGTCTTCCCAAACCAATAGGAATAAATGGATATGTTGGAAGACTTTCCTTCGGTTTGAAATGCCTACTACATCACAAAGGACTCTGCACTGTTAAATGTCAGAACTGCTACGAGATAGGTCATCAAACCTAGAATTGTTGGAACAAGTCGAATTTTTAGATTTCTTTGTATTTTGTTTTATTTTGTATGTTGTAAATGAATAAGTGTTATAAACATATGAGAGTATTATCAATAAAATCTATGTGTTTTGTTTACATCTCTTGTAAGTGTTGTTTTGCTTTATGATATTATTTGATAGGTCAAATAATGTATATTATAATTTATGTTATCTTAATATTTAGAACAATATGACAGTACCCTTTTGACTGAATATTCGACTTATATCTTATATGAAGTTTTGAAATCTGAGTTACAAAAGTTCAACATGAACTTTCTTTATGGAAATAGGCAAGAACAAGTAATAAATTTCATTATAAAATTTCTTAAGATAGACATGACACCATCTGGATCATTTTCAACTGTATTTCATCGAAAACTCTTACAAAATTATACTTGAAAGAAAATAATCTGTCGACATAGAGTACCAATATCTATCATCCTGAATAAATTAAGAAAGAATATTACCCTTAATACAATGAGCTAAGTGAGAAAATTATCCAGATACTAAACTACATACTCCATGTATGTGTTATGAAATTTGGAAGTACACTTAGCATTGAATGAATTCCCAATAGTTGTTATATCAGATCAATACTAAATTTTAAGCACTCTGAGGAAAGAAGTGACAATTGTGTATCTGCTGGATTAAAATAAGTGATATTTGAATTATGAGATTTGAGAATTATTTAGATTTTGATGAAGAGTTCTCATGATAAATGAGAAACCGCATCATATTTAAAGTATTAACTTGAAAATATCTTTCCTCTATTAAAATATCCAAATTGATTTTAAGAGATACGATAATCAATTCGAGACTTTCAATTGTGTTGTGGCATATTAACTTGAGTTTCCCAAAGAACTCAGTAATAATCACAATCTTTTTCATATTTTGAAATCTAAGAAAGGCTTATCTGATTAAAATGGTACGTTTTGTATATTCAGTATGGCGATAAATTAAATGTTGTGAAGTAATATCTTAATTTAGATTACTAAAGTATGAATGATGCTCCATGTATATTTAGTTTAATGATAAATCTGATATGATAATTTGATTGGAAAGTAAAATAACAGAAGTAAGATTATATGATTGATATGTGAATGGAATTCTAAGAAGGAATTTAAGAACGTGAGGACCATATTCGTCTTTACTGTATTATGTTAGCGTTATAATCTCATGACGAGATTTCTTTAAGGGGTGGAGACTATAACAACCCATAAATTTCACATCTATGCTATGTGTTATGATTGTATGAATATGAAAATTCACTAGAAATTTTTGTTTCTATGCCTTAATTGGTAAGATGAATTGATTCTCATAACCTGAACTACCACTTCAACATATTCCTATATGTTGTAAACACTATATATATATATCAAGTCTGAGTTTTAAAAGTAATCTAATAAGTATATTATGAATGAGAACATCTCAAATGTAACTAAGATGCCCTAAATTACCCTAGAAACCTTATAAATAAGTTATAAACTCAAGAATTGTAAAGTATGAATGTACAAAATCTAAGAATAAGTAATCAAGGGTTATAAACAAGTTGTAAACTATCATTTGGAAGTATATTTTCATCCAAGAATAGTAAGTACACACCATACAAGGCTAAGTATAAGTAAATGTATATTTACCGAGGTATCCCCTTTACCCAAAAAAAGTATAAGTAAATGTACATAGTAGTCTAGATCACCACCTAAAATCCATTTCATATTGAATTAAGATCTCCTCTTTTGTAACTAATTATAAAAATCAACTAAGTATCATAATAATACTATATTTTCACTTCAAGTCAAGGTAAAAATAATTAATGCACAAAGTACAAGTTTTAAAGCATAGGATTCTAATTAAGCCTATTACCTCCTAGAATATGATTACCCTATATAACTCATTAAACTAAGTGTGTATAATATTTAGAAACCATAAAAAAATGTATAAGGCCCGGAATAAGCCAAGAAAATGATATAAACACATATAACCTAAGGTACAAGTCATTTAGGCATAGTGACCTAAAAACCCCTATATTACCCATTTTACCTAGAATCAATGTATAGTCTTTTAGAACAAGTGTAAAAACTTCATTAGCATTACATTTAGGTTATAATATCATCCTAAGATAAGGTACAAGTACCCTAATGCACAAGGTACAACATTTCAATGCATGACTTATAAATTAGGTCAAAATAGGTATTTTTACTCTTTAGACATTTTTACTTGGAATAACTCAGTAAAACAAGTGTAGAGACTAGGGGTGAAAACGAGCCGAGCTTTTATCTAGCTATTTGAGCTCGAGTTTAGGCTCGACTCGATCGAGCCAAGCTTTTATCGAGCTCGAGCCCAAGCTCAAGCCTAATAAAATGGCTCGAAACATATAATGAGCCGAGCTTGAGCTTTTTATAGCTTAGCTCAAGCCTTTATCGAGCTTTTTGAGCCTAAATATAAATATATTTTTTATAAGTAAACAAATGTTGATTTGAATATTGACTATATTATAAAGGATAACTCTATAAAAATGAATAATTAATTAATAGTCGTTATCATAGTTTTTTAAAAACATAGAATTTGTATTGGTGCATAAATCTTAGTGATGTATTTGTTTTACATATAAAATTTCGAGCTTTTCAAGCTAAGCTCGAGCTTTGCGCGGATCCCAATCGAGCCGAGCTCAAGCCTTTATAGTTAAAGCTCGAAGAGCTATCGAGCCGAGCTCGAGCTCAACTTTTATGTTTCGAGCGGAGCCCAAGCCTTATTGAGCTCGAGCTCAGCTCGAGCTCAGCTCGGCTCGATTACACCCCTAGTAGAGACTCCATGAACACATTAGAAACAAGACAGGATGTATAAATTGAGTTTACATTAGTAGCTAAAGTAAGAAAAATGACTCTAACAAGGATTGAAACCTAGATAGAAACCCTAATCTGGCTAGGTTTTCTTCCCAATTTCACTTTAAACCAATGTTAAGCTTCAAACCAAGGACCCAAACCTTCTAATTACAATGTGTATATCCTTATTACACCTTAATACATCATTAATCACATTTCTAAACCCTTAATTATAAGAATTACAAAACCATAAAGTTACAAGCCCTAGATTTAGGATCCAGCTAGGTTTTTCCTTCCAAAACCTATTCAAATGATCTTACCTCCAAAATTAAAACCTAAGGCAGATATTTAGGATACATAGAAGATATTTCCATCCCTTAGAAACCAAGAACATAGATGCATCACCTACTTGAAGGCATTTTCTCAACCATGTACATTTTATGGCCGAAATCCCTTTCAACACTTCTACCATTGATCTTTTAAGCTTCTAGACCTCAATACTCATCAAAAAGCTTCATTTAGTCACCATGAACGTGTAGGTAACATAGAATACCAGTCCTTAAGCCTTAAATCTTAGAAATGACTATAAATAAGGCGTTTTCCATTCATTTGAAACTTGCACCCCGTTTTCCTTTATCCCAATACCCATTCTGATTTCACACATCTAAAAAGGTTCTAAGACACTCATAAGACCAGAAACCAGGTCTAGAAAGAATCCATTGAAGCTCTTGAAGCATTGTGAACAAGTTGTGTTCATATCAAGCTCTAGAAATCATTTTGGAGCTACCTAGGTAATCACTATATTATTCAAGCTTAGATCTAGTTCTAATACTATACTAAGACTTTTTATGATGTTAATAAGCTATCCCAATAAGTCTTAGTTCATGTCATAATCTAAAATAGAATTTATGAGCTAAAGATGTAATAAAACCCTAGTTTTGTAAATCACATGAAATAATGAGATAAGATCCATTTCAAAAGCTATAGATCTGAAAAACTAATATTATTATGATTATAAATGTGTTTATAAACTTTTTTTTAAGTTCCTAGATCATTTTGTACAAGATTTTAGCTAGTTATGTAATTTTAAACAAGTATTAGGACTAAAACTGTCATTTTTGAAACTATAGACATTTTGGGCGAAAAGTGTCATTTTACTGAAGTTAAAACTTTAAGGGTTAAAAGTGTAAATATACTAAACTTATAACTTTAAGGGTTGAAAATATAAATAATCCAAACTTATAAACCTTAAGGATCATTTTTTTATTTTTGAAACTATATGGATGAAAATTGTATAATGAATCTATTTTCTAAAGTTATATTACCAAAAGGACTATTTTGCCAACTTTGAAACTAAAGGATATTAAATGTAATAATGAGAAAATATACTAATCTTTGAAGAAGTTTCTAAAATATAATGTATCATTTTAGTTAGGAGCTTTGTATAAAGATGTTTCATCTCAATATTACGTTTTGACTGAGTGGTTGGGTTTACAATTTAAAGTGCCCTCGCTCCTCAAACATTTATAGAATGGCTTTTGATTATGATGGCCTGAAAAATGATGCTATAATTCCAAAATTTATAAATCAAATAATATATAATTTTTATTTAAAAAGTGTTGAGCTCAAAGTCAAAAGACTTGATACGTATACAAATGTGTTAATCCAGGTTTGTGAGACTAAGCTGTTAAATTGTGATTAAAATATAATCTGATGAGATTCAAACTCTTTAGATATAAGGTGAGTTCATAGCCTCACTAGCGCTGATTATTAAATGATTTAAAAACTGTGAGGGGGATATATGCTAAATCAAAATACAAGCGTTTTTGGTATGCTTGCCAAGATATGTTTATTGACACTATGTTTACTGCTACCTTAAAGTCCCTTTTAATTATGATCCGCTAATCATTCTAGAAAATGAGTGTTAATATTGTGAATAGTACTATTTAGGATCTTACATCCCCTATTTGGGCAAGTCGCACATGCTGGAAGCTAATGGTTCCAACCTAGGCTAAACATATACACTATATTTTGCAAAACTCAAGTTAGTTTGGCAGACTTCCCGCGTAAGGGCAATTGTGGGTTTCTGATTATGTCCAGCCACGGTATCATAAGCTTAGTGCAAAATGAATGTATATATTTTATGTGGGTGAATAACAACGTAGCTCAAGAAAAGGATCTTGTATTCAAAATAATTTTAAACCTATGAATTCACTCAACCTTTGTGTCGATTTTTAAGTATATGTCTCATGTATTGATGATTGATAGTATGGAGCAGCATACATATGATGTGGAGAGATATAGACATGAAATTGTTATCATTCAAACATATTTACTAGATCCTGGGAACCTGTGATGTACAGTGTATGTCAAGTTGTTTTGTTTAAATCTCTGATTTTGAATGATAAATGAATAAAATATATTGAAACACTCTTTTAAGTTGTTTTTCTATAATTGTGTTTTTATTCCATTAAGCAATACCCCAATTTTATGTTTCGCTGCATTAAGGTAAATATGGGGGTGTTACAACTTGTCCCTTACTTTCCCAGTAGACAAGATTCCCATCAACAAACACACAATAGTCAGTCACAGACTTTCTAGTCACTAGACCCTTAGCCGAGTCTGAATTAGAATATGAAACAACACCAAAGTTCATGTGATTCTTAGAAAAACTTATACCAAGACTAGGAGAATGCTTAAGATACTTAAGTAAACTTAGTGCATGATAACGCCTAAATCTAACATGTTTTTGTGAGCCTTATCCGTGCTTTTGTACATGTATTTTGGTTATATCTATAATACTTTTGTGCATAATTGTGCCAAAATGTACTTGCAAGTCTATGTGTAGCCAAATGTAGGGAAAATAATAAAAAGACGAAGAAAGCAAAGTAAAAGGGAAGATTAGTACAAGTACAAAGAATCCTAGCTAAGTTCAAGACCCGTGTATGAGTTACAAGCCTTTGAAGATCAATTCCGGGTGCGAGAACAAGTGTTTCTAAGAATATACAAGCTTTACAAGTAATCCCGACTTGGAAAATGCAAGAGAAATCATGTAGCTATTTGTAGTATCAAGTGTGCAAATCACTCAGGATGGAAGTATATGCCAGTCGTGTGAGTAGATGCCAGCCGTGTAAGTAGATGCCAGCCGTGTGAGTAGATGCCAGCCATCCTCAGCAGCCACCATCTCCTTTTCATTCATCAGCCACCAGCAAGAAAGTAGATTGCCAGCCAACTTTAGCTGCCACCATCTCCTTTTCCTTGGGCAGAATTTCTATTACATGTTACAACATATTCTTGAAGCATCTAAAGAAGCCATAAGAACATTCTATGGAAGAGTCTAGTACAATTTGGCTCCAAGCAAATGCCTTTGCCAACAAGCCATGCATTCACTCCTAGCCTTCAATTTGTCAATAAATAAGACCCATGGGGTCACATCTTTCATATGCTCTCATTATTTTACTTCTCATAGCCAATTTTACCATCAATAAACTCTCTCTCCCTTGTCCAAAACCTGAAATCCGGATTTGAGAAAGGTGGTCCAAGAAAAGTCACATTTGGAGCCCGAAAAGCAAAGTTAACTTCACCAAACTCTTAGGGATCATTACCCTAATCATTAGCACTATATTTACACTTTGTAAGACTCTTGATTATAACTTTTAAGACTATATTTTTCGAGTTTATATCAATGTTTAGTATGAGTGGCTAGTTTCATTTTACACTTGGTAAGGTGATGTTTGTGGTATGATGACGTGGTTATGATTATGATTTATGTTTTAATTCAGTTTAAAGCTTTTCCTTTGAACCATTGGTACTTATGTTTCATGTGACATTGGTTGTCAAAATTTAATTTGTTGTTAAAGATTTCATAGGTCGAACGGGTTATTTTCTAACAACAAGTCATAGCCGGTTTGTCTATGGATTGCCTATCTTTTGAATTGACCATTTACTAAGAAGTATTGATCACTAAGAAACATAATTATAAGTTTTAACAAGTTTTTGAAACAAACAGTGAATCAAACTAGTTGAAATTGGATTAAGTATTGAATTGAGTGATTGGGTCTAATGCTTGTTTTACCTTAACCGAGGTCTTGACGAAGATTGAAGCGTTTGAAACAATATATTGGATTAACCATCTTATTATCATAATCATATATGTTAACATGTCATCAAAATCATATCATATCAGATGCCCAAACTAATCTTTACCAAGTGTTGTTCTTAATCATATTATTTCTCATCAAATTACTTGTTATTATTTGTCTTTATATTGCTACAAGAACAGATTATATGCGATTTTTAACTGATCATAGGTTTTCCAAATCTCCGTGAACGATCTCTGTTTGCTAATAAAAACTATACCACAAACGAAAGGGTCATACTTGCCCGTGCGTTTTTAGTTCATTCCGGTAACTCGTGTTTATAAATTTAAAACTTATTTAATCCAACCTACCGGACACACATCAAATTTTTGGTGCTGCTACCAGGGATTTGATTGTGTTCTTAGTTCTAAAACTCATTTTATAACCAATCCCGTTGTAGCGTTTCTTGTTGCCAAATTCCAAACAATTATCTTTACACAGGCCGCGAGCAGCCGACCGTCAAGGTATAACAGACCACGAGCAACCTGTCGTCACCTATTCACAGAAAGCAAGAAGCTGACCAGCTTCTCGAGAAGCCGACCAACTCCTCATCGAAAGCAGTAGCCGCCAGCCGTCTGGCCATCAGCCACTCGACACCCGGCATCAGACGCCGAGAAGCCGAGTAGCATCTCAAGGAGCCGGCCAGCTCCTTCGACTTTTATAAAAAAAATTATTTATTTATTCATTTATTTTATGTAGTTTGTTTTATTTATTTTCCCTATTATTTGTTTTATTGTTTTTAGTTTGTTTTTCATATCTTTTTCAAAAGTGTTTTAAGACTTGAATGAACACCCATTCTTCCGGTCAAGAACCACTTCGTCCTTTCATCGATCCTGAATGTTTTATTCGATAAACTCGAAAGAAGAACCGAAGGAAACAACCATTTGTTCCTTTGGAGAACCGAATTCCTAGATTCAAAAACCTACCATTCGATAATCTCTTAGACGCCTTTGTCGTCTACAACCCATTCAACGATCTACCATTTCCAATGACTGACGATCAATCTATGTGCGATACCAACCGTGTCGTTGCACCCACTCATGAGGATGCTATCGTTCAAGTTGAACTTGGAGACAACTTCACCGTGAAAAGTCATCACCTTTCAATGATCAAAGACCGCCAATCTGACGGCCATGCGTGGGCCGATCCGCATAAGCACATTGCCGAATTCGTAGAGATACATGGTATGTTTCGATATAGAGCCGACGTTGATGTAGACTCTATTAAACTAAAACTCTTTCCATCATCTCTATCCGAAGATGCAAGAGTTTGGTATAATGAGTTGACGTCCAGTACCATCGCAACATGGGAACAAATGAGAATCACTTTTGTTAGCCGTTTCTTTCCACCCGTCATGTATGAAAGACTCATGGGAGAAATCCGTGGTTTCACCCAAAATCCCAACGAATCGCTCGTTGAAGCATGAAACCGAATGAAAGACCCACTTCGTAGTTGTCACGGACATGGTTTAGTAAAAGGAACCATAATCCAAATCTTTTATCATGGTCTCAATGAACCGACACAAGCAATCCTTGACGCCGGTGGAATCTTTCTCTATAAGACCCCTAACGAAGCATATCAACTGCTAGAGGACCGAGTTCTCTTGAAACTCGATTGGTCTAAATATTCCGGTTCGAAACCTTTCAAGAAAACCGTCGCTTTCGTTGAAAGTAATGAAAACTCCAAACTCATGGAAAAAATGGAAGCACTTACATCTAAACTCGACTCGCAATACAAATGTATCAAAGATGAAATGAAAGAAATGCGACACGGATGTAACATTTGTGGAGGACCTCACCCATCTTCGGATTGTGATGAAAAACTGATGAGAGGACCTAAACAAGAAGCAAAATACGCTCAAGGGGGATACCAAGGAGGTGGTTATCGAGGTAACTACTACTGCAGAAACTCCGATATTTGGCGTGAGTATCCTAAAAACAAAAATCGTGTCTCACAACCTCGTGAGAACGATGCTCCGTTCCATCTAACGAAAATAAATTCGAAGAATCAAGGTCAGAGAAAACTTTGCGAGAGTTCATCGCATCTAAAAAAGCAACAAACAAGTTTATCAAGAACCAATTATTCAATCTCAAAACATAAGTGGAGAGAGTACAAAGACACCACGCCACCTCTATCCATAATATCGAAACCAAGTTAGGTTGATTTTTCGATCAATTCGCCGACTGACCGAGTGGTTCGCTACCGAGCAACACTTAAATAAACCCAAAAGCACCCGCATCTACGGATAAACCATATCGCCCACCCTCCGCCCATAATGTCATGTGAATGCCGTATTCACACGTAGTGGGAAGAGTTATGTTCCACCACCTAACCCAAACACCAAGACTACCATTTTCGTTGATGAAAGTGAGGATGAAACCGATGAAACTGAGAAGGATGAATTCTTTTATCCTTCCAAATCCAAACCCAAATAAACCACACCAACACCACCGAAGGCGTATGCACCCAAAATCCCATATCCTCAACGCCTACGAAAAGAAAAGATGGAGGCACGTAATGCCAAATTTTCTTAAAAATGATCAGAGGGGTTAAGATCAACGTACCCTTTGTTGATATCTTAACTGGCATGCCCAACTATTGGAAATTTCTTAAAGATCTTGTGAGAAACATGAAATTCCCAAAATATAACAATTGTCGAAACTATAACTCGTATAAACACAAATACACAACGAAATACTTTTCAAACGCGTAATGCTTTATTAACTATTATAAACAAAGTATTACAAAGTGCTATGAATACACCCGTTGAATAACAATAAGAAATGAACCCTAGAACGAGTAAACTTAATTTGAGTCTCAAGTTTACAAGAGAACCTATGAGTCGCTGGTAGACAGCTGAGGGCTCAGAGGTTCCAAAGAGAGAAAGAACTTAGATAATTTATCCAAGCACAAGGGTTAATTAACTCTTCTTTCTCACTCCTATTTATAGTGGTACGAGGCTGCTTCCTTAGTGGGAGTAGTTGATACGTGTCATCTTCTGAGCGGAAGAGTACAACGTATTAAATGCATGTCCAAATCGAGACATACCTTTAAACTACTTTAGGTGAACAGTTCTGCCAACTGTTCACCTTTTGTCCCACTAGGTCATACTAGGCTTTATCTTGAATCTCTTGTTTTGTCCCGCTCAAAACACTTTGTAGATTCTCCCGCCTAAACTATAAAAGTATTAGACAAGCTTTGCTTGTATCAGACTTCTAGGGTTCTTAAGTGATCTCTAAGTATTGTCAACTCAGATATCCTTGAACACTAGCACATTCCTTCTACATCCCAGCTATTCATAATCGCTGGTAAGTATGACTTCAGATTGTCTTTGACTTATCTGACGTTGTCTTTGACTTGAATGTTCCTGGTGTGCCAGCTGAGGCTTTGCCTTCCGCTGGTCTGGTCTCTGTCGCTGGTCCTCTCAGCGACCAATAACACTTAGTCTAATTTAAACAAATCTATGTTGATCCCAAACTTAGATCGATTTAGCTTGTGTAAACGAGATTAAATTAAGTTAAACACGTAGAGAAACTTTGTTGTGTATAAAACAATTTAAGTATTATGCGGAATTAATACTCAAACAAGAACACACAAACAATGTAAACCAAACTTTCACTTTGATTGATTAGAACAAACTTGCTTACAACGAAAGTGTTTAACGAATGAAAACTTATATGAAACAAAACCTAAAGGTCTTCTTTTATAGACATAAGAAGCCTTGTACAAGAGTCTACATATCAGCTATTCTAGGTAAAGATAAATATAGAAAATACATTGTTGATCCTATCTTTACTAGAAACAAACTAGAAACATAATACGCGTAGACTATATCTTTCTACCAGTGCTTGACTTCATCCTATCAACGCTTGACTTCTTCCTGTCAACGCACGCTTGATCTGTCAACGTTTTTTTCTTCTTATCAACGCTTGTTTTCTTCTTGTCAGCGTCCAAGTGTACTGGCTACATTTTATTCCCAACAATCCTCCCCTAAACTTGATATCTACTCTAGCAATCAAGTTTCTGAATAAAAATTAAGAACTAGGAGGAATCTTACAAATCTTATCATATTGGTAATAAACATGCCTAATCAAATCTTTGGCCACGTCACTTGAATAATCAATCTCTAACTGTGTTGTCTTCATCTTTTCCAAAAATTCTTTGGACATGGGATACTCAGCATCTACAAGTAGATACTCAACAAACATTGTAGAACTCAAATAATACACACCAGCAGCTGAATACAAACGCCATTGAAGTCCACTGATATCATCCTCAAGATCCTTCCAAACATGATCTTCTTCTTCTGGTGCACACATTCTCTTGAATGTTGACCAAATCTTTATTCCATTGACTGAAGTAGGTGCTTCAGTCTCAAACTTAGCCATCAACAACCTCTAAAGGTCTGCCAAGTCTTCCCTATCCATACTTGCAAAGAGAGACATAAGAGTAGTAAAAGTGTGTACCTCTTTCCCATATCTGCCAATCATCCAAAAACCACTTGCATCTTCTTATAGCTAATGATAGGGTTTCTGGCATCAAGAGGTAACACTTGTACCATATCTTAAGCTTCCATGGGTGAGAGCTTAATGCTCCTTCTAAGAACAGCTTCACTGGGAATCACTTTATTTAAATCTTTAGGAAACTCAAGTGGAACTCCCTTCTTCAAAGGCCTTGGTACAATCATAGCCTTCTGAATCTCCATCTCTTCTGCAAGTTCTTCTTTCCTTTCATCTGAAAGAAGTATGATAGTGTTCATCTCTTGCACTCTTGCCCAAATGGGATATGCCTTATACTCCAATTCTTCAAAGGATAATCCCTGCAATTTCTTAAAGGTCCATCCTGTTCCATGACATCTGAGTAACATGTAGTAAATCTCCCTTCTATCCCTCTTAAGCAGTGAGAAAACATTGCTAGCCTTATGCTTTAGAATTACCTTGCAGTCTCTTTGAACTCTTAGAAGAATCTCCAATCCCCAAATTTGGTCTGAAATTGTCAAATATAGATTCTCCATAATCCTATTCTCCCAAGCATGGTACATCTGAGCAACTTCTGGCATATCATAGTCTACTTGCAATTTTAACTCTCTAAGCTTCTCCCTTGCCAATTCATCACCATATTCAAGTCTTTCAGGTTGTTCAGTTATCATAACACTTGAATCTGAACTCTCTCCATCACTGCCTTCTTGTTCCTCAGAAGTAACAACAAATGGTGATTCTCTAACCTTCTTCATTTCTTGTTCCACAAGTTGTGCAGCCAACTTTGAATCAAACTCTACTTGAGCTGCATCCTTTGGAACATCTGTTTCTACCATGATTCCTTTACCCTTATCTAATGGATCAATGATGGGTAAAGATGATGATGGTACCTGTAAAGACACTTCCTTGATGATAGCTGATGACTGGAATACATCAACCATATCTGCAGGTCTGTCAACGTTCAAATCCTGAGTGTCAGCGCCCAAATTACTCTTGTCAGCGCTTGGTGTGTCAGCGTCTAAAGTCTGCTTGTCAACGCTCACCTTACTCGTCTCAGCGCCTCTTGTGAACTGCTCCATCGTTGATGTAAAGGACAAGTTCAAGTTTGTAGGAGTAACCAAAGATGTATCAAAACCTGGTTGCTTCTTCAATTCAGTAAGGGCTTCAGCAACACCCAACGATTCTCCATCATGTGAGCCTTTATCACTCACATGTGTCTGCTCATCCTCCCCTTTGGAAGATGATACAAGGTTTTACCTAGTAAGAAAATTAAAGTTCGTTGTGTTGGTCTAATCGAATTGATCCTGGTTAACTATGCGACTCAGTCGTTCTTTGGTGAAACAAATAGTTGTGTCGTTGTAGTAAAATTAAATGTGCAAAACTTTAAAGTGAAAGGCAGGTAATTTAAATCTAACTCTAATTTAAAATAAATGGCAAGTATTTAAAAGCGTGACAAAAGGTAAATAGCAATTAAAGTAAATAACGCAAACTTAAAACTATCTAAGGCAAACTTAAAACGCAACTAAAACTTAAACTAAGGCAAGGCTAAAATAAATCTAAGGCAAGTAAACTTAAAGTGCAACTAAGAAAAAAGGTGGGAAAAGTAAAGCTTGAAAATTAAAGAATTAAAAACAGAAACTTAAAAGAACCTGAAAATGCTCATTCGGAATAATACCCTCATTCGGAATAATCACTCATCCGGAATGTCACCTTCGTTCGAAATGATTCTTCTTCACTCGGAATATTTAGCAAAAAACACTCATTCGGAATAATTGAACAAAACCTTCATCCGGAATAAATCCTTATCCGGAATATGTCACTTATCCGGAATAAAGTCTTGACTCGGAATATTGCCTTGATTCGGATTATATTCCGAATGAACCCTCTTGATTCGGAACAATAAATGTTTCGAATGAACGCTCCTTGATTCGAAACAATAAATGTTCCGAATGAACTCCACTGATCCCGAATAAAACTCGATTCAGAATATATTCCGAATGAACTCACTCTCCTTGATTCGGAAAATGTTCCGAATGAATAAATCCTTGATCCGGAAGAAATTGATTCGGAATAATTCACAACAAAACCTTTATTCGGAATGTTCCGAATGAACCAAACTGATTCGGAATAATAAATGTTCCGAATGAACACTTTGATCCAGGATATGTCACTTATCCGGAATGTTTGCTTTGTTCGGAACAATCACTACACCACCTTGATTCGGAACAACTTGTTTGAAACCCTTGATCCGGAATAAACCTTTGATTCAGAATGTACCTGGGAAAACAACAGACAGCGAAGAACGCGCAAGAAACAAATAACATGAATCTAAACAAATTAATCAAAATCAAACCAAAAGATTAAGCAATACTAATCAATAAAATCTACTAATCATAAACAAGCAATTCAAATCAACAAACTAACAATAATGATCAAAATAATCAAAACCACTTTAATCAATTTAATAAAAACTCAAAAACATGAACATGAACATAAAGCATAAAGATTTAAGATCAAACAAGAAAGGAAGGAAGATAAGAGATTAACAATTAAAGTAAAGATTGACAAGAATTAAAAGGGAACTTACTTGAATTAAAGGTATTTAAAGGTGCAAGACAATGTATTTAAATGACATGTAATTAAATGACAAGGAAAATAAAATGGAAGAACTAATTGTCACTATTAGCCAACAAAGGAAAATGAATACACTAATGAACTATTTATAGGGGAGATTAGGGAGGTGCTTAGGAAGCTTCCTCCCCTCTTTCTTCTTTCTTTAATTGCACCATTAAGTACTTAATCTTCTTATTCTTTTGACTTTAATGAGTTTGTCTCGAGATTTCTTCAAACTCGTCTTGTAATTCTTCAATAAATTAGACTCGACTTCTTCGGCTTTTAGTAAACTTCCGTCTTTTGACTTTTTCTTCGATAAATCTTCAGAATGACTTCCGTTCTTTTTGCACTCTTGATTTCTTGACTTCGTCTTTCGTATTTTTCTTCGATAAAAGCCCGTGAATGCCCGTTTTTTCTCCACTTTTCACCTTTTCGTCCTAAATCACAACAAAAACACAAACCACGCATAATTCCGACATAAATGACATAAAATACACGTTTTGGCTCGGTTATTATTGTAATTAAGTGCTAAAAAGGATGGGTGTTTACATACCTATCAAATCCCCTACACTTGACCATTGCAATTTCCTCATGCAATGCATTAGTTACAAAGCATGTTTACATTTTTCATCACAATCAATCCACGTTGGCCTTTATTAAAGAGATAGAAAATAACAAAATAAGTAAAGAAATAAAAATCATACCTTTAGGGTTTTAGAAAATGTCATGAATGATCATCATCCTCAAGTTTTCACTTTCTCCAAACCAAGCTTAAAAACGAGATCATTGTTATTATAAGTTAGCAAACTAACACGAACTCATGTGGGCCAATTATTTACTTAGACTCCCTTATTCCTAGGTGTATCTCTTATATTTTATTGTTGTCTTGAATGATCACGAGGATGCATTGTTGACTTATTTCGATAGTTTATTAGGCTGAAAATAAAGTGGGACGATTTAATCAATAGTTAGCTAAAGGTTAAAATATTTTAAAACTGCTTCTCGGGACTTCATAAAGTTCATATCTTGGCATAACTCGCTTCACGATTTGAGACCTTTCTCGGACCGATATTTGGCAGTGACTTCATACTTCAAATCTTGAGGGACGTTCATGAAATAATGGCCTTCTCTTCATAATAGGTATTTCTTCACTTGAAGTTTTGAGAGATTCTTTATATTTGGACCACGACTTCTTCATTTTTCTCCAATCTTTATTTGGGATTTTGATATACAACGATCCGCCTCCTTTTTGGACTTGGATCTATTTATCCTCATACCTTGTTAGGGCCTTTTTGGATAGACTTCTCCATGATCTTTTGGAAGTATTTGCTTTTCGTCGTGTGTCTCGATCCTTTATATTGATCTTTGATAAATGATTCTTCACATCACTTTGGATCTTTAGCAACAAAATGTAGCCCTCATGCCTTGTTAGGGCCTTTTCGGACTCGCCAATCTTCGCATCCCGCTTCAATAAGTTATGCCTTGGCTATGAACTCTAATCCATACCGAGCAAATTTCAAACGATCTTGGGCTAGAAGCTAAGTAACTTTTTAAATCGTACAACCTTATTTATTGCAGATAAATTTATTAGCAAGCGATGGGAGAATAGGCTTATAATTAACTCACATAAATTCACGAAAGAATACCAAACTTATAATTGACTCTATCATCTCTCGTTCTCCACAGTTTAAAATCTCAAGGAATGAGACTCGTGGATGCTTAGCCTATTAAATCAAAGTTTTGGGTTTTAGAGTTGTCTATAGGATCTTGCAAACTCTTAGGCTTTTTCAAGTTTTAGAATTCGCATTATAAATTTCCCTTGATAAACGACTCTCTAGGATCAATTATAGGAACTTGCGAAAAGTTCTTGTTCTTAACCCGTGAGAGTTAAGATTTTCGCGTTTTATAGCTCCATATATAAAAGCCTAGCAAAACTTGACTTAAACACGTTAAGGATACAAGCTAGAGTAAACTTAGATAAGTAAACTCGGGTTGAGTCAAAAGATTCACAACGTTTGAAAATTAAAAACCACTTTATTCAAAATTTATTATAATACGGAAAGAAAATAACTATACAAAGGGAAAAACTAATAGGCAAAATAGATCAAAAGTTTTGAAAAATGTCGAAAAATTGATTTTCCGGTTAAAATGAGGACAAATACAAGGAAAAGACCACTTAACTTCGATAGAAGTCCCCCCTACACTTGAGATAAACATTGTCCTCAATGTTTAAGCATGTGGGAGTAAACTCCCCTACACTTAGGACATTGTGCACGTTGTTTAAATTTCGCTAAGGAAAAGACCACTAACGAGATTCCTATTTTAATATTGGAAAATATAAAATAGTGAATCGAAAAGAGTTTAGGATAGAACCGGGAAAATGGGAACACGGAATCACGGTTCGTAAAAAATAATCAAGAGTGGATCATTGAGCGCTCGAATCCCTGAATGTAAGAAGAGAGGGAATAACAAACACCAACGGGTCTCCCCTACGCTTAGGATATAGATAGCTAAAAGATAGATACATGGGTTGCCTCCCAAGAAGCGCTTGATTTTTGTTCACCGAGTCGTGAGCCTGACTCGACCTTGATTAACATAGGAAGAAGCATGAAACATATCCACCGGGATCAAAGACATAGTTTTCGTCCATCAAATAGCACAAGCTTAAGGCGAACAAGGAAAGCCAAAGAAGAGTAGGCAAGCTTCCCTTAAGCAAAGATGGAGCATGGTGGGAGCAAGTATGGTGAGGTGCAAGCATATCTTCAAAAGTTACAAATATTTTTCCTTTTATTTCATCAGATGGATACTGAGATGGCTGAAGAATATCGATACCGGGGTTGAACACCTTTTCCTTTAGGGGAAAATAGCACTCAGGCTCAACATAATTTGAAGAAGATCCGCGAAGAAGATGCACAACCTCGTCCTCAGAAGGTTGAAAAAGAGGTGTCAAATCTATCGAATGGTAAGTCAGTATACGGTGGCAAAGAATTTATGGGAATGTCTAAAGGTGTTGCTACAAGGTACGTCTCTTACCAAACAGGAAAGGGAATGTCAGTTGTATGATCTGTTTGATAGATTCACGTACAACCCAGGGGAAACGCTTCACGACTATTACTTCAGATTCACTACTCTCATGAATGATCTGAATGTATACAATCTCGTGATTGCTCCATTCCAGGTTAACACCAAGTTTTTGAATACTTTACCTCAAGCTGAATGGGGTGAGTATATTACCGATGTTAAGTTAACCAGGGATTTGCATAAGTGCAATTTGGATCAACTCTATGCTTTTCTTCAGCAGCATGAGAAACATGTGATCATGCACCGTTCGCCTCGAGGTATGTACCCTGATTCCTTAGCTTTCATGGTGAATCAACCAAGTTTGTCACACAACAACACTCCTTATATCTTGGGACATCAAGCCTATCATCCATCACCTTACATGACACCAACCTTCCCCCAATACTCGATTTTACCGCAACCACCCACCTCACATCAGCAACAATATCGGTTTAATGCACCTTCATCACAGTATGCTTCACAACCTCACCCAGCAAGCATTGCACCTTATGCTCAGCCTTCATATTCTTCTTATCAAGAGAATGCAGCATATCCACCAAGCTACTCTGATCACATGAGTATTCCTTCTAGTGATTATGCAGCTCAACAAGACCAAGCAATGTATTGTGATGATGAGGAAGTCCCCATTCCTGTATTCAAACAAGGAACTGACCCAGTTGAAGTGTTAACCACTATGTCTGCTTATCTCACAAGGACTTTAAGCAAACGAGGACTTAGGGGATCAGCTCCTACTAACAATCAGTTGAGGAATTCATCCAATTCTCGCCAACAAGCTACTATTGAGAATGGCAGGGTAATGGTTCAACCTATTCAACCATATCAGGGGAGACCTACTACATCAACCACCAATGCACGCACGGTCAATCCTGCTCCAATGGTCAACACTCCTCCACGGGCTAATTCCACAGGCAAGCTGAGAATGATTACATGCTACAACTGCAAGGAAGAAGGTCACATGTCCAGGGATTGCAAGAAACCCAAGAGGAGAAGGGATGGTCAGTGGTTTGCAGAGAAGATTTATCTGGTGAATGCTCAGGCACAAGGAAGGGAACTTGATGAAGAGGAGCTTGCATTTCTTGCTGATCCAGGGATTGCTGAACAAGACGTTGTCACCACACAGAATGCATCATACCAAGCAGATGATCTTGATGCTTATGATTCAGACTGCGATGAACTTCAATCTGCACAGGCAGCTCTTATGGCAACTATCTCCAGCTTAGGGCCAGAAAAAAGATCTGAGGTACTTATTAATACCACTGATAATACCACTGATGCTAGTATTCAACCACATCAAGTTGTGCAAGAGAGTGCTGATTCGAATGAGTCTTCGGTGGTGAGTCTTTCAAATGAGGAGACAATCAATGATAGTAATATCAATGTGAGTCCCCAGACTTTGAGTGAATCACAACCGGGAGCCATTTCGCATACGCATACTCCTGCTCAACAAGATTTGGTCATGGTTCCTGCTACATTACTTAGCCAAATGAATGCTGCCCTCTTAGAAACCCTAGCTAAGAATAAGAATTTGTCTGATGAGCTTGCCTTAAGCAACGAGAAAGTTCAAACTTTGGAATTAGTGCCTTCGTCTAGTGTTCTAACAAATCCCGAATATGATCACTTTCGAAACAAACAAATGGGTCATTTGCAAAAAATTGAAACCTTAAGAGCAGATCTTTCTAATGAACTTAAAGAAAAAGAGTTAGTGGTCACTAATTTTCAAAAACTTCAAACGGATTTTGAATTACTCGAGTCTAAGAAGAATGAAATGGAAATTAATGCGGCTAATAAGATCAGAAGTCTAGATTATTTGATTTTAAGACAATACGCTGCTTCTCAACTAGTGCACTTATTTGATGCTTCGTTTAGAGAATTTAACTTATCTCGTCAAAAAGGCCTTCCCCCTAACCCACGGTATGCAAAACAAGCTTTAAGCCATAATCCAAGACTCTATAATGCAACCCAATTAGGATTGGTCTTAGACCCGATTGTTATTTTCGATGATCGCACCAATAAGGATCTAGTTGATGAGAATCGGTCATACAATTTTGCAAAATATCCCGATTGTGATTATTTTAAAATGAATCAGGAGCTTGCTAAAACGGATTTTAGAATTCGCTTCCATATGGACAAAGATCTCATTACAGCACCAACCTACATGTTGAATTAAGAAAACCCTAGTACACTTCCTACACTTGTCAATATGGAAGGTCCTAAGGAAATTCCAAAGGATCTTCCACCTATTAGCACTGTATGGTTAAACTTGCAAGAGATTAATCAATACTTTACTAATTTTGACAAGGTTATTTTGGAATGTACGACTTCAAATGGCCTAAACGCCGGAGAATGGGCTTTCGAACACATGAGATCAATCCATTTGTCGAAAGTCTAAAAGGAAGTTTTGCATCTCTTAAAGAAAATCTTGAGTTTGAAATTGGAGAAGTTCAAAAAGTGTTTTATGAAATGGACACCGCTTACAAACTACAACTAATTGAAAAGGAAAAGATTTTATCCGAATATGACCGATTCTTGTCCCAAGTAATTTCGTGTGATGTGCTTACTACTGTAAATGCCAATTATTCGAATGAGCTTACATCCGCTATGATAAACTGTGATGCTGTGAATATACGTGATGATGTGTGTGATCTCTCTGTAAATGTTGCTGATACTGTAAATGAGGTAGATAATCATTCTTGTCACGAATCTAAGCTGAGTTTTTAAAGGTACAAGATTCTTACAATTTACTTTCAAAACGCTTTAATCAACTAGAACAACATTGTATATCTTTAGAATTAAAACAACAAACTCAAAATGAGGATCTTTTGATAACAAATAGTTGTGAAAACGGTGTTGAGACGAGTGACAAGATGATTGCAATAGTTAAGGCATTAGAGGAAGAGATTATGAGATTGAAGAGAGATGTGTCATCAAATGAAACACTAAAATTGGAACTAGAGGCTGCAGAGTCTAAAAACCAGGACTTAGAAATTAGACTTTCGTCTATTCTAGGGGAGATGGATCGTGCAAGACAGGGAATGTCCACTTTATGGTTCACTAGAAGAACGCTTCGCTTTTAATGCGGCACAACAACAATCTTATGTTGAACAATTGAACCAAAAATGTGAGGAAATCTCTGACTTAAACATCCTGCTCATTGACAAAAACATGGTTTTGGCCGAGTTAAAGGAGACACTTCTTCTCACCCGACAAGAAGCTGTTAATAACTTAGCTACCAACTCTGCACCATCCTCTAGTGCTCCAACAACCAAGTCAGTAGTGCTTTATAAGAACCCGCTCCATAAGAGAAACCCGGTTACCTACGATGATTATATGAGGAATGCCATTAAGCATGTAGATCTTGTTAGGGATATTTTAGACGATCTTTATGCCTTAGATACCTCAAGTAGCTACTATTATTCGGCTCATGAATATATTAAGCGAGTTCAATATTGCTTAGCATATTTGCAATACATAGGTAAACCAGGTTCTGCACTACTCACTAATCGTCCCATTGCTGTAACTCCATTCAATAAGACCCCAGGAGCAAAAGCGTCATTGGCACCATCAAGTAAGGCACCTTTAAAATCTGTTGCTAATGTTCCCACTTTGCCTTCTACAGGAGTAAAAGAGTCTACTAAGGCTAAAGGATCACCACTCAAGAAAGATAAGATCAAGCCCTCCACTAGTAGTACCAACAAGAAGAAAGTAGAAGCTCACCATAGGAATGTTAGTTCAGTTTTAAATAAAAAGAATCATGTTAAGACTAAAAGCTCTGCGCCTGTGCAGAAGCCTAAACCATTCGTGAATTCTAATTTGAATTGTCGGAATTGTAATGAATGTATGTTTTCCCAACGTCATGATTTGTGTCTTATTGATCATGTGAATGAAATGAATGCCATTAGGAATAATCTTGAATGGAAGCCAACTGGTAGAACTCGTGCCCAAGTTGGATGGTAATGGCGTCCCACTGGTAGGACCTTTACATTAGATGGAAAAATGTGCCCTTTAACTAGGAATGCATCCATTGAGGTTAGGTCTGAGCGTCCTTTAGTTAGGCACACTAGCACTAAAGTATGGAAACAACGCCCTTTAACTAGGTCAGCCCCCACTATAGTGCCTATCAGTGAAGAAATACCTCAGGATTTAAGCCAACTAGAATCTACACCACCAACTAGGAAGAAGAAGGATAGGAAATCTAAGAAACCTAAAGTTAGCAAATCTAAGATTATTAAATCTGTACCTGCTAATAACAAGGAACATTCAGATTCCGATACCTCTACATTGTCCTTGTCTGGTGATATTTTCAGGTGGTCCAAATCATCCTCTGGTATTTAGAATCTGGTTGTTCAAAGCATATGACCGGAGATCGCTCGATGCTCCGAAATTTCGTCAGCAAGTTTCTTGGAACGGTTAAATTCGGTAATGATCATATAGCAAAGATAATGGGGTATCACTACTACACAAAAGGCTAAAGAGACCCCCTTAAAAAGACTGGTTATGAAAAAACATGTCTCTATGACAAAAAGGGTGGGAAGGGAATGCATGAAAACTGGTTTTTTTTAAAAAAACAGTCTCCATAATGTGAATTCCAAAGAAACCTGTTTTTAAGATGCAACCAGTCTTTTTTATAAAACTAAAGACACTGGTTTTTACGTAACAACATGTCTCTATGTGTTTGTTTTATGGACACCATTTTTTATTAAAAAACCAGTGTTTTTACACATTTTAAGACATTGGTTTTTAAAAAACCAGTCTTGTTTTTATTTTAATAGATTGTGGTTAATTTTTTTCTAAACTTAAAATCATAAGGACTAAACCGTACATACGTGTTTTTATAACATATTACATTTTTATACTTTATAAAATATATATGTGATTAAAGTATAAGGGCCATTAATACATAAAAAAATTAAGAATCATAATTTGTGTAAAACTTATATATATTTACCTAATATGTAATTTTTCTCGACGTGTATAAACCTACAAGTTTTAGTCGATCCAATTACCTACAACAAATTGTTAGTCGATCATCAAAAGTGCTACAACAGATTGTTAGTCGATCATCAAAAGTGCAAACAGATACAAAAACCTACAACAACACAGATTATTCCTGTAAGTATTTGTTCTTCAGTTGTTATTATTTACTTGCATACGCGGGTTGATTACATATATGTTCTTGGTTGTTATTATTTTAGCTGTTGTAAGTCTGTGATTCACTTTTTTTATGCAATTATAATTAACATATAAAGTTACAAAATTGAATATCTTTTACCCAGATATTCATTCATTCATAATATATTACATAATGTAAAAGTCATGTCTAAACCCTTTATAAAGGGTGTCAAAATATATAACATTGCAACAACATACGTTGCAATTACCTGCACATAATTAACTAAGATATATCTAAACCCTTTATAAAGGGTGTCAAAAAAGATTAGGTTGCAACTGCCTATGTTGCAAGTTGCTGCACCTAACTATATACACAGTCACTGTTTTGGTTCACTGTTTTGATCGCACCGATTATTAATCTTGCATCTTTCGTTTACCCTTGTTAAGCTGCTGAGTGTTAGCATTGACACCAATGGGTTTGATACATGGTAACCCAATAATGCAATGCCTCACTGGTGGACCTCTCTTGACAACCTTTTTATTTGTTGATCCACTGGAAGTGCATGTTCTTCTAGTTTTTTTGGGATTCCATGTCTCATCATCAGAATCCTCGTCATCGTCCTCGTCATCGTCCTCGTCTTCTTCATATTCCTCGTCTTCTTCATCTTCAGCTTGTTCATCATCTTGGTCATCATCTAATAAACATATATTGAAAACCAAGTTGAAACCAGGGACGAAGCTACTTATAAAGATGTTTTATAACTATAAAAGCCATCAAATAAAGTTTGCAATTCATAATAGCTAGACCCCAAATTTTATCCAAAATACAGAAAGTGTTGCCAGACAATGGACAAGAATTTTGGGAATGGGATGAACACATATATCATTTTTTATTGTCAAGACTTAATTTGCTATTTGGCCCACCCAAAACTAGAATCCTAGGTCAGTCACTGGTTAAAACAGATTTACCATTTTATAAAAGAAGGTCAGAAATTACATACCTAGTTTAAAGGAACCTTTATAATTGAATTTTTTTGGAATTTTGAATTTACTCGAAACATCCTCATCTATCTGTATCCATTTTGAGAGTGGCCAGAAAAGTTGTTCTGCCCACCCATACTTTTCCTTGATGTAATCCGAGATTTCATCCCTGAGTTTTACAGATCCAGGAATAGGTTCTACAAAAACCAAAATATAATAGTTAGTCCTTTTCATCAGATATTATACTTAAAAATCTAACAGTCCAAACTTCTATCCAACTGTTTTAAAAAGCTACCTTGGATAAAGATTATTGGAACAGAAATGGTTTTCGTTGAAGACTCGGTGCCTTCGTCTCCAAATTCAGCGAATATACCCTCAGTAAATTTGTCCAACATCTGTTGACTCCACGTCTTATTTGGTTTTCCATATTTGGCAACACCCCAGTCCCACATTTCATCGGTCACTAGGCGCACTTTTTTGTCATAGTGCGTGGTTCCTACACTAATAAAAGACATTCGGTTAATAAAGGTACTAAAATATGTAAACTACAAAAAAAAGGCTAAAAATGAAAACATAATTTGATGATTACATACCTTGCTTATAGAAGCGTTGAAAAGAAAATGTATTTGAAACGTCCGCATCAATAACTCTCCACGTTTGTGGACTGTAATCCATCTGCCCGTAATTTGTTACAACGTATTCCCAAATTTTTTCGATTTTTTCTACAATGTCAACTTCAATCCAGTTAGTAAACAAAAAACTTAACAGGAAGCATAAACGAGTTTCAAATGCCAAATAAACGAGTTTCAAGCCACAAAACACTTTGCAAATACTGATTTGAAAGAGGAACATTTCTATGACATTCATAGTTGAATGACCGTGACCTGACTGCTAAACATCATCACCAGACAAATGTATGTGTAGTTAAGATCAAATAAAAAGCTTAACAGCTTAACAACCTTACTTAAAACGCATGCCGAGTTCTTTTCTGGCCACCTTGCCTACTACACAATTCTAAATTCAGCTTACAACAACAATTATATAAAATACTAACAATTACAGTAGTATTTATAAAAGGGGTTATTAGGCTTACTGAAATTACACGTACTAAACTACTCTAAAAATGACTAAGTCACATTGAATTGGTGGTTCCATGTCCATGGAAAAATTAACATTTTTTAGATCCTCTCAGTCATATGTTTCACAATACAACTTTATCACTAAAAATGACATAAATTACAAGAAACACATCCAGATAGTATCAGGGAAGCTACTTCAAAACATAAGTATAAATCATATACTACTAAATCAAAACATGGGTTTATATTTTTGTACATATATTTTATTCTAATAAGCCCAAATATAAGCAGAAATCCAAACATGAGGTTGATTCAAATGCCAAATAAACAGATCTTAGAAGGCTCAACGCCTATCTACTCCATCAACGGAGGCCTTTAGCTAAAAAGTTTGTTAACTTCTGTTTTAATTTCCACTCAAGTGAAGTTTGCTTGCTACGTTCTTAGAGTAAACCATCTGTGCTACTATGATAATGTGATTTGATATGTTTTAGTGTAACTGATTTTCTTTGATAGTTTGTGATTAGTACTGTAGCCTTTAGTCTGTTTTTACCTGCTTTCACCTTTATTTTCATCAGTCTAAGTCATTTGAGTGCATTTTGTGTGTTAGCCTATTTACAAGTTTGTTTTTAGTTCTATTAATCTTCATTTGACTCATAGAACATGTCTTGATAGAAGTCTTAGCTTATTTCAATCCTTTACTCAAATTCACTTTGTTAAAATTGTTCACAGACTTTGTAAGTAGTGTTTGGATCTGTCAAGCTTTTGTAGTACAAGTTTGGTAAACCAGTTAAGCTTTGCTTATTCATATTCAGTAAGCTAGTAGAAACAGTTTTCTTTGGTTTTGAAGTCAAATTTCATGTCAAAAAGGCAAATGGTATAGAAAAAGTTTGGGTCAAAGTCTGTGATACTTTTCATTCAGAAAACTTGCTACTTTCAATCCCATGCCATTTGTTCATTTCTTAACCAAATTACTTGAAACAAGTTTCTAGTTATAGCTTAACATCTAAGGAACAAGTCTGTGCAAGGGAATTCTACAGTTTTCAGTATTAAGCTAGGAAATACTTTTTTGATAAGCACTTGAGCAAACTCTAGTTTCTGTAATAAAAAGGTGGACTGTTTTCCTAGATAGCAAAATCTACTTCATAAGTTTTAATTTTCTTTCATAAACCTGTTTAGAAAATTGTATTGAGTAGATTTTGAGCTTTTCAGCTTTTTCACATTTTGGTCAAACTTAGTCAAATAAGCACTTGTGAGCTTAATTCCATTTTCCTGCTTATTCTGTGGATCATTTTCGAAAAGAAAAGACATTCCATATTCTCATTAAACTGTTTAACTAGTTTTAGCATTAAAATCAAGATGTGCATGTCTCAATTTTTAGTTAACTTATTGGTTTGGGCTTATTTGAGTTCTAATTGGTTTTAAGCTTTTTCCTCATAGTTGAATGACTGTGACCTGACTGCTAAACATCATTACCAGACAAATGTATGTGTAGTTAAGATCAAAACAAAAGTATAAATCATATACTACTAAATCCAAACATGGGTTTATATTTTTGTACATATATTTTATTCTAATAAGCCTAAATATAAGGAGAAATTAACACCTCCTAATAAGCACAAATATAAGCCGAAATAAGACCAAATATAAGCCGAAACAAACAACCCTTTATATAATCATAACTTTCAAAATAAGACCGAAAAAAGGGGTAAAACTTACCAAACATTAGTTTTGATTTTTGAAAGATCGAATTAGATTGATGTGTGTGTGACATTGTCCAGTGTGAGGTTGATTGGAATTATCGGTGGTATTGTGTGTTTTTAGTGTGTGAAATGATCGGTTTGATCATGTGAATTTGTGTTTCACTTACTGAGTGGTTGAGATGGTTGAGATAGTAAATGTGTGTTAGGTGGTGTTAAGTAAAAACGTTTAATTTTTTGCAAGTTTGAGTTTTTATAAAAAAAAAAAAAATTTCAAAAATCTTGGCCAGGACTCGAACCTGCGCCGTTTACACCACACACCAACAACTCAACCAACTGCCCTAGGGTCTTTGACTGTTATTCATTTGCACAATTTATTATTTAAGGGGTGATGTGGTTTTGCTTATTAAATAATTTAGAAGCTTAATAAGCTTATTTCAGCTTATTATGTTTCATTTTTATTAACTTTTCATTTTTGCTTTGTTATTCAAGTAGTTTTGGACTTTTTGGTTTAAAAATTTTATTTTTTACCTTTTTTATTAATTTTTTATTATTATTTAAATTCTCGGTTTTACGAAAATAGACTAAAAATAGTTAAAATTAGTTTAAAATTTTATAAAAATTATGTTAGGTTTCATTTAATATTTTTTAGGTTTACAATTAAAAAAATTTCCATTTTGGCTTATTTTTAATTTTATTTAATTTTGTAGTTTTTTATTAAGTTTAAAAACTATTATAAAATTATTAAAATGTTTTTGGACAATTTGGTTTTCAATTTAGTCTTATTTTCATTTTTCTTAGTTTAATTTAATTTTTTGGTAATTTTTTGAGTATTTTTAATTTTTGTCACGTTTTACGTTTTAATTCAATTTACATTTTGGGTGTTCTTTTTTTCAGATGGATCGTGAAACATGGATGTACAATATAGATCGTTGTACTCCCGCTTATGTGAAAGGGTTGGCTGAATTTATCAAGTGTGCTGAGGCTCATCGAAAAAGTAAAGGAGAAACACTAATATCTTGTCCATGTGTAAGGTGTAGAAATAATAAGTCGTATGATAAGTCTGCCACAGTTAGATATCATTTGATAGAGAACGGTTTTGACACAAATTATACATGTTGGAAACTTCATGGTGAGATAGAACCGCAAGTTGATAATGACACAATTGTTTCGGACTCTAATATGGATGAGAATTTTGGTAATGACGATAACCATCGAGATAATCTGGAAGGAATGTTGGAAGACGTGAAAAGTAATGCTGATGAAAAGCAGGCTAAACAATTAGAGCAATTGTTTGTCGATGCAGAAAAACCAGTGTATGAAGGTTGTAAGACGTTTACCAAACTTTCTTTAGTTATGAGGTTGTTGGACTTAAAAGCAAAAAGTAATTGGAGTGATGTAAGCTTTACTGCCCTATTAGGTGTGTTTCATGAAGCGTTACCTGCAGATAACGACATGCCCGTTACGACATATCAGGCAAAAAAACTAACATGTCCGATGGGATTGGCGGTAGAAAGAATACACGCATGTCGCAACGATTGTATATTGTACCGAAAAGCTTATAAAAACCTACATGAGTGTCCTGTATGTAATGCATCGAGGTATAAGCATAAGCCTCTAACGGAACTTGATAGTGATGTGACAAAGAATGGTCCTCCTGCTAAACTTTTGTGGTATCTTCCAGTCAAACCTAGATTGAAAAAGTTATACGCAAACCCAAAGGATGCCAAATTGTTGCGTTGGTATGCTGAAGAACGTAAAATTGATGGAAAAATGAGACATGTTGCTGACTCTCCTCAATGGAAAAATATCGATCGTGATTTTAAAGAATTTGGTTCTGAGATCAGAAACATACGGTTTGGACTTTGTTCAGATGGAATTAATCCATTCAGAAGCCTGAGTAGTCGTCACAGCACTTGGCCTGTTCTTTTATGTATATACAATCTTCCACCTTGGTTATGCATGAAACGGAAATACATCATGATGTCATTATTAATTCAAGGTCCGAAACAACCAGGGAATGACATTGATGTGTACTTGCGTCCACTAATTGATGACATGATTGATTTATGGGAAACAGGCCTTGAAATCTATGATGCGTACAGAAAAGAGAGGTTCCGGCTGTTTGCCATGATTTATTGTACCATAAATGATTTTCCAGCGTACGGTAACTTGTCGGGGTATGGTACGAAAGGGCAAAAGGCATGTCCTGTTTGTGAAAATGAAACCCACTCCCGGTGGTTGAGTAATTGTAGGAAAACAATATATATGGGACATTGAAGGGCGCTAGACAGACATCACCCGTACCGTAAAAAAGCAAATCTATTTGATGGTACATCGGAGGATAAATCAATGCCCAAACGTATGGACGGATATGCTACGTTATGCCAAGTTGTCGACATAGACATTACCTTTGGAAAAAATGTTAAACATCCTACTAAACGTATCTGGAAAAAAAAATCTATATTTTGGGATTTAAAGTATTGGACACATATTATTGTCCGGCATTGCCTTGATGTGATGCACATCGAGAAAAATGTTTGCGAAAGCTTGTTAGGGTTATTATTGAATATTACTGGAAAAACAAAAGATGGGGTTAATGCTCGAAACGACATGCTCGCGATGGGAATTAGAGAAGAGCTGGCACCACAAGAGACGAATGGGAAAAAAAATGTATTTGCCTCCAGCTTGTTACACTTTGTCAAAGGCGGAGAAAACCTCATTTTGTGAATGCTTAAATGGTTTAAAGGTTCCGTCCGGCTATTCTGCTAACATTAAGAGTTTGGTCTCAATGAAAGATTTGAAGTTACTTGGTATGAAATCTTATGATTGTCATGTATTATTGACGCAAATGATTCCAATCGCTATTCGTGGATTGATGACACCTCAAGTGCGACAGACAATTACAAAGTTGTGTCTATTTTTTAGCATGATTCATTCAAAAGTTCTTGATAATGAAAAGTTGGAGGAAATGCAACGTGATATTATTATTATTCTTTGTCAACTTGAGATGAACTTTCCACCTTCTTTCTTTGATGTCATGGTTCACCTCGTATCTCATATTGTTGAGGAAATAAAGATTGCTGGTCCTGTTTTCCTACGGTATATGTATCCATTTGAGAGGTATATGGGATTCTTAAAAGGATATGTAAGGAACAGATATCGGCCAGAGGGTAGTATTATTCAAGGGTATGTAGCCGAAGAAGTGGTTCAGTTTTGTACAAACTATATGGATGATGTCACTGATATTGGCCTTCCGCAACCACGACATCAAGGTAGACTTGGAGGGGTGGGGACAATTGGGCTCAAAGATATCAATCCCAACCCTGAAGAGTTAGAACAAGCACATTTTACAGTATTGCAAAGCATGACATGTATTGAACCATACATACAAGAGCACATGAAGGAATTAGCAATAAAAACTGGTAGACTAGATGAAGAGTTTTTGGAAGCCGAGCACAAAATTTATTTTTCACAATCGTTGGCAGAAAAAGTAACTGGTATGTGTCTTTCAGATGTAGACCAAGACGTTATACAACTAGGGCACCGTCCACGTCGTGTACTTCAATATCAAGGCTATGACATTAATGGATATACGTTCTATACCAAGAGACAAGATGATAATAGTACTGTTCAAAATAGTGGAGTGACAGTAATAGCAGCAACGCCAAATTCATCGAGGAAAACAATCGCAAAGGAGTCATATTATGGTGTCATTGAAGAAATTTGGGAATTGGATTACACTACGATTGTTATACCGATATTCAAGTGTAGATGGGTCGATAATATGAATTCAGGTGTTAGAGTTGATAACGACGGTTTCACGTGTGTTAATCTCTCTACAAATGGATATCCGTCTGAGAAATTCATTTTAGCAAAACAAGTTGATCAAGTATTCTTTGTTCAAGACCCACTAGACAAGAGATGGCACATTGTCCTGCAGAGTAAACGGAGTATAGTTCGCGTCGATGATGTTGTTGACGAAGACGATTACAATAAGTTTGACGAGCTACCTCCTTTTTCTATTGGTGTTCAATCGGATCCTGTTCTTGCTGATACAATTTACTTGAGATCCGATCACCAAGAAGGACAAGAAGATTGAAAAAACATTGTTCGTATAAAAATTCAAGATAATAATACTCATATATTATTATAAAAGTCATAACTAATTGAACTGTTTTTTTTAATATTTCAGGAAGCGTTGTATAGTTTGTATAGTACATCACTTTTTTTTCAATAGATAATCTCATTCGTTTAGACTTGTAAGTCGGTTAAAATCTCATTTGTTTATACTTTTTTTACAACTACTTAATTTGAAATTATTTACAAATTTAATATTTTTTTTAATTTATTTACAACAATTAATTTTTTAAAAAACACAAATTTAATATTTAATATTTAAATAAAATACGATTTTAATTTATAAGTTATAAACTAAAAAATAAATGCAAATGATCTACCTTCTCTTTGTGCAGATCGTCACTTTCCATAACAACTTCTGCTACAAATCCGCCCTCCAAAAATTATTCCCCATCCCTCCAAATTATTTCCAGGATACCCAAATCGATATTCAATTTCAATCTCTACAAATCCGCCCTCCAAATTAATTCAACATCCCTCCAATTTTTTCATCTTCTCCCGCTGTTTCTTGATCCCTATCTCAAATCCCGCCTAAGAATGGTATATATAAAGGGCACGATTCCTAAACCTAAACCACCAATCACCAAATCTCATCAACGAATTAAAGAAATCACTTTCAGTCGAGCAACCAAAGATGGTATAGCTATCTATCATACTATATTTGTTTGTAATTAAATATACTTTCTTGTTCTATATATGATTTTATGGTTTAGATGTTGTTAGGTTTAGACTTTAGATGCACATTCTTGTTTCTTATTGATTTAAGTAACATTTAAGGGGTGTTTGTTTAGGTCTTATAAGCCAAGATATTCAGGCTTATGTTATTTATTAGCCGAAATCAAATAAGCTGTAACCCCGTTTATAAGATAAACCAAACACCCCCTTAATATATAAAAGTGGTGCATACTAATTAAAATCTATTAATAGTCTGCGTAGGTAGTTGTTTAGGACAGTATGCTTTGTTATGGCCATAATCTAAATTGCAATAAACAATATAGTCGTATCATATAGTCATACTGCTTATACTTTACGAATACTTGGAGAACCGGAGTTTGGACCTTTGGCTGCACCGAAAGCATAGTCAATCAGGCCGTAGACCAAGTGGTTCTGTTCGTCATCTGGTAATTGATTGGCCTAAAAGGTTGCAGATAGCACTAGGGGCTGCTCGTGGTTTCTCATATATGCACCATGATTGTACACCAGGGTAGTTCACAGGGATATAAAATCAAAAGCAATATACTTTTAGATAGCTATAGCCAGGATCTTAGTGAAGGAAAATGAGCTCAACATAATGACAGCAACTAAAAAATTATGCAGACATGAACCATAAAAATAAAAAATTATAGTCGGTATATAACATGTCAGCTTTGTGATGTATGGTTATCTTGGGCATAAACGGGTTTTTGAAATCAACACAAGGCGGCTTGATTTAACGTACATGTATCTACCAAACACTCCATAGTGAATTTACCCTGTATATGTCTATATGAACCTCAATATCTGATTTTAAGTTGCTAAGATCATTAGGTTAATTTGATGAAATAAGTGTAAACCACATACTTATTAACCCGTTGATATATAAATGTCGAGTCACAGCTTGAGACTATTTATTACATGTCAGCTTTGTGATGTATGGTTATCTTGGGCATAATCACATAATCACACATAATTTTTATTTGTGTATGTAATTCTCTTTCTGTCACTGTCGTAAAAATAGTTCATGTGTAAAAAATGGGTCGTTTGGTTGTTGTTAAAAGAGTTGCCAAACACCCCTTCAACTTCAAAAGGGGTGTTTAGCTACTGTTAAACCAGGTTCCAAACACCCCTTCTGCTGCAAAAGTTTGGACAAGTTATCTGTTAACGGCGTACTACGCGTCAGTACTCGAAAGTTGTGTTTTAGTTGCAAGTTACTTGGTAATCATCAGCGCCTTGCCCCGTTTTACATTAATTGGTTGATTGCCCATTGATTAGTTGTTGGAAAGGCTACTTTACTAGTTGAACTAAACAAAAAAATTAACATGAATCATAAAAATAAAACATACCTGAAATGACATATAGGAATTATAGTCGGTATATAGCTTGTTGTTAGTTGGTAATAATTGTGTTTAGATAGAAACTTGTTGGCTTAATTGTTAGCTTTAATGACTCATTCGGTTTGTACTTGAAATTTAGGACCCTCCCGCACAAAGAAGAATCAGAGGAATCAATCAAATTCAAGATCTTCCAGATGGCGAATCTGTAGAATTCAATAAATTTGGGCAAGCCGTAGGAAAGTGGCAATTTCTGTTTGGTAAGTATGCAGGCACTCGAACTAGGAGACTAATTTCTATCCTCATAAAGAACTGGAAGGCTGTGAAACCGTCACAAAAGGAATTTTTATGGTCAGATATTATGGTATGGCATCCTCCATCACTAATTCTATTATATTCTAACTTCGTTAATGTATTAACTTATAACATGTTTATATCAGGCACATTTTAGACTACAAAATGATAAACTGATTAAAAAACAGACACTTTTATCATGTGCTATCAAGTGGAAGGCTTTCAAAACAAAACTAAGGACGAAATTCATGCTAAAAAACATATCCCCGTTAACTAAATGGACATACATAGAGCAAGATGTGTGGGATCAATTCTGCCTAAATGAAAACACGGCTGCCAAAAATGTTAGTTTCACTGCTTTTTTTTATCATTATACTATACTATTAATATAGAAATGTTTATAATTCAGTTTTACTCACTTGTGTAGAAACTGCGTGCGCAAGCCCGTGCACGAGGACAAAAACCAATAACTCGTCCTCGTGTAGGACCAAAAGGGTACCGCGGTTTTGAGAAACAGTGGGAGGAGGAGCAAAATGATCCTGAAAGGGCGACCGAACTTCACTTAATACCGGATATTCGTTCAAGCAACTACTGTTTAGCCCGGGCTCCAAGAGACAAGGATGGGATCAAGCCATTGCCTGCTCATTTAATTGATGTTTCTAAGAAGTTGGTATGTTTCATTGTTAATCTAATATGATCTATAACTGCATATATCTAAGTTTTCTAGTTATGGTACATTAATTACATTATTTTGTTACTGTAGGTAGAAGCAGCCAATGAGTTATCACAAAATTCAAACGAATCTAACTCGGGAGTAGATGCCATCATAAAGGTGTTCGGACCAGAACATGGAGGACGCACCAGGGGGGTCGGTTGTGATATAGGGTATAAAAAGGGAGTTGATGGATATGTCAGGAAAAAGAGGACCTCAAAAGACAACGAATAGCTACGCAATGAAGTGCGCCAACAGATGAAAGAAGAACTAAAGTCAGGTGACTTTTGGTTGGAAATGAGGGCGGAACTTGAGAAGGAATTAAGAAGTAAAATTCTAGCTGAACATGATTTATCACCAACGGAAGATGATGTCAGAAGATCGGTGGAGCTGAAGTCGAGTCTTAACTCGACCACAAACAGCGTTGCGTTGGAACAAGGGGAACATAATCAGTCAAGTTCAAACAATGTCATCAAGAAACAATGCATACAGGTTAACTACCTCAATTTTCTAATTAGCCTTGTATGAATTGTTAATTTGCTTATTTTGTTTTCTAACTACTTGAAACGTTTTATTTAGGATGCGGCCACAAACACCGTAAGGAAGGAATAAGTGGAACAGAATCAGCGAAGTTCAAACAATGTCTTTAAGATACAATGCATACAGGTTAACTACTTCATGTTTTGTAATTAGCCGTGTATGAATTGTTAAATTGCTTATTTTGTTTTCTCACAACTTGATACATTTTATTTAGGAGGAAACATACGGCTGCTTGTACGTCCCTAGTTGTGCTTTAGGCGGGAAGCCAACGATGTGTGCCGTTGCAACAATATATCCGATTCTTGAAAATGGTATGGTACATTTTCAGAAATTAAGAAAAGGTCACATGAAGGTAGCAGTTCACAAAGTTATGGAAAACCATAAAAATATGGAGCTCCCTGTGCCGGACGATGAACTGCCTTGTTTAGAGTCCGAAGTGAACGGCTTTATCCAATGGCCGATTTTTGCTATTGGTCGCTATAAGGTATTATGATTGTTTATTTACCAGTTGTCATAATTAAGTATTTGCTAACTTAGTTGGATTGTTATTCGTAGGGAACGCCCAAGCAACCTGTAACACAAGTTCCAACGAAACGTTTGGTGCCTCAACCTGAATCGGCACCTTCATCAAAAAAGGGAAAGTAAATGTTACCCCGAAAGAATTGAACATGAAGGACAAAGCATCTGAAAATGCAATCAAAAAACAAAAGTCGATAAAGCGGGTAAGACTTACTTTTATATCGTTATGTTGATTTGTGCAAGTTATCATTATATGTCCTTTGCTTTTTATGTTTAGCGTGTATTGTTTTATTTGTCGGTTTGGTTAAACTTAAAGTGTGTATACAAATCGATGTTTATGTAGTTGGGAATTGGGATGCAGTGAACTATTCATTAGTCTGCAAGTCTGCAGCAAAACTGAACACCCCTGTATATATTAGGCCATCTAAACATCTCCTAATTTGGTACAACGGGTTATAAACACGCAATTTAGTTGGTAGTAATAGTATCTCTTTAGGTATCTCAAAATGGCTTATGGTATTTGGTAAAAGTCCAGAAAAATTATTGCAATTACAGAGAAGTGAGATATAAGTATTGGGTTTACTGTGTTTTAAAATCGGAAGAACCAAGTTTCAAGAGGAAGCGATAAACACCCCCTTAATATGCAGTTTCACATATTAGTGCTTTACTCTTAAGGAGCTAGTCTTAATCTGATATAAACCACTTTTTATATGATAATGTTGATTTTTGTTTACTGTTTGTTATGTCAGGTTGCAAATGAGAAAGCTGACGACCGTAAGAAGTTGCACGATCTGCAAAATGATATACTCAGTAAACCACAGAATGTGATATATGGGTATAATAATTGGATGAGCCGTGAGGATATTGCTGAGCCGTATAGTATTGTTGTTAATCAGAAGGTTTTTAATGCAACTGAGGAGTTCTACTTTTCAATAAACGCAACGGACATCATTGAGCTTTTGACAAACAATCAACTGGATATTGGCATCTTGACCCTATTTTCGAGGTAATTAATATATGTATTATTATATACTTCATTGCAAATGAATTTTTATATCACATAAATTTATGTTTATACCTTGTATGTTCGAACTAGGTCATTGTATCAGTTGAGGAACCACTACTCAAATAACAAGGTTGGTTTCCTTAACCCGATGAAGATTACCGTTGATTTGTGCTTTCATGAAAAGCTTGCAACAATGGACTACTTAGCTCAAGCATTGACTTCTTACGATTTTTATCTTGCACCATTTCTACAAGGGTAACATCTCTTACCATCTTAATTATCATCTATATTTGTTCGTTCTTTTTTCTAATCCTAAAACGTATACAATAAATGCAGCCGGCATTATGTACTAATCATAATATGCCCCAAGGATGGTAAAGGTTTTATTTTGAATCCGCAAAAGGATTCACAAACTAATGAGAACTGTTACAGACTCGCTGGACTTGTGAACTCGTAAGTATTATTTAAAAAGTTTAATATTTCACATTTGTTGTTGTGTAATTTAACTTACACATGTTCATGGACTTTTTAGTGTCCTTGGTACTATGGAGTGGGATTTTCCTCTAGTGAATCGTCAGCCGGAAGATTGGGAGGGTGGATATTACGTCATGAAATGGATGCATGACTTCGTCCTGAAATATCAAAACAACAACTTTCCAAACACAGTAAGTCTTTTTTAAACCGTGTATACATTAGTTAGATAAGCTGTTAGTATAGTTTAGGTTAAGGATATGCTGAAATTAGTATCAATAAGCTATAGTAGTTGTGTTAGTATCCGTTAGTAGCCTTAACAACTATTTCCACAAGCCAATGTTATAGCTTTTAATTCCCTTCGTTGGTCTGATTTGCATGTTGCTTTTATCTAGCTTATTGTGTTAATATGATTAAATTACTTGTAGGTACCGTGGAATAACGAGCGTCCGTTGGATAAGAAAGAGTTGAACGCGATTGTTGGAGCTTGGTTTACATTGTGGCGAAAAGTTTAATAAAAACAAATTTGATTCGAAATATGTATTTGACAATTTTAATCCTTCCAATTAATAAAGTTCTCTTTATTTGCATACATTTGTTGTTTATGACAATTCAAGTCCTTTAATTTAGTTTTTTTATATAATTCTTGTATTTATGTTATTCCATTGTAGAGGGTTAAATTTGTAAAATTTGGAATTTAATAAAAATTCCAAATTTTTTTTTTAAAAACTAACTAAAAAGAGACTGGTTTTAAAAAAAAACACATTTTTTTACTCCATAAAAAGACTGGTTATATGCTCTTAAAAAGACTGGTTTATGGATATTAGTATGGAGACCAATCTTTAAAGAGACTTGTTTTTATGAAGATAACCAGTGTCTATTCTTTTAATAGAGACTGGTTTCAAAACCAGTCTCTTTATGTTTCGAGCAAGGAGATCCTCCACATAGAGACGTCCTACAAAACCAGTCTCTATTGCCTTTTTCGACCAGTCTCCATGGACCTTTTTGTAGTAGTGTATGGTGAATATCAGATTGGAAACGTTACTATTTCAAGGGTATACTATGTAGAAGGTCTTGGTCATAACTTATTTTTAGTAGGACAGTTTTGTGATTCCAACCTAGAGGTTGCTTTTCGACAACATAGTTGTTTCATCCGCAACTTGGAAGGAAAAGACTTGTTGAAGGGATCTCGTGGTGCAAATCTTTATACGTTGTCCCTACAAGACATGATGGTCGCTTCTCCAGTATGTCTTCTCTCTAAAGCATCTAAGACCAAGTCATGGTTATGGCATCGCAGATTATCTCATCTCAACTTTGATGCTATTAATCATCTGGCTAAAAACGAATTAGTTCGTGGTCTTCCAAAGCTCAAATTTCACAAGGACCATTTATGTTCCGCGTGTTCAAGGGGGAAAAGTACCAAGAAATCATACAAGCCCAAAGCTGAAGACACCAATCAAGAAAAACTTCATCTTTTGCATATGGATCTTTGTGGGCCAATGAGAACTGAAAGTGTGAGCGGTAAGAAATTCATTGTTGTTATTGTGGATGATTTCTCCAGGTTTACATGGGTTAGATTTCTACGTACAAAGGATGAAGCACCGAAGACTATCATCACTTTTCTGAAATTCATTCAGGTACGTTTGAATACTACTGTCCGCCGTATTCGTACAGACAATGGAACAGAGTTCGTCAACCAGACTCTTCGTGATTACTATGAAGGAGTTGGTATCTCTCATGAAACATCCGCTGCACGTACTCCACAACAAAACGGTGTCGTTGAAAGACGGAATCGTACGCTTATGGAAGCTGCTAGGACTATGCTGATTTATGCGAACGCTCCATTGTTCTTGTGGGCAGAAGCTATATCTACTGCATGTTTCACCCAAAACCGTTCTATCATTCGGAAACACCATGGAAAAACACCTTATGAGCTTCTAAATGATCGTAAACCCGATGTTTCATTCTTTCATGTATTTGGTGCTCTTTGTTATCCAAACATTAATAGTGAGAACTTGGGTAAGCTTCAACCGAAAGCCGATATAGGTATTTTCATTGGTTACTCACCCTCCAAGAAAGCATACCGAATTTACAACCGTCGTCTTGGTAAGATCGTAGAAACTATGGACGCAGATTTCGATGAGCTGACATCGATGGCTTCTGAGCAACTCAGCTCTGAACCCGCGCTTCATGAGATGGGAACCGGTGCTATTAGTTCCGGATTAGTTCCCAATAATCCTACTTCTACATCATTTTTACCACCTACAAGGCCCGAGTGGGATAAACTGTTTCAACTGTTGTTTGATGAATTCTTTGATCCCCCAAATGATGAAGTTCCAGCACCTGTAGTGATAGCTCCAATCCCTGAAGTTGTTGCTCAAGCAAATGAAGCTTTATCTAATGCATCTTCAATTAACATTGAACCGGATGCACCTTTACCAAGTGATTCTCAAACTACACCTGAATCGTCACCCTTACTTGTGCCTAATGATGTGGAAGAGGATTCTATTGATCACGATTTGGAATATGCTCACCTACAAGAGCTTCCTTTCTTTGGTGTAGCGATACCTGAAAACACTTCAGCCGCGTCTACCTCAGAAGAAGCTCCTTCTATTGTTCACTCCAGACCACCTAGGATTGAAAATCATAGCACCAAATGGACAAAAGATCACCCAATTAGGAATGTCATTGGAGATCTAGATCGACCAGTCTCTACACGCCATCAATTACAAGAGAGTGCACTCTATTGCTACTTTGATGCATTTCTCTCCGAAGTTGAACCTAAAAATTGGCAACAGGCTATGGCTCAATCATCTTGGATTGAAGCCATGCAGGAGGAACTAAATGAATTCCAAAGACTTGAAGTATGGGAATTAGTTCCTCTCCCTGACAAGGTTAACATCCTTACTTTGTTATGGGTTTATAAGGTTAAACTTGATGAGATGGGTGTAGTATTAAAGAATAAGGCTAGATTGGTTGCTAGAGGATATAAACAAGCCTTGGGTATAGACTTTGAAGAATCTTTTGCTCCTGTGGCAAGATTGGAGGCGATTAGACTATTCCTTGCGTATGCTGCTCATATGAACATGATCGTCTATCAAATGGATGTGAAGACGGCATTTTTGAACGGTGAACTAAGGGAAGAAGTCTATGTTAGTCAGCCGGATGGGTTCGTTAGTACGGAGTTTCCTAATCATGTGTACAAGCTTAAGAAGGCTCTCTATGGGTTGAAACAAGCTCCACGCGCGTGGTACGATCTCCTATCAACATATCTCATCTCGGAAGGCTTCTCCAAAGGCAAGGTGGACCCCACTCTATTCACTCTCAAGGAGGACAACGACATGATTCTGGTACAAATTTATGTTGATGATATAATATTTGCTGCCACTAACATAGAATTGTCTAAACGCTTTGAGAAGATAATGTCCACACGCTTTCAGATGTCAATGATGGGAAAAATTTCATTTTTCTTAGGATTACAAATTTCTCAGAATCCCAGAGGCATCTTTATTAATCAATCCAAATATGCTCTAGAATCCTTAAAGAAATATAACATTGAAAATTGTGACCCTGTGGACACTCCAATGGTGGAGAAATCCATGTTAGATGAAGATAGGAATAGGACTATTGTCGATCCAAAACTTTACCGTGGGATGATCGGCACCCTTCTCTATCTGACTGCTAGCAGGCCTGATTTGCAATTTGCCGTATGCATGTGTGCCCGGTATCAGGCTCGGCCTACCGAAAAGCACCTACATGTTGTTAAAAGGATCTTTCGGTATCTCAAAGGAACACTTCATCGTGGTCTATGGTATCCGAAAGATTCCTCTATTGCTTTAATATCATACGCAGATGCCGATCATGCTGGATGTCAAGACACGAGGCGTAGCACTTCTGGATCTGTGCAACTCCTTGGAGATAGATTGATCAGTTGGTCTTCAAAAAGGCAGAAAACCGCTGCAATTTCTAGCACGGAGGCTGAATACATCGCCATGTCCGGTTGTTGTGCTCAAGTCCTTTGGATGAGATCACAATTAACTGACTACGGTTTGGGATTCAACAAAATCCCAATGTATTGTGACAACAAGAGCGCCATTGCCCTTTGCTGCAACTACGTTCAACACTCCCGGGCCAAGCACATAGATATTCGCTACCATTTCATTAAAGAGCAGGTGGAGAACGGAGTGATCGAGCTGTATTTTGTCACTACTGAGTATCAGCTGGCAGATATGTTCACCAAAGCCTTAGATCGAGGACGAATCGAGTTTTTGATCGACAAGCTTGGCATGAAATCATTCACTCCATCGACTCTCAAAGAATTGGCAAAAGAATCAGCTGAATAGTGGTGGTAAACAATTGAGGCGTATCCTTTGTTCGTGATCATGTATATTATCGTAAATATATAAACCACAAAAAGAAAATACAAAAATATAAAACCAAGAAAAACCATAAAAAATATAAAACCTAGAAAAACCATAAAAATTATAAAATCAAGAAAAACCAAAAATATTTTTCGTTTTTAAATCGGGCATGTCTTTTAGTACAGTAATATTTACGGCTTTAGAAATGTCGATCAATATTGACACGGCGCCATAAATAGAGTCCGTATAAATGTTGTACATTTTTAAAACATGCCCATTATGGCTTGTAGTTATTTCAGACTGCAACCCGGTTTTCATATTAAAGTCACGTATTTCCTTGGAAAACGTTGGCTCACAACGGGAATTAATTTTCTCGGGCATGATTTACAAGCCAAATCATGCAAAGGGATCAAGTTTACTTTACAACTTGGTCTAACACGAATTAGTGTACGTCTCAGGGCATTTATTTGTCAAAATAAGAGAAATCTTATTGCCACCCTCGAATCAATCTTTTTCAAGATACTAATTGGAAATGCTTTCATCAATATTTGACTCTTTAAACAATGACTACAGCTCTTTAAATAGAAAATGGGTCATCGTTTAAGGGGGAGAAAATATTAAATCATCTTCGTCATCAAAAAGATTTTCAAAAGTGTTTGTGGAAAATTAATTGGCTAAATGGTTTATGAGTGGTCTTGCTTTAGAATACAACTTGTGTTCGTTCAATGTGATAGGAATTGCTTTAAGATCTTGAGATTTGCTAATAGGTTGCGATGCTTATGTTGTGTTGGCGAAATTTAACAATGGTTAAGATAAAAAAGGGAAAAGATATAGAATAAAAAGGGAAAAGGAGTGAAAACTGTAGGGACTTAAGTGACAATTTGTGAAAATTGTCAAAAAATTGACCTAAGTCAAACCAACCCCCCCCCCCCCCCCCCCCCCCCCCCCCCCCGTTTTTTTCATCATTCACTGTTTTCTGCTTTATTATCTTTCCGCCATTAACACACATTTAAGCTCTCAAAAAACTCTCGTCTAGATCATCCAATCTGTTACATTTCATTCGATCTCAAAGGTACTAACATCGAATATTTAACTTATCAATCATCTAATTCATCATTAAATCTTGTTAATTAATTAGGGTAATCAACTTTATCAGATTTAGGGTTTGTTTGCCTATTTGGGATTAATTGATTAAGGTTTTAGGTGGGTTTTATGCGGAATATCATTAGAAAGATGTTATGTTGCCTTAGATTGCCTTAGAACTCACAAACGCGACTAGATTAATCATTTATAGGGTGCGTTTAGAAGTTCCGAATGAACATGGCTGAACAAACTTCCGGATGAACAAAGCTTGAAAACTTCCGAATGAAGGAAGTTCTGAACAAACTTCCGAATGAAGGAAGTTCCGAACGAACTTCCGAATGAAGGAAGTTCCGAACGAACTTCCGAATGAAGGAAGTTCCGAATGAACTTCCGAATGAAGGAAGTTCCGGATGAACTTCCGAATGAAGTAAGTTCCGGATGAACTTCCGAATGAAGGAAGTTCCGAATGAACTTCCGAATGAAGGATGTTCCGAATGAACTTCCGAATGAAGAAGTTCCGAATGAAGAACTTCCGAATGAATAAGTTCCGAATGAAGGACTTCCGAATGAAGAAGTTCCGAGTGAACTTCCGAATGAAGAAGTTCCGAGTGAAGAACTTCCGAATGAAGGAAGTTCCGAATGAACTTCCGAATGAAGAAGTTCCGAATGAACTTCCGAATGAAGAAGTTCCGAATGAAGGACTTCCGAATGAAGAATTTCCGAGTGAACTTCCGAATGAAGAAGTTCTGAATGAAGGACTTCCGAATGAAGATTTCCGAATGAAGAGTTCCGAATGAAGAGTTCCGGATGAAGGATTATTTGATTGATAGTATTTGCCTGTTATAAGTACTTGTTGAAATGTGTTATGAAATGTGTTATGCTTAGAAGTAATAATGATACATATCTATATATTTTTGTGCATCAACCTTTCATGTCTTATCTTAAGCAGATACGATGACTAATCCAACAGTACAAGCAATCCAAGACTCTAGAGAAGCAGCTATTGCCGAAGCACGAACCCTCAAGTTCATACCAAACAATTACCGGCTGAAGCAAGTTTCAAAATCCACTCACCATGGATTTAAAGTCGCCATAGCAATTCTTGATCACTCTCATTTCAAGAATGCTTTAAGGAGTACTGCCTCGGTGCCTTATGATTACATGTATGAGTTCTGGGCTACCAAGGAAAGCACTTCAAACAAGATCACCTTCACTCTCGACAACAAGCAGCAGACACTTACTGTTTCAGACTTCCGTAAGATATTTGGCATTCGGGATACACCCAAAGGTATGGCATTTTCGAGGGATCCTACTAAAGACGAACTCATGGAGTTGTTCGATGCTCTTGGATGTCCTGACATACGAGTTGTGTCTGAGTTTACCACTGCTAAAGTAGGTCAACCTTGGAGAGCAATGTTGGGTATTCTCAGTAGATGTCTTACACCGAAAACAAGTGGGCATGATGCTTTGCGTAGCCCAATTATGAACATCTTCCATGGAATGTACACAGGCGCAAATGCAGATTATGCATTATTGTTATGGGAAGAATTCACCTTTCAACTCTTCCAAAACAAGAAGCTGAAGAATAATTTCTTTCCTTACCCTCGGTTTATCAAGCTTATCATTAATTATTGTATGAAGAATGATGTTACTATTGATAGGCGTGCAGCAAGTCGTCATCACACTGAAGAAGCTGATCATACTGTAGATCTAAGGCATGAAGGACCATCTGGTGGTGTTATTCCTGGTCCTATTCCCGATTATCTTCTGACGGATAAAATTAAAGGTTCTGCTGATTACAAGCTACTGCTGCTAGAAATCAAGAAGCTAAAAGCAAGCCTTCAGACTGGAGAAGACTCGTCTACTACGGTCAAGAGTAAAGGTAAACGCAAGCAACCAGCTGCTTTACCTGAACCCGAAACCAAGAAGAAGAAGACTGAGGTTAAGAAGGGAAAGGGTAAGGCTGATGAGTTAGTTCTACGTGACGAAGAAAATGTTGATGATCCTGCTCTTGACAAGGCTGAGAGAAAATTAATGAAGATAGCTATTGAAAGGAGTTGGAAAGATACGGGTGGTAGTGGTTCGGGTGCACAGATGAATATTGAAGAAGAGTACGAGGAGCCGGAGGATGTTTATGAGTTTGGATCACCTGAACGATATTCTACTTCGAAGGAGACATCCATCCCTGTTTCAGCAAGTGTTGAAAAGGAGTCCGGTGCTCCTATAATCATGGTACCTACTCAACCTTTAGTAACTCAACCTCCACCAATACAACCCTTACCAACCCGACCGGTCTCAACACCATTCCTTCCACCACCAATAACTCCCATCCTTAGTACTGTAGTAATAACCGAGCCTCTTCAACCAACCCAGAGTAGCTCTGCATCGTCTTCAATGGCTGCATTTGTTATGGCAGAGATGTTGGATAAACATACAGATATTCAAAAAAGAGAGATGGATGAACTTCGCCAAGAGCAACATAGACGAGTTCAAAGTGAAGAAGCATCTAAGAAAGCCCAAGAAGAGATGCTTGCTAAGTTCGCTGCAGAAATGGAGTTGACACGTAAAGCTCATGCAGCAGAACTAGCTCAGGTTAAGCAGGCTGAAGCTGATAAGCATGCTACACGAATCACGAGACTTCAGGCTATGAGGGATAAATACAAGGAGCAGAAAGAAGCACTTGAAGCTTCTGTTGAAGAAAGAGTGAAAGAATCTGTTGAATCCATTATGCCAAAACTGCGTGATGAGTTGAAGACACTCGCGACTGATAACTTGATGATCAAGTCATCCAATCCTTCTTAATCCGCCTACAAAATTACCTATGACTTGACGAATTTTGAATTAAAGAAGATCCTCAAAGCTCGTATGAGGGAACTTGGATCTTTTGATAAATCTAGGATTCAACGGGCTCTCTAAAAATCACTCAATGACGCTATCATGGAGGATGATAGGTTATTTAAAACGTTTGGAAGTGTGGTACCATACCACATTCTGCCTGAGGAAGAAAGGGAAGAAAGTGAACAAGAAGAGGGTGACGGGGAAGAAGAAGGTGAAGAAGAAGAAGAAGAAGAAAAGGATGATGACGATGACATTGATGGTGATGATGATGAGGATGATGATGATGATGATGATGGTGATGATGGCGGTGATGGTAATGAGGAGAGTGCTAAGGGGAGAAACGAGGATAGCGATGAGGATGATGATGGTACACGACCTAAAAAGGGGGACAAGGTAGTCAGCACAAAGAAACCATCTAAGTCTGGTACCAAGTCTCAAAAAGATGCTGAGCAGAAGGAAAAATCTACCTCAACGGAATCAAGACGATCCAAGTGGCGCCACGATGTGAATGCTACTACGGCGTCATCGATTCCTGGTACATCTATTGCTTTGTCTATACCTGTTACCACTAACCCTGTTAGTTCTGTTGTTGTCCTGTGATTGCAGAGTCGGTAACTGAACCTGAAGCTGCACAACACTCGCCCGTTCATGACACCGCCGAGATGCCTGAATCAGAACCAGCAGATGTTCACGTTTCTACTCCTCTACAACAAGAACCACAATCTACTGTTCCTGAGTCAAGCACACGGGACTGGGCAGACACGTTGGATATTGACGAGACTGCACCGCCACAAGCTTGGATCACGGCAGCGGCGCAATATGATCCAATCACAGACACTGACAGAGATGTTTTATATCTCCGTATCCGCAGTCCAATTGACTTGTGCGCATTTCTGGCTCATGAGTATAAATCTTCGGTCACTCCGTCGTTGGTAAAGAGAGCGCTAAAGGATAAGAGAATTCGCGCCAAAACCAGGTTAACCCGAATGGAGTTCGAGTATTATGCTGACGAGGTCCTGAAAGCTCTTAACACCGTTTAAAGGCCAGGCCTCCATGAATCAGAAAGAGCTCCACCTCCACTTGATCCTTCTCAAGATAATCAGATTGCTCTCGACTTCTTCGTCACTTATGATCTTGAGTATCTCCTCAAGGGTTCATCAAAGTATGCAACCTCCCTGACCTTGCTGAAAGCTGCCAACTGGGGGACTATACCCTGGATCGAGGAAAAGGTAAACCGACTCTGGGTCCCAAGGGTAACTCGTAATTATGATATGTATGTTATTATAGGTGCATCTCATTGGGACGAACGAGTCCGAAGGGCGTACAGGGGTTGCTGCTTAGCCAATTCGGGAAGCAACGTTAGATCCGATATTCGCATCTCCAACATTTTGGGACTGAAAACTGAAGCCAAGAATGGCTATTATCATGTGACGGAGATTCGTCTGAAAACGGAGGATGACAGAGAATACAAAATCCAGCAGGGAGATTTTTCTATCATTCGCCTTGAGGATATCGAAGACATGTTGCTTATGATGACCCGGGATCAACTCACCCATATTGCTCGTGAAGACATCATTGCTTTGAATACAGCACTTCGTATGTTCACACGAAGCGTTGTTATCAAGAAACGAGTTGAAGATCTTCAGTTGGGAGTCGAAAGCTACCAAAGGAAGCTTAACTTAACCCGTCCAGTGAATCAAGTGTTACCTCAACATGTCAACAGATGTCCCTATACCGGCATTTCTGTTCCGAATTGCGAGATTTTCTACTTGAACAGTCGAGGGTTAATGAAGTTTATGAGGGTGGGTGAGCTTTATAAGTACAGTGATGGGACTCTCATCTACGTCAGAGGAAAGCTGGATCATCTCAATTCGGGTGGGTCTTTACCAGAGATGACTGAGGATTGGCATCAGGGTTATCGGCAAATGGCGAAGTACATGATCAAGAAGATTGATCAAAAGCTCCGTGAACGTAGATTGATGAGGAGCTTAGAAAGATTCGTTGGTGGTAGACCATATGGAGTGCACCACAAGTTACTGCAACGATCCATCTAATGGGTCGTACATTTCAGGTCCACTTTATATTGGTTTTTAATTGTGAATATGTAAATTTGTGAATATTGTGCTTTTATGGCTTGATGTAGTGTTAAGGTATGATAATTTTTAAAGAATTTCTCACGAGATTCTAAATCTTTCAAAATATATCATATTAAAGCACTACAACTATCCCTTATTAATTTAAGGGGGAGCATTAACATGTTCTATGGCCAAACATCGATTTCATTTTTACCCAAAGACCGGTTAATCCATTCAATATCCCAAATATTAATGGTTAACATTTTGGATAAGGGGAGAAAATGGGATTAAGGAGACTTAAATGATACTTGGCTAAAAGATGAAAAAGACTTAACGATTATCCAACTTAATATGTGTAAAGCACGTGTTAAGGGGGAGCGTTTTTGATAAACAAAACAGCTAAGGTACAAAACTTTTGATTTAAATATCACAAGTACCTTAGGTGATTTTCAATGATTTTTCATGGTGGCTATACTTTCCCAAAACACGCTTAATTCACGACGAATGTGGTGACAAAAGGGTGGTAGGAATAGGTTTAGTCCAATGATTCATCAGAGCCGATGGAATCTTCCCAAGGACAATTCCCTAGATAGAATTAGAAGTCCTAGGAAAGTTGGAGAAAGATTGTGAACGTAGCTGAATGCCGACCTAGTACTTAAGATAGCACTGGAACAATCACAACAAGGTGCTAGTGATGCCGTATTGGTAAGCATTGAAGGGGTTGAAGAATGAAAAAGAATTGTAAAGATAAAGGGTTTAAAGAAAGAAGCCCTCCTTACAACTTTAGGCAGAAACCGGGTCAATACATATGCTATTGAGATCATTTTTGTTAATGATTCTCGATATTGAAGAAAGACGTCATGGACCCAATGATGCAATGCACAACCCTTCCCAGCTAACTCAAATATCTCTCAAAAGGTATTTGTTTTAATCACACGGAGATTAACACGTTATCTATTGGTTTATTCACTCTGAATAGATTGATATTGAAAAGGTGGCACTCCTCTCCAGCCATCGCTCACTAAATCAAAACGCACTATCGAGTCTAGGACACTTTCCATTTATTCCTTGCTTTCTCACACACTGTAAAAAGTAAGAGATTTTCATGAGTCCTACGCAGTATTCTTGTAATATTGCCAGAACATCCGAGTAATACGTAAGTATTACAATGAAGATGAAAATCCTGCTTGAGCCAACATCAAACAAGCTCATGGTAGGTTACACGTGCGGTTCTTTTAGAACCAATCTTGTGAAAAACTGGAAAGAAACAGTGGTTTAATTCTCAATTGAACTTAAACTCGTTCCAGGCCTCTACGCATTATCATATGATCTTGCCAGAACACTCAGAGTGACTCTTTATTGATCACAGTGACGAGTGGAAATCCTTCTAGTGTTAACATCAAACAGCACTTGGTAGGTGACGTGCAAGATTCTTTATGAATTGAGCTCGTGATAACTGGAAAGCAACGATGGTGAAACTCTTAATTGAAATTCACTTGTTCCAGGTTTCATGAATTGACGGCTTCAAATCACAAGGATAATTTATCTAAGTGATTCACTCTTTATGTTCGCATTCAGCTTTGGACGGTCGAATAAAGAGAACGGGTTTACCCGCGAAATCCTGTCAGGAAGTTACTTAATTGAAACTATCCGTCACGGGTACGATATCTAATATCGTCCAACGGTCTTCACCGACCGGAGGTAAAATGCTACCGAATTAGAATAAAATGTCAAAGCCATTTTATTCGTGTCGTTGCTGTGTAGCTGTCAAAGACGGTGGCGTTGCTGTGTACCTGTTAAAGACTGTGTACCAGTTGAAGACGGTGGCGTTGCGGTGTACCTGTAGAAGTCGTTCCCACATGCTTATGTGTTTCTGCATCAAAGTTCAGCAAAATTCAAGAAAGTGCAAAATGAAGTCTTCCGCTGTACCAAACTCTAAAGCTTTCGAGAATTCAACAAAAAGACATAAGTGTGTGGAACATGGAGTCACGAGGAGGCAAGTTTCACAAGAAGGCAAAGATCGCACGTGAAAGGCCAAAAGAACAATGCTCTCAAGCCAAAGCCTAAAAGATCAAATCTAAATATTCACAACAAAAAGAAAGAAGAAAAGACTACGAGCTGAAGAACGAAGACTTAGTATAGTATGCTAGGTTTAGAACTTTGTAAACGTGGAGTGACCTCCCTTAGGGGGGAGATTGTTAGAAATACGTTTTTACGTATATTAGAAGTATCGGTCACTCCACAATATTATTAATGTTGTAATAGCTCGTAGTTAGTGTTACTTATTAAGTTAAGTAAGAAACCGACCCATGGGCTTGTCATGGGTCGGCCCAAGCCCAAATAAGGGTCTTGGATATAAATACCCCTTTCCACCATGGAAAGGGGTTGGTTGTTGATTTTCACTTTTTTGATTTGAATGAAAAACACACACAGTTTCTCTCTCACTTTCTCTCTCTAGTTTCTCTCTCTAGAAAACATCAACCCACTTCATAGATTCATAGGTTATCAAGATTCTACAATACGTGCTGCGGATGTTGGTGTCGACCGGTTGCTTCTTCTTTGAAAGAATTTTCTTCAATTCCGAAGTAGGATCAAGACGATAATCGTCAAAGTCCAAAGGAGGTGCATCACTCTCATGAGGGAAGTAAGTATTGAGAAAAGTTGAGAAGTCTTCCTCAAATGAGTAGTCATCTAATAAGTGTGAAAGCACTTATCCTTTTACCACTTATTTCCAATAATAACAAGACCAAAACGTGTATTTTATGTCGTAAAAGTTGGAATTATGCGTGGTTTGTGTTTTATTGTGTTTTAGGACCAAAAGATGAAAAAGGAAGAAAACACGGGCTTTCACGGGCTTTTATCGAAGAAAACGGGAAAAGACGAAGTCAAAAGATCAAGAGTGCAAAAAGAACGGAAGTCCAAGGCCTATTCTGAAGATTTATCGAAGAAAAAGTCTAAAGACGGAAGTTTAATGAAGTCGAAGAACTCAAGTCTAAATTAAAGAAGAAAATTATCAAGACAAGTTCAAATCCCGAGACGACGTCGAGAAAAGACAAAGAATTAAATCGAGTCGAGAAGACGTGAAGAAAGAAAGAAAGAAGAGGCAACACATGCACTCCTTACATTTTTCCTATAAATACCCTCCTAATACACATTAGGAGGGTAGTTAGTTTTTAGTTTTTAGTTTTTCATTTTTCACTTTTCTTTCTAGTTTTAGAGAGAGAAAGTTCTCCACTTTCTCTCACTAAGTTTTCATCTTTATTTCTTTTAATCTTTCAAGATTAAACATTTGTGTATTGTTTATTTCATTAATCAAGTTCTAGTTAATCTTTTAATCTTTCATCTCATTCTACCTTTCTTTCATTTTAGATTAACTTTGGTGCGTAATACATTAAATCCGTGTTGATCTTGATCTTTTTGTGCTTAAAAAGTTAATCTTTTTGTTCCTACATAAGCTTTAATTCGATTGAGCTTTAAGTTCCTTGTGCTTATTGGCTTATTGGTTTCTTTTAGCTTATTTACTTTTAAAAAGTTTTCTTAAAAAGTTAATCCTTATATGGTTTGATTCAAGAGATTGATTATTTTAAGTTTGGATAAGTTGTTTTTTAGTGCTTATTTAATCTGTTTCAGTTTAGATTCGTTCAAGTTTTGGGAATTAGCTTATTCAAAATAGCTTATTGCCTAGCTTCTTATCGAATCCCATATAAATCGGAAAGGGTCTAAACCCCTTTCCGATCAGCTTATTCCGACCACCACCATCCCCCTCTTTCCGATTGTCAAATCGGAAAAGGGTTTTAGTTATTCCGATTGTAGGGTTTCTGATATTCCGATTTGCACCTTAATATTCCGATCGTGCTGATCGGAATAGGGTTTACATTATTCCGATTTGGCTTGTTTTGGCACATTCCGATTGAATGTTTTTTCTAAACATTCCGATTTGACCCTTGTTTGCATATTCCAATCAGATTTTCCGATTACATATTCCGATTTGGCATTTTACAATATTCCGATCTGGGTGTTTTTCTAATCATTCCGATTGGGGTTGTTGTTCAATATTCCGATTAGAGCTGTTTCCAAGTATTCCGATCAGTCACATTTCCAACATTCCGATTGCACTTTCCGATCAAATATTCCGATCAGGTTTCGATTTTGTTTTCCGATGGTTTGAATTTCTTGTTTTTACAAAGTTTCCAAGTGTTAGTTTTATTAAGTGTTCAAGTATTTTTCCTAATCTAGTCTTTAAGTTTTCATGCATTTACTTTTTACTCGTTACTTTAGTTTAATCTTAAAAGCTTCTACTTTACTCAACGACATTTACATTATTTGTTATTAGTTTAAAATAGATAATCAACCAAACCATTCTCTTGTTCACCAAAAGACAATTGAGTCGCACTTTAGACTGGAAATCAATTCGAAAAGACTTGGGACTACGAATTTTGATACGTGGGGTAAAAAACCGAGTATTAAATGGCGCCGCTGCCGGCTCTTTTCGTTAAGATTAACGGTTTCTAGTGAGAGACGCATTGAATTTTGGGATCCGTTCTTTGAACGTTATTTTCCTTGCTTTAAAAATTTTCAAAAATCTAAAAAAATATAAAATTCTTCAAAATACAAAAACATTAAAAAATCAGAAAAAGCAATTCTTTTCCCCAAGGTTTTTGCACCAAAAAGATTATATAGATATTCTCTCTGTGTATTTTTCTTCTGCAGGTGTATGCGTACTAGATCTTCAAACTATTCTGAGCCTGAGACTCGTGAAGATTTAGATATGGCTGGTGTTATTAACAACAATAATAACCCACCTCTACCCAATTTGAATAACAATAACAACAACAACAACAATGTCCCCCTACCTGATTTACGAACAATGGAGGAATTGTGTCAACCCACCATAAACGGACGCGGAGGCCCGATTGCACCGATGCACGTCACGGCTCAGGAGTTTTCGTTGAAGCATCACATGATCCAACAAGTGCAAACTAACCCATTTCGCGGAATTCTGGATGATGATGCCAACAAACACCTCGACAAATTCATTACCATCACCTAAAGCATGAAGTCCCCCGGTGTTTCTATGGATGACCTTCGCCTTCAACTATTTCCCCACTCTCTTTCTCACCATGCCGAAAAATGGTTTGACCGTCTCCCAAATAATTCTATTCATACTTGGAATGACATGACTCAACGCTTTTTGTCGCGCTACTTCCCACCATCCATGGTCACAAGCCTTCGTAACCAAATTAGTGGATTCATGCAAGACAATGATGAATCGCTCTTCAATGCTTGGGAACGATACAATGATTTGATCGACCGTTGTCCAAATCACAACATGCTCCCCGTCACTCTCATTGATACCTTCTACAATGGTCTCACTTTTCGTGATCGTGACACGATCAACGCCGCCGCAGGTGGTACTTTTATGAAAAGGAGACCGGAGGAGTGTAGAGAGTTGACTGAAAACATGACTACTCACCACAAGAATTGGGATTCATCCGCATCCTCAAGATCTAACCCGAGAGTCAATGTTTCTTCTACTACTTCCAATCCCGAGATGACTGAAATTTCTCGACAACTCGCTGAGATGAACAAGAATTTCATGACCATGGCCACAAACCACTTTCAACAAGCTAAAGCCGTTGCTATTTCTTGTGACACATGTGGTGGTCCTCATTCCTACAATGATTGTCCTTCCACTCAAGGCAATTTTTATGAAAACGTTAACGCGGCATACGGTACTTATCCCACGGGAGGCTATCAAGCTCGTCCTCAAGGAGACCGTAGCTTGCTAAGTTATCGTTCAAACAACTATCTTGCTCCACCCGGTTTCCCTCCTCAAAACCAAAACCAACAACAAAGCTATAACCGAAACAACCAATCCCAACCTCGTGCTACCAATCAATATCAATCCCAAAGAAACCCATACCCAACTCAAGGAAATTCTCAAGCTTACCAAGCTCCACATCTCAATCAACCGATGGCATTGAATCCAGACGTCGAGACATTCATGAAGACTAATAGAGAGATGGTGACGAATATTCAGAGTCAAGTCGTCAACTTGAAGGGAGAAATGGCGAAACAAGGGAACGATATTCGAGCCGAGCTAAGGAATGACATGGCAAAACAAAGCAATGAAATTCATGGAGACATCAGAGACTCTTTCAGCACTCAAGCGCTTAACATACGTGATATGATCGGTTCGATCTTCCAAGGTAATCAACCCTCTTGTTCGGGTACTCTTCCGAGTAACACCGTTGCGAACCCAAGAGGGGAGATGAAAGCAATCACCACTCGTAGTGGAAAAGGTTATATGGAACCCGAGCTTCCTACACCTCCACCCGTGATTGTGAACAAGGAAAAAGATCAACTTTCCTCACCTCCTTTGCCTTCTACCCCCATTTCCCCACCACCCGTGGTTGTGAGTGATCCTACTTCCCTAAAGCCTTCTTCTTCATCCAATATACCTTATCCTTCAAGGTTGAGGAAAGAGAAGCAAAAGAGCAAGGATGATATTCGAGTTTCAAACTTTCTCAAAATGTTTAAACAATTGAATTTTAACATCTCCTTTGCCGAGGCTCTCGCTCACATGCCCAAATACGCGAAAATGTTTAAAGATCTTCTTAGTGACAAGGAGAAGCTTCTTGACATTGCTCAGACGCAACTTAATGAGAATTGTTCTGTCGTTCTCTTAAGGAAATTGCCCACCAAACTTGGTGATCCGGGTCGCTTCTTGATTCCTTGAAACTTCCCGGGAGTAGAGAATTGCATGGCCCTAGCCGATCTAGGTGCCAGTATAAACTTAATGCCTTTAAGTGTTTGGAAGCAATTATCTCTCCCCGAGCTAGTCCCCACCAAAATGACTTTGGAATTAGCTAACCGTATGGTTGCTTATCCAGTGGGGATAGCCGAAGATGTCTTTGTTGTCGTTGACAAATTCACCTTCCCGGCGGATTTTGTTGTCGTTGACTACGAGATGGATCCTCATGTTCCATTAATCGTTGGACGTCCATTCCTGAGGACCGGTCGCACTCTCATTGATGTAGCCACGGGCGAAATAATCATGAGAGTTGGTGACGATAAAATTGTCTTCAACATGGGTAAGATTTCTAAGCAACCTTATTTATATGAGAGTGTTAATGCTATTGATGTTCTCGATGAGGCTTGTGAAGAACATTTTCATGATGCTTGCAAAAGTACTCTTTCTTCTCTACCCAATGTTGAGACCGTTACCTCAATTGCTCCAGCATTGACTCCTTTTGGAGAACATGACTTGGATGATTTTGAAGCTAGCTTGGGTCCTCTCGATATTAAGTATGATAAATCGTCCACCGATTGGGATGAAGACATTCGTACTATTGAGAGACTTCTCAATGAAGACCCGTTTTCTCCTCCTTCTCCTAAAGAGGTGACTAATGATGATCCATCGTTAGTTACACCATCTATTGAGGATCCTCCCACTCTTGAGCTTAAGGACCTACCTCCTCATCTAGAGTAGGTTTTCCTTGAAGACAACAAGAAGTTACCAGTCATCATCGCAAAGGAACTGAAAGAAGAAGAAAAATCACGACTTATCGCCGTGTTGAAGAAGCATGTCACACCCCACCATGGCGGAATATGGGGCACGACGTATGGATATCATCACAACAATAGCGTGTCTATAGAGATAACTAAATGATATAAGAAATGTCATAAAATGATGACACAAATGTCATGACAATATCTCAACAATGCAGGAGTCTAGGTAAGTAGGTAACAGTCCTACCTCTTACCCAAGACAAACAAATAACACAAATAAACAAACATATAGGTGCCAACAGTATCACTTATTAAAAGAACAAATAAAAACTAAGAAGGAAACGGGGATTCTCCTTCTATATGCATTCCTAAGCTTCTACAATCCTAGCCACTTATGTTCTCATGCTTAACCATAGTATCACCTGAAAGAGACACTAAAACACGTCAACATAAAGTTGGTGAGAGTGATAGGTTTAGACTCCAACACAAGACAAGTCATAAGCTGTGAATACCATAAACCAATAAACATATGGACAATGGTATTCACAGCTTATGACTTGTCTTGTGTTGGAGTCTAAACCTATGACTCTCACCAACTTTATGTTGACGTGTTTTAGTGTCTCTTTCAGGTGATACTATGGTTAAGCATGGGAACATAAGTGGCTAGGATTGGAGAAGCTTAGGAATGCATATAGAAGGAGAATCCCTGTTTCCTTCTTAGTTTTTATTTGTTCTTTTAATAAGTGATACTGTTGGCACCTATATGTTTGTTTGTTTGTGTTATTTGTTTGTCTTGGGTAAGAGGTAGGACTGTTACCTACTTACCTAGACTCCTGCATTATTGAGATATTGTCATGACATTTGTGTCACTATTTTATGACATTTGTTATATCATTTAGTTATCTCTATAGACACGCTATTGTTATGATGATATCCATACGTCGTGCCCCATATTCCGCCATGGTGGGGTGTGATAGAATGGTATCAGAGACAGGTTACAACAGTCGGAGGTCAAAACAGTTTTGAATTCAGCCTGTTTTATTTTTAAGTTTTGGGTTGTTTGGGGTACTTAGGGTTGCGTTGGGATCTTCTCACGAACGTGAGAGATGGTTTATATATTTTAGTAAGTATCTGCACTTGGGCTAAGGTTGTGGTTTAGGGTAAGACCCCTTAATGGTAACAAACTTTTAGTACGTTTAAAATCAGGAAATCTAGAATGACAAAAGTAGATATATGTATATCGGGGCCTTAACAGTAGCTTTAAGGTTAGGGCAAGTGGGAGGTGTTAGCCAACATATGTAAGGGTATGAATATTCCTTTTACAGAAACCATGGGTATGTTTAAGTGGACGTTTTACTTAAAGTTTTGAGACCTAAAAACTGGGACTGTTTTGGGTAAATATGAACGGGTTAGTTATTAAACTTAACCAAGTTAAGGACTTGTTAAGGAAGGGTAATGGGGTGATTAGAGCTTATCAATGAGGTAAATATGTGGGAATAGGCTAGATGTCCATCATAGGTTGATGAGCCATCTTGGTGATTGGTTCGTGTATTGATTATGTGTTTTTGGTTTGTTAGCTTTTGCTAGTGCGCGGACTTTTGGAGAAGCTCAATCAGGTGAGTTTCATAGTCCCATGTTTACTATTGATTTTGACTTCCAGATGGGATGGAAGAGACACTGTGTTGAATTATTTTCTAAATTAATGCTGTGAATGTTTAAGGTTTGAGATGGACTTGTGTGTACATTTATGTGATTGTTGGTAAGGCGTGATGCCTTGGAAATTGTGATTGTTGGTAAGGCGTGATGCCTTGGAAATTGTGATTGTTGGTAAGGCGTGATGCCTTGGAAATTATGATTGTTGGTAAGGCGTGATGCCTTGGAAATTGTGATTGTTGGTAAGGCGTGATGCCTTGGAAATTGTGATTGTTGGTAAGGCGTGATGCCTTGGAATTGTAATGATTGATTTAACTTGAATGCTAGTTGTTAGTACATGATTGTAGCGCATTGTCCATATGTTTATTGGTTTATGGTATTCACAGCTTATGACTTATCTTGTGTTGGAGTCTAAACCTATGACTCTCACCAACTTTATGTTGACGTGTTTTAGTGTCTCTTGCAGGTGATACTATGGTTAAGCATGAGAACATAAGTGGCTAGGATTGGAGAAGCTTAGGAATGCATATAGAAGGAGAATCCCCGTTTCCTTCTTAGGTTTTATTTGTTCTTTTAATAAGTGATACTGTTGGCACCTATATGTTTGTTTGTTTGTGTTATTTGTTTGTCTTGGGTAAGAGGTAGGACTGTTACCTACTTACCTAGACTCCTGCATTGTTGAGATATTGTCATGACATTTATGTCACCATTTTATGACATTTCTTATATCATTTAGTTATCTCTATAGACATGCTATTGTTGTGATGATATCCATACGTCTTGCCCCATATTCCGCCATGGTGGGGTGTGACAGAATGGTATCAGAGACAATGGTTATAGAGAATTAGGTTGCCTAGTCGCGTAGCCTAGTCTATAGCTTAAGGGTCCCTGCATATAGGCGTCATAGGAGTATGTGTGCATTATATAATAATTGATGTGTTTGGATGTTATTTATTGCGATGTTTTGACTAGTATGAATTGAACCGTAGTATGTTCATACTTAGTCACATGTTATTTTCTTTTCGGGTTTGTGACTAGTGCGGGTTGAACCATAATCGTCCACGCTAGTCACTGTTGTATTTTGCTTAAATTGTACGTTATAGTACATAATTTAGTACAAGGTAGTTTCTATCTTATATCGAGTTATCTTACATACCTGAGGTATGTTATTTTTCTTTTGATGTTTAAGTCATGTTCCCTAAGAATCGTGTGGTGGTTCGTGTTACTAGGAGTAGGTGGATAGGAAGGGTTTTAAGCTGTTTCCACTCTTACGGGCAACATGATTTATAACTGATTATGTTTTCGTTTTGGATTTAGTCTAGGTTGTTTTAGCTAGACTATGGATTTCTGTATTCTAAGAGTTTATTATGTTATTTTTATAGATGGAGTTTTAAACCTTATTGGTTATGTGGTTATGAGCTTATGTGAGTAGATAGATTTATGTGTTATATGTTGTATTGATTCTTATAAGTGTCATCATAGGAGGGAGTGCATTGGGGGAAGGGTAATTGTATAAGTATGGTGGCCAACATAGTTATACAAGTACCACAACTTCAATGGGTTCTCAAGTATGATTGCATGAAAGAGGGTTACTACATGCTTGTATATGATGAGATGTAGAATTTGGGTATACGTATATATATGGGTTTATGTAACGACTGCCTATGATATGGCTACTGTTCTTTTTGTGTTATATGTTTTGGGTTATAGTTGCGTTGTGTGATTTTGGGGTCACACGATATGGTTTGGTTTTGGAGGTGGGCATTATGCCTTGTTGTGGTACGGTGAGATGGTGATTACTCGTATGGAAAAACGAGCGTATAAAGCGATTGATTGACTTACGTGTATGATAACGAGTATGTTTGGGGGATTCAATAGGTATACATATGCGGATGTATATATACTGATAGATGTTATGTTATGATTTATGGTCGTTCACTAGTTATTATAACTTGAACGTACCTTGTGTTTGTTCGTGTTTTATGGTGCTGGAGTTTGATGGAGTTTCAACGACGTTTTTAATCTTTTGAACTGTGTCTTGTAGCGTATTCTTTGAGTTCGTATTTCACGTGTACGTTTTAAAATGGTGTTCTTGGTTTTAAGTCTGTTGAAATAAATTGAGATTTCTTTTGGGATAATGAAATCTTTTAGGCTGAGTCTTACATTTCTTTTGATTGGTGTATGGAAAAAAAGGGGGACTTGGAAATCTACTATAGAGTTAGATAGTTGGTGGTATTCGGTAAAATAAGGGTAAGGTGTTGGAGTCATGTTTGAAACAAGATGTAAAATAAGTTTCTTTTTAATCAACACTTAATTATTTCAAATTCTAAAAGACTTTCTTTAAAATAAAGCGAAGTAAAATTTCTTTCTACTTACATAGGTTATATAGTTGGGTTTAACCGATCCACGTCATTTATAATTATAAATACAAGGTTAAATGAAGTTTATGAATATTTCACATACAATTATATCTTTCATTTAAAAGGATTGCATTGATCACTAAGTCTATTCTTTAGTTTTTAAAACAACTAGCATAAAACTGTTTTGGTCATAACTTGTTCCTTTCTTGAGATTTTTGAGTGATTCAAAAGGCAAAAAATTATGTACTCGGAACGTACTTTTCAAATATTCAGAATGTATAGTCATGGGAGGTCAGTGGACTGGTCGGAATTGTTGTACAAGTGTCGGGTCCAATGTTGAGTTTTGAATAGTAGTTTATTTTTATGATTTGGGATGCACGGGATGCCTAGTCTTTGAGTTGAGTTTGGAGTTCGTCAAGAGGGTTGTTTGTAGATGGTTTGAGTCACAAAGATGTGAGAGGTAATAATAAAAAGAAAAAAAAATATATTCTTTTGGAAAAGTCGATCTTTTGCACAGTTTAAATAATATGCCGCGGGGCGTAATATGTTTTGGTTGCCATTGGGTGTTTTATTGGATTATTTTTCTTCTTTGTCATGGGTCGTTTTGAATTGATACATGTTTTGGGTTTGAGTTTTCTTTGGAGTCTCGTGGTTTTTGATTTGTTTTAATTGGTGCACGTGAAATGTCGTTAGTTGTCCGTGGGTTTGATTCGTCGATCGTATCTGGTGGACTCAGGATGTAGTTTTGGTTTTGTATTGTTTGGGAGCGTTGAGGTATTCATACGAAAGACTTGGTCGCGCCTACACGTTTAAGTAGGTGGCCATGAGAGAACGGTCGGAATGCCCTTAATGGGAAGGGAAGAAGTTCGTAGACGAACAAATGAGAATATATGGTCTCTTTGGAGTACCAGGGAGAGGAATAGAGATTTGTATAACGTATGGATATTGACACAAGTAACGTGCCATATAGAGTGGTTGGAAATTGCAAGGGATTCAGGATAAAGGTTGAGTTGCCTGGTAGTAAATGTGATGTGGAAGCGGTTGAGTGGTCTAATAACAGGGAGTATTGGTCTTATAGAATACGTGTAGATTTTTCGCGAGTAGAACGAGGTAGAAATTTATTCGTATTGCTTCTAAGAAAGGGTGAAAGGAGGACATAGTTGAGATTGCTAAGGATGTTGTATGAACGCTTTGGGTTTACGGTTATGCATTTGGCTTCGCCAAAGCACTAGCGGTTTTTATGGTGTCAATGAACCAAGTGTGCATGAACGTGTATAAACGAGTTGTCATCGGGAGCATCGACGACATCTTGATCTACTCAAATCTAAGAAGGAGAGTGAGGCGAAGTATGTGTTGGTTTTGGAGAGGAATTATACGTGAGATTTTCAAGTGTGAGTTTTAGTATTAAGTCTACCATGATGAGTAGTTAGAGATGATGGCATATCATGGAACCAGCGAGGGGCGAAGTGAAGAAGGATGAGGAAGCATTTTGGAGGCTGAAGAGGTGGATGGGATAATGAGCCGATCTTGGCATTATCGGAAGGACTGGATGAATTCGCGAAGCATGACGATACGTGGAGCAAGGATTTAGATGTGTACGAGAACGAAAAAGAAAGGAGATTGCTTATACGTTGCAAGAACTAAAGATTTGGAAGAACTGGATAGACTTAGTTAGTGGAGCTGGACTGTTATATCTTCCTAGAATGCTAGAGGCATTTGGTGTACGAGACGTGGAGAATGATCTATACGGATCATGAACGTCTCCAACACATATTCAGTCATCTTGATTGAACATTTGGCAAAGGTGATGGGTGGAGTTAAGTGATGAAAGAAAATTGCAAGGCCAAGTACCATCTGGGAAAGGCAAGCATGATTGATAAGACATGGAATAAGAAGAATGAAGTGAAGATGAGACGAACTTGAACTATAGGGATGACGTATTAGGGTGGTTTGGATGAAGGATGTAGGTTGCGCGAGTTGGGTTGTCTAAAGCAGTAAACGCGTCAACATGTATGTTGCGTGGCTTGGACAATCATGTGGAGAAAAGGGACGTAGACTATACTTCCTACATAGATAGGAGTAGCTTAGAAAGGGGCGATGTAAGGACGAAGTTGGTGGAAGGGATACATAATGCGGTGGAGGAATAAGTACGACGAGAGTTGGGTAATAGTCGATAGACAGACTAATTCATCTCACATTTCAAGAGGAATGAGAAGTCACGTAGTTGAGAAGTTGGAAGGATTGCGTACGGATGTGATGGAATAGAGGGTTTTGCGTAAAAGTTAGCCCGATATGTATGGAATGCCTTATGAGGGATTATGGCAAGGGAAGAAACGATGGGAAGCATCACATCGTGATGTATGGTATGTAGAAAAGGAGGAAACCACTAGATTTAGTGACAAAGTTATGTAAGGAAGTTTCACCTACAGTAACGGGTGGTACGTTTTGGTAAAATGGAAGAGTTGATGTAGAGTTTTGTAGGTCCATTTATGATCTTTGGAAAGATCGGACCATTAGCTTATGAGCATAGAATTACCCGGGGGAAATGAGTTGTATACATGATACATTTCATGTATTAAGATTGGTAAAGGTTGTTTGAGAATGCATTTTGCATGTACGGCTATTCGGGACTTGTATTAATAAGAGTCTTCATTTATATCAAAGAATAATCGGTGAGATTTATTGACTGTGAGGTCAAGAGTTTGGCAATGAGTTTAATTATTTTTGGTTTGTATATGTGGTATTTTGAAACTTGAACTAAAGTTCACGTGGAAATGAGGGGAGTTCGTTTAGAACAAGTATCCTCATGTGATTTGTTGTTTGTGTGTTTGATCCTAAGGAGTAAATCTCGGGACGAGATTTCTATTAGGAGGGAGTGATGTGACAACCCTGGTTTTGAGGTTCGTCACTTAGTTTTATTTTGTGCTAGTTATGTGTCTTTACGTGTTTATGTGCTTATTGGTGTGTATAGATTGTGGTTTGGATATCGTTTTCGGTACGGGGTACCTTGTGAGTGAAACGATGTGTGATGATTTCATGTTCATGAGTTCACATGGTATTGACTATGAAGCGAGATGGTGTTATTTAGTGGTTTTACGTATACGTATATGTATTATAGAAAATCGTATTTTTACGATTTACGGTTCAGCATTTGGAGGTCTCGGATGAGGTAATTAGTCATATGGATATTTTTCGGGATGGTTTTAAGTCATTTAGGACTTAGTTATAAAGTTTATTTCAAAATTTGAGAGTTTTTATAAAAGTGTATATTTTACGTCTTTTACGGTAAAACGCGTAAATTTGACTAGTTTTACGATTTTGTGGTTTTGGAAGCTTTAGGAGCTGAAATAAATTAAGTAAAATTAAAGTAATATTAATAACATAATATTAAATAATAAAAATAAAAAAAAACGAATTTAGGGGTGTTTGGGTCGGTTTAGACGCACCAAAGAAGAAAGAAAGAAGGGAAAAGCCCAAAACAGGCCCAATGGACTTGTAATGGGATTAGGGGGCCTTTAAGACTTAACCAAACCCAACCCATAACCATAATAATCAGGTTTTTAACGTCCATAACATCTCCTAGCCGAAATTCATCAATGGTGGTCAATTAGGGTTCTTCAAAAATTAGGTTTTCTTCATCTTCTATTAATTCAAAGGTAAAACCTTCTTAACCCTTTTCAATTTAATTATTTTAATGATGTCTTAATCATATTATGATGGATTTAGGTTAGGGTTTAATTAAAAACAGTATATTAATCATATTATAATGATTAAATAAATTAGGGCTTGTAATTAGAGGGATTAGGGTTAATTAATGAGGTTGATTTTGTTAAACCCGTTTTTAAAAACTGGGCAGAATTTTGAGTCAATTGTTTTGATCATATCGGGAGTTCTAGGAACATTCAAGATGCGATCTAAGTACCCCTGGAAAGATATTTGAAGTGGCTTTCCAATGCAAGAAACTAGAACTAAATTGGAGGTCGGGAAGTGGGTCAAAAACAGGTTACAACAGTCGGAGGTCAAAACAGTTTTGAATTCAGCCTGTTTTCTTTTTAAGTTTTGGGTTGTTTGGGGTACTTAGGGTTGCATTGGGATCTTCTCACGAACGTGAGAGATGGTTTATATATTTTAGTAAGTATCTGCACTTGGGCTAAGGTTGTGGTTTAGGGTAAGACCCCTTAATGGTAACAAACTTTTAGTACGTCTAAAATCAAGAAATCTGGAATGACAAAAGTAGATATATGTATATCGGGGCCTTAACAGTAGCTTTAAGGTTAGGGAAAGTGGGAGGTGTTAGCCAACATATGTAAGGGCATGAATATTCCTTTTACAGAAACCATGGATATGTTTAAGTGGACGTTTGACTTATAGTTTTGAGACCTAAAAACTGGGACTGTTTTGGGTAAATATGAACGGGTTAGTTATTAAACTTAACCAAGTTAAGGACTTGTTAAGGAAGGGTAATGGGGTGATTAGAGCTTATCAATAAGGTAAATATGTGGGAATAGGCTAGATGTCCATAATAGGTTGGTGAGCCATCTTGGTGATTGGTTCGTGTATTGATTATGTGTTTTTGGTTTGTTAGCTTTTGCTAGTGCGCGGACTTTTGGAGAAGCTCAATCAGGTGAATTTCATAGTCCCATGTTTACTATTGATTTTGACTTCCAGATGGGATGGAAGAGACACTGTGTTAAATTATTTTCTAAATTAATGATGTGAATGTTTAAGGTTTGAGATGGACTTGTGTGTACATTTATGTGATTGTTGGTAAGGCGTGATGCCTTGGAAATTGTGATTGTTGGTAAGGCGTGATGACTTGGAAAATTGTGATTGTTGTTAAGGCGTGATGCCTTGGAAATTGTGATTGTTGGTAAGGCGTGATGCCTTGGAAATTGTGATTGTTGGTAAGGCGTGATGCCTTGGAAATTGTGATTGTTGGTAAGGCGTGATGCCTTGGAATTGTAATGATTGATTTAACTTTAATGCTAGTTGTTAGTACATGATTGTAGCGCATTGTCCATATGTTTATTGGTTTATGGTATTCACAGCTTATGACTTGTCTTGTGTTGGAGTCTAAACCTATGACTCTCACCAACTTTATGTTGACGTGTTTTAGTGTCTCTTTCAAGTGATACTATGGTTAAGCATAAGAACATAAGTGGCTAGGATTGGAGAAGCTTAGGAATGCATATAGAAGGAGAATCCCTGTTTCCTTCTTAGTTTTTATTTGTTCTTTTAATAAGTGATACTGTTGGCACCTATATGTTTGTTTGTTTGTGTTATTTGTTTGTCTTGGGTAAGAGGTAGGACTGTTACCTACTTACCTAGACTCCTGCATTGTTGAGATATTGTCATGACATTTGTGTCACCATTTTATGACATTTCTTATATCATTTAGTTATCTCTATAGACACGCTATTGTTGTGATGATATCCATACGTCGTGCCCTATATTCCGCCATGGTGGGGTGTGACAAAGCATAAAAGAGCTATCGCTTGGAAAATCTCCGATATTCGCGGAATTGATCCTCACTTTTGCACACATAAAATTCTCATGGAGGACGACTTTAAGCCCACAATTCAAAGCCAACGAAGGGTGAATCCTAAAATCCATGAAGTCATCAAAAAAGAGGTTATTAAACTTCTTGATGCAGGTATGATTTACCCTATTTCGGATTCACCATGGGTTAGTCCAGTCCATTGTGTGCCTAAGAAAGGCAGAATCACCGTGGTGCCCAATCTAAACAACGAGTTGATTCCTACACGTTTCGTTACTGGGTGGAGAGTTTGTATAGACTACCGCAAACTCAATGATGCCACGAGAAAGGATCATTTCCCTCTACCTTTTATGGACCAAATGCTTGAACGTTTAGCGGGTAATGAATATTACTGCTTTCTTGATGGTTTCTCGAGTTATTTCCAAATACCCATCGATCCCCAAGATCAAGAGAAGACAACATTCACTTGTCCCTATGGCACATTTGCCTACAAAAGGATGCCTTTTGGCTTATGCAATGCCCCCGGGACTTTCCAAAGGTGCATGTTGGCTATCTTCCATGACATGGTTGAGCAAACCATGGAAGTCTTCATGGATGATTTCTCGGTCTTTGGGGATTCCTTCTCTTCTTGCCTTGCCAATTTGGAACGTATGCTTAAGCGGTGCGAAGATACTCGCCTTGTTCTGAATTGGGAAAAATGCCATTTTATGTAAAAGAAGGCATTGTGCTAGGACACAAAATATCTAAATCCGGTCTTAAAGTCGACCGTGCTAAAGTAGATGTCATAGCCAAATTACCTACACCTTCAACCGTGAAGGGTGTGAGAAGTTTTCTGGGTCATGCGGGCTTCTATCATCGATTCATTCAGGATTTCTCTAAAATCGCTCGCCCGATGACCCACCTCTTGGAAAAAGATACTCCTTTTATCTTTTCTAAAGAGTGTATCGAAGCCTTCAATCTTCTTAAGGATAAGCTCACTAAGGCACCGGTCTTGGTTACCCCTAATTGGGAGCTGCCTTTTGAGTTGATGTGCGATGCTATCGACTTTGCTATTGGAGCGGTTTTGGGTCAAAGAGTGAATAAACACTTCCAACCACTATGCTAGCAAAACAATGACGGGGGCTCAATTGCATTATACGACAACCGAAAAAGAGCTTTTAGCTGTTGTCTATGCTTTTGAAAAATTTCGCCCCTATCTTGTTTTATCCACCACCATCGTCTACACGGACCATTCCGCGTTGAAGTACTTGATGACTAAGCACGACTCTAAGCCAAGACTTCTTCGCTGGGTTTTACTCCTTCAAGAATTCAACATTGAAATTCGTGACAAGAAGGGAGCCGAAAACCTGGCCGCGGATCATCTGAGTAGACTTGAGGATCCGTATCAAGGGGATCATCCGAACAAAGAGATCAATGACTCTTTCCCCGTTGAGACCTTAATGTCTATAAATCTCACTCTTGATGACACCCCGTGGTTTGCCAACATTGCAAACTACTTAGCGGGTGATGTTCTCATCAAAGGGTTAACATCCCAACAAAAGAAGAAGTTCTTGAATGATGTTAAGACTTACTTTTGGGATGACCCTTTTCTATTCAAACAATATGCTGATCTGATCATTCGTCGATGTGTTGATGGACCGGCCACTTTGCAAATCCTTGTTGCTTGCCATAAAGGACCCACCGGTGGTCACTTTGGTCCAAACTACACCGCCAAGAAAGTGTTTGATTTTTGATTCTATTGGCCCACCATTTATCGTGACGCTAACGAAATGGTTAAGCATTGTGATGCTTGCCAACGCCAAGGCAAGATCACACATAAAGATGAGATGCCTCAAAATTTCATACAGGAATGTGAAATCTTTGACGTATGGGGCATCGACTTTATGGGGCCATTTCCATCCTCCAAAGGGAACAAGTACATCCTCGTAGCCGTTGACTACGTTTCTAAATGGGTTGAAGCTAAGGCTCTCCCTACGAATGATGCGAGGGTGGTTGTGAACTTTTTGAAGCAGCTTTTCGCTCGATTCGGCGTTCCTCGTGCTATTATCAGTGACCTTAGGAATCATTTTTGCAATGATCAATTTGCAAGAGTCATGGCTAAGTATGGTGTCAATCACCGTCTTTCCACCGCCTATCATCCTCAAACCAATGGGCAAGCCGAGATATCCAACCGTGGATTGAAGCGAATTTTGGAGCGTACTGTGGGAGAGCATCGCGCCGCGTGGGCCGATAAGTTAGATGATGCTCTGTGGGCTTTCCGTACTGCTTATAAGACCCCGATCGGCTGTACGCCTTATCGTCTTGTGTACGGGAAAGCATGCCACCTCCCCATCGAGCTGGAACATATGGCGCACTGGGCCTTGAAGTGGGCTAACTTCGACATGAACAAAGCCGGTGATCATCGCAAGATTCAACTCAACGAGCTAAATGAGCTGAGGAATGAAGCTTATGAGAACTCGCTGATCTACAAGGAGAAGACCAAGATCATTCATGACGCAAGGATTAAGAACCGAGAGTTCCACATTGGTGATCAAGTCTTACTCTTTAACTCTTGGTTGAAGATCTTCTCTGGCAAGTTGAAGAGCCGCTGGTTTGGTCCATTCACCGTCGCCAAAGTCTTTCCATATGGGACCATTGAGCTTTCTCAGCCAAATGGGCCCAATTTCAAGGTGAATGGCAAGCGTTTGAAGCTGTACTTTGGTGAGGACATCACCCATGAGATGATTCCATCCCTCACCACGTTCCCCATGAACTAAATTTGGGTCGAGTCAGGCTCGTGACTCGGTTATCAAAAACAAGCGCTTCTCGGGAGGCAACCCGTGATCTATCCTTTACTGCTTTCATAATAAGTGTATGGGGGAGCCCCGTATGTGTTTGTTGTCTTGTTTCTTGTGCTGTGCAGGGATTAAAGCTTCAAAGATCCACCTTAATGACTTTTGACGAACCGTGATACCGTGTTCCCATCTTCCCGGTTCTATCCTAAACTCTTGTGATTCAATATTTCATATTTTATATGTTCACATTGAATTCACTTTAGTTGTCCTTTCCTTAGCAAGATTTAAACAAAGTGCACAATGTCATAAGTGTAGGGGAGTTCACTCCCACATGCTTAAACATTGAGGACAATGTTTATATCAAGTGTAGGGGGGACTTCTATCGAAGTAAGTGGTCTTTTCCATGAATCTGCCCTCATTTTAACCGAAAAATTTGATTTTTTGACATTTTTCAAAATTTTTAATCTATTTTGGCCTAGTTGTATAGTTGTATTTTCCTTTGTTATGTTTATTTTCTTTCCATTGCTAGAATAAATTTTCAATAAAGTGGTTTTTAAAATTTTTCTTAGTTGTGAATATTTTGACTCAACCCGAGTTTACTTATCTAAGTTTACTCTAGCTAGTATCCTTAACGTGTTTAAGTCAAGTTTTGCTAGGCTTTTATATAGGGAGCTATAAAACGCGAAAGTCTTAACTCTCACGTGTTAAGAACAAGAACTTTTCGCAAGTTCCTATAATTGATCCTAGAGAGTTGTTTATCAAGGGAACTTTAAAATGCGATTTCTAAACTTGAAAAAGTCTAAGAATTTGCAAGATCCTATAGATGACTCGAAAACCCAAAACTTTGATTTAATAGGCTAAGCATCCACGAGTCTCATTCCTTGAGATTTTAAACTGTGGAGAACGAGAGATGATAGAGTCAATTATAAGTTTGGTATTCTTTCGTGAATTTATGTGAGTTAATTATAAGCCTATTCTCCCTTCGCATGTTAATAAATTTATCTGTAATAAATAAGGTTGTACGATTTAAAAGGTTACTTAGCTTCTAGCCCAAGATCGTTTAAAAGTTGCTCGGTACGGATTAGAGTTCATAGCCAAGGCATAACTTATTGAAGCGGGATGCGAAGATTGGCGAGTCCGAAAAGGCCCTAACAAGGCATGAGGGCTACATTTTGTTGCTAAAGATCCAAAAGTGATGTGAAGAATCATTTATCGAAAATCTATATGAAGGATCGAGACACACGACGAAAAGCAAATACTCCCCTAAAGATCATGGAGAAGTCTATCCAAAAAGGCCCTAACAAGGTATGAGGATAAATAGATCTAAGTCCTAAAAGGAGGCGGATCGTTGTATATCAAAGTCCAAAATAAAGATTGGAGAAAAATGAAGAAGTCGTGGTCCAAAGATGAAGAATCTCTCAAAACTTCAAGTGAAGAAATTCCTATTATGAAGAGAAGACCATAATTTCAAGAACGTCTCTCAAAGATTCGAAGTATGAAGTCGCTACCAAATATCGGTCCGAGAAAGGTCTCAAATCGTGAAGCGAGTTATGCCAAGATATGAACTTTATGAGGTCCCGAGAAGCAGTTTTAAAAGATTTTGTCCTTTAGCTAACTATTGATTAAATCGTTCACTTTATTTTCGGCCTAAATAACTATCGAAATAAGTCAAACAATGCATCCTCGTGATCATTCAAGACAAAAATAAAATATAAGAGATACACCTAGGAATAAGGGAGTTTAAGTGAATAATTGGCCCACATGAGTTCATGTTAGTTTGCTAACTTTTAATAACAATGATCTCGTTTTTAAGCTTGGTATGGGGAACGTGAAACTTGAGGATGATAAACGTTCATGGCAGCCAAAAACCAATGTAAGTATTTAATTTCTTTACTTGTTTCTGTCTTTTCATATGTAGTATTTAATAAAGGCCAAAGTGGGTTATTTATGATGGAAAATGTAAACAGTGCTTTAAATTTAATGCATTGCATGAGGGCATTGCAATGGTCAAGTGTAGGGGATTTAATAAGTGTGAAAGCACTTATCATTTTACCACTTATTTCTAATAATAACAAGACCAAAACGTGTATTTTATGTCGTAAAAGTCGGAATTATGCGTGGTTTGTGTTTTTATTGTGTTTTAGGACCAAAAGATGAAAAAGGAAGAAAACACGGGCTTTCACGGGCTTTTATCGAAGAAAACGGGAAAAGACGAAGTCAAAAGATCAAGAGTGCAAAAAGAACGGAAGTCCAAGGCCTATTCTGAAGATTTATCAAAGAAAAAGTCTAAAGACGGAAGTTTAATGAAGTCGAAGAACTCAAGTATAAATTAAAGAAGAAAATTATCAAGACAAGTTCAAATCCCGAGACGACGTCGAGAAAAGACAAAGAATTAAATCGAGTCGAGAAGACGTGAAGAAAGAAAGAAAGAAGAGGCAACACATGCACTCCTTCTATTTTTCCTATAAATACCCTCCTAATACACATTAGGAGGGTAGTTAGTTTTTAGTTTTTCATTTTTCACTTTTCTTTCTAGTTTTAGAGAGAGAAAGTTCTCCACTTTCTTTCACTAAGTTTTCATCTTTATTTCTTTTAATCTTTCAAGATTAAACATTTGTGTATTGTATATTTCATTAATCAAGTTCTAGTTAAGCTTTTAATCTTTCATCTCATTCTACCTTTCTTTCATTTTAGATTAACTTTGGTGCGTAATACATTAAATCCGTGTTGATCTTGATGTTTTTGTGCTTAAAAAGTTAATCTTTTTGTTCCTACATAAGCTTTAATTCGATTGAGCTTTAAGTTCCTTGTGCTTATTGGCTTATTCGTTTCTTTTAGCTTATTTACTTTTAAAAAGTTATCTTAAAAAGTTAATCCTTTTATGGTTTGATTCAAGAGATTGATTATTTTAAGTTTGGATAAGTTGTTTTTTAGTGCTTATTTAATCCGTTTTAGTTTAGATTCGTTCAAGTTTTGGGAATTAGCTTATTCAAAATAGCTTATTGCCTAGATTTTTATCGAATCCCATATAAATCGGAAAGGGTCTAAACCCCTTTCCGATCAGCTTATTCCGACCACCACCATCCCCCTCTTTCCGATTGTCAAATCGGAAAAGGGTTTTAGTTATTCCGATTGTAGGGTTTCTGATATTCCGATTTGCACCCTAATATTCCGATCGTGATGATCGGAATAGGGTTTAAATTATTCCGATTTGGCTTGTTTGGCACATTCCGATTGAATGTTTTTTCTAAACATTCCGATTTGACCCTTGTTTGCATATTCAGATCAAATTTTCCGATTACATATTCCGATTTGGCATTTTAGAATATTCCGATCTGGGTGTTTTTCTAAACATTCCGATTGGGGTTGTTGTTCAATATTCCGATTAGAGCTGTTTCCAAGTATTCCGATCAGTCACATTTCCAACATTCCGATTGCACTTTCCGATCAAATATTCCGATCAGGTTTCGATTTTGTTTTCCGATGGTTTGAATTTCTTGTTTTTACAAAGTTTCCAAGTGTTAGTTTTATTAAGTGTTCAAGTATTTTTCCTAATCTAGTCTTTAAGTTTTCATGCATTTACTTTTTACTCGTTACTTTAGTTTAATCTTAAAAGCTTCTACTTTACTCAACGACATTTACATTATTTGTTATTAGTTTAAAATAGATAATCAACCAAACCATTCTCTTGTTCACCAAAAGACAATTGAGTCGCACTTTAGACTGGAAATCAATTCGAAAAGACTTGGGACTACGAATTTTGATACGTGGGGTAAAAAACCGAGTATTATCATCCAAAGTAGGATTAAGCATGGATGGCGGAGGATCTTCATCATGTGAAGAATCACTCGATAGAGTGTCGGCCTCATCAAAATCATCATAAGTGGGCATATCAGGATACTCGGAAGTAAAGTCATCATAATCATCCGTATCTGAGCTAGAATCATCATCATAAGCATCAAAGATCGATGGAGAATCATATATGGGTGAAGGTTCCAAATTGGAGAGAGAATCATCCACATCATCTTGGAAAAGTGGATTATCAATGCAAGAATCGAATAGAGGATTGTTGTAGACGACAAAATCATCAAGCACATTAATCATATTCGCTGATTCTCGGCCTCCAAAGGATTTGCTTGTAAGCTTCCCCATTTCAAACACTTGTGCATCATCCCCGACTCTTAAGATGAGCTCACATTTATCCACATCAATTAAAGCTCTATCGGTTCTTAAAAACGGGCGTCCAAGTATTAACGGAATACGAGGGTCCATTTCATAATCAACAACGACAAAGTCGACCGGAAAAGTGAATGTGCCAACTTTGATTAACACATCTTCGGCAATACCAACAGGGTAAGCGAGAGTGCGATTGGCTAGCTCAAGAGTCATTTTGGTGGGTGTAAGGTCGGGCAATGATAACTTTTTCCAAACACTTAACGACATCAAATTAATACTTGCCCCGAGATCGGCTAAGGCAGTAAATTTGTCGGTTTGGTTAAAAGTACAAGGAAGCACAAAACGACCGGGATCTCTGATACATGTGTTTTCATTGGGGTTCAGATTATGTTCTCGGAATCTTCTCGAATTGATCACAGCTCAAAGTGGAATAGTTGTTCTTGGTGACAAATAGGGGGTTTGGTTTTCTATTCTACTAAAAAGGTAAATGCGTGAAGTAAATAAAAGCAAACTAGAAGCAATCAATTAATAAAAATAAAACTTGAATTAAAATTAAAATAAAACAGTAACTGTAAATACCCTGAAAAATGTTTGATTCGGAATGTACCCTTTATTCGGAATATATCAGACTAAAAATCCTTCATGCGGAATAAACTACTCATGCAGAATAAGCTGTTGATGCGGAATATAAGCTCATGCGGAATATCTTACTCATGCGGAATAAACTGTTGATGCGGAATATAAGCTCATGCGGAATATCTTACTCATGCGGAATAAACTGTTGATGCGGAATAAAATGGAAATAAGCTTGATCCGGAATGTAAGGTTGATCCGGAATAATTGATTATTCCGGATGAAAGAGGTTGATTCGGAATGTTTAACAAAAAGTGACTGATCCGGAATATAGGAGTTGATCCGGAATAACTGATTATTCCGGATGAAAGGCTTGATCCGGAATATAAAATATTCCGGATGAACAATTTTGATTCGGAATAAAAATAAACAATGCTTGACTCGGAATAAGTAACTGATCCGGAATATTGGATATTCCGGATGAAGAACTCTGATGCGGAATCTGGGGACGAAGAACAGTAAGCAGACAAAAAACAGGGTAATACGATTTTAAGCCAAAATCAACCAAGTATTTTAACCAAAACTTAAACAAAACTAATCACCAATCATCTATTAACCATAAAAATCAAATCCGAACAATAAAAACACAAAACCCAATAACTTTTGAAGATCAAATCAACCAAATAAGAACTTTAAACTTTTAAATCAAAAAGATGAAGATGAACAAGATTAATGGAAGGATTATATTGAAAGATTAATGTTAAACAAACAAAGGGAAAGATTAAAAACTTACAAGATTAAGGATTCAACAAAAATGAAAAATCACCAACACCTTAATGGTGTTGGCTTCCTACGAAAGAAAAGAAAGAACTGGGAATGAAAAACTAGCTCCAAATGTGTGAAGGGAATTCCTTATATAGGCCAAGTGGTTGGTTGGTGAGTGGGCTTTCTTCATTCTTTTCGTCTTCTCGTCTTTTCAGTAAAGTTGACGTTTTCGATTCTGATTCGGGATTTGTCGACGATTAAATTCAACTCGTCTTTTAATTTCTTCGTTTAATAGACTTGAGTTCCTTCGACATATGTAAATCTTCCATCTTTGGTCCTTTTCTTCGATAAATCTTCAAATAGGCCCATTGACTTCAATCTTTTGCATCTCTTGGACAATAGACTTCGTCTTGAGTCTTTTTCTTAGATAAAACCCGTGCAATCCCATGTTTTCTCCAATATCCATCTGGTTGGCTCTGAAAACACAATAAACACAAAAACCACACATAATTCCAAACAAATGATATTAAATACGCGTTTTGGTCTTGTTTTAGTAGGAAATAAGTGGTAAAAGGATGGGTGTTTTCACACCTATCAAATCCCCTACACTTAACCATTGCCATGCCCTCATGCAATGCTTAGTGATAAAGCAAATTTACACTTTTCTCATAATCAATCAACCTTGGCCTTATTAAAATACTACTAAACAAAAATTAAAATACTAAGAGAAATTAAAAATTTAAAGGAAACAAAAGGATAGAAAACCATTTTCACTTGAAAATAGCTATATGGAAATAACTTGCAAAGAGATCAAGGACTTACATTAGGGCTTTGGTGCTGCGAAGATTTATCACCCTCAAGTTTCACGTTCCCCAAACTAAGCTTAAAAACGAGATCATTGTTATTATAAGTTAGCAAAACAAACACTTACACACATGGCTTAATTATATGCTTAAGCTCCCTTATTCCTAGGTGTATCTCTTATATTTTATTTTTATCTTAGAATGATCATGAAGATGCATTTTTGGACTTATTGCGATAGTTTATTTAGGCTGAAAGCAAAGTAGGACGATTTGATCAATAGTTAGCTAAAGGACAAAATCTCTTAAAACTGCTTCTCGGGATATCAAAAAGTTCATATCTTGGCATAACTCGATTCATGATTTGAGACCTCTCTCGGGCCGATATTTGGAATGTACTTCATACTTCATATCTTGAGAGACGTTCTTGAGATAATGGTCTTCTCTTCGCTAATAGAGTTTCTTCACTTGGAGACTTTTGAGGGATACTCCAACTTTGTTGACCACGACTTCATCATTATTTCTTCAATCGTTACTTGGGATTTTGAGATACAACGATCCGCCTCCTTTTCGGACTTGGATCTATTTATCCTCATACCTTGTTAGGGTCTTTTCGGATAGACTTCTCCATGATCTTTATGGGAGTTGATTGCTTTTCGTCGTGAGTCTTGATCCTTCATATTGATTTTGGGAATAATGCTTTTCACATCACCTTGGATCTTTAGAAATAAGATTGAATCCTCATGCCTTGTTAGGGCCTTTTCGGACTCGCCAATCTTCGCGCCCTGCTTCATAAGTTATGCCTTGGCTATGAACTCTTATCATTACCGAGCAACTTTTAAACGATCTTGGGCTAGAAGCTAAGTAACTTTTCAAATCGTACGACCTTACTTATTGCAGATAAATTATTAGCAAGTGATGGGAGAATAGGCAAATAATCACACCAAGTGAGCTTGTGCAAGAATACCGACTTATAATTGACTCTATCATTTCTCGTTCTCCACAATTTAAAATCTCAAGTAATGAGACTCGTGGATGCTTAGCCTAATAAACCAATTAAGGTCTACATGGTTAAGGATACTAGCTAGTATAAACTTGGATAAGTCTATTCGGGTTGAGTCAAAATAATCGCAACGGGCCTAATATGTCAAAGATTTCAAAACTAGCTACACCACTTTATTAATATTTTGACTTTATTGCGGGATATATACATATGAAAGCAACGATAAAAAATTTAAAAATTACGACTAAATGGCCAAAGTTAATAAAAAATTTGAAAAATGCTGAAAAAGATGATTTTCTGGTTAAATGAAGGCATTTTAATGGAAAAGTCCACTTAAAACTTCGATAGAAGTCCCCCCTACACTTAATATAAACATTGTCCTCAATGTTTAAGCATGTGGGAAAAGTCTCCCCTACACTTATGACATTATGCACGTTGGTTAAGTCAAGCTAAGGAAGAGACGACTAAAGTGATCAATTTCAAATGTGAGTATGAAGAAAATTGAATCATGATAGTTGAGAGATAGAACCGGATTTCGGATAACACGGGAGCACGGTTCTTCAGAGATTCCAAGAGTGCACTCATCCCTGTAATCACATCACCACACAAATACAAACAACCTATAGAGGTCCCCCTACACTTAGGAGGTTAAAACGGAAAAGGATAGATACTCGGGTTGCCTCCCGAGGAGCGCTTGTTTTTTATAACCGAGTCACGAGCCTGACTGGACCCAAAATTAGTTCATGGGAAACGTGGTGAGGGATGGAATCATCTCATGAGAGATGTCCTCACCAAAGTACAACTTCACTCGTTGGCCATTCACCTTAAAATTAGGTCCATTAGGTTAAGCAAGCTCGAGAGTACCATATGGAAAAATTTGGGCAATGGTGAATGGGCCGGACCAACGAGATTTCAACTTGCCCGAAAAGATTTTCAACCGAGAGTTAAAGAGTAAAACTTTGTCTCCAACTTGGAACTCTCGGTTTTTAATCTTAGAGTCGTGAATGAGCTTAGTCCTTTCCTTATAGATCAAAGAATTTTCATAAGCCTCATTCCGGAGTTCATTGAGCTCATTGAGTTGGAGCTTGCGTAGGTCACCGGCTTTGTTGATATCGAAATTAGCCCACTTCAAGGCCTAGTAAGCCTTGTGCTCCAACTGAAGGGGGAGGTGGCACGCTTTCCCGTACACGAGACGATATGGTGTACAACCAATCGGAGTCTTGTATGCGGTACGAAAAGCCCACAGAGCATCATCAAGTTTATCGGCCCATGAGGCACGATGCTCTCCCACGGTTCGTTTAAGAATTCGCTTTAATCCTCGGTTAGAGATTTCATCCTGGCCATTAGTTTGTGGGTGGTAGGCGGTGTAAAGACGATGATTTACACCATACTTAGCCATGACTCTCGCGAATTGATCATTACAAAAATGAGTCCCGCGATCACTAATAATTGCACGAGGCACACCGAATCTAGCGAACATCGATTTCAAAAAGTTACAAACCACCCTTGCGTCATTAGTGGGTAAAGCTTTGGCTTCAACCCATTTAGAAACGTAGTCAACGGCTACAAGGATGTATTTGTTTCCTTTAGATGAAGGGAATGGCCCCATAAAGTCGATACCCCAAATATCAAAGATTTCACATTCTTGTATGAAATTTTGAGGCATCTCATCTTTATGTGTGATCTTGCCTTGTTTTTGGCAAGCATCACAATGTTTAACCATCTCGTGAGCATCACGATAAATGGTGGGCCAATAAAATCCCGAGTCAAACACTTTTTTGGCGGTGTAGTTGGGACCAAAGTGACCACCGGTGGGTCCTTTGTGGCAAGCCTCGAGAATGTCTACAACTGCCGGCCCATCAACACATCGGCGAATAATCAAATCAGCACATTGTTTGAATAGATACGGGTCATCCCAAAAGTAAGTCTTAATGTCTTTAAAGAACTTCTTCTTTTGCTGGGATGTTAACCCGTCAATGAGAATTCCACCCGCCAAGTAGTTTGCAATGTCCGCAAACCACGGGGTCTCATCTTGATTCGAATTGATAGACATTAAGGTCTCCAGGGAAAAAGAGTCATTGATCTCTTTGTTCGGATGATCCCCTTGATAAGGATCCTCAAGTCTGCTGAGATGATCCGCGGCTAGGTTTTCAGCTCCCTTCTTATCACGAATTCCGATTTTAAATTCTTGAAGTAGCAAAACCCAGCGAAGAAGTCTTGGTTTGGAATCTTTTTTAGTTAACAAGTACTTCAACGCGGAATGATCGGTATACACGATGGTGGTAGAAAGGACAAGATAGGGGCGAAACTTTTCAAAAGTGTAGACAACAGCTAAAAGCTCTTTTTCGGTTGTCGTGTAATGCAATTGAGCCCCTGTCATTGTCTTGCTAGCGTAATGGATCGGTTGGAAGTGTTTATTCACTCTTTGGCCCAAAAACGCTCCAATAGCAAAGTCTCTAGCATCGCACATCAACTAAAAGGGAAGCTCCCAATTAGGGGTAACCAAGACCGGTGCCTTAATTAGCTTATCCTTAAGAAGGTTGAAGGCTTCAATACACTCGTTGGAAAAGATAAAAGGAGTATCTTTTTCCAAGAGGTGGGTCATTGGGCGAGCGATTTTAGAAAAATCTTTGATAAAGCGACGGTAGAAGCCCGCATGACCAAGGAAACTTCTCACACCCTTCACGGTTGAAGGTGGAGGCAATTTAGCAATAACATCGACTTTAGCACGGTCCACTTCAAGACCGGCTTTGGAGATTTTGTGTCCTAGCACGATGCCCTCTTTTACCATGAAATGACATTTTTCCTAATTAAGAACAAGGTGAGTGTCTTCACACTGCTTAAGCATACGTTCTAAATTGGCAAGGCAAGCAGAGAAAGAATCGCCATAAACCGAGAAATCATCCATGAAAACTTCCATAGTTTCTTCAACCATGTCATGGAAGATAGCCATCATACACCTTTGGAACGTCCCAGGAGCATTGCATAAACCAAAAGGCATGCGTTTGTAAGCAAATGTTCCGTAGGGACAAGTGAATGTGGTCTTTTCTTGGTCTTTGGGATCGATGGGAATTTGAAAATACCCAGAGAAACCGTCTAAGAATCAGTAATAGTCATTACCCGTTAGACGCTCGAGCATTTGATCCATGAAAGGAAGAGGAAAGTGATCTTTTCTCGTGGCATCATTGAGTTTGCGATAGTCGATACAAACTCTCCACCCAGTAATGAGACGAGTGGGAATCAACTCGTTGTGTTCATTGGGAACAACGGTTATTCCGCCCTTCTTGGACACACAATGGATGGGACTTACCAATGGCGAATCTGAAATAGGGTAAATCAAGCCGGCATCAAGAAGTTTGATAACCTCTTGTTTGATGACGTCATGAATGCGAGGATTAACCCTTCTTTGGCTCTGGATTACGGGTTTAAAGTCATCTTCCATGAGAATCTTGTGAGTACAAAAGTTTGGATCAATTCCGCGGATATCGGAAATTTTCCAAGCAATTGCCTTCTTATGATCTTTAAGCACGACGATGAGGCGAGATTTCTCTTCTTCTTTCAAGTCCTTAGCAATGATGACGGGCGACTTCTTCTTATCTTCAAGGAACACGTACTCGAGATGGGACGGCAACTCCTTAAGTTCTAAATCTGGAGGATTTTCGATGGGAGGCGTATTCAAATTCGGAGTATCGATAGCAATAGCCTTGGGAGATGGTGGAGAAATATGGTCCTCTTTGAGAAGTTTCTCAATGAGACGAATGTCTTCATCCCAATCGGTGGGAGAATCGTCATTTTCTAAGTTCACATCTCCCATGGTTGCTTCAAAATCTTTCCAAAGGAAATCACTTTCTCCAAATAGAGTAAGTGATGAATCAATAGAGGAAACGGTCTCAACATTGGGAGGAGAGGTAGGAATACTTTTACAAGCATCTTTAAAGTGTTCTTCACAAGCCTCATCAAGAACGTCGATACAATTAACACTCTCGTATGAATAAGGCGGTTTAGAAAGCTTTCCCATGTTGAAGACGACTTTATCGTCACCAACTCTCATGACAAGCTCACCCGCTTCTACATCGATGACAGTGCGACCGGTCCTCAAGAATGGACGTCCAACGATTAATGTCACACGAGGGTCCATATCATAGTCGACCACGAAGAAATCGGCAGGAAAAGTGAATTTGTCGACTCCTACAAAAATGTCTTCGGCTATCCCCACTGGATAAGCAACCGTACGGTTAGCTAAATCCAAAGTCATTTTGGTGGGGACTAGCTCAGGGAGAGATAATTGCTTCCAAACACATAAAGGCATTAAGTTAATACTGGCACCTAGATCGGCTAGGGCCATGCAATTCTCTACTCCCAGGAAGTTGCAAGGGATTAAGAAGCGACCCGGATCACCAAGTTTGGTTGGCAATTTCCTTAAGAGCACTGCAAAGCAATTCTCGTTAAGTTAGGTATTAGCAATATCAAGAAGCTTCTCCTTGTTGCTAAGAAGATCTTTGAACATTTTCGCATACTTAGGCATGTGAGCGAGAGCCTCAGCGAAGGAGATGTTGAAATTCAATTGTTTATACATTTTGAGAAAGTTCGAAACCTGAATATCGTCCTTGCTTTTGAGCTTCTCTTTCCTCAACCTTGAGGGATAAGGTATATCGAAAGAAGAGGAAGGCTTTGGGATCGAAGGATCACTCACATCCTTGGATGGAGGAGGGGTAGAAGTAAGAGGTGGAGGAATAGGGGAAGTAGAAGACTGAGGAATAGGAATAGGGGACTCGTTTTCCTTAGTCACAATCACCGGTGGAGGTATAGGAAGCTCGGGTTCCTTGGTACCTTTTCCACTGCGAGTGGTGATTACTTTCATCTCCCCTCTTGGATTCGCAACGGTGTTACTCGGAACAGTACCCGAAGAAGAGGTTTGATTACCTTGGAAGAAACCAGCCATCATGTTCCTTAAGTCATTCGTTTGACTTGCCAAAGTGTTTTGCATATCAGCTCGAAGATCGTTCCCTTGTTTCACCATATCTACTTTCAAGTTGAGCACTTCCCGCTGGAGATTGTCCATGATCACATCATTAGTCCTCATGTAGGTTCCAATATCTTGGTGTAATGCGGTGGGTTGGTTGGGAGGAGCATTGTAGGTGGGTGGTTGATAAGCAGGCTGTTGGTAAACTTGGTTGTTTCTTTTAGGTGGATATGGTTGTCTTTGAGGTGGTTGGTATGGTGCACGAGGTTTTTGTTGAGGAGGGCGATTGAGGTTTTGTTGTTGGTTTGGGTTGCTAGGAGGAAAACCGGGCGGGGAAAGAAAGTTGTTTGAGCGGTAGCTAAGCAAGTTGCGGTCTCCTTGAGGACGTGCTTGATAAGCAGCCGGAGGATAGGTACCGTATGCTGCATTAACCTTCTCAGAAGGATAGTATTGGGTGGTGGTACAAGTGGTGGAAGAGTGAGGACCCCCGCATATTTCACATGGTTGGCTGACAGCATTGACTTGAGCGTTTTTAGCATTGATGCTGTTGGTGTTGCTAGCGGTTTGGGTAGCAAGCGATTCAAGAAGCGACGTAATTTTGTCAAGTCTCTTGTCGTTGTCACTAGTACTAGCACTAGCGGCATTGGTCCGAACACTCTTGGTTTGCACTCTAGACTTATTCTCAATAATATCCCAAGCGACATTAGAAGTCTTAACCAAAATATTACCCCCCCGAGGCACTATTTAGTGAATCTTGGTCATTCATGCTTAAACCATTGTAAAAAGTATTAATTTGGTGCACTTTGGTAAAACCATGTTGTGGGCACTTTCTTAAAAGGTCTTTAAAACGGTCCCAGGATTCACTAAAAGACTCATCGTACTTTTGTTCAAAATTAATAATTTCATTCCGCAAAGCGGTAGTACGAGAGTGTGGGAAAAAGTAGTTTATAAATTTGGTCTCCAAATCCGTCCACATCAGAATACTTTGTGGCGGTTCCTTTGCAAGCCAATGCCAGGCTTGTCCCTCTAAGGAGAAAGGAAAAAGTTGTAAATGGATTACCTCTTGTGGAACACCATTGAATTTGAACGTGTTCGTGAGTTGCAGGAACCTTTTGATGTGCTCATGTGGATCATCAATGGTACGCCCCAAGAATGGTTGTGCAGAGACCATCTGAATAAAGCCATATTTGAGCTCAAAGTTGTTGGCTGCAATCGCGGGTATGACAATTGGATCATTGTTGCCCTCTACATGTGCTTGCAAAAGTTCAATCATCGGGCGATTGTCCGGTAGAGGTTCATTGTTGTTGTTATTATTGTTGTTTTGAGGTGGATTGTTATTGTTGTTGTGAACACCGGCCATGTCTAAGTCTTCGAGAGGCTCGGGCTCTTGATAAGATGTTGATCGTGTACGCATGCACCTGCAAAAGAACTAACAAAGCAAAAACAAAGCAGAAATATTTTTGGTTTTTATGGGTTTTCTATTTTTTTTTGTATTTTTGAAAATTTTATATTTTTTAGGGTTTTTGAAATTTTTTATGAAAAAGTAACGTTCACGGGGAACGGATCCCAAAATCCATGTTCTCACAAAAAAATTGTTAATCCTTACAAGAAGAGCCGGCAGAGGCGCCATTTGATACTTGAGATTTGTTATGGGGTTCAGATTAATTGTCGGGATCTTCTCGAATTGATCACAGCTCAAAGTGGAATAGTTGTTCTTGGTGACAAATAGGGGGTTTGGTTTTCTATTCTACTAAAAAGGTAAATGCGTGAAGTAAATAAAAGCAAACTAGAAGCAATCAACTAATAAAAATAAAACTTGAATTAAAATTAAAATAAAACAGTAACTGTAAATACCCTGAAAAATGTTTGATTCCGAATGTACCCTTTATTCGTAATATATCAGACTAAAAATCCTTCATGCGGATGAAACTACTCATGCGGAATAAGCTGTTGATGCGGAATATAAGCTCATGCGGAATATCTTACTCATGCGGAATAAACTGTTGATGCGGAATATAAGCTCATGCGGAATATCTTACTCATGCGGAATAAACTGTTGATGCGAAATAAAATGGAAATAAGCTTGATCCGGAATGTAAGGTTGATCCGGAATAATTGATTATTCCGGATGAAAGAGGTTGATTCAGAATGTTTAACTAAAAGTGACTGATCCGGAATATAGGAGTTGATCCGGAATAAATGATTATTCCGGATGAAAGGCTTGATCCGGAATATAAAATATTCCGGATGAACAATTTTGATTCGGAATAAAAATAAACAATGCTTGACTCGGAATAAGTAACTGAACCGGAATATTGGATATTCCAGATGAAGAACTCTGATGCGGAATCTGGGGACGAAGAACAGTAAGCAGACAAAAAAACAGGGTAATACGATTTTAAGCCAAAATCAACCAAGTATTTTAATCAAAACTTAAACAAAACTAATCACCAATCATCTACTAACCATAAACATCAAATCCAAACAATAAAAACACAAAACCCAATAACTTTTGAAGATCAAATCAACCAAATAAGAACTTTAAATTTTTAAATCAAAAAGATGAAGATGAACAAGATTAATGGAATGATTATATTAAAAGATTAATGTTAAACAAACAAAGGGAAAGATTAAAAACTTACAAGATTAAGGATTCAACAAAAATGAAAAATCACCAACACCTTAATGGTGTTGGCTTCCTACGAAAGAAAAGAAAGAACTTGGAATGAAAAACTAGCTCCAAATGTGTGAAGGGATTTCCTTATATAGGCCAAGTGGTTGGTTGGTGAGTGGGCTTTCTTCTTTCTTTTTGTCTTCTCGTCTTTTCAGTAAAGTTGACGTTTTCGATTCTGATTCGGGATTTGTCGACGATTAAATTCAACTCGTCTTTTAATTTCTTCGTTTAATAGACTTGAGTTCCTTCGACATATGTAAATCTTCCATCTTTGGTCCTTTTCTTCGATAAATCTTCAAATAGGCCCATTGACTTCAAATCTTTTGCATCTCTTGGACAATAGACTTTGTCTTGAGTCTTTTTCTTCGATAAAACCCGTGCAATCCCATGTTTTTTCCAATATCCATCCGGTTGGCTCGAAAAACACAATAAACACAAAAACCACGCATAATTCCAAACAAACGATATTAAATACGCGTTTTGGTCTTGTTTTAGCAGGAAATAAGTGGTAAAAGGATGAGTGTTTTCACACCTATCAATCTCCAAGTTTCTCTAGAAGTTCTTTAAGAAGGACGACAGAACAATTTTCATTTAATCGAGTATTAACAAATTCGGCCATCTTCTCCTTCTTACTAAGCAATTCCTTAAACATCTTCACAAATTTCGGCATTTGTGTAAGAGCTTCGACAAGGGGAAAAGTGACGGTCATTTCCGAAACTTTCTTCAAATAGTTTGACACTTGAATGTCATCCTTGGTGTACATTTTGGCCTTGCCTAAGCGAGATGGATAAGTAATGCGGGGGTTGGGTGGTGGAGGTGTAGGTGTAACAGGTAAAGGTTGAGATGTTGAAGGTGGGGTTGGTGGAGGATTTTTGGTTGGTACTTCATCACGACGAGGCGGAGACGGTAATGGTGTACTAATACTAGGTGTGGGAGTAGTAGGGATAAACGGTGGTGGAGGAGGTGTAGATGATGGGGGTGGGATAGGTGGTCCTACTATGGTAACTCCACTACGGGTAGTAATAGCACTCACATTCGCTCGCGGATTGGTGGCGGTGTTTGAAGGTAGAGAACTCGAAGTAGAAGGTTGAGCAGTGGGGAAGAAACTAGCCAACATATTCTTCAAATCATTTGTTTGATTGCTGAAGGAGGATTGAATATTATCTCGAAGCTCGGATCTAATGTCATTCCCTTGCTTGGTGATATCCCCTTTCAAATTGATAATTTGGCTCTGTAGATTCTTGATTTGCTCTCCTTGGGTTCTCATCAAAGCTTCAACATCTTGATTCATGGGTGGGGCTTGTTGAGCGGGTGGGTGATAAGGATTAGAAGCTCTAGGTGGGATTTGGTTGCTTCTAGTATAGTTGTTGTTGGGGTTTTGGTTTTGAGGAGAAAAAACGGGTGAAAGGTAGTTGTTTGATCGGTAACTCAGCAAATTTCGATCCCCTTGAGGTCGGGCGTGGTAATTTTCCGGTGAATAATTACCATAAGTTGCATACACATTTTCCGGATTTCCTTGAGTAGAAGGACAATCAGTGTATGAGTGAGGACCGCCGCATGTTTCACAAGGATTGGCTACCGCTTTAACTTGTTGTTGGTTTGTAGCGAGAAGCAAGATATTTTTGTTCATTTCGGTCATCATGCGGGTGAATTCGGTCATATCGGGGTTTGCTGAAGTGGAAGAAACATTGACTCTCGGGTTGTTCCTTGAAGAAGCGGAGGAATCCCAGTTTTTATGATGAGTAGTCATGTTTTCAATAAGTTCTCTACACTCCTCGGGTCTTCTTTTGATAAATGTGCCACCGGCGGCAGCATTAATCGTATCACGATCACGAAAAGTCAAACCGTTGTAGAAAGTATCAATTAAGGTCACAGGAAGCATGTTGTGGTTTGGACAACGATCAATCAAAAGATTATATATTTCCCAAGCATCAAAAAGAGATTCATCGGGTTCTTGCATGAAACCGCTGATTTGATTGCGAAGGCTCGTGACCATGGATGGTGGAAAGTAGCGCGACAAAAAGCGTTGAGTCATGTCATCCCAAGTATGAATGGAATTCTTCGGGAGACGATCAAACCATTTCTCGGCGTGGTGTGATAAAGTATGTGGGAAGAGTTGTAGGCGAAGAACATCCATTATGGCACCGGGCAACTTAATGCTTTGGGTGATAGTAATGAATTTGTCGAGGTGTTTGTTGGCATCATCATCAGGCATTCCTCAAAAAGGATTTGTTTGCACTTGCTAAATCATGTGGTGCTTCAACGAAAACTCCGGAGCCGTGATTTGCATCGGCGCAATCAGTCCTCCTCGTCCAAACATGGTGGGTTGACAAAGCTCCTCCATTGTCCGAAGATCGGGCTGTGGAAGAACATTGTTGTTATTGTTGAGGTACGGTGGATTACTGTTATTGTTCACACCTGCCATACTTAAATCTTCACGAGTCTCAGGCTCTTGATAATTAGAAGATCTAGTACGCATACACCTGCGAAATCAAAAGAAAACAATACCAAACACAAAAAGAATATATATACACAATAAAGAAAATAATTTTTTTTTGGATTTTTGAAAATATTTAACTTTTATGGATTTTTAACAATTTTTAAATTTTTTTGTATTTTTGAAATTTGTAAGCAAGAAAATAATGCTCACGAATGAACGGATCCCAAAAAGCAACGCGTCTCTCACAGAAAACCGTTAATCTTTACGAAAAGAGTCGGCAGCGGCGCCATTTGATACAAGGTTTTACCTAGTAAGAAAATTAAAGTTCGTTGTGTTGGTCTAATCGAATTGATCCTGGTTAACTATGCGACTCGGTCGTTCTTTGGTGAAACAAATAGTTGTGTCGTTGTAGTAAAATTAAATGTGCAAAACTTTAAAGTGAAAGGCATGTAATTTAAATCTAACTCTAATTTAAAATAAATGGCAAGTATTTAAAAGCGTGACAAAAGGTAAATAGCAATTAAAGTAAATAACGCAAACTTAAAACTATCTAAGGCAAATTTAAAACGCAACTAAAACTTAAACTAAGGCAAGGCCAAAATAAATCTAAGGCAAGTAAACTTAAAGTGCAACTAAGGAAAAAGGCAGGAAAAGTAAAGCTTGAAAATTAAAGAATTAAAAACAGAAACTTAAAAGAACCTGAAAATGCTCATTCGGAATAATACCCTCATTCGGAATAATCACTCATCCGGAATGTCACCTTCGTTCGGAATGATTCTTCTTCACTCGGAATATTTAGCAAAAACACTCATTCGGAATAATTGAACAAAACCTTCATCCGGAATAAATCCTTTATCCGGAATATGTCACTTATCCGGAATAAATTCTTGACTCGGAATATTGCCTTGATTCGGAATATATTCCGAATGAACCCTCTTGGTTCGGAACAATAAATGTTCCAAATGAACACTCCTTGATTCGGAACAATAAATGTTCCGAATGAACTCCACTGATCCGGAATAAAACTTGATTCAGAATATATTACGAATGAACTCACTCTCCTTGATTCGGAAAATGTTCCGAATGAACAAATCCTTGATCCGAAAGAAATTGATTCGGAATAATTCACAACAAAACCTTTACTCGGAACGTTCCGAATGAACCAAACTGATTCGGAATAATAAATGTTCCGAATGAACACTTTGATCAAGGATATGTCACTTATCCGGAATGTTTGCTTTGTTCGGAACAATCACTACACCACCTTGATTCAGAACAACTTGTTTGAAACCCTTAATCCAGAATAAACCTTTGATTCGGAATGTACCTGGGAAAAAACAAACAGCGAAGAACACGCAAGAAACAAATAACACGAATCTAAACAAATTAATCAAAATCAAACCAAAAGATTAAGCAATACTAATCAATAAACATCTACTAATCATAAACAAGCAATTCAAATCAACAAAACTAACAATAATGATCAAAATAATCAAAACCACTTTAATCAATTTAATAAAAACTCAAAAAATGAACATGAACATAAAGCATAAAGATTTAAGATCAAACAAGAAAGGAAGGAAGATAAGAGATTAACAATTAAAGTAAAGATTGACAAGAATTAAAAGGAAACTTACTTGAATTAAAGGTATTTAAAGGTGCAAGACAATGCATTTAAATGACATGTAATTAAATGACAAGGAAAATAAAATGGAAGAACTAATTGTCACTATTAGCCAACAAAGGAAAATTAATACACTAATGAACTATTTATAGGGGAAATTAGGGAGGTGCTTAGGAAGCTTCCTCCCCTCTTTCTTCTTTCTTTTAATGCACCATTAAGTCCTTAATCTTCTTAATCTTTTGACTTTAATGACTTTGTTTCGGGATTTCTTCAAACTCGTCTTGTAATTCTTCAATAAATTTGACTCGAGTTCTTCGGCTTTTAGTAAACTTCCGTCTTTTGACTTTTTCTTCGATAAATCTTCAGAATTTGGTCTTGGACTTCCGTTCTTTTGCACTCTTGATTTCTTGACTTCGTCTTTCGTCTTTTTCTTCGATAAAAGCCCGTGAATGCCCGTGTTTTCTCCACTTTTCACCTTTTCGTCCTAAATCACAACAAAAACACAAACCACGCATAATTCCGACATAAATGACATAAAATACACGTTTTGGCTCGGTTATTATTGTAATTAAGTGGTAAAAAGGATGGGTGTTTACACACCTATCAGAAGATTCCTCCATTCCACGCCTATTGTTAGCAACCTCCAAAGAAACAATCCTCCCCCTCAATTGCTTGAGTTCAAGGCCTTGTGTACTGACTGTTTGTACCAGGTCTGCATTTTGCTTTTGCAAGCTAATGCAGACAGCCGTTAATTCCAACATTGTATATGGTTCCAATCTACCCTCCTCTAGAATGGGTATTTGACCTCCCAAAGTAAAGTCATGGGGCATGGATGAGGTCTTAAAGATGTTAGGACTGGCTTGGCCTGCATCTAAGCGAATAACAATAGTCCCAGCCTCATCCATAGCACCAACCACACTTGTGGTGGTGGTTCTCTCCGCAACATGGCTAGGACCACTAGAGGAGAACACTCCAGTAGTCCTTGGGCATTTTTGCAACCTATATTTAGGGGGTGTAGAAGATGATGTGGATTGGGTGGTAGTTTGAAGGTTAAGGGGTGTTTGGGTCTTTGAAGGAAAGGTGTCAACGTTTGGATTACTAGTGTCAACGCCAACATTTAATGTGTCAGCGTTGAAGGATTCTTGGTCAAGTTCCATGTGTTGAGGTGAAGGTAAAGGATCTGGTATTGGGTCAAGTTGTGGTTGTGGGTCAGGTTGAGGTTGTGCTGCTGCAATTAATAACAGCAAGCATATCTTGAGTGAGAGGTAAATCTCTATAAGGGGGTGAGTTCATCTTACTGAAAATAACTTTCTTTTGTATAGGGATCTCATAAAAATCATCATGATCCCTTATGCAATACCTTTGTTCATCAAAAACCATTTGTAAAAATCTGGGATAAGCCAAAGTCATCTTATTCCCCTTGTTTTTACACATGCCATCAAAAATCATTTTAGAAAAATTATACTTTTGCCCATTTGTAATGCACACAATTGCACTAGCAATGGATCTGTTAATTTCATTATGTGCAGTACATTTGGGACTCAAACATTGAAGGATGACATGTATTAAGTACTTCCAGGCTGGGGGGAATTCTTGTTTATGATATTTATTTAAAGTACCCTCATCAAGGAAAGGATACCCCAAAGCCCGAAGTCCTTGTTCTATCTCATTAATGGGGAGAGTGGTTATACCATCTACATCATTAAGATGCAAAGCCTGGCGAACCAAGGCTTCAGTAACCACCCAAGTATGCCCATGAACAATAGCTGTTAATGTAGTCGCATTATTAAGCGTTGAGGAACTAACAGTGTTCCAAAACTACTTAATATGAGTGACAGGGATGAGAGGAGCATTAGAAAGAGTATACCGTAATGGAGATGCATTCAAATATGCCACCATCTGGGTGTATTGTGGAAACAAAGTATCATCAGCCTCCAAATAAGCAATCATATTGTGCTGACTTCTGAATGCCAATACCAAGTCACTTGGTTTAAACTTTGGTGCCATTGTTGAAGAAAGCTGTTTGTGAAAGATTGATGAAAGATGAATAATAGGAGAAAAAGAGTTAGACAAGAATATGAGAGTATTCTGTTTAAAAATAGGAGCCTAATATATAAGAGATATAGACACATGTGATTGGTCAAAAATAAGGCAAGTATTTTCAAAGTATAATGATTAAAATATTGAAAAGAAAATAAGTTATCTTGTGCATTAATTAAAAGTTATCTACTTCCAAAATTACGGCCCCAAAATTCGTCATAAATAACAACTGGGTAGGTCCCAATGAGTGTCAACGGTAAAAAATAACCCATCAACGCCCAACGGCTATATTCTTGTCAACGTTTGCAAAAGCCATGTCAACGTCTAAATTGGTCACAACAATGCTTGGAAATATATTTGTCAGCGTCCAAAAATAAAAGTAATAAAAATGAAAAAGGACCTTAACGAAGTAATTTATCCTAGTGAAGATAACCTATAAACTGAAAATTATTATAGGGCGGCAAGCACTGTCTAGTTATGCACACTTGCTTATGCAAGATAGACATAACAGTCCTCTAGTGCCCCTTGCTAACCAAAATTCTTAACAATTAAGTTATCTCATAAAATCCCTTGTAACTCCCAGGTAAACCCATTATAAATCATTCCCAAGTCTCCCAACAGACCACATCCAATTCTAGGCCAAAAATGTCTTGGCAGCATGCATAGTATATCAACTTTACATGCTACAGTGCCTCATGAGATAGAAAACTAACTCATACTCACCTGTGGACACAATCTAGAATTGTGATAAGAGTATTATAAGAATACCCAAAAAGTCCTAAAGGTTCCTAAAACCTCCCCTTAAACTGTGATACATAAGTTGCCAAATAATATGCATGTAAATAAAAATTTATGTCAAGATAGGAATATAAATATTCCAACCATCATCCATAAATTGAAACATACTCCAATGATTCTCCAAGGATCCATAAGCAACTCTGTATCCAATGGTACAATGCTAACAACGCCTGCACACTTAGATCAAAAACTACAAAACTAACATGTTGCTGACAACGTCACGATAACACTTATCAGCGTTAAGATAACCTTTGTCAGCGTTATACAAATAAAGTGGAAAATCTAACTTCTCAAAAAGACCAATAACAATGCATATCCTTTACATACTTTTACAGTAAGACCCCAAAACACATATTAAGTGAGATTGATCATTCCAATACTTTTTACCAAGTAATGAAATCTTCCCGTATCAAAAGGTTTAGTTAATAAATCACACACATTTTCTTCTGTGTCAACCCTATCTGGTTGTATTAAACCCTTTTCAAAACAATCTCTTATAAAATGATGTCTAATTTCTATGTGTTTTGTTTTAGAGTGATGTACAGGATTTTTAATAATGCAGAAAGTATTGTTATTGTCTACAAAAATCTTGGTATGCATGAAATTGTACCCATAATCCAACAGCTGGTTCTGAATCCATAAGACTTGTCCACAACAAGAAACTACTGCAACATACTCTGCTTCAGTTGTAGAATTGGCCACCACTGTTTGTTTCTTGCATTGCCAAGATATCAACCTACTCCCAAGAAACTGACATCCACCAGTTGTGGATTTTCTATCAAATTTGTCACCACCATAGTCACTGTCTGAATATGCAATAAGCTCCAATGGTGAATCTTTTGGATACCATAATCCCAGGTCTGGATAACATCTAAGGTACCTAAAGGTTCTCTTGACAGCATGAAGATGATACTATTTAGGAGTCACTTGATGGCGTGCACATGCACACACAACAAACATAATGTCAGGTCTTAAAGCTATGAGATACATCAATGAACCAATCATTGATCTATAGTGCCTGGCATCCACATCTTTTCCATCTCCAACTTTTCCCTAAGGGTGTTCTCTATCCATAGGAGTGCTAGCCCTTTTCTCATGTGGAGAAAAGCCAAACTTCCTCAAGATTTCTGCTACATATTTATCTTGAGAGATGAAGATACCATCTTATTTCTGCTGAACTTGTAACCCTAGAAAGAAGTTCATCTCCCCCATTGCACTCATCTTGAATTTGTCTGTCATAAGCTTGGAAAAGTCTTCACTCATCTTTGGACTTGATGAGCCAAAGATGATATCATCCACATAAACCTGGACAAGTAAGAAATCCTTACCAGTCTTCTTTGTAAATAAGGTCTGGTCTATGGTGACCCTTTTGAATCCATTGTCCACCAGATAAGTGGACAATGTGCCATACCATGCTCTTGGGGCTTGATGAAGTCCATACATAGCTTTCTTGACTCTATACACCTTGTCTGGATGCTCTGAATCTTCAAAACCAGGAGGCTGCATTACATAAACCTCCTCTACAATTGTGCCATAAAGAAAAGCACTCTTCACATCCATTTGATAGACAATAAAGCCCATACAGAAAGCATAGGCTAGAAATATCCATATAGCCTCAATCCTTGCAACTGGTGCAAAGACCTCCTCATAGTCTATCCCTTCCTCTTGTGTATATCCCTGAGCCACTAAACGTGCCTTGTTTCTGACCATAATGCCTCTTTCATCCTTTTTGTTTCTAAGAACCCATCTTGTCCCAATAGGTTTGACATGTCTGGGGCAATCAACCAACTCCCAAACATCCTGTATAGCAAATTGGTGAAGCTCATCCTGCATTGCTTCCACCCAACTTAGTTCTTTGAGAGCATCAAAAATCTTCTTGGGTTCTTGTTGTGACAGAAAACAGGCAAACAGACATGCTTGAACAAGAGGGGTATCAACCTTCTTGTGAATATTAGCAATAAATCCTCCAAGATTCTGATGAGATCTTCTAGTTTGAACAGGAGACATCACATCACCAATAATTAGAGAAGAGGGGTGATTTTTGATTGTAGAAGTAAGCACTCCTCCCTCAAAAAGTGTGTTGTCTTAAATCTCATCTTCCATGTTACCAATATCTTCTTCAGACTCTCTTCCCTCAATATCTGAATGAACCTCTCCATTTCTGTTTGAAGGGTCACCTTGTTCAAAATTAGAAGAGAAAATATGGTCAAGAGAGCTGTCAGCGCCTGGATCATGGCTGTCAACGTTTGAGCCATCAACGTCTTAAGTTGTCTTGTCAGCGCCAGATTTTCCTTTGTCAGCACTTGAAAGATCATGCATGTTGTCAATTGGTGACACTTGGGGACCACCATTTTCCTTTCCAGCAGCAGCAGTAGCAGCAAATACATCTGTCCATATGGGAATAGTGACATACTCAAGTATGGGTGATGATTTGTCTGCTTGTGATCCAACCTCGTCATTAACCTGTGTACCTGGAACATCAACAACTGGTTCTTCCACAACATTTGAAGTTACCTTCACAATGTTTGGATTAGTAACAGGCATATAATTCAAAGTCCTAGATAGAGGTTCCAAGTCAAATAACCAATTTGGACCACTTTCAGGATCACTGGGTTTACTTTCTAAAAACCTAACATGTACTTTTTCAAGTATACGTTTTTCCTTCTTAATGTAAACCCTATATCCTTTACTCTGCACTGAATAACCCATGAAGTAGCCTTCATCACCTTTAGCACTAAATTTACCTAAGGCATCACTAGTATCTAAAACAACTACATGACAACCAAAAGGTTTAAGAAAACCAATATTAGGTTTCCTTCCCCAAAGTAACTCATAAGGTGTTTTGTTATGAATCTTGTTGACCAATGCTCTATTCTGAACATAACAAGCTGTATTCACAACCTCAGCCCAAAAAGCAATAGGAAAGTGAGCATCAGCCAACATAGTCCTGGCTGCTTCAATGAGGGTTCTATTCTTTCTCTCAGCAACCCCATTTTGCTGTGGGGTTCTGGCTACACTAAACTGTCTAGTAATCCCTTTCTTGGAACAAAAATCATCCAACAGCTTATTTCTAAACTCACCACCATTATCACTTCTAAGCATCTTAACTTCATTACCAGACTTCTTCTCAATTTGGTTAATAAAGTTAATTAAAGTATCATCAGTGTCACTTTTCAAAGCTAAAAAGAAAGTCCAAGTAAACCTAGAAAAATCATCAGTAATGACAAAGCAGTAAGATTTACCATTCAAGCTTTCTATATTAGTTGGACCAAACAGGTCCATATGCAGCAAGTGAAGTGGTTTAGAACTAGAGTGCACCTGTTTAGACTTAAATGAGACCTTGTGCTGTTTGCCTTTAAGGCATGCAACACAAGAGTGGTCATTGTGGAAAGCCTTTTCAGGCAAACCATCAACCAAGACATGTCTCACAAGTCTGTTTATATTTTTAATGTTATGTGCCCTAATCTCCTGTGCCAAAGATTACTCTCATCAACTGAAGCCTAAGCATAAAGACATGACAAGTTATTATTCATCCTAATTCCATTACGATTCACATTATAAATATCCTTATGCCTAGGTGTTCTATAATCAATGAATTTCTCATCTGGTATTTTAAAATCCTTGCTCAATGATAGGTGTGTAAACACCCATCCTTTTTACCACTTAAATACAATAATAACCAAGCCAAAACGTGTATTTTATGTCGTAAATGTCGGAATTATGCGTGGTTTGTGTTTTTGTTGTGATTTAGGACGAAAATGTGAAAAGGGGAGAAAACACGGGCATTCACGGGCTTTTATCGAAGAAAAAGACAAAAGACGAAGTCAAGAAATCAAGAGTGCAAAAAGAACGGAAGTCCAAGACCAATTCTGAAGATTTATCAAAGAAAAAGTCAAAAGACGGAAGTTTACTAAAAGCCGAAGAACTCAAGTCTAATTTATTGAAGAAATTACAAGACGAGAGTAGAAATCCCGAGACAAAGTCGTTAAAGTCAAAGAACTAAGAAGATTAAGGACTTAATGATGCAATTAAAGAAAGAAGAAAGAGGGGAGGAAGCTTCCTAAGCATCTCCCTAATCCTCCTATAAATAGATTAGATTTCATTTCATTTCATTTTGTTGGCTAGAGTGACACTAGTTCTTCCACCATTTTAATTACCTTGCACTTTAATTACATGTCATTTAAATACATTGTCTTGCACCTTTAATTCATTTTAATTCCAAGTAAGTGTTCTTAATTTTGTTGCTTTGATCTTACTTTTACTTTTAATCAAGTTTACTTATATAATTCTCCTTCTACTTTTCTTGTTTTTAGTTTGTTTTAAATTCGGTTTAAGCAAGTTTTGCTTAATCTCTTTTCTTATTTGATTAAAGGTTTTGTCTTTTCTTTTCCCTTTGAGTTTTCTTACGAAATAAGCCATAAGTTTGACAATCTTATGTGCTTATTTTGTATTTGGCTTAATTTTTTTGAAGTTTTCTTAAAAGTTTTATCTTTGTAAAATCCATTTTATTAAGTTTCGTCTTTTAAATTTCGAAAGGTTTTAACTTTTTAGGTTATTTCCTCGATTAGTTTCCATTTCATTTAAGTTTTTGAATTCAGCTTATTAGTTATAGCTTATTGTACTTGAGCTTATTGCGAATTTGATCCTCCATCGGAAAGTAAGGGTTCTACACATTGCGACGGCTCTTCTTCTCAACATTCCGATTGTGACAAAATTGGGACAAGGGTTTTGCATTCCGATCCGGGATTGCGATCTAGAGTAACAACACCCTCATTCCGATCTGGGATTGCGATCGCACATTGCGATCGCACATTCCGACGGCTCTTGAGCTATTTTGAGTCGAAATGCTGCCCAAATTTGTATAGCAATATTCCGATCTGAACTTATTCCGATGGGTGTATTCCGATGGAAGTGACATTCCGATAGATAGCTTTTCAATTATTCTGATAGACCTAGTTTTTGATACATTCCGATAGACACATTGCGATCTGGATTCCGATGGACTTGGTGAAAGCATTCCGATCAGACATTCCGATGGTTGTGGGTTTGGAATTATAATTTGTTTTGTTTGAATTTTATTTTTAAGTTTACATTTTTAATACTTCGTCAAATTTAATTTTCGTCACGCTTTAGTTTTTAAGTCATCTAATTAATTTACTTTTCAAAGTTTTAATATTGCACCATTTAAGTTTCAATTAGTTTAGCTTTAATTAACCGTCATTAATTTAAAGTCTTGCAATTTAAATATACTACAACAACAAATCTTTGTTTTCCACCAAGAAACGATTGAGTCGCACTTTGAACCAGTAATCAATTTGATTAGACCACAACAACGAACATATAATTTTTATACGGGCAAAATCCAGTTATCAAATGGCGCCGCTGCTGGCTATTTTCATAAAGATTAACGGTTTTCTGTGAGAGACACGTTGCTTTTTGGGATCCGTTCATTCGTGATGTTATTTTTCTTGCTTAAAAATTGTTAAAAAAATCCATAAAAATTAAAAATTGTTAAAAATCCATAAAAATTAAAAATTTTCAAAAATCCAAAAAGATTTTATTTTTATCTTTATAGTGTATATATATTCTCTTTGTGTTTGGTATCTTTTCTTTTGCTTTCGCATGTGTATGCGTACTAGATTTTCAACTTATCAAGAGCCCGAGACTCGTGAAGATTTAGCTATGGCAGGTGTGAACAACAACACTAATCCACCGCACCTCAACCATAACAACAACAATGTTCTTCCACAGCCCGATCTTTGGACAATGGAGGAGCTTTGTCAACCTACCATGTTTGGACGAGGAGGATCGATTGCGCCGATGCAAATCACGGCTCCGGAGTTTTCGTTGAAGCATCACATGATCCAGCAGGTGCAAACTAATCCATTCCGCGGAATGCCTGATGATGATGCCAACAAACACCTCGACAAATTCATTACTATCACTCAAAGCATGAAGTTGCCCGGTGCTACAATGGATGTTCTTCGCCTTCAACTCTTCCCACATACTTTATCACACCACGCCGAGAAATGGTTTGATCGTCTCCCGAAGAATTCTATTCATACTTGGGATGACATGACTCAACGCTTTTTGTCGCGCTACTTTCCACCATCCATGGTCACGAGCCTTCACAATCAAATCAGCGGTTTCATGCAAGAACCCGATGAATCTCTCTTTGATGCTTGGGAAAGATATAATTTTTTGATTGATCGTTGTCCAAACAACAACATGCTCCCTTTGACCTTAATTGATACTTTCTACAACGGTTTGACTTTTCGAGATCGTGATACGATTAATGCAGCCGCCGGTGGCACATTTATGAAAAGAAGACCCGAGGAGTGTAGAGAGCTTATTGAGAACATGACTACTCATAACAAAAATTGGGATTCCTCCGCTTCTTCAAGGAACAACCCGAGAGTTAATGTTTCTTCTACATTAGCAAACCCCGATATGACCGAATTCACCCGCATGATGGCCGAAATGAACAAAAATATCTTGCTCATCGCTTCAAACCAACAACAACAAGTTAAAGCGGTAGCCAGTCCTTGTGAGACATGCGGCGGTCCTCACTCATACACTGATTGTCCTTCTACTGAAGGAAATCCGGAAAACGTGTATGCGGCTTATGGTAATTATTCACCGGAAAATTACCAAGCCCGACCTCAAGGGGATAGAAATTTGCTAAGTTACCGGTCAAACAACTACCTTTCACCCGGTTTTTCTCCTCAAAACCAAAACCCCAACAACAACTACAATAGAAGCAACCAAATCCCACCTAGAGCTTCTAACCTTTATCACCCACCCGCTCAACAAGCCCCACCCATGAATCCAGATGTTGAAGTGATAGGTGTGAAAACACCCATCTTTTCTACCACTTAATTACATTAAAACGGTACCTAAACGTATATTTTATGTCGTAAATGGCGGAATTATGCGTGGTTTGTGTTTTTATTGTGTTTCAGGGTCGAGAAGGTGAAAAGTGGAGAAAACACGGCTTTCACGGGCTTTTATTGAAGGAAAAGACAAAAGACGAAGTCGAAAGATCAAAAGTGGAAAAAGAACGGAAGTCCAAGACCAATTCTGAAGATTTATCGAAGAAAAATCTAAAAGACGGAAGTTTACTAAAAACCAAAGAACTCAAGTCTAAATTATGAAGAAATTACAAGACGAGTTCAAAGAAATCCCGAGACGAAGTCTGAAAAGTCGAAGAATTTAAGAAGACTGAAAGACTGGAAGACTGAGGACCAAGAAAGAATGAAAGAAAGAGGGAGCCACCAACCACTCCCCTCTCCTATAAATACCACCCTCACAACATGTGAGAGGGGGGTTTAGTTTTAGTTTTAGTTTTAGGATTAGATTAGGAGTAGGTAGTTTCTCTCTCTAAACTTATGCTTTCTCTCTAGATTAATTTGTGTTTAAGCTTTTGTTATTGAATCCTTACTTTTTAATTAAGCTTTTCATTTATCATCTTCTTCCTTTCTTGTTTGATTTGTTCTTATTCATCATTGTTCATGTTCTTGAGTTTTTATGATTTTGATCAAGTGGGTTTTGATTGATTTGGTTATGTTTGTTAGTTTTGATGATTTGTTTCGATTGATTACTGTTTGTTTATAATTATTGGTTGTTTTGGTTTAATCTTTCGTTTGATTTTGATTAATTTGTGGATGAAATCGTGTTACTGTACATTCCCCTGTTCTTCGGGTTGTTAGTTTCTAAAGTTACTGTTCTTATTCCCAGAAGTTCTGGATCAAGAATCCTTCATTCGGAAGTTTAAAGTTCCGGACCAAGTGCTTCATTCGGAAGTTAAAAGTTCCGAATGAATGAAGCTTCATCCGGAAGTCAAAAGTTCCGAATGAATGCTCCTTCATCCGGAAGTTCCAAAGTTCCGAATGAATGCTCCTTCATCCGGCAGTTCCAAAGTTCCGAATGAATGCTCCTTCATCCGGAAGTCAAAAGTTCCGAATGAAGCAAGCTTCATCCGGAACATTAAAAGTTCTGGATCAGCCTGTTCATTTGGAAGTTTTAAACTTCCGAATCAAGGTTCTTTCTGTTTTTATTTTTAAGTTTTCTTCTTTTAATTTCAAGCTTCATTTTTCCCGCCTTTTTCTTTATTTGAATTTTTATTTTTGCTTTAATTTTAGTTTAAGTTTTAATTTGCATCATTTACTTTTTGTTAAGTTTTAATTTTACGTTATTGCATTTCTCGTCATTTACTTTTAAAGTTTTAAATATTGCACCGTTTACATTTTAACTTGTTTTAGTATTAGTTTCTCATCATTTATTATTCAGTCTTGCTCATTTATTTTTCCAAAACCAAAAATATTTGTTTCACCAAGAACAACTAATCTCACACAATTAACCGGAAATCAATTCGAAGAGATACCGAGAAACGAACTTTCAACTAGTAAAAAAAATCTTGTTATTAAAATGGCGCCGCTGCCGGCTCTTTTCGTGAAGATCGAAGTTTTTTTGTGAGTGACGCGTTGGCTTTTGGGATCCGTTCACTTGTGAACGTTATTTTTCGTGTTCAAAAATTTTCAAAAATCCAAAAACATTTGAAAAATCATAAAAAGCATTTCTTTTTCAAAGTTTTGAACCAAAAATATTCTTCTTGCTCATCTATCTTTCTTTATGGATTTTTATGTCCATTGCGTCCGTTGTGGGAAACAATTATCTGGGAACAACTCTTGTCAATGGTGTACATGTGAGCGGTGCGGAAACGATATCGACTACACACAATTCGGATTTTGTCCCTTGTGCAACTCGACTAATTCCCTCTTTTTGAACCCACCTCCTGTTCCCCCGTACATCTATTGTGGAAGCGATTCTCATTGGCATGTTTCGTGCCCGGTTCGATACCCGTCTAGACACGGGCAAGAACCGGAATACAATTATGACAATGATAATAGCTATCCACAAGATGCACTTGATTTTTCTCCATACCCGGTTTGCAACAACTGTGGGGGTCCTCACGATACCTATTATTGTCAACCAATGAATTGTTATGAGCCAAATCCGTGTCCTCAGTTTTCTTCACCTATGGATTATTATGAACCAACCCCAGTTTCTAATTATTCTCCACCGATGAATAACTATGAGCCACAACCGTGCTATAATTCCGGTTTTCAAAATCTTGAGCCCCCACCGCACTCACTCGATCATCATCCTCGTCACGGGATGAGTTACCAAGAACCAATTGTCGATCTTGCTACAGCTTTTCAAGCGCAATCAAAAGAGCTTTTACACACGCTGCGAACTTGTATGGAGTCATTTTTACAGCAGCAAGATCAGACGAGTACCCATATCCCTAAGCATATTGTTGGCCCTATAAATAATGAGGAGAGTGATGATGATATTGAGGTCATTTTCGACGAGGAGGAATTTCTAAAGCAAAATACTTCACTCCTTAGTGATGATGTTTTTCACATTCCTGAGATCGATGAGTTTCTTGATATTGATACACCCATGGAATATATATCCGGGTATTCTGATGTGGAAGGAGATATACTTTTTCTAGAGGATTTATTACACGATGACACTACACCTTCTATCCCAGAGGTGAAAAGATGTGAATCTTCTGAAAAAAGGACGCAGGTGGAAGGTAATTGTTCTCATACTTCTCATATTATATTGCCACCTCATCCTCCCACGTGCACACCCAAGCGGGTGATGTATCACTTTTACTCTACTCGTTTTATACCGGGAAATGAGGATGAGTGCTTTGACCCGGGAGGTGACATTGATTATGCTATGATTGATAACAATACGGCTTTTCCGTTTGCTCAGCATCCATTGTTTTTGGGGGATGACAATGTGCTTACTATACCCAACCCACCTCCCGTGGATCTTGAATTCACATACTATACGTATGTTGAAAGGACCTTTCTCCCTTTCAAGACTTATCCCCCCGCCTCTCCTTTGTTGATGTCCTCCGGGAACGAGGACAAGGTCTTTGATCCCGGTATCACATTCGAGGCTTCCCCATGGACTATTTAATTCGGGGACGAGTCAAGCTCGTGACTCGGTTAACAAAAACAAGCGCTTTTTGGGAGGCAACCCAATTATCTATCTATTTTCACCATAAGTGTAGGGGGGAGCCCCGTTGGTGTTTCTTGTTCTCTTTCTTATCATATGCAGGGATTAGAGCTTCAAAGACACACTCTTGATGACTTTTGACAAACCGTGATTCCGTGTTCCCTTCTTCCCGGTTCTATCCTACACTCTTTTCGATTCACTATTTTATATTTCTCAATATTAAAATAGGAATCTCTTTAGTTGTCCTTTCCTTAACGAGATTTGAACAAAGTGCACAATGTCCTAAGTGTAGGGGAGTTTACTCCCACATGCTTAAACATTGAGGACAATGTTTATATTAAGTGTAGGGGGACTTCTATCGAAGTTAAGTGGTCTTTTCCTTGTATTTGCCCTCATTTTAACCGGAAAATCAATTTTTCGACATTTTTCAAAAATTTTAATCTATTTTGGCCTAGTTGAAGTCTCCTTTATTTCTGTTACTTTCTAGCATTTTAATAAAACGGTTTTAGCAAGTTTAGATATCTTAGATATATTAGGCCCGTTGTGAATATTTTGACTCAACCCGAGTTTACTTATCCAAGTTCACTCTAGCTAGTATCCTTAACCATGTAGACCTTAATTGGTTTATTAGGCTAAGCATCCACAAGTCTCATTCCTTGAGATTTTAAATTGTGGAGAACGAGAAATGATAGAGTTGGTTACAAGTATGGTATTCTCTCATTAACTTATGTGAGTTAATTATGATCTTTTTCTCCCATCACTTGCTAATAAAATATCTGCAATAAGTAAGGTCGTACGATTTGAAAAGTTACTTAGCTTCTAGCCCAAGATCGTTTAAAAGTTGCTCGGTAATGATAAGAGTTCATAAACAAGGCATAACTTATGAAGCGGGGCGCGAAGATTGGCGAGTCCGAAAAGGCCCTAACAAGGCATGAGGATTCAATTTTATTGCTGAAGATCCAAGGGGATGTGAAAAGCATTATTCCCAAAATCGATATGAAGGATCAAGACTCACGACGAAAAGCAATCAACTCCCATAAAGATGATGGAGAAGTCTATCCGAAAAGACCCTAACAAGGTATGAGGATAAATAGATCCAAGTCCGAAAAGGAGGCGGATCGTTGTATCTCAAAATCCCAATTAGAGATTGAAGAAATAATCATGAAGTCGTGGTCAACAAAATTGGAGTACCCCTCAAAAGTCTCCAAGTGAAGAAACTCTATTAACGATGAGAAGACCATTATCTCAAGCACGTCTCTCAAGATATGATGTATGAAGTACATGCCAAATATCGGCCCGAGAAAGGTCTCAAATCGTGAACCTAGTTATGCCAAGATATGAACTTTTTGATATCCCGAGAAGCAGTTTTAAGAGATTTTGTCCTTTAGCTAACTATTGATCAAATCGTCCTACTTTGCTTTCAGCCTAAATAAATTATCGAAATAAGTCAACAATGCATCCTTGTGATCATTCAAGACATCAATAAAACATAAGAGATACCATAGGAATAAGGGAGTTTAAGTGATTAATTGAACCGCATGAGTAAATGTTTGTTATGCTAACTTGTACTAACAATGATCTTGTTTTTAAGCTTGGCATGGGGAACGTGAAACTTGAGGGTGATAAACATTCATGACACACAAGCCCTAATGTAAGTCTTAGATTTCTTTACATGTTTCTTCCTTAATTGCATCTTGTTATTTTTTATCTTTTTTATTTTCCTTAGTTGTTTAATAAAGGCCAAGGTAGGTTGATTATGATGGAAAGTGTAAACCTTGCTTTATTGCTAAGCATTGCATGAGGGCATTGTAATGGTTAAGTGTAGGGGATTTGATAGGTGTGAAAACACCCATCTTTTCTACCACTTAATTACATTAAAACGGGACCTAAACGTATATTTTATGTCGTAAATGGCGGAATTATGCGTGGTTTGTGTTTTTATTGTGTTTCAGGGTCGAGAAGGTGAAAAGTGGAGAAAACACGGCTTTCACGGGCTTTTATTGAAGGAAAAGACAAAAGACGAAGTCGAAAGATCAAAAGTGGAAAAAGAACGGAAGTCCAAGACCAATTCTGAAGATTTATCGAAGAAAAAGTTAAAAGACGGAAGTTTACTAAAAACCAAAGAACTCAAGTCTAAATTATGAAGAAATTACAAGACGAGTTCAAAGAAATCCCGAGACGAAGTCTGAAAAGTCGAAGAATTTAAGAAGACTGAAAGACTGGAAGACTGAGGACCAAGAAAGAATGAAAGAAAGAGGGAGCCACCAACCACTCCCCTCTCCTATAAATACCACCCTCACAACATGTGAGGGGGGGGGGTTTAGTTTTAGTTTTAGGTTTAGGATTAGATTAGGAGTATGTAGTTTCTCTCTCTAAACTTATGCTTTCTCTCTAGATTAATTTGTGTTTAAGCTTTTGTTATTGAATCCTTACTTTTTAATTAAGCTTTTCATTTATCATCTTCTTCCTTTCTTGTTTGATTTGTTCTTATTCATCATTGTTCATGTTCTTGAGTTTTTATGATTTTGATCAAGTGGGTTTTGATTGATTTGGTTATGTTTGTTAGTTTTGATGATTTGTTTCGATTGATTACTGTTTGTTGATGTTTATTGGTTGTTTTGGTTTAATCTTTCGTTTGATTTTGATTAATTTGTGGATGAAATCGTGTTACTGTACATTCCCCTGTTCTTTGGGTTGTTAGTTTCTGAAGTTACTGTTCTTATTCCCAGAAGTTCCGGATCAAGAATCCTTCATTCGGAAGTTTAAAGTTCCGGACCAAGTGCTTCATTCGGAAGTTAAAAGTTCCGAATGAAGGAAGCTTCATCCGGAAGTCAAAAGTTCCGAATGAATGCTCCTTCATCCGGAAGTTCCAATGTTCCGAATGAATGCTCCTTCATCCGGAAGTTCCAAAGTTCCGAATGAATGCTCCTTCATCCGGAAGTCAAAAGTTCCGAATGAAGCAAGCTTCATCCGGAACATTAAAATTTCTGGATCAGCCTGTTCATTCGGAAGTTTTAAACTTCCGAATCAAGGTTATTTCTGTTTTTATTTTTAAGTTTTCTTCTTTTAATTTCAAGCTTCATTTTTCCCGCCTTTTTCTTTATTTGAATTTTTATTTTTGCTTTACTTTTAATTTAAGTTTTAATTTGCATCATTTACTTTTTGTTAAGTTTTAATTTTACGTTATTCCATTCTCGTCATTTACTTTTAAAGTTTTAAATATTGCACCGTTTACATTTTAACTTGTTTTAGTATTAGCTTCTCATCATTTATTATTCAGTCTTGCTCATTTATTTTTCCAAAACCAAAAATATTTGTTTCACCAAGAACAACTAATCTCACACAATTAACCGGAAATCAATTCGAAGAGATACCGAGAAACGAACTTTCAACTAGTAAAAAAAATCTTGTTATTATGAAGCATTAATGAGAACCCAAGGTGAGCAAATCAAGAATCTACAGAGCCAAATTATTAATTTGAAAGGGGATATCACCAAGCAAGGGAATGACATTAGATCCGAGCTTCGAGATAATATACAATCCTCCTTCAGCAATCAAACGAATGATTTGAAGAATATGCTGGCTAGTTTCTTGCCCACCACTCAACCCTCTACTTCGAATTCTCTACCTTCAAACACCGTCACCAATCCACGAGCGAATGTGAGTGCTATTACTACCCGTAGTGGAGTTACTTTAGTAGGACCACCTATTCGGCCCCCATCATCTACACCTCCTCCACCACCATTTATCCTTACTCCTCCTACACCTAGTATTAGTACACCATTACCGTCTCCGCCTCGTCATGACGATGTACCCAAGAAGAACCCTTCAACATCTCAACCTTCACCTGTTACACCTCCACCACCCAACCCCAGCATTCCTTACCCTTCTCGACTCGACAAGGCTAGAATTTTGACAAAGAATGACCTTCAAGTCGCTAACTTTTTGGAAAAGATAGCCGGAATGAAAATCACCTTTACCCTTGTTGAAGCTCTTGCTCAAATGCCATAATTTGTCAAGGTGTTTAAGGAATTGCTCAATAAGAAGGAGAAGATGGCTGAGTTTGTTGATACTCGATTGAATGAAAATTGTTCTGCCGTCCTTCTTAAAGAACTTCCGGAGAAACTTGTAGATCCCGTTCGTTTTGTGCTACCTTGTACTTTTAACCAAACCGACAAATTTACTGCCTTAGCCGATCTCGGGGCAAGTATAAGTTTGATGCCCTTAAGTGTTTGGAAAAAGTTATCATTGCCCGACCTTACACCCACCAAGACGACTCTTGAGTTAACCAATCACACTCTGGCTTACCCCGTTGGTATTGCCGAAGATGTGTTCATTAAAGTTGGCACATTCACTTTTCCGGTCGACTTCGTCGTTGTTGATTATGAAATGGACCCTCGTATTCCGTTAATACTTAGACGGCCATTTTTGAGAACCGGTAGAGCTTTAATTGATGTGGATAAGTGTGAACTCATCTTAAGAGTCGGGGATAATGTTTTTGAAATGGGTAAGCTTACAAGCAAATCCTATGGAAGAGAATCAGCGAATATGATTAATGTGCTTGATGATTTTGTCATCTACAACAATCCTCTATTCGAGTCTTGCAATGATAATCCATTGTTTCAAGATGATGTGAATGATTCTCTCTCCAATTTGGAACCTTCACCCATATATGATTCTCCACCGATCTATGATGCTTATGATGATGATTCTAGCTCCGATGGGGATGATTATGATGATTTTACTTACGAGTATCCCGACATGCCCACGTATGATGATTTTGATGAGGCCGATACTCTTTCCAGTGATTCTTCACATGATGAAGATCCTCCGCCAACCATGCTTAATCCTACTTTGGATGACTACTCATTTGAGGAAGACTTTTCTACTTTTCTCAATACTTAATTCCCTTATGAGAGTAATGCTCCTCCTTTAGACTTTGATGATTATGGTCTTGATCCTACTTCGGATTTGAAGAAAATTATTTCAAAGGAGAAGCAACCGGACGACACCAACATCCGCAGCACGTATGATTTGACACCTCTTTGTCCACCTTCTGAGGACGAGGTTGTGCATTTTCTTCGCGGATCATCTTCAAATTCTGCTGAGCCTGAGTGCTATTTTCCCCTAAAGGAAAAGGTGTTCGACCCCGGTATTGAACTTTTTAAGCCATCTCAGTATCCATCTGATGAAATAAAAGGAAAGATTTTTGGAACTACTGATGATATGCTTGCACCACTTCACCCTTGCTCCCACCATGCTCCATCTTTGCTTAAGGGAACCTTGCCTACTCTTCTTTGGCTTGCCTTGTTCGCCTTAAGCTTGTGCTATTTGATGGACGAAAACTATGTATTTGATCCCGGTGGATATGTTTCATGCTTCTTCCTATGCTAATCAAGGTCGAGTCAGGCTCACGACTCGGTGAACAAAAATCAAGCGCTTCTTGGGAGGCAACCCATGTATTTATCTTTTAGCTATTTATATCCTAAGTGTAGGGGAGACCCGTTGGTGTTTGCTATTTCCTCTCTTCTCATATTCAGGGATTCGAGCGCTCAATGATCCACTCTTGATGATTTTTGACGACCCGTGATTCCGTGTTTCCGTCTTCCTTGTTCTATCCTAAACTCTTTTCGATTCACTATTTTATATTTTCCAATATTAAAATAGGAATCTCGTTAGTTGTCTTTTCCTTAGGAAGATTTAAACAAAGTGGACAATGTCCTAAGTGTAGGGGAGTTTACTCCCACATGCTTAAACATTGAGGACAATGTTTATATCAAGTGTAGGGGGACTTCTATCGAAGTTAATGGCCTTTTCCTTGTATTTGTCCTCATTTTAACCGGAAAATCAATTTTTCGACATTTTTCAAAATTTTTGATCTATTTTGGCCTATTAGTTTTTCCTTTTTTATAGTTATTCCCTTTCTTTGCTAGAATAAATTTCAATAAAGTGGTTTTAATTTTCAAACGTTGTGAATTTTTTTGACTCAACCCTAGTTTACTTATCTAAGTTTACTCTAGCTAGTATCCTTAACGTGTTTAAGTCAAGTTTTGCTAGGCTTTTATATAGGGAGCTATAAAACGCGAAAGTCTTAACTCCCACGGGTTAAGAACAAGAACTTTTTGCAAGTTCCTATAATTGATCCTAGAGAGTCGTTTATCAAGGGAACTTTAAGATGCGAATTCTAAACTTGAAAAAGTATAAGAATTTGCAAGATCCTATAGATGACTCGAAAACCCAAAACTTTGATTTAATAGGCTAAGCATCCACGAGTCTCATTCCTTGACATTTTAAATTGTGGAGAACGAGAGATGATAGAGTCAATTATAAGTTTGGTATTCTTTCGTGAATTTATGTGAGTTAATTATAAGCCTATTCTCCCATCGCTTGCTAATAAATTTATCTGCAATAAATAAGGTTGTACGATTTGAAAAGTTACTTAGCTTCTATCCCAAGATCGTTTAAAAGTTGCTCGGTATGGATTAGAGTTCATAGCCAAGGCATAACTTATTGAAGCGGGATGCAAAGATTGGCAAGTCCGAAAAGGCCCTAACAAGGCATGAGGGCTACATTTTGTTGCTAAAGATCCCAAGTGATGTGAAGAATCATTTATCAAAAATCAATGTGAAGGATCGAGACACACGACGAAAAGCAAATACTCCCCTACAGATCATGGAGAAGTCTATCTGAAAAGACCCTAGCAAGGTATGAGGATAAATAGATCCAAGTCCTAAAAGGAGGCGGATCGTTGTATATCAAAATCCCAAATAAATATTGGAGAAAAATGAAGAAGTCGTGGTCCAAATATGAAGAATCTCTCAAAACTTCAAGTGAAGAAATTCCTATTATAAAGAGAAGACCATTATTTCATGAACGTCTCTCAAAGATTTGAAGTATGAAGTCGCTGCCAAATATCGGTCCGAGAAAGGTCTCAAATCACGAAGCGAGTTATGCCAAGATATGAACTTTATGAGGTCCCGAGAAGCAGTTTTAAAAGATTTTGTCCTTTAGCTAACTATTGATTAAATCGTCCACTTTATTTTCAGCCTTAATAACTATCGAAATAAGTCAACAATGCATCCTCGTGATCATTCAAGACAACAATAAAATATAAGAGATACACCTAGGAATAAGGGAGTCTAAGTAAATAATTGGCCCACATGAGTTCGTGTTAGTTTGCTAACTTATAATAACAATCATCTCGTTTTTAAGCTTGGTTTGGAGAAAGTGAAAACTTGAGGATGATGATCATTCATGATATTTTCAATGTAACACCCCCAATTTCGGGTCATAGCAGCGGAAGGGTCATTGGGTGTTACTGTCATGGTTCAACCTCAATATCATAGAAAACGCCTCAAAATGAGTCGTTTTAACCCAACATACATCCATTCATTTGTTTAAAGATAAAACAGTTCACACACGGTCCCCAAATAGTTTAAGGTTTACACAACCAACCAAACAATAAAAGTTTCTTAGAATGGACATAGTTTAGAAAAGCGGGCCAAAACGTTTTAATTACGCAAGCTGCATGAAACCACCTTCCTTGAGTGCCTTCTTCATGGACCTGAGATAAAACATGCTATAAAGTCAACAAAAATGTTGAGTGAATCTATAGAGTTTAAAATTAAATAAACGAACACAAGTATTCTGAATAACCTTCCGTGGTTGACAATCATGTGGATCAGACATAATTATCGTTGTTATTTCATAAGTCTCGTGAAATTGAACGATAACATATATTATTTCAGCCCAACACACCTAGCCAAGTGCGTATATTTCTCTTATACAATTGCATCCGATGTTTCATTACTGGTGCATCACAACACCACGCGATAGCTAGTCGCGACCGGACTGGGTGTCACCCCGATAGATCTATCCATAGTATTAGCGTTCCTTTCGATTAACAATTCACGATTCATGGGTCTTTTCAGGCTAAACAAACTTGTATAACAACTTTCATCTAAGCATACAATCGGGTCCTTTGTGTTCAATTTTAAAAGAAAGAGGGTTTACCAAAACTTCTCGTTGTACCCTTCATTTATTAATAAATGTTTTTCCAATAATAAGGGTTTCTACAACTTCTCGTTGTACCCCTTTTTATTTTTATAAAACAAGCATGTTATCCCCCCCTCGTGGGTTTTACAAAACAAGTAAACATGTTAAAGCGAGGCTATAGACTCACCTTGGTACGATAGTAGAAATGTGACGATCGCCGATGATTTGTGATGCCCGTTAAACACGAAGACCGCAACCTACCAAATAAGGCGCGTTCGTTAATAAACGACTCAAGTATATTTAATACTTAAATAATATGAAACTCAATTTCATAAAACCATAAAAACCCCGAAAAATTAACAATATAAGTGTACTTCTATACCCTTTTATTCAACACTTATTCATTTAAAAACTTGCGCTCTCGACATTTACTTCCCTCGGACCAGTAAATAAGTCATTTATATAATGACTTAACACTTGAGTAAGTCACTATTTCCAATAGTGAATACTCCACTCACGCCATACAAGTATTGAACTACGTGTCCAAAACACCAATCAGCATGTACACTCCAAATGTACACACCAATCTAACCTATCTAGACTTGTCCGATTTCGACGAAACTTGGTGAAAAACTCACACATAATATGAATAAGACTCAGCTTGAATTTCATTCAAAAATATTACTTCTAAGACCTTCTGCCCGACACACCTTGGTGTTATAAAAACCGGACAGTTTTACGCCTTCGACTTGTGAAACCATTTTGACTTATCTAAACAATTCCGTTTGCAAAACCGACACTCGGGTTTGAAAATAGAATCATGACCTGAGGTTTATCAACTTACAACAGTCCTTGACCATTTTTAAAACTCATTTTATAGTCCCCAAGATTCGATCCAAATATCGACAACAATTTTCGGATTGTGCCGATACCCGTCTCCCGGTACACAAATACTAAAAGCGGCATAACGTTTCGCTCGTAATGAGTTAGAAGCTCTACTTTAGCTCAAATCGAAGCTAACGAAATTCTATACGACCCTATCTTATTAGTTTACCAAGTTTACTACAGTAAGTATTTCAAAAATGGCCTTAAAGTTACTGCCTAAAATAGACCATCTAAAAATCATACTAAAACACATTTTCAACCCATTCCAACAATTCCTATGGTCCTAATATCATCCTAATATCATACTAACACATCTAACTAACTCATAACACCCAAAAATTAAATAATTAAAAACCTTACATGTAACAACAACCCACTATGAATATAATAATATTAACAACATACATAAACATAAAAATGGATCAAACATGATGTTCATCATCAAAATTTGAAAATAAAAATTAAGTGAATGCATGTGGAAAATTTTTAAACCAATATGAAGCTCTTTGAATTTCCAAGATGGGACTTTGTTTAGAATTGGATGAATCAAAGTAGAAAATCAAAAATCAAGGGTTGTGTGGTGATGGGGGGTGGACGGTTTAGAGAGGAAGAAAGAGAGATGAGATGATTTTTTTTAAATGAATTTTTAATATAAAATGGTTAGTGGAAATCTAATATATAGTGGGGTAGTGGGGTAGATTTTGTCATTTAGGCATAGTTTTGGTCCAAAAGTGCAAGTAAATAGTTTACAAGGTAGAAAATGTAAATTGTAAATTTTAAAAATATTTACGGGGCTCGGGTTTCGTAAAAATACTTTTCGAAAGTTAAAACGCTTCATAAAAATAATAATAAAGCTTCGACACGACTTAAAACGCAATTAAATCGAAAACGTCAAAAATATACAATATCGAGACATTCGATAATAAAACGTAAATTTTTGGGCATCCGTCGGTATCGCGATCACTAATAGTTATCGTCATTCGTTAAAACGTAAAATACGAGAAATAAAGATTAAATATAATAAAAATCATTTTTATGATTATTTGAGAATATAATATCGATACCTAACATATTCCTTGTCGGTTTTCATCTAATCGACATTCTTACGCTAGTTTCAAGTCATAACCTTCTCGGTTAGTCGATAATTTAAAATTCTCATTAAAGCAAACACGTAATACGTAATAGTCGAGATTAAAATAAGGACCTGAAATTGACGGATTGTCACATCATCCCCACCAAATTGGGATCTTCGCCCTCGAAGATCAACTTGCGTTCTTGCTCGATCGCTTGTTGAAATCAAAGAGATGAGGGTAATTCTTCCACATTTGGACTTCTCGTTCCCAAGTATACTCCGGTACTCTCCAAGAGTTCCATCGAACTTTGACAATAGGTATTCGGCTTTGCTTCAGTTGCTTAACCTCATGATCCATGATCTCGACCGGTTCTTCAATAAAGTGCAAATTTTTATCAACCTTAACCTCGTCTAACGGTATAATGAGTTCTTCATCGGATAAACACTTCTTCAGGTTCGACACGTGAAAAGTGTTATGAATCCCATACAGCTCTTGTGGTAGTTCAAGTTGGTATGCCACGGGTCCCACTCTAGATGTAATCTTGAATGGTCCGATATAACGAGGACTCAACTTCCCACGTTTTCCAAATCGTACAACACCTTTCCACGGTGATACCTTTAGCATAACCTAATCTCCCACGTTAAACTCCAATGGTTTTCTTCTCACATCCGCATAACTCTTCTGTCGGCTTCGAGCAGACAACAACCTATTCTTGATTTGCACAATCATATCCGTCGTCTCTCTAATCAAATCTGGTCCAGTGAGTTGGGCATCACCAACCTCACTCCAGCTAACGGGTGATCTACATCTTCTCCCATACAGTGCTTCAAAAGGTGCAGCTTTAATACTCGCGTGATAACTGTTATTGTACGAAAATTCGGCCAAATGTAAGTGCTTATCCCAGCTACTTCCAAAGTCTATCACACAAGCACGTAGCATATCCTCCAAAGTTTGGATTGTTCTTTCGTTTGCCCATCAGTTTGCGGATGATAGGTTGTGCTCATATCCAAATTAGTTCCTAATGACTTTTGAAGTGATCTCCAAAATCCAAAAGCAAAACGACTATCTCTATCGGAAATGATTGAAATAGGAACACCATGCTTGCACACGATTTCCTTCAGATAAATATCGGCGAGTTTCTCCAAACCAAACCTCTCGTTGATTGGAATAAAATGAGCGGATTTAGTTAAACGATCGACAATAACCCAAATTGCATCGAACCCAGACGGTGTCCTCAGGAGTTTTGTGATGAAGTCCATCGTAATTCGCTCCCATTTCCAGACTGGAATTTCAGGTTGGACAAGTAATCCTGACGGCTTCTGATATTCAACTTTCACTTTTGCACATGTTAAGCATTTCGCGACATATGTTGCAATATCAGCTTTCATATTCGGCCACCAGTATAACTTTTTCAAGTCTTGGTACATTTTGTCCGATCCAGGATGAATAGAATACTTGGACTTATGAGATTCTAACATAATCAAGTCTCTCAGTCCACCATATAATGGTAACTAGATTCGACCTCTCAAACATTTGATACCATCGGCTCGCGTCTTAAATGTTTCACCGTCTCCTCTAAATCTTTCGGCTGCAATATTTTCCTTCTTACACGCTTCGATTTGTGCGTTTCGAATCTGCTCAGGTAAGTTATTATGAACTGTCACCACTAAAGCACGCACTCGAATCGGTTTCTCCCTTTCCTTTCGACTTAACGCGTCAGCTACCACGTTCGCCTTTCCCGGATGATAACGAATTTCGCAGTCGTAATCACTCAATAGTTCAACCCATCGACGTTGCCTCATATTCAGCTCCTTTTGATCCAATATGTATTGTAGGCTTTTATGATCAGTGAATACTGTACACTTCGTACCATACAGATAATGTCTCCAAAGTCGCAGAGCAAAAACCACAGCGCCCAATTCCAAGTCATGGGTAGTGTAGTTCTAATCATTCTTCCTTAATTGTCTAGAGGCATATGTGATCACCTTTTCCCGTTGCATGAGAACAGCACCGTATCCTCGAAGAGATGCATCACAATAAACAACAAAGTCTTCACTTCCTTCAGGTAACGATAAAATCGGCTCACTACAGAGTTTCATCTTTAGTGTTTGGAAAGCTTCTTCTTCATCATCGCCCCACACATACGGTTTATTCTTCTGAGTCAGCTTAGTTAATGGTTTCGATATCAACGAGAATCCTTCAATAAACCTTCGGTAATAACCAGCCAAACCTAGAAATTATCGCACTTCAGTTGGAGTAGTCGGAGCACTCCAATTCTTGATGGCTTCGATCTTTGCGGGATCAACATGTACTCCACTTTTATCAATCACATGTCCGAGAAATTGTACAGAATTAAGCCAAAAATCACACTTAGAGAATTTAGCGTACAACTTTTCGTTCTTTAACAAGTTCAAGATAATCCTTAAGTGTTCGGCATGCTCTTCATTGCTCTTGGAGTAGATTAGAATATCATCTATGAAAACGATCACGAATTTATCAAGATACGGCTTACAAATGCGATTCATTAAATCCATGAATACAGCAGGTGCATTAGTCAAACCAAAAGGCATAACCAGAAACTCATAATGACCATAAAGAGTTCTAAACGCCGTAATAGGAATATCTTCCTCACGTATGCGAAGTTGATGGTAACCAGAACGAAGATCAATCTTGGAGAAAACACGAGAACCTTGAAGTTGATCAAATAAATCATCAATTCTTGGAAGCGGATAACGATTCTTGATCGTTAGCTTATTCAGCTCTCGGTAATCAATACACATGCGAAACGAACCATCTTTCTTCTTAACGAATAAGACAGGAGCTCCCCAAGGTGACGAACTCGGTCGTATAAAATCCTTATCAGATAGCTCTTGCAATTGCACAGATAACTCCTTCAGCTCGAATGGTGCTAAACGATATGGCGCACGAGCCACGGGTGCAGCACCAGGAATTAGGTCAATTTGGAATTCTACTTGCCTTGGAGGAGGAAGTCCAGGCAAATCTTCCGGAAACACTTCAGGAAAGTCACGAATAACAGGTACATCTTCAGCACGTTTCTCCTTCGATTCCTTCTCCACTACTTTAGCTAGGAATAACTCACAACCTCTTTCGATATACTTACGAGCCTTAATGCACGAAACGATTTTCAGTCGTGAATTACGTTGATCACCTTCGATAACCATGGTCTTGTCATCCAAGGGAATCCTAACATTCTTTTCTCCACACAAGATAGACGCATTATACTTGGATAGCCAATCCATTCCGATAATAATATCAAAACTTCCCAATTCGACAATCATCAAGTCTATCTTAAAAATACGGTCCAGAAGATTAAGAGAACATCCTAGGAGCGCATGGTTGGTACTCACTAATTTACCATCAGCTAGTACTACCTCATAACTCGCGTCTAATTCGACCGGTTTGATATCAATTAAGGTACTAAAACTTGTAGACACAAAGCTTTTGTCCGCATCAGAATCAAATAAAGCTGTAGCATAACGGTTGTTCAGTAAAAACGTACCAGTGACAACTTTCGGGTTTTGCTTCGCTTCGGCTTCACCCAACTGATAAGCTTTTCCCTGGTTATCTCCACCACGTGCATTCTTGGGAGGTTGAGGGAATTGGTTCCTCATGTGACCTTTACCTTGGCAGTTAAAACACGTCACTCCCTTCTTTCCTGGTCCCCAACAGTCTTCAGTCTTGTGACCTAACTTGTTGCACTTCCCACACTTAGCACACTCACCAGTATGAGACTTCTTGCAGCGTTGACACCTGGTTCCCTTATCAGCAGATGCAGTTTCAGTCATCGCATTAGCATTACCCCTCCTTCGGTTTTGATTCCTACTGTGAGATTGACGGTTATCACCACGATCATCACTATCATTTTCAGCTCTTCTTTTGTTACCTTCAGAAACACCATCAGCCTTGTCTTGGATGATTTGACCCATTAGTTGGTAGGCCATACAAACAACTTCATCAATATTAGCCGGTTTAGATGAGGTCACATCACCACGGATGTTGGTAGGTAAGCCTCGAATATACTGCTCTACCTTCAAGTATTCTGGGTTAACTTTGTTTGGACAAAGTAGAGCAAGTTCATGGAATCTGTTTGTGTATCCATCGATGTCAGTACCCTTCAGTCTCAGCTGATATAGTTCCTGTTCTAACCTCTGAATAACACTCCTTGGACAGAATTTCTCAGTCATCCACCTTCTTACTTCAACCCAAGGTGTAGCATAAGCAACATCCATACCTATTGATGCCATTCTTCCATTCCACCAAGTTAATGCTCGCCCTTGAAGAGTAGCAGAGGCAAACATCACCTTGTCTCCTTCCTCACTTCCACTAAATCGAAACACGGATTCTAATTTTTCAAACCACTGCATTAACCCAACAGCACCTTCAATACCCTTAAAAGTTGGATGTTTGCATTTCATGAACGAGGTATAATTACACTTCTTGTTTTCAGGTATCACTGGTCTATCAGCATCACCAGTTCCAGCACCAGCATTACCAGCTCCAGTATTACCAGCTCCAGTAGTGCCAGTTCCAGTGTTACCAGTTCTAGTAGTGCCAGTTCCAGTGTTACCAACTCCAGTATCGCCAGCTCCACCAGATCCACCAGCTCCACCGGATCCACCAGCTCCACCAGATCCGCCAGATCCACCAGCTCCACCAGATCCACCGGCTCCATTATTCAAATTTGCCATAAATGCATTCATAGATATCTGAAATTGATCAGCTACTATAGCACGTAACTGAGTCTCAGTCAACTGTTTTGGCGGCATGATCCTGTTACACAATTCACATCAAAATGAGTATTCATTCAACGCTTGTGATAACAAAACATGAATAACACAAAATAAGAATAGATAGATGAAAAGAAACAAGAATGGATGATAGAACAAAGAGTAGAATTTAGACAAGGAACGAAGATTCACGAGGAATGAGTCAAAAGACAGGGATTTCTATTGTGACAATCAACGTCGTTTGTAAATCACGTATTAGTATTATAATAATCAAATAAAACATTTATAAGTAAATGCAATTTCATTATTCTTTAAGCATAAATAATATTTAAATATATATAACATATATATACTTTTCTTGTTCTCGTCCATTGGCAACTCGGAGGTTTCGCTTGCAGATGTTATAGTCAAAAGATTTCAAAATTTTATTTTTGGAAAATCTTTGCGTTCTCTATAACTTGAGCTCTGATGCCAATCTGTAACACCCCCAATCTCGGGTCATAGCAGCGGAAGGGTCATTGGGTGTTACTGTCATGGTTCAACCTCAATATCATAAAAAACGCCTCAAAATGAGTCGTTTTAAGCAAACATACATCCATTCATTTGTTTAAAGATAAAACAGTTCACACACGGTCCCCAAATAGTTTAAGGTTTACACAACCAACCAAACAATAAAAGTTTCTTAGAATGGACATAGTTTAGAAAAGCGGGCCAAAACGTTTTAATTACGCAAGCTGCATGAAACCACCTTCCTTGAGTGCCTTCTTCATGTACCTGAGATAAAACATGCTATAAAGTCAACAAAAATGTTGAGTGAATCTATAGAGTTTAAAATTAAATAAACGAACACAAGTATTCTGAATAACCTTCCGTGGTTGACAATCATGTGGATCAGACATAATTATCGTTGTTATTTAATAAGTCTCGTGAAATTGAACGTTAACATATATTATTTCAGCCCAACACACCTAGCCAAGTGCGTATATTTCTCTTATACAATTGCATCCGATGTTTCATTACTGGTGCATCACAACACCACGCGATAGCTAGTCGCGACCGGACTGGGTGTCACCCCGATAGATCTATCCATAGTATTAGCGTTCCTTTCGATTAATAATTCACGATTCATGGGTCTTTTCAGGCTAAACAAACTTGTATAACAACTTTCATCTAAGCATACAATCGGGTCCTTTGTGTTCAATTTTAAAAGAAAGAGGGTTTACCACAACTTCTCGTTGTACCCTTCATTTATTAATAAATGTTTTTCCAATAATAAGAGTTTCCACAACTTCTCGTTGTACCCCTTTTTATTTTAATAAAACAAGCATGTTATCCCCCCTCGCGGGTTTTACAAAACAAGTAAACATGTTAAAGCGAGGCTATAGACTCACCTTGGTACGATAGTAGAAATGTGACGATCGCCGACGATTTGTGATGCCCGTTAAACACGAAGACCGCAACCTACCAAATAAGGCGCGTTCGTTAATAAACGACTCAAGTATATTTAATACTTAAATAATATGAAACTCAATTTCATAAAACCATAAAAATCCCGAAAAATTAACAATATAAGTGTACTTCTATACCCTTTTATTCAACACTTATTCATTTAAAAACTTGCGCTCTCGACATTGACCCGTCATAAGACGCCAAGTCAACGCAAGTCAAACCATCATTTTACTTCCCTCGGACCAGTAAATAAGTCATTTATATAACGACTTAACACTTGAGTAAGTCACTATTTCCAATAGTGAATACTCAACTCACGCCATACAAGTATTGAACTACGTGTCCAAAACACAAATCAGCATGTACACTCCAAATGTACACACCAATCTAACCTATCTAGACTTGTCCGATTTCGACGAAACTTGGTGACAAACTCACACATAATATGAATAAGACTCAGTTTAAATTTCATTCAAAAATATTACTTCTAAGACCTTCTGCCCGACACACCTTCGTGTTATAAAAACCGGACAGTTTTAAGCCTTCGACTTGTGAAACCATTTTGACTTATCTAAACAATTCCGTTTGCAAAACTGACACTCGGGTTTGAAAATAGACTCATGACCTGAGGTTTATCAACTTACAACAGTCCTTGACCATTTTTAAAACTCATTTTATAGTTCCCGAGATTCGATCCAAATATCGACAACAATTTTCGGATTGTGCCGATACCCGTCTCCCGGTACACAAATACTAAAAGTAGCATAACTTTTTGCTCGTAATGAGTTAGAAGCTCTACTTTAGCTCAAATCTAAGCTAACGAAATTCTATACGACCCTATCTTATTAGTTTACCAAGTTTACTACAGTAAGTATTTCATAAATGGCCTTAAAAATTACTTCCTAAAATAGACCATCTAAAAATCATACTAAAACACATTTTCAACCCATTCCAACAATTCCTATGGTCCTAATAGAATCCTAATATCATACTAACATATCTAACTAACTCATAACACCCTCAAATTTAATCTCACAAAAATTAAATAATTAAAAACCTTACATGCAACAACAACCCACTATGAATATAATAATATTAACAACATACATAAACATAAAAATGGATCAAACATGATGTTCATCATCAAAATTTGAAAATAAAAATTAAGTGAATGCATGTGGAAAAATTTTATACCAATATGAAGCTCTTTGAATTTCCAAGATGGGACTTTGTTTAGAATTGGATGAATCAAAGTAGAAAATCAAAAATCAAGGGTTGTATGGTGATGGAGGGTGGACAGTTTAGAGAGGAAGAAAGAGAGATGAGATGATTTTTTTTATTTAAATGAATTTTTAATATAAAATGGTTAGTGGAAATCTAATATATAGTGGGGTAGTGGGGTAGATTTTGTCATTTAGGCATAGTTTTGGTCCAAAAGTGCAAGTAAATAGTTTACAAGGTAGAAAATGTAAATTGTAAATTTTAAAAATATTTACGGGGCTCGGGTTTCGTAAAAATACTTTTCAAAAGTTAAAACGCTTCATAAAAATAGTAATAAAGCTTCGACACGACTTAAAACGCAATTAAATCGAAAACGTCGAAAATATACAATATCGAGACATTCGATAATAAATCGTAAATTTTTGGGCATCCGTCGGTATCGCGATCACTAATAGTTATCGTCATTCGTTAAAACGTAAAATACGAGAAATAAAGATTAAATATAATAAAAATCATTTTTATGATTATTTGAGAATATAATATCGATACCAAACATATTCCTTGTCGGTTTTCATCTAATCCACATTCTTACGCTAGTTTCAAGTCATAACCTTCTCGGTTAGTCGATAATTTAAAATTCTCATTAAAGCAAACACGTAATACGTAATAGTCGAGATTAAAATAACGACCTGAAATTGACGGACTGTCACATTCAAAACCCTAAGGTATGTTTTTGCTTTCTTTAGTTTGAATGTTTATAATTTTCTATCTCTTTAATAAAGGACAATATGGATTGATTATGATGGAAAATGTCAAACGTGCTTTGTAACTAATGCATTGCATGAGGACATTGCAATGGTCAAGTGTAGGGGATTTGATAGGTGTGTAAACACCCATCCTTTTTACCACTTAACTACAATAATAACCAAGCCAAAACATGTATTTTATGTCATAAATGTCGGAATTATGTGTGGTTTGTGTTTTTGTTGTGATTTAGGACGAAAATGTGAAAAGGGGAGAAAACACGGGCATTCACGGGCTTTTATCGAAGAAAAAGACAAAAGACGAAGTCAAGAAATCAAGAGTGCAAAAAGAACGGAAGTCCAAGACCAATTCTGAAGATTTATCGAAGAAAAAGTCAAAAGACGGAAGTTTACTAAAAGCCGAAGAACTCAAGTCTAATTTATTGAAGAAATTACAAGACGAGAGTAGAAATCCCGAGACAAAGTCGTTAAAGTCAAAGAACTAAGAAGATTAAGGACTTAATGATGCAATTAAAGAAGAAGAAAGAGGGGAGGAAGCTTCCTAAGCACCCCCTAATCCTCCTATAAATAGATTAGATTTCATTTCATTTCATTTTGTTGGCTAGAGTGACACTAGTTCTTCCACCATTTTAATTATCTTGCACTTTAATTACATGTCATTTAAATACATTGTCTTGCACCTTTAATTCATTTTAATTCCAAGTAAGTGTTCTTAATTTTGTTGCTTTGATCTTACTTTTACTTTTAATCATGTTTACTTTTATCATTCTCCTTCTACTTTTCTTGTTTTTAGTTTGTTTTAAATTCGGAACAAGCAAGTTTTGCTTAATCTCTTTGCTTATTTGATTAAAGGTTTTGTCTTTTCTTTTCCCTTTGAGTTTTCTTACGAAATAAGCCATAAGTTTGACAATCTTATGTGCTTATTTGTTATTTGGCTTAATTGTTTTCGAAGTTTTCTTAAAAGTTTTATCTTTGTAAAATCCATTTTATTAAGTTTCGTCTTTTAAATTTTGAAAGGTTTTAACTTTTTAGCTTATTGCCTCGTTTAGTTTCCATTTCATTTAAGTTTTTGAATTCAGCTTATTAGTTATAGCTTATTGTACTTGAGCTTATTGCGAATTTGATCCTCCATCAGAAAGTAAGGGTTCTACACATTGCGACGACTCTTCTTCTCAACATTCCGATTGTGATAGAATTGGGACAAGGGTTTTGCATTCCGATCCGGATTGCGATCTAGAGTAACAACACCCTCATTCCGATCTGGGATTGCGATCGCACATTGCGATCGCACATTCCGACGGCTCTTGAGGTATTTTGAGTCGAAGTGCTGCCCAAATTTGTATAGCAATATTCCGATCTGAACTTATTCCGATGGGTGTATTCTGATGGAAGTGACATTCCGATAGATAGCTTTTCAATTATTCCGATAGACCTAGTTTTTGATACATTCTGATAGACACATTTCGATCTGGATTCCGATGGACTTGCTAACAGCATTCCGATCAGACATTCCGATGGTTGTGGGTTTGGAATTATAATTCTCTTTGTTTGAATTTTATTATTAAGTTTACATTTTTAATACTTCGTCAAATTTAATTTTCGTCACGCTTTAGTTTTTAAGTCATCTAATTAATTTACTTTTCAAAGTTTTAATATTGCACCATTTAAGTTTTAATTTGTTTAGCTTTAATTAACCGTCATTTATTTAAAGTCTTGCAATTTAAATATACTACAACGACAAATCTTTGTTTTCCACCAAGAAACGATTGAGTCGCACTTTGAACCAGTAATCAATTCGATTAGACATACGACAAAGAACTTCTTAACTAAGTAAAAATTAGTTATCACTCAACACCAAGCATTTAGTATCAGTGAAAAGAACCTTATTTTTGTTATCACAAACTTGTGATACACTAAAAAGATTATAGTCAAGTTCTTTTACTAGAAACACGTTTTCAAAACGCAAATTGTTGGTGATAAGAGTTCCTTTGCCTGTGATAGTTCCATATCCGCCTCCAAAGTAAACTTTGTCACCATCCTTAATGGGAGTGAAGTTTGTGAGATAATATTCCTTCCCAATCATGTGCCTAGAGCATCCACTATCCCAATAGCCATAATCATTAACCTGCTTTTGAATGCCCTGCACATAAAGAAAACAAATTAGTTTTCTTTGGGAACCCAAACCTGAGCAGACTTGGATTCATTTGGTTGTTCAACAAGAACAGACTTAGTCCTCATAACAACCCCTTGTTCATCCCTTTTTGGATTAAACACCCAGTTAACCCCAATTGGTTTTGTTATGACCTTTGATATATAATTAAATCTGTTACAGGTCATAGAAATCCCTTCTGAATTAGGGTTTTGATCTTGCTTAGGTCTCCATGTCAAGCTAGAAGAAGATTTAGACCCCTTTTCCCTTTGGTTACAAATATTTACCATTATTTGTTCTGGCAACGTTTTTGTCAGCGTTTGATTTGGTCTTGTCAACGCTGAAATTACCCTTATCAGCGTTGAACCTAGGGTTTGCTACAGGAACCCATTGTCTATTAGACCACGTATTGGTCTTCTGAAAAGGTCTTTGTCCATAAGTATTAGACCCTTTAGTAAAGAATGGGGCTGGTCTAACAACTTGTGGACTTTGCTGAACAAAGGTTTTGGGTTTGACAGTGTTTGAGTTTTTGTCAGCGTTGACCTTTGAAGCGTTGACACACTTATAGGCTAAATGTGAAAACTACCACAAGTATAACAGGCTTTTCTAGACATAACTCTAGGTCTAGAAGAGAAGAAACCTGTTCCATTATCACTAATTTGGCTTTTGGGTGACCTAGTTTTTCTATACATTTCTGCATATTTAATGCTAGGTTTTCTAACAACGTTTGAGCCAAGGTCAACAGTCTTGCCAGTGATTGGGTTTGTTACTTTGATAGGTGTAGACTCATTTGGGCTTTCACTAAGAATGCCACCCTTAACAAACAAGGTAGGGTTGGCTTTCTTCCATTGGTCCAAATCAGTCAACTTCTGCCTATATTCCTCAACTGGGGTAAGAACTCTTGGTGGAGGAATAAATTCCTCTTCTTGGAGTTCTGGTAAACCAGTCCAAGATAAGCCCTTTCTTTGGACACCATAGAAGTCCCCAGCTGGTGGTGGAACACCATCATACTCTTTCATCCCAATCCTAGTCATATCCCTAGAATCCTTTTGTTTACTAACACATTCTCCTAGGGTTTGTGAGGATTTATCAAATCTCTGAATTTTAAGATCTAAATTATCCTTATTCTTAATAGCCTCATCTAACTTAGCCTGTAATTCAGCATTGAACGTCTCCATTATGTTTCTAATATCAGTACTATTTAAATCATGTTTTAAGATATTGATTTTATCTTTTAGGTCAAGCTCCATTTTCTTATACTCAGCTACAGTCTTTTCAGTTTGAGTAAGAGTAAGTTGATAGTTAGACAACTTGCATCTTTCATTACCTACATTTGTTGACAATTTTAAAACTTCTTTGTTAAGTCTTTTAGTATTTAGACGACAACCCTTACTACAAAAAGCATCATCATATACCTCACTGTCTGATGAAGATGAGGAGTGTGCCATGAGAGCATAGTGAACATGCTCTTTTTCTTCTATTTCAGCAACCAAAGCTTTATTGTCTTCCTCATCCTTAGCCAAATAGCTCCAATCCCATCCAACACCATCAATTTCTTGCATTGCAACCATGGCTTTGGGATCCTGAGCCTTAATGATTTGGCTTGAGGGTTTTCCAGCATCAGATCTTCTTGGAGATCTGCATTCTCTCATAAAGTGCCCCATACGATGACAATTGTAACACTCAACCTTGGATTTATCAAATCCAGCAGTGTCCTTAGCATTAAAAGTCATCTTCTTCTTGAATCTTCTATTCCATCTGTTTGCTCTTATACTTGCAAGAGCCATATTCCACTTTATGTCCATCTCCTCCAAATGCTCATCACTAATTTGCTCAAGGTCCTCATAAGTAATCACTGAACCATTGGGCAATGAAGCAATGTATGCAAACACAGTATCTAGATCAATACCAGCAGGCTTAACTCTTGGTAAGTCAATTTTGTATGTGTCAGCGTCTGAATGTGAGGCGTTGACAGGATATGATCCAGCGTTGACACAAGTTGATCCAGTAACGGGGTACATGTATGACTCCTTTTGATCAAATTGACCTTCACTATGTGAGAAGAAGGCCATGCCTCTATTGGTAGTCTTGCTTCCATGATCCAAAAGAGTTTCATTCTCTATCAGCCTCAGTTTATTTTAAACATCATCAAAAGTAGAACTTTTGTGAGTGTTATTAGCAATTATAGACCTTGCTTCAATCTTCCATGCATCACCAAGTCTTTTAAGAAAAGTGGAGATGATATCAACATCACCAAGCACTGTTCTCATGAAGGACAGTTTGCTTGTAATGTCAAGAAGTCTGCTTCTCACACTACTTAGCTTTTCATTAGGTTGAGCCTTAAAAACAGCATACTCATGCAAGAGTTGCTTCTTTTTCTCTTGCACAGTATCAGCATTAACACCATAAGCAACTTCAAGAGCTGCCCAAAGATCTTTTGCAGACTCATAGATTCTGTATTTGTACTGATTTTTTTGCCTCAAAGAGAGTTTTAGAATGCTTAGGTTTTCATGTCAACCCTTCTTTTTGCTATATCCTCAGTTGAGACAACTCTACCATCTTCAGGTTTTTCTCTTCGATCCTCTTTAGTAGAACCTTGAACAGCTGTTCTTTGGGCAATGGCATCTGCAATCTTTTGAGCCTTATTGAATGTGTTTCCATATCAATAATTTCCCATAGGGTGTAGTCATGGATTTATAGATATTGCTCAAAGTTAAACATCCACAGCTCAAAGTTGTCTGGGTCTAGCATGGGAATCTTGATGTTGTGAGTTGAGGAGGAGGAGGTGTTTGCTTCTAGGGTAGACATGATGTTTTTAGGGTTTTGTAAAAATTAAGGTTTTTGGCAGTTTAGGGTTCTTGTGTTATTTTAGATCAATGTTTCTCAACAAGCTCTGATACCACTTGTTGATCCCAAACTTAGATCGATTTAGCTTGTGTAAACGAGATTAAATCAAGTTAAACACGTAGAGAAACTTTGTTGTGTATAAAACAATTTAAGTATTATGCGGAATTAATAATCAAACAAGAACACACAAACAATGTAAACCAAACATTCACTTTGATTGATTAGAACAAACTTGCTTACAATGAAAGTGTTTAACGAATGAAAACTTATATGAAACAAAACCTAAAGGTCTTCTTTTATAGACATAAGAAGCCTTGTACAAGAGTCTATGTATCAGCTATTCTAGGTAAAGATAAATATAGAAAATACATTGTTGATCCTATCTTTACTAGAAACAAACTAGAAACATAAAACGCGTAGACTATATCTTTCTATCAGTGCTTGACTTCATCCTATCAACGCTTGACTTCTTCCTGTCAACGCTTGATCTGTCAACGTTTGTTTTCTTCTTATCAACGCTTGTTTTCTTCTTGTCAACGTCCAAGTGTACTGGCTACATTTTATTCCCAACAATCTAGACTAGGCCATAGTTAAAACTTTCATTGGCCCAACAATCTCCCCCTATTTGTTTACAAATTATACTAAGTCTAGAATTATTGTAAGTGAGTACACAACTTCTTCTTACACATAACTTTAACAAACATACCTCAGAGTTTTATTCAACAAAAAGAACCTATTCTATTACATGGACACCCAGAGGTGTAAAATAAAAACAAAAGATTCTTCAACGATCGAGGCCTTGGTCCACAGTTCTTTGAGCTTCGACTTTATCAGCTCTGGATTTGATGATTAAATCTATCTCGAACTCAAAATCACTGGCTTCCTTGCAGTTCCTGAGCATGCCTTGTTTGAGTCTGATGAGTTATACGGTTGAGGCCAAGTGTAACTCATTTTTTCTCTGGAAGCAGTATTCACAATTCCCATTCATGAATACCAATCCTATCTCTGGTTTTGAGTAGACTTGGCCACCCACTGGCTTATCAATCTCTTTTGGAAGTACATGGTTTTTGTACATTCCATCTACCACAACATTTTTAGTGACCGCCTTCTCTACTAGAGGCCCCATTGGGGTTTTCCTTTTTCTTTGTCCTTGAGTTTGTTGTTGTTGTGATAGTTGGGGAGGCAGAGGTAGCTTCAGCTTCTTAGCAGTGTCTCTTACCTAATTAAGCTTAGCTTGTATATTTTTCATCATTTGGGAAGCACTAAGCTTAGTCTTCTTTTGGGCAAGAGATAGCACTTCTAACCATTTAGAGAGGACCAGCTCTCTGAGTCTAAAGTCACTGAAGACTTTGTAGTTGGGTATTTGATTATCTCTGTATAAGGTCGTCACTACTTTCTTGTCTTTATCAGTGTAGCAAGTGTACTTGGTGATTTGTCCGGGCTAAGCTCTTTGGTTTACTAATCTCTCATACTCCTTTTGAAGGTTGCTTCTCTTGGCTTCAAGTTCTTTTAACTTATTCAACTGAGCTTCCTTTACAGCTGGTGAGAGTAGTTTGTTCAGAGCCTCTTTGCTCTTGAGTTCAGCAGCCCTAATGTCAACTAACTGCTTTTGTTCCATGATTTGAGCCTTTTCCTGCTCTGGGGTTAGTGGTGGTTCATCTTCACTTTTGAAATTGTTGAGATCAGAGTGTTTGGCAGTGGATCCTCCTTCTTCTTGGAGAGAGTGTAGGGTTATTACTGGCACCTTAGTGGCAATGCCTTTCCCTTTATCCTTTGCCACCTTAGTGATTGGATTGAACGATCTGATGGGATTTGGTGTAAGGATCTCTGTTGTGGGTTGTGGTTGTTTAAGTGGTTGCCCCCCTTAGGTGGAGCATCATCTTCTTCTTCTTCAGAGGTTGAGGTAGCTGAATTCTCCCCCAGGAATAACACCAGTAGTAGCTGTGCTTGATCCAGCTTTATGGAACTTAACGAATTCTTGATGTACGAAGAGACAGATTTCCTTATGTTCCTCCTGTAATAGCTCCTGAAGAAGTTGCCTGGAAGGTTCAGACGCCTTGGCAATGGCAGCGACATTTTCCTTAACTGCTGTTGTGAGGACTGAAGGCATATACTGCTGTAGACTTTGGTTTAAAACCACTGGTAGTTGAGTTTTCAAGGTATTACCCAGTAGTTGCAGAAGCAATGAAGTCAGAGAGGATTCCACATATGAAATTAGGGAAGTCTCTAAGTTTGTGGTGAGTTCTTCAGCAACATGGGTGAGAGTTTGTATCTCATAGAGGATAACATCATTTGTGACTTTAGGCTTTATGATGCTGATGTCTCCCCGCTTAACCCATAGTTCCTCAGCGGCCAGTTATTGAACATCTTTCATTCTTGGAACAAGGATAGGCTTAAGGTTTTGGAAATATTCCAAGTGTTTCTTTGCACCCAGTTCCATGACATTTGGCAAAGTGGGGAAGGAGACTGGGGTTGGTGTACTGACCCATTGTTCCCATAGCTCTTGAGAGCCAGTTCCTGAACATTAATCATGTATGGGAAGGAAACGGGCCTCAACTCAGATGTGACTTTGTCATCATTAGCGTCCATTTCATCAAAGTCTGAAATGGTAAGATCATCTTCAATGATAAATACTTCATCTTCGGGCATGGAATCAATGTCTGACATGGCATCTAGATCAATGGTGGAGGCATCAGCATTATCGTCATCAACAATGGAGTAAGCATCATTGTTCTACTGTTCTTCATGAAGATTGTCAGCCTGTTATGAGAATTGTTAGTAACCAGTGTGAATTAATAATGAAGTTATAGATCGCCATTCGCTGCCCCTAGGAAAGTTAGGTGTGATTGTCCAGCCCCCCTAAGGATTTCTCCTTGGGACTCTTTTATTGTGAAAAAAAGATATGTTGAAGGGTCGCCATTCGCTGTCCCTAGGATAGCTGGGTGTGGTTATCCAGCTCCCCCTTAAGGATTACTCATTGGGACTCTTTTAGTTGTGAAATATGGTATGGGAATGGTTTCCTTTCTCTGCCCCTAGGATAGCTGGGTGTGATTATCCAGCTCCCCGTAAAGGATTTCTCCTTGGGACTCTTTTAGTTGTGAAATATTTGAAGGTAAAGGTCGCTTTTATCGCTGCCCCTAGGAAGACTGAGGGTGATTATTCAGTCCCCCCAAAAGAATAAATTCTTTGGGAATCTTTTAATGTGAGGGGACCTAGAGTCCACATGAAGTGCAGAGACTCTGGGTCGGGACCTATAGACATTTGAGAGTGATTGCTTGTGAACCTCAAAAAAAATGAAGGGCATAGTAATGCCTGAGAGATATCAGTGTCAAAAAGGTTCTTAGAAGTCTCTGCTGACTTGGAGACGCTAGACACAGGTTGTTTGTCAGCGATGGGCTCTCTATCCTCATCCTCCTGAGTATGGGATGGGTGTTTCTTGGTCTTCTTCTTTTTGGATGGATTAACAGAAGGGACTTTAAAGGAAAGGGGGATGTCTTTCCTCTTCTTCTTCTTTTCCTTCAGCGCCTTGGGCAGAGAAGTAGACTGCATAGAGGTCTTGGACAAAGACTTGTCAGCCAAACTTTCAGCATTCACCTCTGGTGGAGGGATCAAGGGCTCCTCTTCTCCATCAGGAAGCATACCAGCAACTCTTAACATGTGCCTGGTGAGAGGCACCTCATCTTCTAAAGGAGTCTTCAAAGAGGCTGCAGTTATGTGATAGGGAGCAATGGAGTGAAGTTCGTCATTGGTTTAGGTTTCACCAAGGATATCTTCTATAACGAGAGCGAGATATTTGGTATAGCAGATGGTTGCCAGACGGTTCTTCTTCCCTTTGTTTTCAAGCTTGGCAATGAGATCGGTATAAAGTATGAGGGAAATCTCAATATCTAATCCCCAAATTAGACTATAAGCTATTGCCTACTGAGATGCATTTAACTGATCATGCGATCCCAGGTTTCCCCCTACATTTAACAATGTATAGCATCAGCGTCCTCCATATGGGCGAGAAGTAGTTCACCTTGATCAGCGATTTGTTTTGGAAGGCGATGGAGGAGATGGGTTTGTCTTCATCATCTCGAGGTCTGAGAGTTGCCAGGGCCTTCTTCATAGTGGCGCTGGTTGGCACAACGGTCATGTTTTCATTGGCCGCTTGAAGTCCAATGACCTTGGAAAAGGTTTTGAAGTCAAAGGTGGGAGGTTGAGGATGGGTGTAAAGGTGGAAAGTGATGCGGGAAGAAGTCGGAACTACTTCAGCCGAATACCAGAACTCCTTTAGGTACTAGAAGTAGCAGGTTGAGGGTTCTCGTGTGATGGCTTCGGCAATAGGAGAGTTCTTCAAGTAGGTTAACAATGGTGTATAAAGGGGATTGTTGTGTTCAAGGAGTGCCATACAGTTGTTAAGCGCAATCTTTCCATCGTTAATCCTAAAGTCTACGTTAGATGCAGCCTGGACGATGAATGAGGGGTTTCTTGATAAAGACGCCATGGTTGTTTAAAGTGAAGGTTTGGAGGATTAGAATGAGATGAATAGTATGTGTGTGTGAAAAATATGAATGACGTGTTACAATGAAAATGAGTCAAGGGCTTGTAAAAAGGTTTTGCCGTTTTTTAATTAAAGCATTAAATGTAAATATTTGCCTTTTAAGAAAAAGTGGGACCCCTTGACCCTTCATGTGATTTTTTTGTCCCCTTGGAAAGCGGGAAAGTTGTTGACATTGAAGGACAATCATTTGAATTAAATATGAGAATATATTAACTTCATTGGAAAGTAACTACCTCGTTACATTCAATTCCCTTAAATGCCCAGAGACAGAGATCACTTATCAGATTTGTTTACCAATATTGAGCATACCCAGCTCAGCAACCAACCTAGTAAAACTTGGCTCAGCCAGAGGCTTGGTGAAAATATCAGCGAGCTGGTATTCAGTAGGTATAAAATGAAGCTGAATATCACCTTTTAAAATATGGTCTCTGATAAAGTGATACCTGATGTCAATATGCTTGATTCTGGAATGAAGTACCGGATTGCTGGAGATGGCTATAGCACTTGTGTTGTCACAGAATATGGGAACCTTTTCATAATTGATCCCAAAATTAGCCAGCTGACTTTTCATCCAGAGAACTTGAGCACAACAACCAGCGGCGGCTACATATTCAGCTTCAGCTGATGACATGGCCACTGAGTTTTGTTTCTTTGCACTCCAGCATACCAACTTTCCTCCAAGGACTTGACAACTCCCAGCGGTGCTCTTTTTATCAAGGCAACACCCAGCATAATCTGTGTCAGAGTAGGCTTTGAGGTCGAAGCCTGATCCATTTGGATACCAGAGACCCAGTGAGGGAGATCCTTTTAAGTACATGAAAATTCTTTTGACAGCTACAAGGTAGGATTCCTTGGGGTTAGCTTGGTACCTAGCACAGAGACGTGTGGCGAATTGTATGTCTGGTATGCTTGCTGTGAGGTACATCAGTGACCGAATCATGCCTCGATATAAGGTCTCATTAACAGAGACCCCTGAGTCATCAACTCTCAAGTTGTTGGGAGGAATCAGGGGCATTTCACTGATGCACAATTAGACAGATCATACTTCTTGAGCAAATCTTTAACATATTTTTCTTGACAAATAGAAATTCCTTTTGAATTTTGTTTGATTTGAAAACCCAAGAAAAAAGTTAGTTCCCCCATCATGCTCATTTCATACTTTTTGGTCATAAGTTTCGCAAACTGTTTGCTCAAGGTAATGCTGGTTGAACCAAAAATTATGTCTAATACAAGGTAATATTCGTCTTTTTTAGTTTTCGTTTTCTCTCGGTCTAATCGAATTGATTGCACGATTTTAAGCTTGACTTTATTGTTTTTGGTTAAAAATCGTAATTTTGGTATTTAAGCTACTTGACAAACAAAACACTTTAAAATGTAAAAATAGCTATATTACGCTACATATACGTACTCTTCTAAAAAAACACATTGCAATTACCAAATTTAAATTCACAAAGTACAAATATTCAAAATTACAAAATACAAATCTTATTAAACTAAACTTTATAAAGCTAAAAATACTGCTAAAATTAAATGGCCTAATATCTAAATGAACCACTAACGTTTCTAAAACTTAAATGTAAATCAATTTCATTCTAATAAAGAATACACGAAATCAAAAATGCACATCCATTCCAATTTAGAAAAAAATATACAACTAACCAGTTTCCATGACACGACCCAACTAAATTTATACTAGCCCACTAAGACTTATGACCCAATCTGTTATTAAATTCATCCAATTGTACTAACAGTTGTAATGAAAAATGAAGCAAAGGGCCTAACTGTAATTCAATGAAACTTAACCAATTGCATTCATACAAAAGAACATAGAGACAAACCTACACAATCTAAATATTAACCAAATTTTGACTCATGGTTGCTATGGTAAAACTCGATTAAGACTAGACTAACCTACTTGCATTCAAACTGTGACACAGAGTTACATTCATCAATATTGACAAATAAACCAAAATTGCTACTGATCCAAACGCTGGCTGAAAAATGGTGCACTAATCTTAATGCAAGATGTAAATCCTTACAAGCTAAATAGGTTTAGCAAGTTGTCCAATGAATTACAGCTAAGTAACAAACAGTTAAAGACACATTGCAAACAAAGATACACTACGATCCTAAATAGTAGCTAAAATGAAGAATTGCAGAAAATAGAAACGCGCTTAACCTGCACATCCGTCGTATAGTCCACTGATGTTGAAGAGGAGCGCTGAGCTCGCTTATCTATCACCAACTAAACTTTCTGATTATTGAACCGAACAATCACCTAAAAGAAATCGACAAGGCGTCTAGTAAAATCTCTGAGCTTCTACTGCTGCCTAGCAAATCCAACAGTACCTTTGAACGAAATCCTGCAAAATAAATAATACCTAACAGAACATGTGTACTACCTGATCTAATGTGAGCCAAACTTGCTATTACTGACTTTAATTGTAACACCCCCAAATATACACAATTCAATACAGCGGAAGACTCGTTGGTGTTACGAGATAGCACATTACTCACATCATAGACAACGCTTAAAAATCGCGTCGTTTAATAATAAAGCATTTCCATTCATAAATATCAGATTTACATAGGTCCCAAGTCATAGTATTTCATACAATTTTACAAAATATTTGAATGGAAATTGTTGTTTAAGTGCGGGCCATGAATTCTTGTCGTCTTCCCAAGAATTACCTTCAAGTACCTGAGATAAAACATGTTAAAAGAAAAGGTCAGCGAAAACGCTGAGTGAATTCATAGAGTTTAATAAAATCCATTAATATATCATCCGTATAAAATTATTACCGAAAATCATTTTTTTACAATTCTTTGTCGTAGGCCATAAAATAAGCCAAAAAAATTTCATACAAATCTTTGTTGTAAATCATACTATAGGCTTTTGCCTTCAAAGCCATTATACGAGCCAATGTCGTAAAAACATCATACAATACGTCTTATAATGTTGTATAGAGTTAAATAAAAATCGTTATATGAATATGGTTATGTAAAACCAAAATACGAACATAATATCAATAATAAGACCCCGTATTGCTAGTCAGGCAATATATCGTAATTCAGTGTGTATAGCAGTATTTCGTTATTTGGATTATTATAAGCCACATGAAATTGTTACCTTACTACAACAAACAACGGGTATTTAATCCGAAACTCATTTGGCCATCTAAATTAGCATGTCGTCACAATAATCACGCTTGTGTAAATCTTCTCATACATAAATTCGCTTACCAATCAATGTGGCACGACGGGGATCAACCGTCAAGGCGCGAACTGGGGTGATCGTCCCCAAATAGTACTATTATATGCATAAGCGTCTACCAAATCCCGGTAGTTCACAATTCATTCTAATGGGACTTTTAGTGACATAACCTAACTTTAATAATCCATTTCATTTCATTTATCGGGTCATATAATCATTCATCGGGTCATACAATCATTCGGGTCCAAATCAATAAACAAACAATCGGGACAAATGGTGTCCTATTTTATCAAAACTAACATGTTATCTCCCTCGCGGGTTTATTAAACATTTCATAAAAACATTTAAAAGAGTGCGAGGCTATGAACTCACGTGGATTGGGAAAGGTGGGTTATCAGCGATTCGGATGTACGGTACGTTCTTCAATCACGGAAACCTAGATAAATAATACTTGTTCTTAGACTCTTGTCCAATGACTTTATAAAAATAATAGCTATGTATATATATGATGATTTTATAAATATGATGATGATCAAGTGGGATTGTACATCTTTATAGTGTTATGTGTTGGTAAATTTTTATACTAGTTTCACTAGTTTAACTTCTTTACTTGTTAAGGCCCAATAAGCCCATTAAATTCGAATACTTTATATTAGCCCATTTATACTTTTTAATATCAGGCCTATACTCATATGTTGGGCCCAAGTAGGTTAAGTCCAATGAGTAAGTCCATTAGTGTTTATTGAAACTAGTTGGGTCAATAGTCCAATAAGGCTAATTTGGCCCGTTAATGTCCGTATGTTATGAAGCTCGGGTTTTATCGGTTTTTACTTGTAATATGTACTTATATATCAGTATATTATTTATAAAATTTTTACATTAGACGGGTCCTATCATCTAAGTTTTAATTGACGAAAACGTTAATTTTATGGTTTTAGCCGAAAAGACGTAAAAATCATGTTTATAGTTTTATAACTTATAAAACTTATCAAATTGCCATTTTTATAAAATGTATCATTTATTTATTATTGTACATACTTATATAAATGTTATATATAAGTTAGTGGATTTTAATTTTATATTTTATACTATATTTATTTGAGTGCTATTATAATACTATTATACTTTAATTTCACAAATCTGATTTTTAGTTTCACTTTCACCATTTTTATCATATCTTGAGTTCTACAAGGAGATAGAAGCTCATTTTTGGACACCATAAACTAAATGATATGTGATACAATTAACTTAGTTTTAGATACTGCTCAATCTAAGTCTAAGTATCCCTAACAGTCCTCACAAAACAGACTATTCAGATTGATACATCAGTTTTGTTTTGATCATATCTCACTCATTATAATGATTTCATTGCATGGCCAACTCTCATATGTGTACAAGACTTAATACTTACTGTATATTGATTCCACTATGCAATTTTATCAGTTTATCATATGGTTTCTTACTGTTTTTATACAGCCAATTATTTTAAGCATGATTTAACCATTTTACATGTGGTTTTCCATCTTTTTACTCATGTTTATCAACACCAAATCCCCACATAATATTTTTAATCATCATTCATCATCATATACATATACATAAATAAATAAAATACAAGATTACATAATCAAAATAACAAGAGGATAGGAAGAAACAATCTCTATACCACCAAAGTGATGAAAAGGTTGAGATTTTGGATGAACAAGGCTTGGTTTTGGTAACCAATCTTATGAAATATCAAGACCACCTTCAAGATTACCAAGGATATGAAGACACCTTCAACAAATCAGCCCTAAACTCCTTCTTGAAAATCAGCCCAAAGACCTCCATGAAAACTCCTTTTTATATGTTAAAATCACCTCCAATCTTCATCTTTTTGTGTAGTTATCAACATATGTTGATTATATCTTTTGTTTATGGTCAAAATTTGATGATGATGGTGATATAATGGTGGTGTTGGACGTTCCAGGAGAGAGAGGAAGAGTTGAGAGAGTTTCTTGGTTTGCATGTGTGAGAAATGGTTTATGGTTAGCTTGTTTTTTGGTTAAGTGGTTTTGCATAGCACTAAGGACATGTGTCCTTAGTGTGTATGTAAACTTGACACCACACTTGGTGTGTTGTCTAAGTCTTGGCCACCCATAGTGGGGGTGAGGCAAGTGTAAACTTGTCTCATCTCCACTAATTTACGGGTACTCCTCGATTCTAGTTTCCTCGATTTACGTGCCCTCGGGTCGTTTATGAAAAACGTTTTTATAAATTATGAATCAACGGCACAAAACGAATCTAATAAAAATTGTCTCATCAAAAACTGAGTTCAAAAACGTAAATACGTAACCTAGGATTTCCGGTTTAGTCGTAAAGGACGTTAAATTATGCACGTAAGTCCTAATCTCTTCTCGTAAATTTGTGAGTTTATGAACCAACACAAATTTAAGATTCCAAAATATTATTCAAGGATAAATTTATTTCCTGAAATGTCGGACTGTCACCAAAACGGTGTATGTAAACGTAAGCACGTAACGTAGAATTCTCCGGTTTAAACGTAGTCGATGCTACTTCAAGACGTAAACCCAAATCTCTTCCCAAAAATGAGTGAGTTCATAAAATAATATTAAAATAATATTATTTTTTTAAATAATACTTGAGAATAAAATATCAACCATAAATTGACGGATTGTCACAGCATTTACCCCTAAACAGGATCTTTGTCCTCAAAGATCAATTTATCTTACTACTCGCTTCTTATAGAGTTAAAGCCATGTGGGTATTTCCTCCACATCCGATCTTTTCTCACAAGTGTAATTCATTACAATACGCGAGTTTCATCAAACATAACTACGTGAATACGATCAGGCTTAATGTTGACTTACTTTCTCTATCCATGATGTTCATGGGTTTTTGATGAATGCAACTTTTCGCCGATCTAAACTTCATCAAGAAGCAATCAGATTTTCACTTGATAGACATTTTATCAAGTTCGATATACGAAACATAATTCACGCAGCCCTTGAAGTCCTAGGGTAGATCCAGCTTATATGCCTTTCAAACAAACTTTTTATATTACCTCAATGGTCCATACAACAAGGACTTATTTCCCATGATCTTTCAGATCATCATTTCACTTCTCCATGGTTAAATTTTTTGGCATAACTTCGCTACCCATCCGGCACTTCAAGATCTACACTTCATATTCACATGACCTCCTGCCCACTAGTGGCAGGCAATACTCAGACCCTAATTTCAACAATCATTTCAGGTTTCGTGGGTCGGGTATTTTGTAAGGTTAGGTTTGTCATCATAGGAAACCTTAAACCTAAAAGACATGTCCAACTCACAATGGGTGTAAGTCGGGTGTCTTCATCCCAACTCCTGCTTACAGATGCTCTAATATTTAGATCCTCACAAGATTTGATCTCGATCCTAATACAATAATTATCAATGATTATCTCTCCAAAGGAAAACGATTATACGGTTTATTACTAAAGGTCAATCATTCATGCATAAAACAACACTTCTAGTGTTTTGTATCGTAACTTTACCTCGTCCCTTTGATTGGGGTGGCAAACAGTACGCTCATCAAGGTTCGTTCCTAATGACTTCTGAGTAAATCTCTAGAAATTCGATGCGAAGCGAGGATCTTGATAGAGATGATCGATACATGCACACTATGTTTACACAACTCCTTTAAATACAAAAGAGTCAATTTCTTCATCGAGAATCTATCATTAACAGGAATGATATTAGCAGATTTGGTCAGTCTGTCGACGATGACCCAAATCGAATCAAATTTAGATGATTAACTTTGCAATAGTTAGACGTTTACTAATGTATGAGGCGATGTCTGCCTTCATAATTTTCCATCAGTACAACTTCTTCAGATAAAGATACATTAAATCAGAAATGTCATGAATAGAATACTTAAACTTATGAGATTCCAACATAACTAAATCTCGAAATCCTCCATATTTAGGCAACCACAAGCGGCCTTTAAAACATTTAACGCCATCAGCTTCTCAATTCTGATGGTTCACATTAGCCGCGAACCCCTTTTATTATCTATATTATCCTTTTTACAAGCATCGGCTATTTTAAATTGTATGACAATTTATTTTGCACAGTCATTATTAAGAAATACATCCAAAATTGGTTCTTTATCCTTTCTATATGATATGTCGGTATCTACATTCACTTTTCCTGATGAAATAATTATCAGGACCGTATTTATTCAAAAATTCTTTTTTCATATTTTCTAAGTTTTAGTTTCGTCTCAACTATCATTTTTATTAGTTTTTCTCAATCCGACGTTTATAGAGTCGGTAAATATTACAAGTAATCAAATAATAAATATTTAATTTTCATGAAACGTCAACGTCAAAAATTTTAAATTTCTCAGTTCGTCCAATTACAGAAAAATGTTTCAAAATGAGTTTGAATTTAGTTAACATGATCTTTATTGATTTATCAAAAATAATTAATAAGATTTGTAAATGTTCGAAAAATTCTTTGTTTATACTTTGGTCGAAATTTTCTTAGTTGAAAAGCAAAAATTGTCGTTTCAATTTCCAAGTCATGGTTTAAATGGTTTCCTCAATCCCTCTTTAGGTTGTCTTGAGGTATACACAAACATTTACCCCTAAACAGGAGTTTAGTTAAATGTTCTGGGTATAAGGGAATGATTCCTTAAAATTTCTTTAGATAAAACATTTGTCAAAACATATTTGCACTTTCTTTTTGGTAAAACCCAAAGTCTTAAAAGGTCTCTTAATTTTTGAAGAGTCAATATACATATATCTTACCATCATTAATCAAACGGTCATTTTATGTAAAGGATCAAGCCTTAAATCACATGTTAAAAATTCAAGGTACATGTTTTTATTGTTCGGCCAATTCAGGGCAATCTATAAATAATTATTAACTCATTCTTATTCTTATAAACAAACATATGGTCCTTAATGATCACAAGCATGAATTTATCAAATTACAGCCTACACACATAATTCACAAAATTTATGAATGCTACATGTGCATTGGTCAATCCAAACGACATAACATGAAACTCATAATGTTCATTACAAGTTCTGGATGTAGTGCTTGGAATAGATAATCTTCTTCGCGGATTCGAAGTTGATGATAACCATGCCATGGATCAAATCTTTAGAACATACGCTAGAACCTTGTAATGATCGAACAAATCTATCATCTTGGGTAGTGGATATAGATTTTGATCATCAATTTACCTAGTTCACGATAATCAATAAATATAAGAAATAATAACACCATAGCTTTTCATGATGACGAGCTTTGTAACACCTCATTTTGGAAATGGAAATATCACAGTAATTATGGCGTGTCATCAAAGCATACAAGGTAAAATGTCTAAACATTACTTGACCATATAAAGGAAAATACCGGAATCAAACATCGGTAGTCCAAAAGTAAAGCTCATCACACACAAACATAGTATAATAAAGGAAAGGACTAAACAATGTCCAAAGCATAAGTATCAAAAGAAAGGAAATGCATAATGTAAAGAAGGCTAGACAACTTCCAGTCCATATGCACGTACTCTTAGTGTCTACGAGCGTCCCTGAGTACCTGCCGTTTTGGGAACATAGAAAAGGAAAACGGCTGAGCAAATACGCGCAGTGCACGGATGTATAATAAAGCATGAATAGGATAAGCATATAACATAATAACAGCGGAAGAAAACTAAGTCCCGAGTAACCTGGTTAAGTCTTAATAAAACTGATTTTATAGTTTGAAAGTCTTATGTTTATCTTATAAAAACTGTTTGTCATATTTTACCATTAGCCAATATAGGTCATGAAAATCCACCGTGCATGAATAATTGGAGGGGTGACCTCATCATGCAAATTAGAGGGGCTGCCTCTAATTTAATATACTGGTTTTTGGGTAGGAGGGATCAGCTCCTTGTGAAGGATGCAAGGCACACACCACATTCACCATGTAATCCTGAATAAAACATGTAACTAGGATGCACCCATACGCCCCACATGATAAATATAAATAAATGGCCAAAAGCTGAAGGGACGCCACGAGCAATCACTCCGCCGTGGTGAAGTCATAACATCAGTGCCTCTAATGTAATGGTTATGGTACCTCCATAACTAGGTGAAACTGGTCATGCATGTATATGGCTATAGGTATTCTTAATTAAACATAAGCAATCAAACACGTAACTTATACTACGGGAAAACAGTTGGCTGCATACGGGAAATCCTAATAAGGAAAGAATGTCCATACTGAAAGGACGGGAATCCGTACCTTATGTCCAGTGAATGAGAAAGACGAACTGCGAGAATCCTACTTCCGAATCACTAGTGCTACATAAATACGTACATGAATAAGTATCTGCTTACTAAATACATAGCTGGTTTTATGTAATGTCTTAGCTTATTTTATGTGTTCTTACTATGTTTTACTGTTTAAAGCCTTAAACTGTATTAAATCTTATATTCTGTTTAAATCTGATTAAGTATTTCTAGTATTTCATGTGTTATTATACTTACTGTGTAATAATAAGTAACTTTCCAAAAATAGCAGGTTTCCTAAAATAGAAAGTTTCCAAAAATAGAAAGTTTCCAAAAATAGAAAGTTTCCAAAAACAGAAAGTTACCAAAAATAGAAAGTTTCCAAAAATAGAAAGTTTCCAAAAATAGAAAGTTTCCAAAAATAGAAAGTTTCCAAAAATAGATTTACTGCTTAAAATAGATAAGTTTCTAAAAATAGAAAGTTTCCATAAATAGATTAGCTGCCTTAATTAAATAAGTTTCCATAAATAGATTAGCTGCCTTAAATAAATAAGTTTCCATAAATAGATTAGCTGCCTTAAATAAATAAGTTTCTAAAAATAGCTGGTTTCCATAAATAGATTAGCTGCCTTATTTAATTAAGTTTCTTAAAATAGAAAGTTTCCATAATTAGAAATAAGCTGGTTAAATAAGCTAAGTATATAAGCCTAAGTGTTTTTCAAGATTATTTTCTAAGACATATGGTATATTGTATAGATTAATAATTATTTCATGTAATTTAATTAAACTATAGGTTATAATATTTAATTAAAGTATAACATGTTTTTAATTAAATATGTTAAATACTTAGGTTAAAATATGTATTATTAAATATTAATAATATAACCTAAGTCATGTTAATTAATTAATTATATCCATGGTTTTAAAATAATTAATTAATCATAAGTCTTAAATATATAAATACTTAGGTTAAAATAATTTAATGTTCATTAATAATTAAATAACCTAAGTCATGTTATTAAATTAATCAAATCTTTTATCAATTTAATTTTAACATAAGTTCATAACATAAAAAAAAACTAACATAAACCATGAACCGGATCTAGGCTAGAAAACATGAACCGGACATGAATCGACACCGTACCCCGAACCAACTCGGGGTACCCCTTGCTGCCGTGGGACCCACACGCACCAACCAAGACCATATGGTCTTGGTGGTGGTCGGCTTGGCAAGCCGAGACCCCATTTGGGCTCGGTGAAGCCGGCGGCCAAAGCAAAACACCCCTTAAAACGACCCTTTGATTTAATTAATCACCAAAACATGTTAGATCTATGATTAAATAATATGTTTTAATAAAAACATCACATGTTCATATTTAATAAAAGATTAAATTAAAAGAAAAGGTTTAAAAAGGTTTTACCAAATTCGTGGATCAAGAGAACGAAGAACAAACACGATCAATCACCAATTCTTCAAGATCAAAGATCAACAAATCACCTTGTATGGTGATTTATGGGTGGCGGCACAAAGAACAAGGGAAGAGAGGGTTTTAGGTTTTTCTTGAAATCTTCTGTAAAGTGTTTTTGTGTAGTGTAAAAACAATATTTACCCTTTTAGTAAATTTGACAATGGGCTTGGCCCATTGCCCTTGTTTGGCCGCGGGTAGGGACCCCCACATGGGTTCCCGTACCTTTTTCCATGTCTCGTTATTTAGTTACTCGTTTGTGATTATTTATATTCGTGTTTTAAATGTTCTCGTTACGTAAATACCGTGATCTAATATATTTAATTACGCTCATAATAAATATATATACGTAATTAATAATAGTTTGTGTTTTAATTACGTTCATGATTTCATGATCGCATGCTCGTGATTAATTATTGTTAAATAATTATTACGTGATCGTGCATATAAAATACTTATCGTGTTCTAACACGTACGTAATACGTAAACTCCTAACACGTAATCGTAATCATGCTATATTAGGAAAGTTTTAACTAGTACGTACGATTCTAAGGGTACTATGCATGGTAAAAGCATGCGGGTTTTACAAGCTTGGTAGAATAAAAGCTTTCTCCGACAACTCTCTCAGTTGTACGGTAATTCTTTTAATTCAGATGGTGCTGACGTACAGTGCACAAGCCACAGGTGCAGCACTAGGAATATAATCAATACCAAATTCAACCTGCCTTAATGGGGAAAGTCTAGGTAATTCACCAGAAAATACCTCCTAAAGTTTCAAATAACATGAACATCTTTTTATACATTTATTTTTAAGTTCTTCTTAGATTACAAGATCTATGACTAGTTTATAACCATTCATGGTATAATTCTAAGTCTAAATACAGGATATGGTCATCCATCAAGAATTATTTAGATCACTTTTGATAATCAACATCTTATCTTTTAAGGGAATTCTACTCGAGTTCCCATCAATTAAGACAATGTCGTCATGTCATAATCAATCAATCCATTCTACTGGCACTACCAACTTTCCAGTTTCATTATCTTTGATAAGATGTGAACTTCTCAAAAGACTAATAATAACTCATAATCCTTCACAAATTCAAGGATATATGGAGACATAACTACCCTTAAAAAGAGTAAGGTCAACGCATAATCTACGCGAGAAAATTTCAAATCAGATCAAGACGAAAATATTAACGAATATGAATATATCCCATGTTTTCATAATTTGAGTACGCATTCGAAAGCTCCTCGGATCGTTACCCAGGTCATTCAAATGAAATCTAATCAAAAGAAATGATAGGAACGTCGATACATCCAATCGGGTATCAACACTCGGAAATCAGATACTTTTCCAAAGAATCTCACCACGGGAGAATTGGACAAGAAGGGAATATCAATTTGTCAAATAAGACAATTTCCACAGATTAGTAAATTCGACTCAGAAGAATAAATGGTACGGGCACGTATGTAGGTGTCCCTAACACTATGTCCCTATTTTTGCACTTCTTGCAGATCTCATAAAATTTAATCTTTCACAACTTCAAAGAAAATTTAGTGTTTATTAATAATTTCATGGTGACTACTAATCAGCCTTGCATGGTCCCTTCCAAATTGTATGTAGGCGCGCAACTATATACAATTTTAAGATTAACGATGCAATACTTAGTTCGTCAAAACTTTGTCGTCATGTTTAAAATATATATACTCAAGCTTAATTCAAAATTAATTTACAGAGATGTTCTTTGTTATGAAAACAATTAAGTTTTCCAAGGTATTTCATAAATAACTTTACTTCGATAATGATTATTTATAAGTCTCACTTTAAATAATCCATATGGTGATGATAACCCAATTTTTCTCAAGGAATATTGTTTTAACTTATAAAAACAATGAGTGATCTGCAAGGGAGTGATGAAAAGTTGTTCACCAAGAACTAACTACAATATGATAGGAGATGAGCTTAGCCAATTAATCATGAGGTTCATGACCTCGATGACACTCAAAAAGAATAATTCACAACGTAACTCAAACCGAGATTAGTACTTGTTCAATGGTTGCATCACTAGTGCGAACATTAGGATGAAGCAAGAAAAGATAGATAACATCGATACATGTAGGATCTAGTAATCAAAGGTAGTCTTTTTATTAATAACAAACAAGTCAAAATTGTACCGTAACACATTACGTGTCACTATGTCATACAATTTCAAGAACACATCCTACCAACTGATGTCTCAGTTAAGTTAGGGATTTTTATAAGATACCACAATGAATACTAATCTACAAGAGTCATTAGGTGTCCTACCTGTCCCGGAAGATCCATCGGTCCCAATTTAGAAGAAGATTTCTTCAATTTATTTATTGGACACTAGGCATCCTCGTCATTGGACAATGGCCTAGGAACAACCCTTAACACGAACCAACAATCATTTAAAACCTTATAATTCAATCACATGACTTGACGACCTCCTCTTATCAGTCTCATATTCCATACGGGTTAAGTTTTACTTCATTCAAGTTTCAATCAACTTATACTCAATGTGATATCCTACCTCATTTTCCAATACTTTCAACCTTATTCTTAGACCTTAAAACGGCAATAAAATCTCGATAGGACCAACACTTAATTTCCAATCCTATAGTTCTTACAACAACAATTATCAAATGAGTCACTAGTATTAAATGACTCACACATTCAATCAGACTTCTCAGAAAGGTACTAGTGGCATGAGGCTTTTGGCTAATGGTTCTAATGACAGCCTCAAGTGCAACATTCACCCTTTCGATTTCAAATTTAAGAACTGGGTGACAACGAACCTGATGACACCTTTCCAGGTGGTAATGTTTTGTCAAACTCCACTCTATAAGGAAAGATCGTCATGACATCGATATCAGTTTTAATCTCGCCAATTCTTCTTCAAGATCATAATCAACTAATATCTACATTTCTACGAATATCAACCATTTTGTTTGGATCATAAATATCCACAACTTGGTTTAGATCTGGAATATCTAGAATTCCTACAGAAATAGCTTAGATTAATTTGCTAGGGGATTTAGGGTTCCTTGTGACAATCTACGTCGTATAAATACCTTGTATAAATATTAAAATAATCATCAAACAATCATGTAATCAAATTACAACATATATATATAATCTAAGTTATATATGTTGATCCCAAACTTAGATCTAGCTTTATGTATACGAGATTAGATCAAGTAATACACTTAGAGAAACCTTTGTATATGCTTATGATAATCTAAGTGTTATGCGGAATTAACACTTAAACAAGAACACACAATGATATAAACAAACTTTCACTTTGATTAATGATATCAAACTTGCTTACAATGAAAGTAGTTTACGAATGAAAACTTATATCAAACATTAACCTAAAAGTCTTATTTTATAGACATAAGAAGCCTTGTACAATAATCTACGTATCAGCTATTCTAGGTAAAGATAAATATAGAAAATACATTGTTGTTCCTATCTTTACTAGAAGTAATCTAGAATACAATAAACGCGTAGAGTATATCTTTCCATCAGTGCTTGTCTTCAATGTGTCAACGCTTGACTTTATCTTGTCAACGCTTGAGCTATCAGCGCTTGTTTTGTTCTTGTCAACACTTGTTTTACTCTTGTCAGCGCTCAAGTGATCTGGCCTTAATTTATTCCCAACAATCCTCCCCTAAACTTGATATCCACTCTTATGATCAAGTTTCTGAATAAGCATTAAGGACTGGGAGGAATCTTACAAACCTTATCATATTGGTAATAAATAAATCTGATCAAATCTTTTGCCACGTCACTTGAATAATCAATCTCCAGCTGAGTGTCCTTCATCTTCTCCAAAATAGCCTTGGATATGAAATACTGACCATCCACAAGTAGATACTCAGCAAACTTTGTAGAACTCAAATGGTAAACACCAGCAGCTGAATATAATCTCCATTGAAGACCACTGAGATCATCTTCAAGATCCTTCCAAATAGCAGGATCCTCATCTTTTGGTCCACACATTCTTTTGAATGTGGACCATAGTTTTATTCCATTAGCTGAAGTTGGTGCTTCAGTCTCATACTTGGTCTCTAGCAACCTCCATAGATCAACCAAGTCTTCTCTATCACAACATGCAAATAAAGATATGAGAGTGGTAAAAGTGTGTACCTCTTTACCATATCTGCCAATCTTCCAAAACCCACATTCATCTTCTTCATAGCTCACAATTGGGTTTCTGGAATCTAATGGTAACACTTGCACCATATCTAAAGCTTCTAATGGTGAGAGCTTGAGGCTCTTTCTTATGACAGCTTCACTTGGATATAGTGGATCCATATCTTTGGGAAACTTAAGAGAAATTCCCTTTTTCACTGGTCTGGGAACAAACATAGTTTTCTTGAGCTCCATTTCTTCTACAAGTTCTTCCTTTCTTTCATCAGAAAGAAGTCTGAGAGTGTTTGCTTCCTACACTCTCACCCAAATGGGATAAGCCTTGCATTCCAACTCATCAAATGTCAATGCCTTCAACTTCTGATAAGTCCATCCTAATCCATGACATCTGAGCAACATGCAGTATAGCTCTCTTCTATCCCTTTTCAATACTAAGAGAATATTGCTTGCCTTGTGTTTCAAAATTACCTGGCAATCCTTCTGAACTCTAAGGAGAATCTCCAATCCCCATATTTGATCTGAAACAGTCAAGTCTGGATTCTCCATACATCTTTCTTCCCAAGCATGATACATTTGAACCACCTCTGGCATGTCAAAGTCAACCTGCAATTTCAATTCTCTCAATTTCTCCTCAGCCAACTCATCTCCATACTCAAGCCTTTCTGGTTCTATAATCATAACACTTGATTCTGAGCTAGCTCCATCACTTCCTTCTTCTGAAGTCACAACAAATGGTGACTCTTTCACCTCCTTTTTATCCTGTTCCATGATCTGTGCAGCTAATCTTCTATCAAACTCAACTTGAGCTGCATCCTTTGGAACACTCTCTTCTACCATAATACCCTTACCCTTATCCAATGGTGCAATTGTTGGTAAGGTAGATGGTGATACCTGTGTAGAAACCTCCTTGATGATAGATGATGACTGGGATACATCACCTTCATGTGAAGGTCTGTCAACGCCCAATTTTGTTCTATCAGCGCTCAAAATATTTCCGTCAGCGTTCAAATTCTCCTTTTCAACGCCCAAATATCCTGCCTCAGTGCCTTTTGTAACCTCTTTCAACATGTCTGTAAATGATAAATTCAAGTTGATAGGAGAGACTAAGGACGTATCAAAACCTGTTTGTTTCTTCAAAGTTGTAAGGGCCTCAGCAACATCCAAAGATTGACCATCATGGCTGCCCTTATCACTCAGATTTATTGGATCTTCCTCCCCTTTGGAAGATTCCTCCATACCCCTCCTGGCACTAGCACTCTCCAAAACAACAATCCTCTCCCTCAATTGCTTGAGTTGAAGGCCTTGTAAGCTGACAACTTGTACTAAGTCTGCATTTTGCTTTTGCAAGCTCGTGCAGACTGCCGTCAATTCCATAAGAGTCATAGGTTCCAGTCTGCCCTCTTCTAAAATGGGGATTTGACCTCCCAAGTCAGATTCATTGGGAATGGATGAGGGCTTAATGATGGTGGGACTGCCTTGGCCAGCTTCTAAGCCAGAACCAATAGTCCCAGCCTCATCCATGTCACCAGCCACACTTGTGGTGGTGGTTCTCTCTGCTACATGGCTAGGACCACCAGAGGAGAACACTCCAGTAGTCCTTTGGCGTTTCATCAACCTATATTCAGGGGGTGTGGAAGATGGTGTGGAAGATTGGGTGGATGTGGGTTGGTTAAGGGGTGTTTGGGTTTGTGAAGGTTGTGTGTCAACATTGGAAATAGGCACATCAACGCCAACATTTAATGTGTCAGCGTTGAAGGGATCTTGGTCAATTTGCATATGTTCAGGTGAAGGTATGGGTTCAGGTATTGGGTCAATTTGTGGTTGGGTGTCAATTTGGGGTTGGGGTCTGGTTGGGGTTGTGCTGCTGTAATAACAGCAAGCATAGCTTGGGTTAAGGGTAGGTCACGATGGGGTGGTGAGTTCATCTTCATAAAAATAGCTTTCTTTTGCACAGGGATCTCATAAAAATCATTATGATCCCTTGTGCAGTATCCTTGAACATCAAAAACCATTTGCAAAAATTAGGGATAAGCTAAAGTCATTTTGTTCCCCTTATTTTTACACATGCCCTCAAAAATCATTTTTGAATAATTAAATTTTTGCCCTGTTGCAATGCACACAATAGCACTTGCAATAGATCTATTGATCCATTATGTGCAGTGCATTTAGGACTCAAACATTGAAGGAGGACATGTATGAGGTACTTCCAGGCTGGGGGGAAATTCCTGTTTATGATACTTGTTTAAGGTACCTTCATCAGGAAGAGGATATCCCACGGCCCTTAGCCCTTGTTCTATTTCATTAATGGGAAGGGTGGCTATACCATCAGCATCATCAAGATGCAAGGCTTGGTGTACCAAAGCCTCAGTAACCACCCAAGGTCTCACATGAACAATAGAAGTCAATGTAGTCACTCTATTAACTGTTGAGGAACTGACAGTGTTCCAAAACTGTTTAATATGTGTGACTGGAATGAGTGGTGCATGAGAAAGAGCATACCTTAAGGGGGATGCATTCAAATACGCCACCATTTGTGTGTATTGAGGAAACAGAGCATCATCAGCTTCAAGATACGCAATCATGTTGTGTTGAGTAGTTCTGAACCCCAATTCCAATTCTGATGGTTTAAACTTTGGTGCCATTTTTGAAAGCTGTTAAATTTGATGGATGAAGATGAAGTTGATAAGAGAAAATTGTGTTAGACAATAAATATAGATACCCTGTTTAAAAATAGGAGCCAAATTTATAGGAGAAGAAAATGCATGTGATAGGCCCAAAAATAGGCAAGTATTTTCAAAAAGTAATCATGAAAATATTGAAAAATTATAAGTTTATCTCATGCATTAAATGAAAAGTAACAACTCCCAAAATTACGGCCTAAAAATATGTCAAAAAGTAACAACTGGGTAGGTCCCATTGAGTGTCAACGGTCAAAAATAACCTATCAACGCCCAACGGCTATAATCTTGTCAACGTTTGCCTATAGCCATGTCATCGTCTAAATTGGTCACCACAACGCTTGGAAAATTCTTGTCAGCGTCCAAAAATAAAAATGTTTAAAAATGATAAAAAAACCTTAACAAAGTAATTTATCCTAGAGAAGATAACCAAAAAGCTGATAATTATTATAGGGCGGCAAGCACTGTCCAGTTATGCACACTTGCTTAAGCAAGATAGACATAACAGTCCTCTAGTGTCCCTTGCTAACCAAAACTCTTAACAACCAAGTTACCTTATAAAATTCCTTGTTACTCCCAGGTAAATCCCATAACAAAATTATTCCCATGTCTCCCAACAGACCACAACCAATTCTAGGCCAAAAATGTCTTGGCAACATGCATAGTATATCAACTTTGCATGCTACAGTGCCTCATGATTTAGTAAAAATAACTCATACTCACCTGTGGACACAATCTAGAATTGTGATAAGAGTATCATATGGATACCCAAACATCCTAAAGGTTCCTAAAACCTCCCCTTAAACTATGATACACAAGTTGCCAAAAATATGCATGAACATAAAAAATTTATGTCAAGATAGGAATTTAAAATTCCAACCATCATCCATAAATAAAAACATGTCCAAATGCTTCTCCAATGATCCATAAGCAACTCTGTATCCAATGGTATACTGCTAACACCATCTGCACATTTAGATTGAAACCCACAAAACTAACATTGTTGCTGACAACGCCCCGATAACACATGTCAGCGTTGAGGGAAGCTTTGTCAGCATTAGAAAATTATATTGCTGACAACGTTGCAAAAACACTTATCAGCATTCAAGCAACCTTTGTCAGTGTTAGAAAAATATAGTGGAAAATCTAAATCATCATAAGACCAATAACAAAGCACCATCTTGTACATACTTTTACAAAAAGACTCCAAAACACATATTATGTAAGATTGATCATTCCAATACTTGTTACCAAGTATTGAAACCTCCCAGCATCAAAAGGTTTAGTTAGTAAATCTGACACATTTTCCTCAGTGTCAACCCTATCTGGTTGTATTAAACCTTTTTTCAAAACAATCTCTTATAAAATGGTGTCTAATTTCTATGTGTTTTGTTTTAGAATGATGTACAGGATTCTTAATGATGCATAAAGTGCTGTTATTGTCAACAAATATCTTGGTATGCATGAAATTATACCCATAGTCTAACAGCTGGTTCTGAATCCACAAAACTTGTCCACAACAAGCAGCTGCAGCCACGTACTCAGCTTTAGTTGTAGAATTAGCCACCACTGTTTGTTTCTTGCATTGCCAAGATATCAACCTGCTCCCAAGAAACTGACATCCACCAGTTGTGGATTTCCTATCAAATTTATCACCTCCATAATCACTATCTGAATATGCAATCAGCTCCAATGGTGAATCCTTTGGGTACCACAAACCAAGACTAGGATAGCATCTTAGGTACCTAAAGATCCTCTTCACAGCATAAAGCTGACATTCTTTGGGAGTCACTTGATGGCGTGCACAAGCACACACAGCAAACATGATGTCAGGTCTGGAGGCAGTAAGGTACATCAATGATCCAATCATGGATCTATAGTGCCTGACATCAACATCTTTCCCATCTCCAATCTTTCCCCAAGGGTGTTCTCTATCCATAGGAGTAGTAGCCCTCTTTTCATGTGGAGAAAAGCCAAACTTCTTCAAGATCTCAGCCACATATTTATCCTGGGAGATGAAGATACCATCTTCTTTCTGCTGAACTTGTAAACCAAGAAAGAAGTTCATCTCCCCCATAGCACTCATCTTGAATTTGTCTGTCATAAGTTTGGAGAAATCCTCACTCATCTTTGGATCAGTAGACCCAAAAATGATATCATCAACATAGACCTGGACAAGCAACACATCCTTGCCTTTCTTCTTTGTAAACAGTGTCTGATCTATGGTGCCCCTCTTGAATCCATTGTCCACCAAATAGGTAGACAAAGTACCATACCATGCTCTAGGGGCTTGATGAAGGCCATACATAGCCTTTTTGACTCTATACACTTTATCTGGATTCTCTGTATCCTCAAAACCAGGAGGCTGCATCACATATACCTCCTCAACAATAGTTCCATAGAGGAAGGCACTCTTGACATCCATTTGATAGACAGTGAAGCCCATGCAGGATGCATAGGCTAGAAAAATACTTATAGCTTCAATCCTTGCAACTGGTGCAAAGACTTCCTCATAGTCTATCCCCTCCTCTTGTGTATATCCCTGAGCCACTAACCTTGCCTTGTTTCTGACCACAATGCCTCTTTTCATCCCTCTTGTTCCTTAGAACCCATCTTGTCCCTATAGGTCTTACATATCTGGGACAGTCAACCAGCTCCCAAACATCCTGAATTGCAAATTGGTGAAGCTCATCCTGCATTGCTTCCACCCAACTTGGTTCTTTGAGAGCATCAAATATTTTCTTGGGTTCCTGTTGTGACAGAAAACAGGCAAACAAACATGCTTGCACAAGAGGCGTATCAACCTTCTTGTGTATATTGGCAATAAACCCACCAAGACCTTGATGAGATCTTCTAGTCTGAACTGGAGTCATAATATCACCAATGACTTGAGAAGTGGGGTGATTCTTCATTGTGGAAGTGAGAACTCCTCCTTCAAAAAGTCTGGTGTCCTCAACCTCATGCTCCATGTTGCCAATATCTTCTTCATCAGACTCTCTTTCATCAACATGAGGATTAACCTCTTCATATATATTGGAAGGTTCACCTTGTTCAAAAATGGAAGAGAAAAGATGTGCAGAATTGTTGTCAACGCCTGAATCTTGTTTGTCAGTGCTTGGGCTAACAACGCTTGAACTATTGTTGTCAACGTCTGAACCATCAACGTCTGAATTAGTCTTGTCAGCGCTAGATTTGCCTTTGTCAGCGCCTGAAGGACCATGCATGCTTGTATCTGGTGGTACTTGGAAACCACCATTATCTTTTCCAGCAGCAGCAGCAGCAGCAAAAGTATCTGTCCAAATGGGAATTGTAACATATTCTTGGATAGGAGATGTCTTTTCTGCTTGTGATCCAACCTTTTCATGAACTTGAGTACCTGAAACATCAACAACTTGTTCCTCCATAACATTTGAAGTTACCTTCACAATGTCTGGATTAGTGACAGGCATATAATTTAAAGTTCTAGATAAGGGTTCCAAGTCAAACAACCAATTAGGACCACTTTCAGGATCACTAGGTTTATTCTCTAAAAACCTAACATGTACTCTTTCAAGTATACGTTTTTCCTCTTTAAGATAAACCCTATATCCCTTGCTCTGCACTGAATACCCCATGAAATAGCCCTCATCACCTTTTGCACTAAATTTCCCTAAGGCATCACTAGTATCTAAAACTACTACATGACAACCAAAAGGTCTGAGAAAACCAATATTAGGTTTTCTTCCCCAAAGTAACTCATAAGGTGTTTTGTTCTGAATTTTGTTAACTAATGCTCTATTTTGAACATAGCAAGCTGTATTAACAGCCTCAGCCCAAAAGGCTATAGGAAAATGAGCATCAGCCAACATTGTTCTGGCTGCTTCAATTAGGGTTCTATTTTTCCTCTCAGCAACCCCATTTTGCTGTAGGGTTCTAGCAATACTAAATTGCCTAGTAATTCCTTTCCTGGCACAGAAATCATCTAGCTTCTTATTCCTAAATTCTCCACCATTATCACTCCTAAGCATTTTAACTTCATTGTCAGGCCTCTTCTCAATCTGAGTGATAAAATCATTTAGAATATCAGCTATGTCACTCTTCATAGCTAGAAATAATGTCCAAGTAAACCTAGAAAAGTCATCTGTGATGACAAAGCAATATGACTTACCATTCAAACTTTCTATATTGGTTGGACCAAAGAGGTCCATGTGTAGCATATGAAGAGGTCTAGAACTAGTATGCACCTGTTTGGACTTGAATGAGACCTTGTGCTGCTTGCCTTTAAGACATGCAACACAAGAGTGGTCATTGTGGAAGGCCTTCTCAGGCAAACCATCAACCAAACCAAGTCTCACAAGCCTATTTATATTTTTAAAATTTATGTGCCCTAGTCTCCTGTGCCACAAATTACTCTCATCTACTAAAGCTTTAGCATAAAAACAAGACATATTATTATTCATTTTAATCCCATTCAAATTCACATTATATATGTCCTTATGCCTAGGTGTTCTATACTCAATATATTTCTCATCAGGGATCTTAAAATCCTTGCTTAACACCAAACACTCAGTATCAGTAAACAAAACTTTATTTTGGTTATCACAAACATGTGATACACTAAAAAGGTTGTAATCAAGTTCTTTTACCAGAAATACGTTCTCAAAACGCAAATTCTTGGTGAGAAGGGTTCCTTTGCCTGTGATAGTGCCATATCCTCCTCCAAAGTAAACCTTATCACCATCCTTAATGGGAGTGAAGTTTGTGAGATAATCTTCCTTCCCTGTCATGTGCCTTAAGCATCCACTGTCCCAATATCCATAATCATTGACCTGTCTTTGAATGCCCTGCACATAAAGAAAACAAATTAGTTTTCTTTGGGAACCCAAGTCTTAAAAGACTTGGATTTATCTGGTTGTTCAATAAGAACAGACTTAGTTCTCACAACAACCCCATTCTCATCCTTCTTAGGATGAAATACCCAGTTAACCCCAATAGGTTTTGTCATGACCTTTGAAATGTAATTAAATCTGTTGCAGGTCATTTAAATCCCATTATCATTAGGGTTTTGATCTTTCTTGGGTCTCTATGTTAAGCTTGAAGAAGCTTTAGACCTCTTAACCTGTGGTTGCAAATATTTAGGTCTGGTTACGTTTCTATCAGCGTTGGAATTGGTCTTGTCAACGCTGAAATTACCCTTGTCAGCGTGGAACCTAGGGTTTGCTACAGAAACCCATTGCCTATTAGACCAGGTGTTTGTCTTTTGAAATGGTCTTTGTCCATGAGTGTTAGACCCTCTAGTAAAGAATGGGGCAGGTCTAATCACTTGTGGACTTTGCTGCACACAAGGTTTGGGTCTGGCAACGTTTGACATCCTAACAACGTTGACTTTGTTCCTGTCAGCGCTGAAATTGTTCCTGTCAGCGCTGGATTTGGGAGCGTTGACACACTTGTATGCCAAGTGTGAAAAGCTACCACAAGTGTAACAAGCCTTTCTAGACACAACCTTAGGTCTAGAAGAGAAGAAGCCTGTTCCATTATTGCTAACTTGGCTCTTGGGTGACCTAGTATTCCTATACATCTCTGCATATTTAATGCTAGGTTTTCTATCAGTTTTTGAGCCTAGGTCAACAGCTTTACTAGTGATTGGGTTTGTGACCTTAATGGGAGTTGACTCATTAGGACTTTCACATAGCAAGCCACCCTTAACAAACAAAGTAGGGTTAGCTTTCTTCCATTCATTCAGGTCAGTCAACTTTTGTTGGTACTCTTCAACTGGAGTGACAACTCTTGGTGGAGGAATGAATTCCTCCTCTTGAAATTCTGGCAAACCAGTCCAAGATAGGTCCTTTTGCTGGACACCATAGAAGTCACCAGCTGGTGGTGGAACCAAAGAGTAATCATTCATCCCAATCCCAGTCATGTCCTTAGGATCCCTTTGTTTACTCACACAGTCTCCTAGGGTTTGAGTGGCTCTATCAAATCTTTGAATTTTAAGGCTAACATTATCTTTATTCTTAATGGCCTCATCTAACTTAGCCTGTAACTCACCATTAACCCTTTCCATGATTTTTCTAATATCCATACTAGCATCTAACTCATGTTTTAAGATATTTATTTTATCTTTTAAGTCAAATTCCATTTTCTTGTATTCAGAAACGGTTTTCTCAGTTTGAGTGAGAGCAACTTGGTAATTAGACAGTTTGCACTTTTCAGTACTCACATCACCCATTAATCTTAACACTTCTTTGTTAAGTTTCTCAGTGTTTAACCTACAACCTTTACTACAAAAAGCATCATTGTATACCTCATTATCAGATGAAGAGGAGGAGTGTGCCATGATAGCATATTCAACATGCTCTTATTCTTCAACCTCAGCAACCAAAGCTTTATCCTCTTCAACATTCTTAGCCAGAAAGCTCCAATCCCATCCCATACCATCAATTCCTTGAACTGCAACCATGGCTTTGGAATCCTGAGCTTTAACAACTTGACTTGAGGGTTTACCAGCATCAGATCTTCTAGGAGATCTGCATTCCCTCATGAAGTGCCCCATACGATGACAGTTGTAGCATTCAACTTTGGATTTATCAAATCCAGCTGTGTCTTTTGCATTGAAGGACATCTTCTTCTTAAACCTTATGTTCTACCTATTTGCTCTTATACTAGCAAGAGCCATGTTCCACTTAATTTCTATCTCTTCCAAGTGTTCATCACTTATCTGCTCAAGGTCCTCATATGTAATCACTGAACCATTGGGCAAAGAAGCAATATAAGCACATACAATATCCAAATCTAAACCAACAGGTTTAACTTTTGGGGAGTCACTCTTGAATGTGTTAGCGTCTGAATAGGAGACGTTGACAGGACTTGTTCCAGCGCTGACATATGATGATCCAGTAACTGGATGCATGTAAGAGTCCTTCTGATTGAATTGACCTTTACTATGAGAGAAGAAGGCCATGTTACTGGTGGTAGACTTGCTTCCATGCTCTAAAAGAGTTTCATCTTCCAACAGCCTTAGTTTGTTGTAGATGTCATCAAACGAGGAACTTTTGTAGGTATTATTGGCAAGAATTGATCTTGCCTCCATCTTCCATGCCTCACCAAGACTTTTAAGAAAGGTAGCATTAATGTCAACATCACCAAGTTGTGTCCCCATGAAGGACAACTTGCTTGTAATGTCAAGCAATCTACTTCTCACACTACTCAGTTTCTCATTAGGTTGAGCTTTGAAGATAGCATAATCATGCATGAGTTGCTATTTCTTCTCTTCCTTAGTGTCTGCATTGCCACCATATGCAACTTCAAGAGCTTCCCAATGGTTTTTAGCGGATTCATAGCCTCTATATTTATGCTGGTTCTCTTGTCCCAAAGAGACTTTCAGAATATTTAGGGTTTTCATGTCGACCCTTTTCTTTGCTATGTCTTCAGCAGCCACAGCTCTACCATCTCCAGGTTTTTCTTTCTTATCCTCTTCAGAACATCCAGCAACAGCTGATCTTTGAGCAATAACATTAGCAATCTTTTGGGCTTTATCAAATGTGTTTCCATATTCAATAACCTCCCAGAGTGTGTAGTCATAGATTCCCAGATATTGCTTAAAGTTGAATTTCCACAAATCAAAGTTGGTTGCATCAAGCATGGGAATCTTGATGTTTGGTAAAGATGAGGAGGAGGAGGTTATTGCTTCAGACATGATGTTGTTAGGGTTTTTGAGAAAATTAGGGTTTTGGTGATTTTTAGGGTTCTTGTGTTCTTTAAGATCAAAAGTTCCTCAACAAGCTCTGATACCACTTGTTGATCCCAAACTTAGATCGATTTAGCTTTATGTATACGAGATTAGATCAAGTAATACACTTAGAGAAACCTTTGTATATGCTTATGATAATCTAAGTGTTATGCGGAATTAACACTTAAACAAGAACACACAATGATATAAACAAACTTTCACTTTGAATAATGATATCAAACTTGCTTACAATGAAAGTAGTTTACGAATGAAAACTTATATCAAACATTAACCTAAAAGTCTTCTTTTATAGACATAAGAAGCCTTGTACAATAATCTTCGTATCAGCTATTCTAGGTAAAGATAAATATAGAAAATACATTGTTGTTCCTATCTTTACTAGAAGTAATCTAGAATACAATAAACGCGTAGAGTATATCTTTCCATCAGTGCTTGTCTTCAATGTGTCAACGCTTGACTTTATATTTTCAACGCTTGAGCTGTCAGCGCTTGTTTTGTTCTTGTTAACGCTTGTTTTACTCTTGTCAGCGCTCAAGTGATCTGGCCTTAATTTATTCCCAACAATATATATATTAAAATAACACTTCTCAGTCTGGTCTTGTCGGTAACTCGGGAATTCTTCAGCACCGTTATAGTCAAAAGATTTTTAGACATTTTGAGAAAAATGTTTATAGTTAAAAGATTGATGAGACTGCTTTTATACATAGTCTCATCTTCCAAATAGGGCTTAAAATGCATTAAATATCATCAAAATACCCAAATATATGCTTGTGTTTGTTGCTTGTGTATTTTAGGTACGGATATTGAGATAATGACAAAAGATCACAAGAATCATGCAAAAACGAACACGGGAAACGAAGCCGCACAATGAACCAAGCCCTAGTGAAGACTTTCCCAAGATCAACCCTTGAAGATTTGAAGAATTATGAAGAAGGGTCCTCCAATTATGAAGAATTGACACTTTATACCCTTGTATCCTCATAATTACAAAAATGGTCCCTAAAGTTTGTCAAAGTTACAAAAAGGGCCCTTAACTTTGAAGAATTGGCAAGTTTAGCCCCTCAACAAAGCTAAATTGTCAACCAATATCATCCACAAAGTCAAATATATCATGAAGTCCTTCAAAGTACAAGAAATGACAAGTTTGGTCCTTTGAAAATCTCAAAATTACACAAAGGACCCTCAACTTTCAACAATTGGCAAAAATGGCCCTCAATCATCAAGACTTGGCAATTTCAGTCCTCCAAATTATCAATATTGCAAGTCTAGACCATTATCATTGAAGAAAATACCAATTCAGCCCTTGAAGAATTCAAATATGGCAAGAAATACCCCTGATTTTACTTTGCAAAAGTTTTTGGGCCAGAAGTGTAAAAAGGCAAAAGTTGACAAGGAAGAAAGTGGGCGTTGATAGAGTTTGGAAGGGATTTGACAAGTTTTTGAAACATGAGGGTGTTAAACTGGCCAGACAACATTGTAACCTAGACCACTCACCAGCTGCCACGTGCCCCACTACCACCACTCCACCAATCACAACTCACCCTTTGTCCACATCAGATCCCACTCACATTTATTTATTAACTAATCCTAACAGATTAGTTTAAACTTGGCGCTAAACACCCATTTAAAAAACCAAACGGATTAAAAACATGTTCTTGGTGTTCTTGGCACAAATTGGGCATTTGCTAATTACCAACAATTAAACTCCCATATTGTGCAGATTTGTGATTAAGGGTCCTATAATCACAACCCAACCTTAAAACTTGACACCTCACCACCCCATTTGTCTCCTTGTGCCTCCCCTGCTCCACACCCATGCATACTGCTAAAAAGATGGCAGCAATCCAACGTTTGAGAAAGATGCTTACTTTCTAAGCTTCATCTACACCTTTGGATGCTCTCACACATGCCAGCTGCCACTACACAACAAGAAAAGTCACATGATTCTCCAAGGCATTCAAACTTCATAAGGGCAATTTTGGAAGTTCAACACTAGGGTTTTACTTATTCTTCAGCTTTCTAGATAGATTTTAAGGCTATATATAAAGCCCTTAGGTCTCATGAGACATTTGCTTTTTGTTTTTTCCTTTGTTCAAACACTTGTAAATCCTTTTTCAGATTAATGAATTTGAGTTAAGTGCTTTGAAGAAAGACCAAGTGCCATCTTTATTCTGCTTGTTTATGTTCTTAGTTTACTGATTTTGAAGTTTAAAACCTGTTTTCAAAAGAGGAGTGTGCACAAGTTTGCATATTTTCCTCATTTTCTTGATATTTTGCTAAGTCTTGTTCCAATCTTGGAATTCTTGGGCTATAGGGCTGATCATAGCATCCTAACTGAGTTGGTTAAGGTGTGGTGAGGCTTATAACTTGGGGATAATCAAGTGTGGGGTAACAAGTTTGCATCAATCAAGATTTTTCCAAGTTTCTGATTTTTCATGTTATTGTGCTTAACCCTTGTTCAATCTTAGCAGGCTTTTGTGGAAGCTTGTGCTTGTTCTTGCTAGCACATAAGCTCAAAATTCGTGGGTGTGGATGTACATCCATGAGCTTTGCATACTTAATCTCCAAATCTGCTTAAATTGTGATTTTTGGTGATATTTGTATGAAACTGTTGTTCTTGTGAATTTTGTGGCTTGTTCTTGCTTGAATCTGTTTATTAGACTTGTTTTAGTGTTAATTGATGCTTGGTTGGCCTGAAATCTTGTTTTGCTTTTGAAAATCTTGATTTGAAAAAGTTAAAGGGGTGTTTGGGTCTACTGGTTTATGCTTGTAATCTGATTTTGTGTTAAGGAAAGTGTTGTTTATGCTTTGTATCTGCTATACCTTTGTTTGAGAGTGTTTTGCTGCAAGTTTTTGGGTTTGAACACTTGAATTGATCAATCTGCTATATAGACCTTGTTTCTGCTTGTTTTGACCTAGGATTTTGGGAACACTTAGTGTGTATGCATGCTTAGGAATAAAAGTGGTTTAAACAAAGTTAACATAACCTGTTTGAAAGATTTGAGGTGTTGAAATTGGCTTGTGTGTCAAATACATCAGCAAAAGTAGAAAACTGCATGTGTAGTGTTCATCAGTAACTTTCATTGCTTGAATCTTGCTTAATTCTTTGAACCAGTGTATGAAACCTGTTTAGACTTGCTTATTGGAGTTTATTACAGCTTTTGTGTGCATTTGGTTGAATTTGGCTGGCTGAATTGTTCTAAAACTGCTCTTGAATGCTAAACTGCTTGTTGTTCATGTCGGTACCATGTCTGGTGATTAATTGATTAAACTGTATCAATTGGGTGTTTGTGATTGTGTTATTTTGATTGTTATTGACTCCTTTTGATCCAAAGATCAATTGGGTGCCTTTGTGAAATCTGAATCCAAGAAAAAGTCACTAAAGACAACAAGTCAAAATAGTCAAGCAATGGGAAAAGTTCCCACTGCTCAACATCCAAAACTAGCCCCTGCTAGTGCAATTTTATCATCAGCTTATCAATTAGCTATTCTAGCTTATTCTGACTTGCAACAACTTATTTTTTGTAATATATCTTCATTATTTGACCCATTTTAGTTAACTGGAGCTTATGAGACTTTGACTTTGACTTTTTACTAGAAAATCAACTTGTTTGACTTTTAACATAAGAGCTTATTTGATTTTCCAGCTTATTGAGTGTGCTTATTTGAAAGGTCTTTGTTTTTTAAGCTTAGTTTTGTCAAAAGAAACATTTTGCAACTTGAATCAGCTTCTGAGGTGGTCTAGATCATAAAAACGACTATTTTGTCATTTTGTGAATAAGTTGTTGACTTGTTTCTGGCTTATTAAGTGGGCTTATTTGAAATTTCTTTTTGCAAAAGTCTTTGTTAGGTCAAAAGAAGGTTGTGTGTTAAATTTTAGCTTATGGCATCAGCTTATGGCTTAACGGGCCAAAAAGCCCATTAAGAATAAGCTGCTTATTATAAGTTAGCTTATTTCACATTTTTAGCTTTTGGGCCTTTGGAAAAAGTTGTTTAAAATCAAATTTTGAGTCAACCTGTGCTTTTTGAGCTTATTTTGAGCACTTTTTCTTATTGGGCCTTAATTAAGCCCAATAAGGGACTGTTTTGGGTTTGGCCCATTTTCTAGGCCCAATAGGGGTATTTAGGTAATTTCACTTTCATTTCTGAGTCATTTAGGTTAAATTAAGCTAGTTTGCAAGTTTTTAGAATTTTTTATAATTTTTGGATTTTTAATATTATTTTAATATTATTTTATTATTAAAAATTAAAAGTCTGATTTTCTAGGTTTTTATATTTTTCCTTGGTTCTAAATAATTAATTAGGATTTTTGCAACTTTCCAATTATTTTCTAGGTCTTTTAATTATTTTCTATAATTAATTTAAGATTTAATTGATTTTAGGAGTTTTTAATTGTTTAAAAATAGTTTTAATTGGTTTTAAAATTTTGAAAAATAGTTTTTAGCTTAATTAGAGTATTTTTGAGGTTTACAAACTTGAAAATCTTGTTTAGGGCTTTTTAATAATTAATTTTGATTTTTAGGGCTTTAATTAGCATTAAAAAGTCATTATCTAATTAATTAAAAGGTTTTTGCAAGTTTTGATTTTTTGTAAACTCTTATAATATTATTAGGGATTTTTGGTAATTTTTAGAAATTTTTAGGTTAAGATTTTAATTTTGGGGGTTTTTAGGATTTTACGTGTACGCTTTTTTTGACTTAGTTTAATCCGTCTTCATAACCGTCATTCTCTTCTAATCCCTTTTCTATTTTTCTTTTCTCAAATATAATCACAAATTAATCCAAATCATTACACACATAACACACTAGCCTCCTTGAGAACGAACTTAATTGGGTCATTCACACACGGTTTTCCTAAATCGTCGTGCTCACTTGCCCTATTTATTGCCCTCTTTTCCTAAAGAGTTGCAAAACTTCAACATCATTTTGGCGCCGCTGCCGGGGAGGCGTGTTGTGTTTTGATTTGGCATTGTTGTTTTTATACTAACCATAATTAGTATTTGTATTAGTAGCACTCTACTAATACGTATTATCGTTTTTCGGTTTTTGTGTGAATATTATTACTATAGTGTATACGTAGAACAATAAATACACAAGTACTCCAAATACGTGAGAAATCATAACCTTGACTTGGGAGGTCATTACCCAATCATTGTATTCGAATCTCAAACCAAAGAAAAAGGCAAAAATAGATAAATACTTTCGTGAAGCTTAATCTTGAAAATACAAACTATAAGGTGGGTATAAGGCGGATATTATAAAATATATCCTAAGGAAAAAGGCTCTTAAGTGCTTCGCGCCGCCTCATTTCCCCGCTTGCTTGTGAGTATCTGATTGTGAGAGTGAATCGAGGGTTTTGCCGCCCAAAGTATTACTAAGTATCATATATATTTTCTTGGTTTCATATTGATTAAACCCTCTTGAACGATTTGGTGTTCCACCATCGTTCTAAAGTCATCGAAGGCGTTCACTCCACGTGTTCGTTTTCATTCCTTGAGGCTTCGTTAATCAAGAGATTTGATTAAGGAGGAGATTTGTGGACTTTTTGTCTACTTAATACATTTCACCAAGTTCCAAAAAAGGTTAATACAATCAAAAACCACAAAAAAAAATTTGAAAAAATACAAAACACCAAAAAGAATCTTCTTTGCTCATCCCCTCGTTGTACGTAACGTTTATTCTAACTCGAAATCAAGCAAGACGTGCTCGTAAACGAAAGAACAAAACTCCCACTCCCAACAATTCTAGTGAGGAGTCTCCTATTGACGAACCCATTGTAAGAGAAGCACCAACCATGGCGAATCGAACTATGATGGAGTTACTTCAAGCACCCACCGAGGGTTATGGAGAGGCTATTGTGATTCCCGCTATCCTTGCGGAGAATTTTGAGGTTAAGACGGGTTTGTTGTCCATGATTCGAAACAACAAATTCCGTGGTGATGAGAAGGACAATCCTCACAACCATATCCGCCAATTCAATCGTCTTACCGCTACTTGCAAGTTTAAGGATGTCTCTAACGACTCGATTAAGATGATGCTTTTTCCGTATTCCTTAGCGGGGCCCGCAAAAATTTGGTTAGAGAAAGAGCCACCCAATTCTATATTGACGTGGAAGGATCTCGTGTCTAAGTTTGTGAACCAATTTTTTCCGCCCTCTAAGACTACGCACTTGAAAAACGAGATTTCAAAGTTTTCACAAGAATTTAATGAAAGTTTTTCAACGGCTTGGAATAGGTTTAAGGAAATGTTACATGAATGTCCTCATCACGGTTTTTCCGATTTGCATCAAATTGACACGTTTTACAATGGACTTAATGATCATGAAAGGGATTATTTGAATGCCGCCGCGGGTGGTAATTTTTTGTGTAAAACGGTTGAGGAAGCTTTGGTGATAATTGAGAATAGATCTAAGGTGTATAGTCCTCGTAGCACGTCTAGTGTTCGTAAGGCTTCGTTTTCGGCTTCACCTTCTTTGTCTAATACCATCGATGCTTGCCAAATTGAGGCGAACTTGGAAAACAAGATTTTTGATAAGTTGAAAGGACTTTTGATTGAGTTTAAAGTTGGTGAACCAAGTGCTCCCGCTACGGCTAAAGCGGTTGAGGTTTCTTGCATGTATTGTGGTGGAGGTCATGATTTCTCCGAGTGCATTACCAACGGTGGTAACACTTCGAGTGCCTTCGCGGCCACGGGAAATTACAACCAAAACGGTCAAGTTTCCCGCTCTAATCAAATGACTCCACCGGGTTTTGGATCAAATCAAAATGCTAACAACTATCGCAACAATCAAGTTGGTTTTAAGAACAATTACAACAAGGGAAACTATGGGAATCAAGGGGCTAATAATCAAGTTTCAAACAAAAATGATTTTCAAAATAACAACAAAAGTTTGCAAACATTGAAAGATCTTCCAAGTGAGTTTGTTGAATATGCTAGTGGGAATGATGCTAGGTTTGACAACATTCAAAGAGAAATCATTAGCCTAAGATCCGAGTTTAAAAACGACTTGAAGAAAGAGTTGAAAAATGAGTTAGCCAATGAACTTAAAATCCACACCAACAAGATGGAAGGAAATGTCACTAGGTTGCAACAAAACCAACAAAAAATGGAACAAGGGCAACATGAGATTAAACAAGAGATGCTTAAGGCCGAGAAAAGGCAAACCGAAGCCGTATTGAGGCAATCTAATTTTGAAGATAAAATCCCGTCTATGTTTGAGGCAATAATGTGTAAACCGTCGTCAAGTGGTCTTCCTAGTAACACCATATCCAACCCTAAGGGTGAGATGAAAGTGATTACCACACGTAGTGGTAAGACACTTAAGGAGCCGATTCCTCAACCAATTGCTCCTACGGAGGAAGCAATTGAGGAAGAACCCGAGGTGGTGGTCCAAAAGGAGCATATTCCAATCCCACAAAGTACCGCTCATGCCACACCTACGGTTGACCCATTACCATCATTGGAACCCGAGATTCCAAAGGCTATGCCTACTATGCCTCACCCCACACCACCTTTGCCCTATCCATCGAGACTTAGGAAGGAGAAACGTCAAGAGCGCGACAATTACCAATTTGAGCTTTTTATGAAAATGTTTCGTGATTTGCACCTTAATGTGAGTTTCGCTGATGCTTTGGTCATGATGCCTCGATTTGCCGCTAACTTTAAGAGTATGTTGAACAACAAGGAGAAATTGCACCAATTGTCTAGTTGTTCGTCGGTTTATCTTAATCGCATACCTCAAAAAGTCGGTGATCCCGGTAAATTTTTGATCCCTTGTGCAATCCAAGACATGGAAGAATGCTTCGCCTTGGCCGATCTTGGTGCTAGCATTAACTTGATGCCACTTGCAATCTTCAAGTCGCTCAATCTTCCTAATCTTACTCCTTCACTAATGTCTATCGAGTTGGCCGACCATTCCACAATTCCCGCATGTGGTTTGGCGGAAGACGTTTTTGTGAAAGTGGGGAAGTTCTACTATCCCGTAGACTTCATTGTTGTTGATATCCCCACGGATCCTCAAGTTCCTCTCATTTTAGGTCGTTCGTTTTTAGATACGTCTATGGCTTTGATCGATGTGCATGCTAGAAAGATCACCTTACGTTTCAACGACGAGGAACTTGTTATAAACGCAACTCAAAACTCTCAAATTTCTCATGTTTATTCCGTTGCAACCATAAACCTCGTTGATATGATTGACGTGGTTTGCGAGGAATTTTCACAAGAAGTTCTAGGTTTTGGTGATGAAGAAACTAGTGGAAATCCCACTATGTTGGATCCAATTCTTGATAATTCGACACCAACCTTCACTCCATTTGAAGGTGGTGGTTTTACGTTGGAAGAATGCAATGTTCCACGTACTTGTGACGAAGACCTCGACAACGATGAGGACTTCTCGATTATCAAGGATTTTCTTAACGATTTCCCATTTCCTCCACCCGAGGAGGTTATGAGTATCGAGCCCAAATCTTCACTTGAGGAACCACCTATTCTCGAGTTGAAAGATTTACCTCCTCACCTCGAGTATGTCTATTTGGAGGAGGACGACAAGTTGCCGGTTATTATTGCGAAGGAACTTTCGAATGATGAAAAAACCACACTTGTCGATGTTCTAAAGGCTCACAAAGGGGCGATTGCGTGGAAGTTATCCGACATTAAGGGGATCGATCCCAAGTTTTGTACCCACAAAATCTTAATGGAGGAGGATTTCAAGCCAACAATCCAAAGTCAAAGGAGGGTGAACCCTAAAATTCACGACGTCATCAAAAAGGAGGTCCTTAAACTCCTTGACGCGGGAATGATTTACCCTATTTCCGATAGCCCTTGGGTGAGTCCTATCCATTGTGTCCCTAAAAAGGGAGGGATGACCGTTGTGCCAAACGATGCCAACGAGTTGATTCCCACTAGACTCGTGACCGGATGGAGAGTGTGCATTGACTATCGAAAGTTGAATGAAGCCACTCGAAAAGACCATTTTCCCTTGCCCTTCATGGACCAAATGTTGGAGCGTCTTGCGGGAAACGATTTCTATTGCTTTTTAGATGGTTTTTCCGGTTACTTCCAAATTCCCATTGATCCTCGTGATCAAGAAAAAACTACGTTTATGTGTCCATATGGAACGTTTGCCTATCGTAGAATGCCATTCGGACTTTGCAATGCACCGGGAACTTTTCAACAATGCATGATGGCTATTTTTCATGATATGATCGAGAAGATGATGGAAGTCTTCATGGATGACTTTTCCGTGTTTGGTGATTCCTTTACTTCGTGTTTGTCGAACCTTGAGAGAATGTTAAAACGTTGTGAGGAAACCAACCTTGTGCTCAATTGGGAAAAGTGTCATTTTATGGTTAAAAGTGGAATCGTCTTAGGGCACAAGGTCTCGAAAGCGGGGATTGAGGTAGATCAAGCTAAGGTAGACGTCATCGCCAAATTACCTCATCCCAAAACCGTCAAGGGAGTTAGGAGTTTCCTAGGCCACGCGGGCTTTTATCGACGATTCATCAAGGATTTCTCGAAGATTTCACGACCCATTACACATCTTCTTGAAAAAGAGGCACGTTTTGTCTTTGACGAAGATTGTGTACGAGCCTTTGAGATCCTTAAGAGGAAACTTACCGAAGCTCCCATTCTTGTTGCTCCAAATTGGAACCTCCCCTTTGAACTTATGTGTGATGCAAGTGATTACGCTATAAGGGCCGTTTTGGGGCAACGTCATGATAAGCACTTCTTGCCTATTCACTATGCTAGCAAGACGATGACCGAGGCTCAACTAAAATACACTACAACGGAAAAGGAGTTCCTTGCCGTGGTGTATGCATTTGAGAAATTCCGACCTTATCTCGTCTTGACGAAATGCATAGTGTATACGGACCATTCGGCTATCAAGTATCTCATGGCTAAACAAGATGCTAAGCCGAGATTACTTCGTTGGATTCTCCTCCTTCAAGAATTTGATCACACCATCGTTGACAAAAAAGGAGCCGAGAATCTAGCGGCCGATCATCTCTCTCGTTTGGAAGATCCTCACCAAAGTGTTTACGAGCCTAAGGAAATCACCGAAACATTTCCGCTCGAGACACTTGGTGTAGTGAATTCTAAGCTTGATTCTTCTACCCCATGGTTTATGGATTTTGCAAATTACCATGCGGGTAACTTCATCGTTAAGGGTATGACGACTCAAGAAAAACGAAAATTCTTTCGTGACGTCAAGTTCTACTTTTGGAACGACCCTTACTTGTTTCGAACTTGTGCGGATCAAATCATCCGACGTTGTGTATTTGGAACCGAAGCTTCTAACATCCTTAGAGCTTGCCATGAGGGACCCACGGGTGGTCACCACGGTGCTAATCTCACGGCTAAGAAGGTGTTTGATGCCGGCTTCTTTTGGCCTACTATTTACCGAGATGCACAAATTCTTGTGAAGTCTTGTGATGCATGCCAACGACAAGGAAAAGCCTCACAAAAAGATGAAATGCCACAAAATATCATTCAAGTATGTGAGATCTTTGACGTTTGGGGCATAGACTTTATGGGGCCGTTCCCATCATCTCGTGGTAATAAGTACATCCTTGTTGCGGTTGACTACCTATCTAAGTGGGTGGAGGCAAAGGCCTTGCCCACTAATAATGCTTGTGTGGTAGTTAAGTTCTTGAAAAGTTTGTTTGCTAGGTTTGGAACCCCTCGTGCGATCATAAGCGATCGTGGAACCCATTTTTGTAATGACCAATTCGAAAGGGTTCTAAGGAAATATGGGGTTACACATCGTCTTTCTACGGCTTATCACCCACAAACGAGTGGGCAAGTCGAGGTTTCAAACCGAGCATTGAAGAGGATCTTGGAGAGATCCGTAGGATAAAACCGACAATCATGGTCGGATAAGTTGGACGATGCTTTATGGGCCTTTAGGACCGCTCATAAGACGCCCATTGGGTGCACTTCCTATAAGCTTGTGTATGGAAAGAATTGTCATTTGCCTATCGAGTTAGAACACAAGGCTTATTGGTCCCTAAAGCATTGTAATGATGACATGGAGACCGCGGGAAAACACCGGAAAATGCAATTAAATGAATTGGATGAATTGAGAGACATTGCTTATGAAAATTCATTGATTTACAAAGAGAAAACTAAAAAGTTGCATGATTCAAAAATTAAAAACCGGGTTTTTAACATTGGGGATCAAGTATTGCTTTTTAATTCAAGATTGAAAATCTTTTCCGGTAAATTGAAATCCCGTTGGTCCGGTCCATTCACCGTGACTCAAGTGTTTCCTTATGGGACCATCGAGCTAGCTCAAGATGATGGTCCTAACTTCAAGGTGAATGGACATAGGTTGAAGCACTACTTTGGTGGGGAAGTTCCATCCTTGAACTACCTCAACCAAGTCACCTTCCCCAATGATAATTAGTATTGAGGGGATCGAGTCGAGCTCATGACTCGGTAATCAAAAACGAGGAGCCTCGTGGGGGAGTCCCATGCTTATCCTATGTACATATTATCGCTTTCTAATGTAGCTTACGTGTGGGGATTTGTGCCCTTCCAACCTTTGTTCCGTAGTTGTTTGTGATATGTGGTTTTTAGATCATGATCTTCACGATTGGAGCCTCTCGTGTTCGTTTCATGGGAGCACTCGATCGTTTGCTTTGGAGACATTTCTCAATATCCATGATATATCCTTTGATGTTCTAACCTTAGGTTTTTAGCACACTTCATAAACGGCTATTACTTATTGGTTACACCCTTTCCATGCTAGATTAGGAATTCGACTACGTCTCTAGTATGGGGGTGTTTGCACCCCTAGACTCGAAACATTGAGGACAATGTTTAACTTTAGTATGGGGGGGTGAATAGATACTTGCCTTGCCAAACCTTCACGCTTTCCAAAACTTATCGTTTTGTTTATCATTTTTTTTTGCAAAATAAGGCTAAAAATGGCCAAATTTTAAATTTTTCTTATGTTTTATAAGTGTTTGAAGACACGAATGTAGATTTTCCGATGGCGAGAATAAGAGTAATTTTTTACTCGACCGTGCGTGTTGAGCACTTAGCTTTGATTCCTTAACTTCACATTAGGATAAGTCTCTTAAATGAGGACGAGAAATGATAGAGTTAATTATAAGTTACTATGCTAAACGTAGAGTACTCGTATTCTTTCAAAAACTCATGTGTTCTCGTTGTTTGCTTATTCTCCCTTCGCATGTAAATATTTTTTGCTTAATAAATATTGACTTAGCGGTTTAGTTAGAATTGTTGGGTTTCTAGTCTTTTCTAGTAGCTTCCGTGTAATTAAATTGGGAAGACATTAAGGTATCGCCAGCGTCACGGTTTTGAAGTATTGGCACCCTAATAATCGAAAGCTTCACCCAATAATAAGATTTCAAGTGCTCACCTAAATCAAGCAAACAATTTGAAGCCCCACAAGGCCTAAAATCTATGCAAAATTGAAAGTGAATCAAGCCTAAATCTTCGAAGCTTTAAAGATCCAAAATTCGCCTTAGCATGAGGATATACGTCTTTGGCTAATAAAACAACCAATGAGGCGGATAATAAAAGGCAAGGCAAGACCAAAGTCATAATAAAAGCTTCATGGCGAAGTTGAATAAAAGATGGAGGTAAACCAAAGATAATAAGGCCCTTCCGTTAGGGGGCGTATAAAAGTCTTGGTAATAAGTCTCATGTTCAAAACCGTTATAAAACCGTGTTTATCGATTCTTCTTGTCAACTTAATTTTTTAACATCGTCGTCTATTAGGAGGGGTTATTGATTTGATGGTCTTAGTTACACCGTTAGGACTCTATTTTTAGACCTAAATCTCTATTATCGCATAAGTCAAACAATGTATCCTCGTGAAACATTCAAGACAAAATAAAATATAAGAGATACAACTTAGGAATAATGGGAGGATAAGTACGTGATTAGGGCATATGAGTAGTGTTAGCATTACTAACTTATAATGACAATGATCTCGTTGCACGCTTAGCATGGAATTGGAGTGAAAATCGAGGACGATGAAATTATTTCTAACGAAGCATTCACGTGTTCTTGTTCTATGAACCTAAACGTCCCATTTTGCGATGAAAATCATACATTATGTCTAAAACGCAAGTAGTAGTAATAGTAGTAGAGTAGCTAGTTTATCATTCCAATAAAGTGAATAAAAATAAATTTTGGAGATGCTTTGATACTTTATTCTAGCATTGCGTGAGGGCACGGCAATGGTTTAGTATGGGGGAGTGATGAGACTGCTTTTATACATAGTCTCATCTTCCAAATAGGGCTTAAAATGCATTAAATATCATCAAAATACGCAAATATATGCTTGTGTTTGTTGCTTGTGTATTTTAGGTACGGATATTGAGATAATGACAAAAGATCACAAGAATCATGCAAAAACGAACACGGGAAACGAAGCCGCACAATGAACCAAGCCCTAGTGAAGACTTTCCCAAGATCAACCCTTGAAGATTTGAAGAATTATGAAGAAGGGTCCTCCAATTATGAAGAATTGACACTTTATACCCTTGTATCCTCATAATTACAAAAATGGTCCCTAATGTTTGTCAAAATTACAAAAAGGGCCCTTAACTTTGAAGAATTGGCAAGTTTAGCCCCTCAACAAAGCTAAATTGTCAACCAATATCATCCACAATGTCAAATATATCATGAAGTCCTTCAAACTACAAGAAATGACAAGTTTGGTCCTTTGAAAATCTCAAAATTACACAAAGGACCCTCAACTTTCAACAATTGGCAAAAATGGTCCCTCAATCATCAAGACTTGGCATTTTCAGTCCTCCAAATTATCAATATTACAAGTCTAGACCATTATCATTGAAGAAAATACCAATTCAGCCCTTGAAGAATTCAAATATGGCAAGAAATACCCCTGATTTTACTTGCAAAAGTTTTTGGGCCAGAAGTGTAAAAAGGCAAAAGTTGACAAGGAAGAAAGTGGGCGTTGATAGAGTTTGGAAGGGATTTGACAAGTTTTTGAAACATGAGGGTGTTAAACTGGCCAAACAACATTGTAACCTAGACCACTCACCAGCTGCCACGAGCCCCACTACCACCACTCCACCAATCACAACTCACCCTTTGTCCACATCAGATCCCACTCACATTTATTTATTAACTAATCCTAACAGATTAGTTTAAACTTGGCGCTAAACACCCATTTAAAAAACCAAACGGATTAAAAACATGTTCTTGGTGTTCTTGGCAGAAATTGGGCATTTGCTAATTACCAACAATTAAACTCCCATATTGTGCAGATTTGTGATTAAGGGTCCTATAATCACAACCCAACCTTAAAACTTGACACCTCACCACCCCATTTGTCTCCTTGTGCCTCCCCTGCTACACACCCATGCATACTGCCAAAAAGATGGCAGCAATCCAACGTTTGAGAAACATGCTTACTTTCTAAGCTTCATCTACACCTTTGGATGCTCTCACACATGCCAGCTGCCACTACACAACAAGAAAAGTCACATGATTCTCCAAGGCATTCAAACTTCATAAGGGCAATTTTGGAAGTTCAACACTAGGGTTTTACTTATTCTTCAGCTTTCTAGATAGATTGTAAGGCTATATATAAAGCCCTTAGGTCTCATGAGACGTTTGCTTTTTGTTTTTTCCTTTGTTCAAACACTTGTAAATCCTTTTTCAGATTAATGAATTTGAGTTAAGTGCTTTGAAGAAAGACCAAGTGCCATCTTTATTCTGCTTGTTTATGTTCTTAGTTTACTGCTTTTGAAGTTTAAAACCTGTTTTCAAAAGAGGAGTGTGCACAAGTTTGCATATTTTCCTCATTTTCTTGATATTTTGCTAAGTCTTGTTCCAATCTTGGAATTCTTGGGCTATATGGCTGATCATAGCATCCTAACTGAGTTGGTTAAGGTGTGGTGAGGCTTATAACTTGGGGATAATCAAGTGTGGGGTAACAAGTTTGCATCAATCAAGATTTTTCCAAGTTTCTGATTTTTCATGTTATTGTGCTTAACCATTGTTCAATCTTAGCAGGCTTTTGTTGAAGCTTGTGCTTGTTCTTGCTAGCACATAAGCTCAAAATTCGTGGGTGTGGATGTACATCCATGAGGTTTGCATACTTAATCTCCAAATCTGCTTAAATTGTGATTTTTGGTGATATTTGTATGAAACTGTTGTTCTTGTGAATTTTGTGGCTTGTTCTTGCTTGAATTTGTTTATTAGACTTGTTTTAGTGTTAATTGATGCTTGGTTGGCCTGAAATCTTGTTTTGCTTTTGAAAATCTTGATTTGAAAAAGTTAAAGGGGTGTTTGGGTCTACTGGTTTATGCTTGTAATCTGATTTTGTGTTAAGGGAAAGTGTTGTTTATGCTTTGTATCTGCTATACCTTTGTTTGAGAGTGTTTTGCTGCAAGTTTTTGGGTTTGAACACTTGAATTGATCAATCTGCTATATAGACCTTGTTTCTGCTTGTTTTGACCTAGGATTTTGGGAACACTTAGTGTGTATGCATGCTTAGGGATAAAAGTGGTTTAAACAAAGTTAACATAACCTGTTTGAAAGATTTGAGGTGTTGAAATTGGCTTGTGTGTCAAATACATCAGCAAAAGTAGAAAACTGCATGTGTAGTGTTCATCAGTAACTTTCATTGCTTGGATCTTGCTTAATTCTTTGAACCAGTGTATGAAACCTGTTTAGACTTGCTTATTGGAGTTTATTACAGCTTTTGTGTGCATTTGGTTGAATTTGGCTGGCTGAATTGTTCTAAAACTGCTCTTGAATGCTAAACTGCTTGTTGTTCATGTCTGTACCATGTCTGGTGATTAATTGATTAAACTGTATCAATTGGGTGTTTGTGATTGTGTTATTTTGATTGTTATTGACTCCTTTTGATCCAAAGATCAATTGGGTGCCTTTGTGAAATCTGAATCCAAGAAAAAGTCACTAAAGACAACAAGTCAAAATAGTCAAGCAGTGGGAAAAGTTCCCACTGCTCAACATCCAAAACTAGCCCCTGCTAGTGCAATTTTATCATCAGCTTATCAATAAGCTATTCTAGCTTATTCTGACTTGCAACAACTTATTTTTTGTAATAGATCTTCATTATTTGACCCATTTTAGTGAACTGGAGCTTATGAGACTTTGACTTTGACTTTTTACTAGAAAATCAACTTGTTTGACTTTTAACATAAGAGCTTATTTGATTTTCCAGCTTATTGAGTGTGCTTATTTGAAAGGTCTTTGTTTTTTAAGCTTAGTTTTGTCAAAAGAAAAATTTTGCAACTTGAATCAGCTTCTGAGGTGGTCTAGATCATAAAAACGACTATTTTGTCGTTTTGTGAATAAGTTGTTGACTTGTTTCTGGCTTATTAAGTGGGCTTATTTGAAATTTCTTTTTGCAAAAGTCTTTGTTAGGTCAAAAGAAGGTTGTGTGTTAAATTTTAGCTTATGGCATCAGCTTATGGCTTAATGGGCCAAAAAGCCCATTAAGAATAAGCTGCTTATTATAAGTTAGCTTATTTCACATTTTCAGCTTTTGGGCCTTTGGAAAAAGTTGTTTAAAATCAAATTTTGAGTCAACCTGTGCTTTTTGAGCTTATTTTGAGCACTTTTTCTTATTGGGCCTTAATTAAGCCCAATAAGGGACTGTTTTGGATTTGGCCCATTTTCTAGGCCCAATAGGGGTATTTAGGTAATTTCACTTTCATTTCTGAGTTATTTAGGTTAAATTAAGCTAGGTTGCAAGTTTTTAGAATTTTTTATAATTTTTGGATTTCTAATATTATTTTAATATTATTTTATTATTAAAAATTAAAAGTCTGATTTTCTAGGTTTTTATATTTTTCCTAGGTTCTAAATAATTAATTAGGATTTTTGCAACTTTCCAATTATTTTCTAGGTCTTTTAATTATTTTCTATAATTAATTTAAGATTTAATTGATTTTAGGAGTTTTTAATTGTTTAAAAATAGTTTTAATTGGTTTTAAAATTTTGAAAAATAGTTTTTAGCTTAATTAGAGTATTTTTGAGGTTTACAAACTTGAAAATCTTGTTTAGGGCTTTTTAATAATTAATTTTGATTTTTAGGGCTTTAATTAGCATTAAAAAGTCATTATCTAATTAATTAAAAGGTTTTTGCAAGTTTTGATTTTTTGTAAACTCTTATAATATTATTAGGGATTTTTGGTAATTTTTAGAAATTTTTAGGTTAAGATTTTAATTTTGGGGGTTTTTAGGATTTTACGTGTACGCTTTTTTTGACTTAGTTTAATCCGTCTTCATAACCGTCATTCTCTTCTAATCCCTTTTCTATTTTTCTTTTCTCAAATATAATCACAAATTAATCCAAATCATTACACACATAACACACTAGCCTCCTTGAGAACGAACTTAATTGGGTCATTCACACACGGTTTTCCTAAATCGTCGTGCTCACTTGCCCTATTTATTGCCCTCTTTTCCTAAAGAGTTGCAAAACTTCAACATCAAAGATTTTGAAATGTTTTATTCAAAACCTTAGTTTTAAAAATCTTTCGTTCTTTATAACGAGAGCTCTGGTACCAAACTGTAACATCCCCAAATATACACAATTCAATACAGCGGAAGACTCGTTGGTGTTACGGGATAACACATTATTCACATCATAGACAACGCTTAAAAATCGCGTCGTTTAATAATAAAGCATTTCCATTCATAAATATCAGACTTACATAGGTCCCAAGTCATAGTATTTCATACAATTTTACAAAATATTTGAATGGAAATTGTTGTTTAAGTGCGGACCATGAATTCTTGTCGTCTTCCTGAGAATTACCTTCAAGTACCTGAGATAAAACATGTTAAAAGAAAAGGTCAGCGAAAACGCCGAGTGAATTCATAGAGTTTAATAAAATCCATTAATATGTCATAGGAATAAAATTATTACCGAAAATCATTTTTTTACAATTCTTTGTCGTAAGCCACAAAATAAGCCAAAAACATTTCATACAAATCTTTGTTGTAAATCATACTATATGGTTTTGCCTTCAAAGCCATTATACGAGCCAATGTCGTAAAAACATCATACAATACGTCTTATAACGTTGTATAGAGTTAAATAAAAATCATTATATGAATATGGTTATGTAAAACCAAAACACGAACATAATATCAATAATAAGACCCCGTATTGCTAGTCAGACAATATATCGTAATTCAGTGCGTATAGCAGTATTTCGTTATTTAGATTATTATAAGCCGCATGACATTGTTACCTTACTACAACAAACAACGGGTAGCTAACCCTAAACTCATTTTCCCATCTAAATTAGCGTGTCGTCACAATAATTACGCTTGTGTAAATCTTCTCATACATAAATTCGATTACCAATCAATGTGGCACGACGGGGATCAACCGTCAAGGCGCAAACTGGGGTGATCGTCCCTAAATAGTACTATTATATGCATAAGCGTCTACCAAATCCCGGTAGTTCACAATTCATGCTAATGGGACTTTTAGTGACATAACCTAACTTTAATAATCCATTTCATTTCATTTATCGGGTCATATAATCATTCATCGGGTCATACAATCATTCGGGTCCAAATCAATAAACAAACAATCGGGAAAAATGGTGTCCTATTTTATCAAAACTAACATGTTATCTCCCTCGCGGGTTTATAAAACATTTCATAAAAACATTTAAAAGAGTGCGAGGCTATGAACTCACGTGGATTGGGAAAGGTGGGTTATCGACGATTCGGATGTACGGTACGTTCTTCAATCACGGAAACCTAGACAAATAATACTTGTCTTAGACTCTTGTCCAATGACTTTATAAAAATAATAGCTATTTATATATATGATGATTTTATAAATATGATGATGATCAAGTGGGATTGTACATCTTTATAGTGTTATGTGTTGGTAAATTTTTATATTAGTTTCACTAGTTTAACTTCTTTACTTGTTAAGGCCCAATAAGCCCATTAAATTCTAATACTTTATATTAGCCCATTTATACTTTTTAATATCAGGCCTATAATCATATGTTGGGCCCAAGTGGGTTAAGCCCAATGAGTAAGTCCATTAGTATTTATTCAAACTAGTTGGGTCAATAGTCCAATAAGGCTAATTTGGCCCGTTAATGTCCGTATGTTATAAAGCTCGGGTTTTATCGGTTTTTACTTGTAATATGTACTTATATATCAGTATATGATTTATAAAAATTTTACATTAGACGGGTCCTACCATCTAAGTTTTAATTGACGAAAACGTTAATTTAACGGTTTTAGCCGAAAAGACGTAAAAATCATGTTTATAGTTTTATAACTTATAAAACTTATCAAATTTCCATTTTTATAAAATGTCTCATTTATTTATTATTTTACATACTTATATAAATGTTATATATAAGTTAGTGGGTTTTAATTTTACATTTTATACTATATTTATTTGAGTGCTATTACAATACTATTATACTTTAATTTCACAAATCTGATTTTTAGTTTCACTTTCACCATTTTTATCATATCTTGAGTTCTACAATGAGATAGAAGCTCATTTTTGGACACCATAAACTACATGATATATGCTACAATTAACTTAGTTTTACCTACTGCTCAATCTAAGTCTAAGTATCCCTAACAGTCCTCACAAGACAGACTATTCAGATTGATACATCAATTTTGTTTTGATCATATCTCACTCATTATAATGACTCCATTGCATGGCCAACTCTCACATGTGTACAAGAATTAATACTTACTATATATTGATTCCACTCTGCCATTTTATCAGTTTATCATATGGTTTCTTACTGTTTTTATACAGCCAATTATTTTAAGCATGATTTAACCATTTTACATGTGGTTTTCCATCTTTTTACCTATGTTTATCAACACCAAATCCCCACATAATATTTTTAATCATCATTAATCATCATATACATATACATAAATACAGAAAATACAAGATTACATAATCAACATAACAAGAGGATAGGAAGAAACAATCTCTATACCACCAAAGTGATGAAAAGGTTGAGATTTTGGATGAACAAGGCTTGGTTTTGGTAACCAATCTTATGAAATATCAAGACCACCTTCAAGATTACCAAGGATATGAAGACACCTTCAACAAATCAGCCCTAAACTCCTTGAAAATCATCCCAAAGACCTCCATGAAAACTCCTTTTTATATGTTAAAATCACCTCCAATCTTCATCTTTTTGTGTAGTTATCAACATATGTTGATTATATCTTTTGTTTATGGTCAAAATTTGATGATGATGGTGATATAATGGTGGTGTTGGACGTTCAAGGGGAGAGAGGAAGAATTGAGAGAGTTTCTTGGTTTGCATGTGTGAGAAATGGTTTATGGTTAGCTTGTTTTGTGGTTAAGTGGTTTTGCATAGCATTAAGGACATGTGTCCTTAGTGTGTATGTAAACTTGAAACCACACTTGGTGTGTTGTCTAAGTCTTGGCCACCCATAGTGGGGGTGAGGCAAGTGTAAACTTGTCTCATCTCCACTAATTTACCGGTACTCCTCGATTCTAGTTTCCTCGATTTACGTGCCCTCAAGTCGTTTTATGAAAAATGTTTTTATAAATTATGAATCAACGGCACAAAACGAATCTAATAAAAATTGTCTCATCAAAAAAGGAGTTCAAAAACGTAAATACGTAAACCTAGGATTTCTGGTTTAGTCGTAAAGGACGTTAAATTATGCACGTAAGTCCTAATGTCTTCTCGTAAATTTGTGAGTTTATGAACCAACACAAATTTAAGATTCCAAACTAATATTCAAGGATAAATTTATTTCCTGAAATGTCGGACTGTCACCAAAACGGTGTATGTAAACGTAAGCACGTAACGTAGAATTCTCCGGTTTAAACGTAGTCGATGCTACTTCAAGACGTAAACCCAAATTTCTTCCCAAAAATGAGTGAGTTCATAAAATAACATTAAAATAATATTTTTTTAAATAATACTTGAGAATAAAATATCAACCATAAATTGACGGATTGTCACATTAATACTAAAGAGTTAAACTATAACCCATCGAAATCCAAACAACTTATTACAAATAAGCTGCCACAGCTAAATCAATTGAAACCTTGAATCCAATCCTGCATAAACTCAAAGTACTCTTGCAAAATCAAACTAAAACGAGAAACCAAACAAAAGCTTGGATTCTGGAACCATATGACTGATTTATATCGAATCTACAACCAAGCTAGTTTATCAAACTGATTACTCAAAACTGAATATTACTCGAACAAGAAACTTATGAAACTAAACTGATTATAACGAACTCCTCCCACAATCTTGCGTGAACAGTAACCTGATTTTAAATAAGCAATATTGAAAGAAAATTAAGAAAGTTTGAAAAGTTTTCATTAATAGAAGAACATTATATTCAGTTAGCTAAGTGACTAACCCGCTACAACTGATTACCGTTAAACGTGACAGCAGTAAGAATAGAGAAAGAAAAAGATCGAGAGTTATTAAGAAAGCTATAAGAAAGAACTTTACTTTATTAATGGTGGAAAAAGTGATGGTTACAACTGATTTAACAGAATCGAAACTGAATCTCTAACTACTCCTACTTATCTAACTAACTAGGTGAAACTACACCTATGCTAACCGTCTGAAATGAAGGTGTCCTCTTGGTATTTATAGACGACTGAGAGGAGAGGTGGATGATTCCAATGACATTTTGCCTCCAATCAACAATGGCCACGTGTCAAATACGAGGATGACTTCGTTCTTCATTGCTCCATTCGATTTGAGCGTTTCTTCATCTTTGAGTATTGATCTAATTAAGTGATATCATCTTGTACATGAGGAGATAAGGATCAATTTTGTAGTTTGAAGCTTGACTTGAAACCTTGTGAATCTTTCTTGAATTGAACTTGAAGTCGTGGTGGAGAAAGAAGTTAGCCGACTGTTACTTTCTTTGTCTCTCTTCGTTGATGTTGAAGAAGACGTGTTTGGTACATCAGTCTTTCCTTTGACTGACTTTTGACTAAGTTAATAAACTTAACTTTCTTCAATCTTTTCTTCTTAGTCCTTCTCCTTTTTACTCTTTTCACAAGTAATATAAAAGAGTTAAAAACTTTTTTTCTAAACTCTTTTAAATCCTTTATCTTTGAAAGATTGGCAAATAAGGTCCTTGAAGCATCTTTGGTCTTTTTCTTCGTCTTTTGTCATATAAATCCTTTGAAAATGCGCATTTGCTCCAAAATGTATCTTGTTTACCTGAAAACACATGAAACACAAATACCCACGTAATTCTGATATTTTCAGTTAAATATAATGTATTTGAGTGTGTTTTGAGTGGTTTTTGGATCATTATTGATGAGTGTTTTCACACTTATCACAAGGCATTTACCTAGTATAAAAATTTTATCGTCTCGTCTCGATTCGAATTGATTAAAGTTTAACGTGCGACTCAGCCGTTCTTGGTGTAAGGAAAAGAAAATGATTATCTATATTAAACTAATAGAAGAAATGTCGTTGAGTAAGGGTAAAAATAAGTAAAAATGAAAGCTTGTAAATATTAAACTAAAAATGAAAACTTTGAAAATTAAAAGACAAAAGCTAAAAACTTTAATTAATTAAAAATAAAACTGGAAATAAAAATAACATAAAAATAAACTTAACTATCTCAGACAAACAAAGTATTTCGGAATAATAGCCTAATTCGGAAAAACTAGGTATCTTCGGAATACACAAGTAATTCGGATAAAAACAATAAATTCAGAAAAACTACTTAATTCGGAAAAAACAATAATCTTCGTTAAAATAAATTTATTTCGGAATAATCCTAACTTTCGGATAAAATACCCTATTTCAGAATAAAGAAGCTTTTTCGGAATTTAAGGGATTTTCGGATAAAACAATAATTTCGGAAAAACAAGATATTTCGGATAAAAGGAAAATTTCGGAAAAACAATACTAATTCGGATAAACTAGAAATATTCGAAAAAGATCAAGAATTTCGGAATAACATGATTTTTCGGATAAAGAACAAAATTTCGGACAAAACGAATTGCAAAGAAGATCTTCGGAATAACTAAAATTCGGAATAAGGGGTAATCTTCGGATTTTAGAAACCCTTTTCCGAAGATATGTAAAAATAGATAAAGAGTAACAGATATATCTAAAAATCAGGAAATAAGCTACGGATAAGCTAAAACCAAATAAGGAATTAACCAAAACTTAATCTAAACAAACTTTAAGAAAAACTGAATAAACTACAAATTAAAAACTTGAAAAACACTAATTAATCTAAAAATCTAAAATCAACTTTTTATTAAATAAACTAATAAAAACACTTAATTTAAATTAAGTAAAATCAAACAATAGGCACCAAACACAATAAGCTATAAATTAAAAATCAAACATATAAAAACCAATAAGCATATTTAATAAACACATCAATCAAACAAGAACATAAGGATTAAGCAAACTACATGATTTACCAAATCAAGACAATAGATTAAAAAGAAAGGAAGAATGAGAATGATTAATGAAAAAGATAGGATTAAAGATGATTAAGATTCAAATACAAGATTAAAATTATAAAAGCTTGAAAAACATGAAATGAAATCTAGAGAGAGAAAGTAAATGTAATCTACTCGTAAAACATGAAATTAAATATATATAAAAATTAACTACTACCTCCTAATAACATATTAGGAGGTATTTATAGGAGGAAATGGAAGGAGTTGTTTTCTACTTTCTTTCTTCTCGTCTCGACTCGATTTAAATTCTTTGTCTTTCTCGACGTTGTCTCGGGATTTGTCGATATGAATTGAACTCGTCTTCTAATTTTCTTCTTTTATTAGATTTGGTTCTTCGACTTCGTTAAACTTCCATCTTTAGACTTTTTCTTCGATAAATATTCAGAATAGGCCTTGGACTTCCGTTCTTTTTTCTCTCTTGATCTTTTGACTTTTTCTTCGATAAAAGCCCGTGAAAGCTCGTGTTTTCTTCCCTTTTCACATTTTGGTCCTAAATCACAACAAAAACACAAACCACGCATAATTCCAACTTTTACGACATTAAGTATACGTTTTGGCTTGGTTATTATTATAATTAAGTGGTAAAAGGATGGGTGTTCTCACACCTATCAAATCCCCTACACTTGACCATTACAATGCCCTCATGCAATGCATTAATTACAAAGCAAGTTTTACTTTTCTCATCATAACTAACCTACCTTGGCCTTTATTAAACACAAGACATTAACAAAACTAAAAAGATAGAAAATAACAAAATACTTGAAGGGAGAAAAATTAAAGAGATCGAAGACTTACATTAGGGCTTTGGATGTCATGAATGCTTATCACCCTCAAGTTTCACGTTCCCCATACCAAGCTTAAAAACGAGATCATTGTTATTATAAGTTAGCAAGCTAACACAAACTCATGTGGCTTAATTATTCGCTTAGACTCCCTTATTCCTAGGTGTATCTCTTATATTTTATTGTTTGTCTTGAATGATCACGAGGATGCATTGTTCACTTATTTTGATAATTTATTAGGCTGAAAATAAAGTAGGACGATTTAATCAATAGTTAAAATTGCTTCACGATTGGAGACCTTTCTTAGACCGAGACCTCATAAAGTTCATATCTTGGCATAACTCGCTTCACGATTTGAGACCTTTCTTAGACCGATATTTGGCATTGACTTCATACTTCGAATCTTGAGAGATGATCTTGAAATAATGGTCTTCTCTTCATAATAGGAATTTCTTCACTTGAAATTTTTGTGAGATTCTTCATTCTTGGACCACGACTTCTTCATTTTTCTCCAATCTTTATTCGGGATTTTGATATACAATGATCCGCCTCCTTTTAGGACTTGGATCTATTTATCCTCATACCTTGTTAGGGCCTTTTCAGATAGACTTCTACATGATCTTTAGGGGAGTATTTGATTTTCGTCGTGTGTCTCGATCCTTCATATTGATTTTTGATAAATGATTCTTCACATCACTTTGGACTTAAGCAACAAAATGTAGCCCTCATGCCTTGTTAGGGCCTTTTCGGACTCGCCAATCTTCGCATCCCGCTTTAATAAGTTATGCCTTGGCTATGAACTCTAATTAATACCGAGCAACTTTTAAACGATATTGGGTTAGAAGCTAAGTAACTTTTCAAATGTACGACCTTACTTATTGCAATTTTATTTATTAACAAGCGATGGGAGAAAAAGCTCATAATTAACTCACATAAATTCATGAAAGAATACCAAACTTATAATTGACTCTATCATCTCTCGTTCTCCACAATTTAAAATCTCAAAGAATAAGACTCGTGGATGCTTAGCCTATTAAATCAAAGTTTTGAGTTTTCAATTCATCTATAGGATCTTGCATCTTCTTAGACTTTCTCAAGTTTAGAACTTGCATTTTAAAGTTCCCTTGATAAACGACTTTCTAGGATCAATTATAGGAACTTGCGAAAAGTTCTTGTTCTTAACCCGTAAGAGTTAAGACTTTCGCGTTTTAAAGTTCCCTATATAAAAGCCTAGCAAAACTTGATTTAAACACGTTAAGGATACTAGCTAGAGTAAACTCAAATAAGTAAACTTGGGTTGAGTCAAAAGATTCATGACGGGCCTAATATATTAAAGACATCTAAACTTATTAAAACGATTTATTAAAATTTATTCAAGCAATGAAAGAAAATAACTATAACGAATGAAAATACTAATAGGCAAAAATAGATCAAAAATTTTGGAAAATGTCGAAAAATCAATTTTCCGACTAAAATGAGGACCAATTCATGGAAAAGCCCACTTAACTTCGATAGAAATCCCCTTACACTTAAAATAAACATTGTACTCAATGTTTAAGCATGTGGGAGTAAACACCCCTACACTTAGGACATTGTGCATGGTGTTTAAATCTTGTTAAGGAAAGGACAACTAAAGTGATTCCTATTTTAATATTGAAAAATATAAAATAGTGAATCAAAAGAGTTTAGGATAGAACCGGGAAGATGGGTACACGGGATCACGGTTCATCAAAAGTCATCGAAAGTCATCAAAAGTGGATCTTGAAAGCTCGAATCCCTGCACATCATAAGAAAAAAACAACAAACACATACTAGGGTCTCCCCTACACTTATTATAAAAATGGATAAAAAGGATAGATACTCGGGTTGCCTCCCGAGAAGCGCTTGTTTTTGTTCACAGAGTCGTGAGCCTAACTCGACCTTGATTAGAATGGTAAGAACCTTGAAGAACATCCACCAGGGTCAAATACATGGTTTTCGTCCATCAAATAGCACAAGCTTAAGGTGAACAAGACAAGCCAAAGAAGAGTAGGCAAGGTTCCCTTAAGCAGTTGTTGAGCACGGTGGTTGAAAGTATGATGAAGTGAAAGCATATCTCCATTGTTTCCAAAAATCTTTCCTTTTATTTCATTAGATGGATACTGAGATGGCTTGAAAATTGTGATGCCCGGATCGAACACCTTTTACTTTAGGGAAAAATAAGACTTAGACTCAGTAGACCTTGAAGATTCGCCCATAAACCGCACAATCTCATCTGAAGAAGGTGGAAAGAGAGGTGTCAAAACATAGGTACTACGGATGTTGGTGTCTTCCGGTTTCTTATCCTTTGAAAGGGGTTTCTTAATATCCAAAGGAGGATAAAGACCATAATCAAAGTCTAAAGGAGGATAATCATTCTCATTGGAAAAGTATGTATTAAGAAACGTGGCAAAATCTTCCTCAAATGAGTAATCATCCAAAGTAGGATCAAGCATTGTTGTCGGAGGATCATCATCAAAAATAGGAGCATAAGCATCATTAGAATACATAATACTTGAAGAATCACTCGAAAGAGTGTCAACATCATCAAAATCATCATAAGTTGGCATGTCTTTATACTCTGAAGCAAAATTGTCATAATCATCCACATCGGAACTAGAATCATCATCATAATCATCATAGATAGGTGGAGAATCATAAATTGGTGGGGGGTCCAAATTGGAGAGAGAATCATTAGAATCATCCACATAGTCTTGAAAAAGTGGATTATCATATCAAGTCTTGAAAAGAGGATTGTCATATACAACAAAATCATCAAGCTTTATACTTTCAAAGTAGTAGTAAGCTCTTCTTGAAGCACATTAATCATTTTCGCTGATTCTTTTCCATTTGATTTACTTGTAATTTTCCCCATCTTTAAAACTTGTGCATCATTCCCGACCCTTAAGATTAATTCACCTTCGCCAACATCGACTAAAGCTTTTCTGGTTCGTAAGAATGGCCGTCCAAGTATTAACGGAATACGAGGGTCCATTTCATAATCAACAACAACAAACTCGACCGGAAAAGTGAAGGTACTAACTTTAACGAAAACATCTTCGGCAATACCAACGGGGTAAGTGAGAGTTCGATTTGATAGCTCAAGAGTCATCTTTGTTTGTGTTAGGTCGGGTAATGATAACTTTTTCCAAACACTTAATGGCATCAAATTTATACTTGCCCCGAGATCTGCTAAGGCAGTAAATTCTTCAACTTTGTTAAAAATGCAAGGCAATACAAAACGACCAGGATCTCCAAGTTTTTCTGTAAGTTCTTTAAGAAGGACAGTAGTACAATTTTCATTTAAGCGTGTGTTGACAAACTCAGCCATCTTTTCCTTCTTATTAAGCAATTCCTTGAATGCTTTGACAAATTTCAGCATTTGGACAAGTGCTTCAACAAGGCTAATGTTAAAGTTCATTTGTGTTATCATCTTCAAAAATGAAGTAACTTGAGCGTCCTCTTTAGTGAGCAATTTGCACTTGTCTAACCTTGAGGGATAAGGAATATTAGGTTTAGGTGGTGTAGGTGTAGAAGGTAAAGGTTGAGATGTTGATGGTTGAGAAGTAGAAGGTTTAGAGGTGGAAGGTGGGGTTGATAAAGGTTTTGTCTTTGGTACTTCTTCCGTAAGGGGTGGAGACAGTAATGGAGAACTAGTACTAGGCGTAGCAGTAGGTGGGATAAATGGTGGTGGAGGAGATGTAGATGGAGTAACTGGGGAAGGGATAGATGGTCCTACTAAAGTTGCTCCACTGCGTGTAGTAATAGCACTCACATTAGCTCTACGGTTTGTTTCGATTGTAGAAGGAAGAGCACCTTGGGGACGAAGGGTTTGAAACATTTGAACGAATTTCCTATCCGTGGACTCTTGCATTTCCTTCATGGTTTTCTCATGATCGGTTAATTTTTGTAGAATCAAGTCCATGTGCGGATGAGGTAAATTGAACCCTTGTTATTGAAAAGCTTGGTTTGGGTATTGGTTATATGGTTGAAAACCTTGAGCATTAAAACCTTGCTTTTGAAAGCCTTGGTTATGCATTGGATAAGCTCCTTGATTTGCATTGTAACCCCTCACATTAGCATTTTGTTGAACATTTGCTCTTGGTGGCCCTTGGTTGTTATGGGTGGGTGGGTGAGGTCTTTGTTGAAAACCGAGTGGAACCAAGTAATTCGTCGAGTTGTAAGACAAGTGATTAACATTGACATTAGGCTTGAAATGAACTCTCTCGGTGTTGTTGTAAGCATACACTTCCCCGTGAGATTGATCATAAGCTTTATCACAATTAGCATAAGAGTGTGGCCCACCACAAGTTTCATATGTAATATTGAGAGCATGGGCATGTGGATTAGGAGGGTTATCTCTTAAAACAAGTTGCTTTACAGATGACGTAAGTTCCTTAAGATGATTGGTCAACTCACTCTCACTAGCACTAGCCATAGTAGCCCTAACACTTTGTTCTCAATGATAGCCCAAGCCTCATTCATAGTCTTGACAAGAATATTACCCCCCGAGGAACAATTTAGTGAATCTCGGTCACTCAAAGTTATTCCATTATAAAAAGTATTAATTTGATGTACCTTTGTAAAACCGTGTTGTGGACACTTTCTTAAAAGTTCCTTAAAACGATCCCAAGATTCACTAAATGTCTCACCTTACTTTTGTTCAAATTTGATAATGTCATTCTACAAAGCGGTAGTACGTGAGGGTGGGAAAAAGTAATTGATAAACTTGGTCTCAAGGTCCGTCCATGTGACAGTACTCTAGGGTGGTTCCTTATCAAGCCAAGTCCGGGCTTGTCCCTCGAGGGAGAAAGGAAAGAGGAGCAAACGAATTGCCTCTTGTGAAACCCCCATTGTATTTAACAGTATTGGATAAGTGTACGAACCTTTTAATGTGATCGTGTGGATCATCATGAGTGCGACCTATGAAAGGTGTTGCGGAAACCATTTGAATGAAACCGGACTTGAGCTCAAAGTTGTTGGCGTCAATATCCGGCACCACAATCGCATCATCGTTGCCTTCGACGTGTGATTGTAAGAGCTTGATCATTGGACGGTTCTCCATTGTGTTGACAACGGGAGGCTCTACAACAGGAGGATCAACAATAGCGGCTTGAATGGACTTCCTTTTGCGTGAACGAGTACGCATACACCTACAAAAGAAAAGAATAGCAAAGAAATAGAAGAAATAAAGTTAACGTGAAAAGAAAATATTTTTGGTGCAAAACTTTTGAAAAAGAAATGCATTTTATGAGTTTTTAAATGTCTTTGAATTTTTTTGAAATATCTAGTTTTTATGGATTTTTGAAAATTTTTGACACGAAAATAACGTTCAAGAGTGAACGGATCCCAAAATCCAACGCGTCTCTCACAATAAACCGTTAATCTTCACAAAAAGAGCCGGCAGTGGCGTAATTTAATACAAAGGCTTTACTTAGTTAAAAAGTTCGTTGTTCACGGTCTAATCGAATTGATTACAGTTTAACTTGCGACTCAGTCGTTCTTGGTGTAAGGAAAAGAAATGATTATCTATATTAAACTAAAAGAAGAAATGTCGTTGAGTAATGGTAAAAATAAGTAAAAATGAAAGCATGTAAATATTAAACTAAAAATGAAAACTTTGAAAATTAAAAGACAAAAGCTAAAAACTTTAATTAATTAAAAATAAAACTGGAAATAAAAATAACATAAAACAATAAACTTAACTATCTTAGACAAACAAAGTATTTCGGAATAAAAGCCTAATTCGGAAAAACTAGGTATCTTCGGAATACACAAGTAATTCGGATAAAAACAATAAATTCAGAAAAACTACTTAATTCGGAAAAAACAATAATCTTCGTTAAAATGAACTTATTTCGGAATAATCCTAATTTTCGGATAAAATACCCTATTTCAGAATAAAGAAGCTTTTTCGGAATTTAAGGGATTTTCGGATAAAACAATAATTTCGGAAAAACAAGATATTTCGGATAAAAGGAAAATTTCGGAAAAACAATACTAATTCGGATAAACTAGAAATATTCGGAAAAGATCAAGAATTCCGGAATAACATGATTTTTCGTATAAAGAACAAAATTCCGGACAAAATGAATTGCAAAGAAGATCTTCAGAATAACTAAAATTCGGAATAAGGGGTAATCTTCGAATTTTAGAAACCCTTTTCCGAAGATATGTAAAAACTGATAAACAGTAACAGATATATCTAAAAATAAGGAAATAAGCTACGGATAAGCTAAAACCAAATAAGGAATTAACCAAAACTTAATCTAAACAAACTTTAAGAAAAACTGAATAAACTACAAATTAAAAACTTGAAAAACACTAATTAATCTAAAAATCTAAAATCAACTTTTTATAAAATAAACTAATAAAAACACTTAATCCAAATTAAGTAAAATCAAACGATAATCACCAAACACAATAAGCTATAAAAATCAAACATATAAAAACCAATAAGCATATTCAATAAACACATCAATCAAACAAGAACATAAGGATTAAGCAAACTACATGATTTACCAAATCAAGACAATAGATTAAAAAGAAAGGAAGAATGAGAATGATTAATGAAAAAGCTAGGATTAAAGATGATTAAGATTCAAATACAAGATTAAAATTATAAAAGCTTGAAAAACATGAAATGAAATCTAGAGAGAGAAATTAAATGTAATCTACTCGTAAAACATGAAATTAAATATATATAAAAATTAACTACTACCTCCTAATGACATATTAGGAGGTATTTATAGGAGGAAATGGACGGAGTTGTTTTCTTCTTTCTTTCTTCTCGTCTCGACTCGATTTAAATTCTTTGTCTTTCTCGACGTTGTCTCGGGATTTGTCGATATGAATTGAACTCGTCTTCTAATTTTCTTCTTTTATTAGATTTGCTTCTTCGACTTCGTTAAACTTCCGTCTTTAGACTTTTTCTTCGATAAATCTTCAGAATAGGCCTTGGATTTCTGTTCTTTTTGCACTCTTGATCTTTTGACTTTGTCTTTTGTCTTTTTCTTCGATAAAAGCCCGTGAAAGCCCGTGTTTTCTTCCATGTTCACATTTTGGTCCTAAATCACAACAAAAACAAAAACCACGCATAATTCCGACTTTTACGACATTAAGTATACGTTTTGGCTTGGTTATTATTATAATTAAGTGGTAAAAGGATGGGTGTTCTCACACCTATCAATGTCATCCATATAAATCTATACTAAAATGACATCACCCTTGGACCTATAGGTGAACAGGGTTTTGTAAAATCCATGATTTTACCATGATTTAATGTAATGAAGTTTCACCCATTAATCCTAGAACACATACTCATGTGTTATGTTTCTATTAGTTGTGTGTGAACTTTTTCATTATGTACTTATACTTTTACATTCATACTTGTTGTAATAAGTTTCATAATTTAAACCTTGTATTTAAAACTAGGGGAAACAAGTAATAAAATGTATAATCAATATTTGAAGTATACAACACTTAACTAAAATTTGAAAAACATGCTACACATACTATATGTAGCCGTGTATGTATGTGTGTATGCATACCATGAACATGTTTAAAACCTACTTGGACTAGCCCAAGACCATATACTCTTTGTGTACTAGCCCAACATAAGCGCAAACCAAAGCCCATTGCCCTTTGGTTAGCTATACATGGCACACATGCATATGTGAAAGGAGAAGAGATGCTTTGGAAACACAAGAGCCTACACTTGGCACAAGTGTTCTTACCAAGGCAATCATGCCTTTTGCCTTGGCCTTCTCTTTGCCCCTTTTAGTCGAAAAACACACACATACATCTCATTCTCTCACGTAACTTAAAATCTCATTCTCTCTTCACCTATCTCTCTCAAATCATTCGGCATTAAGCCAAAATCATCCAAGATTGTTCATTAAATCTACTAGATCCTTGTCCTTCTTAACTACTAATCATTTAGCAGCATCATCATCTTTGGAATCATTCTACCGAGCCCTAGACAAACCTTAAGGGTCACGGCTTGGTATCTATTTAGGGTTTCTTCATCATCTTGATTAAATCTCTAATCTCCTTGTTCATCTAGATCTTCCTTGGTAACTTTTAAGCAAGAAAGGTATACTCCTTATGCTTCTTCATTTTTACTTGCATGCATCATCATCCATCTATGAACATATGTAAATAACTTGTTAAAAATCAAGATTTGGTAAAAAACATGACCTTATTTGTCACGGCATATATTTGAGCACCATTAGTCATGGTTAAAATCTTTTTAATAAAAAAAACCTATGACTAGTACTCTATGTTTTAACTTGATTTAAAATCATATGAACCATTTTATGAATTTAAACGTAGCATGGGTTACACATCTTACTCTTTGTGATTTTGGTTAACTAATAATCATAGATCTCATAAGTAAACATGTGTAACTTAAAAATCATGAAAGACCATGACCTTAAAGGTCACGGCATAAATGAATGATGTATCTAGGATTTATGTACTAAGTTTTTAATGATGGAAAATGTATTATTACATGTGAAATGGAATACTAAAAATCACTAAAATAAACTATGTGTACATATATAGTCGTGGGTTATATATATGACCTTGAATGGACTTTAAATGCACATGCATGCTTATATAAGACCTAGACTAATGATAAGAGTATTTAACTTAACATGATAAACATAAAACAAGCTTATAGATCTTATGGGAACATTGGGAAAAAACAATATAGCCGTGAGCTATATATTGTTTTCTTGGAATTGTGGTAACCTTGAAAACATATAAGAAACCTAGATAATCATGTTGTATTTTTATAAATATTTACAAGACATAAAACTAGCTAAAATGTTCATCTTGGAAACACCAAGATTTAAAATTATAGCCGTGGGCTATATGTATGTATGTATGGACTTGTGACTTGATTTCTTGATTTGTACATAGCTAGATCTTATTTAGGGGACACTTATAAGTACATGCAACCTTAAAATAAGTTTTGACTCATCTTAATAAGCTATGATTAATTATAACCGTGAGTTATAAGCTCATATTAGGGCTTATGACTTGCATGCAACCTTGTAACACATCTAGATCTCATTTGGTACATCAAATAAAATAAACTATGAGTTTTATTCTTTTATTAAAGTTTAAAACTAAAAATGGATAAGCTAATAATAAGCTTATAAGAAAATCCTAGATTAATACATACATAAAATGAAAAGTAGTATTAATGGAATAATTAAGCCCATGCAACATTAGTCCAAGACTTAATGGACCTAATAAGCCCATTTGATAAATCTTAGTATCATAATGGATTTAAGATTACACTTAGGCCCATTTAATTAATTAAAGGACTTAAAAATGTATTTAAGCCCAATAAATGTTTTAAAGGCCCATTTAAACAAATTAGTGGACTTAAAATATATTTAGGCCCACTAGATGGCCCATTAGATATTTAGCCCATTTAATGAGCCCATATAATGTTTTGAATGTTTAAATAAAAGTTTTTATAATAAAATGTAACTTATAAAAAATTTTGGATTAAAATGACAATTTATGAAACTTAAGGGCCAAAACCGTGACTTATGAAACTTGTTTTGATATGTTAGTAAACACAAGGACTGAAAATGTAATTATCCGAAAGTCTAGGGTTTAACAAATACCATCAGTGGCATATTAAACCCTAGGGACCATTTTGGAAAGTTTCTGAAAGTCATTTTATCATTTTATAACCCTAAGGACCATTTTTGTATTAATCTGAAACTTAAAGAAGCCCTAGGGGCTGTTTTGTCATTTTAGGGAAGTTATAAAACCTAGATATAACTAGGAGGACTAAATTTGCCATAAGCCGAAACTTTAACAAGCCCTAGGTACCAAATGTGTAAAAATCCGAAAGTTATACTTTGTTTAAAATATGGAGGGACTAGTTTTGTCATGTACCAAAACTTTAACAAGCCCTAACCCTAATTCTATTTTAAATTTAGTAAAACTTAATTAAAACCTAAACCATAAGGATTAATGTATAAATTCTTAAACTTGTAATTAATAAATTATTTTATGAATGTTAAATCATTTATGGGAACTTTTAAGTTAAATAAAATATTATATTTTATTTATATTTTTGCTTTATGAAATAAATTGTATAAACAATATGGATATGTATTACTAATACATGAACTCATATACTTTTAGGAAATAAAATTATATGAACGTTAAATAAATTGAATACTAATATTATAAGTAGAACACCTTACGTTTACTTAAAATATGAAACTTAATTGTTAGTTTAAATGGTTATTACTATTACATGTACCACGAGTGTAAATTAATGTTTTAAGTAAAATCTTCTTATGTTTACTTAAAGATATAAAACTTAATAGTACGTTTAAATGGACGATTATAATATATGAACTACGAACGTAAACCAATATTTTAAGTAGAACATTTTTGTGTTTACTTAAATATGAAATTTAATAGTAATTTTAAATATATATTAATAATACATGAACTCCGAATGTAAACTAATATTTTAAGTAGGACATTTTATGTCTACTTAAATAGGAAACTTAATTGTAAGTTGAATCGTTATTACTAATACATGTATTACGAATGCAAACTGATATTAAAAGTTAAACATTTTATGTTTACTTAGAAATGACACTTATATAGATAAGTTTAAATGGATATTCTTAATACCTGTACTACGGTTATTCAGATAAATGCCGTAGAATAAATGAACTGACTAAAAATCTGTATAAGCATACACATATGTTCTTTGTACTATCTATTAAGACTGTACTATTTGATTAGGCATAACTTTTGGCGTGAGTATTATTTGGATATTCGTGTTATACAGCTATTACCAACTCCCAGGTGAGTTTACAGCCCCATATAACTATTGATAAACTTTTCCTCTACGGGGGAGAAAACATGCAACTATTTTAAAATGGACATAACTGAATTGTATAAACTTGACTATGATTGACTATTATAGAAACTGTTAAATTGTTGTAAATCGCCTGAATGTTATAAATAGATCTATTAGGGATTGACCATCCCCATCTGGGTGAGTCATGCTCACTGTGCCCTGGCCGGGACAACAGATGTATACCATGTTGGAACTAGGTTTGGGTATCTTTTTGTAAGACATTACGTCCTCATCTGTTGAGGACTATGGAAGGTTAAGCTTCAGTTTCGAGTAATAGCAAATGTAATCTACTTTTTAGTAAGAATGCTTTGTGCATTGTTACTTCTATGATTAATGTATGTGCAAACTAATTAATGTTAAACCTGTAAATTCACCAACTTTATGTTGACCCTCTAAGCATGTTTATCTCAGGGAAATGAAGTTAGAAGGTGGTGTGTGCATGGACTCAAGCATCTATGAAATCTGCATTGTAGGAATCGTCAAGGGTTCTATTTGGGAAACATAAACAATCTACTTATGACATGTTAAATACAATTTTTATTAATTTGTTTAATAATCATGTAATATGTTTCGAATAATCCTTTATCTTATGCTCTATGATTTATGTGCTATCGATCCACCCTTGTGACATCTCCGTAGATAATTCCGCATATTTTAACCCTACCCGGGGTGTGACAGGCTTGGTCAATGGTACCTCTAACAAATTTATTTTCAAGTAGGAATTTTGACAGAGTTTCATACCAGGTTCTAGGCGCTTGTTTCAGCCCATAGAGTGCTTTGTGAAGTCTGCAGACGTGATCAGGATAGTCACTGCTTTCGAACCCTGGGGGTTGATAGACATATACTTCCTCTGCAAGCTTACCATTAAGAAAAGCACTCTTTACATCCATCTGGTATACTATGAACCCCATATAACCTGCAAAGGCTAGGAAGATTCTGATAGCTTCCAATCTGTCCAATGGTGCAAAAGTTTCATCATAATCAATACCCTCAGATTGATTGTACACCAGCACCACAAGCCTAGCCTTGTTTTTAACTATAATGCCAGCTTCATCCCTCTTGTTTCTATAGATCCATTTAGTTCTAGCTACTTGTTTTCCAGCTGGAGCTTTTACCAGAGTCCACACCTTGTTTCTCTTGATCTGATTTAATTCTTCTTGCATGGCTACAACCCAACCTTCATCCAGTGGAGCAGCAGCCATGTTCTTTGGTTCATCTTCAGAGAGAAAGTCAGCGAAAAGGCATTCATCGCTGAGGCGATTTCCAGAGATCTCAACTTTCCTCTAGTGGTGACTCCCTCAGAGGGCTCACCAAGAATATTCACCAAAAGAATATCTTGGTTCCTACTCCATTTAGATTAAGGAGCAGGAGTCTCTGTGGGTTCAGGAGTCACAACAGGTTCAATGAATGCTTGAGGTTCCTCACATATTATTTCTTCATCCATAATCTTTCATCTGAGTGAGAGATTGGTGAGATAAGATCAGCATTCTCTTCTATGGGTGGTGGAGTGACAGATTCAGCAATTGCAACCTCTAGAATGATGTCAGAGATTGATTGAGGATCAAAAACATGAACATATAGAAAGTCCTTGTGACATACTTGAGGTGATTCCTTGGGATTTAAGAAATTATCCATTGGATATGATTTGAATTCATTGAAATTAATGTCACATTCTTCTGAGTTGGCGTGAGTAATGACAACATCTGCTTCATTAAAGGTAACATGAATGGATTCTTCAAGTTCTTGCCTACGAATATTGAATATTCTAAAAGCTTTGGAGGTAGGAGAGTATCCAAGAAAGAATCCATCATCTGACTTTTCATCAAATTAACCTAGATGATCTTTGTAGTTGTGAATGAAAACAGGGCAACCAAAGACATGGAAGTAGCTTACATCAGGGGCTCTCTTCCTATACACTTCATAAGCGGTCTTATCGTGACTCTTCACAATAATGGATCTATTCTGTGTGTAACATGTTGTGTACACAACTTCACCCCAAAATTGGTTTGGAAGTCTTGATTCGCTGAGCATTGTTCTGGCTGCCTCTATGAGAGTTCTGTTTCTTCTTTTAGCGACACCATTTTGTTCAGGGGTGCCTGGGTTTGAAAAGTTCTGTGAGATTCCCTTTTCAACACAAAAGGTTTCCATGGCATGGTTCTTGAATTCAGTGCCATCACTTCTGATAGCCTTAACTCTGCAATCATTGAAGTTCTCTATTTCTTTGATGAAAGACATTATTCTTTCAGCTGCATCACTCTTTCTTTTGAGAAAGAATACCCATGTGAATCTAGAGAATTCATCCACAATGGCTAGTGTATACTTGTTGTGATTGAGGTTTTACTGGCCCAAATAAGTCCATGTGAAGAAGATGGAGGCACTTATTTATGGAGAATGATTGTTTTGTTTTGAATGAGGCTCTGTGGTGCTTCCCTTTTTTGCAAGCTGAGCAGGGTCTGTCTTTGCTGAAGGTCAGAGAGGGAAGCCCAACAACTAAATCATTCTTGGCCACTTTGTTTATGTTCTTGAAGTTAAGGTGGGAAAGTCTCTTATGCCAGAGCCAATTTTCACTATCAGATGCTTTGACAAAGAGACGGGTGTTCTTTCCTTCTGGACATGATGTCATGTCAATAACATACACATCCCTTCTTCTAGGTGAAATTAGAACAACATCATCATTCTGATTGAAGATTGTTCCTTGGGTCTTGGTGAACAGAACTTTGAAACCAACATCGCATAGTTGACTGATGCTGATTAAGTTGTGCTTCAGTCCATTGACATAAGCGACCCTTGTGAAGGTTATACCATTGCAATCCACTGACCCATAACTCTCAGTAGCCCCTCTGAGGAGTCATCTTCAAAGACTACTTTCGGACCAGACTCCTTCTTATATCTATGCAGATATTGTTTAACCCCTGTCATGTGTTTGGAGCACCCACTATCCAGATACCAAACAGATTTCTTCAAGTATGTCTGTATAGATATAACAGATCCAGATTAGTTTCGATGATGAACCCACTTTCTAGTGGGTCCATGTTTTCGCTGACCAGTGACATTAGGTCTTCTCTGGTACCTGTCTCCCCATCTTTGGTTGTAGTATCTGGTTTCATGATGCATGCTTCCACATATGTCACATCCGGGATAATGTCCACACTCATCAGAGTGATGGTCATAGAAACCACAGTACTTATAGGGAGGATTTGGTCTGTAACCCTGAGAGTTATCTCTGGGTTTGGGTTTAGGTCTCCTAGAGGGCATGTGAGGAGTTTTTCACCTTAATTGGGTTCTGCTTCTTTGAACAGCAATGGTCTCCTCATGCTATCTGGAGGTGTGTTCAATGGACTCACATGTGATACATTTAGGTTTGTAAGTGCAGTCCTCAGAGGAATGATTTTAGAAACCATAATGTTTGCAAGGTTTGAATAAAGCTCTCCCCTTTGAGCTACTTGATCCTTCACCAAGAGAGTTGACAGATGGACTGTTAACTCTAGGGTTGATATGTTCTTTTAAACCCTTTACTTCTTCCATCAGGGTGAGGAGAAGTTTCTTGGTGGGTGAAAGCTCTTCATGGGGAGGAGTGGGTTTGGAAGAGTCTTTGGCCACAAAAACCTTTTTGTGCGCTTTATCAGCGACTTTGAGATTTGAAGTCCCAGAGGTTTTGGTAGGAGGTTTTGAGCCAAGCAAGGAATCAAATGGGTTAGCACCAGCGAGTTTGGGTGATGCTGGTACATCAGATTCCTTGTCAAAGATTTTCTCATCCACAGAGGTGGAAGACGGAGAAGAGACATCTGAAGGGACAAATTTAACTTTGGGCACAGGTATGTGATTTTTGAACCTACCCTTCCCCCTATAGCCTGAACCACATCACCTGGAATGGGTTCACCAACTATTTCCTCCATAGTGGATTTAGCCAGGTTCCATTTTTCTATGGTTCTTCTGAGTTTAGCGTTTTCATCAGTTAAAGACTTATTTTCAATGGAATGTTTTCTTACCTCATTTTGAAGTTGATTGGCAAGATTCACAAAAGGTTTGAGATTAGTTAACTCAGATTGACAAAGATTTAACTCAGTTTTAGTACGTTGGAACTTGTTTAACAAGTTTTTTCTTTGCTCTTCCACAAAGTGGAGGTCAACTAAGGTATAGTCACTGACATGGTCTCTATCATGACCTTCAGGCATAGAAAGAAATCTTTATACCTTTTTCATGGTAATGTCCACCCATTGACCTGATCTAGCTTCGCTCTTTCCAACAGCGGGTTCTTCATCAACGACAACCATAAAGGCTCTGACAGTAGTGGTTCCTTTATCCTCTTATGTAAGAGGTTCATCATCCCAGTCAAATGAAGCAACAATCAGACCTTTTTCAGTCTTTTTGTTGTCCTTTTTCTTTGTTGCGTCTTCAGCCTTTTGGTTGAGTTTCATCAGCTCAGCTTTCAATGCTTTGTACTTGACCTTGATGTAAAACCCGCATGCTTTTACCATAAATAGTACCCTTTTGATCGTACGTACATGATTAGAACTTTCCTTTTATAGCACGTTTATGTTTCACGAATAGTAGTTACAAGTATTACGTACGTATTATTACACGATAAGTATTTAATACGTATTAAGACACTATAATTATTATCAACAATAATTATAATCACGAACATGAAATCATGAACGTAAAAAATCACGAACCTATTATTATGTATTTACGTAACAATTATTACGATCACGTATAAATATGTATATAACACGAACAATAGATAAATAAATCACGTAAACAAGACATGAGAACACGTAAATAATTAGAACACGGAATACAACGGGTTCCCCTTGTGGGGCCCACGTACCCGCGGCAAGAACAAGCAAAGGGGCTAAGCCACTTGAAATTTAACTAAAAAGAAAAAAAGGAAAACATAGTTTTCATAATACAGAAGATTAGAAAAATAACTAAACCCTAGCCTCCCTTTTTCCTCCCCATTTGGCCGCCGGGTATAAGCACACAAGGAAGGGGTGTTTGTTGATCTTGGTTGATTTAATTCAAGTGTGGGGTTCTTGTTATTGTCATCTAATTGTTTCACGCATTCTATAATCCTTAAACCTTTTTCTTTTAATTATTTATTGGATCAAGAACACATGTAATCAAAGGTTTATTAAAAACTATTAATAAAACATGTAATCTAATCATGGGGTAATAAAACATGGTGGTTTAGGGGTGTTGTGGTTCGGCCGACGCAAGCAAACCGAGAGCCGAAGCTCTCGGTGGTCTTCGATTCACCACCAGCCGAGACCTCATGGTCTCGGTGTGGTTTGTGTGTCTCGGCCGCATGCAAAACAAGGGACTCCGACGCATGTCAGGGTTGGCCTTGTGGTTTGGGGGTCTCGGCTGAAAACAACAAGGGCACCACCGGCTTAAGCCGATGGTAGTTTGACTTAAACCGTGGCAACCGGTCAAGCCGGTTCACCACCATTAAGGGGTTGGTTGTTTAGTCCGGTTCAAGGGGTATTACAGACCGGTTCACGACATGTTTAGATTTAAAACACGGGTTCGGTTCATGACTTATTTTTACAAGTTAATTATGTTTACAAGTTAAATAATTACAAGATTAATTAAATTAATTTAACATGCTATATAAATAATTTAATTTAGTCATGACCTAGGTTAATTATTATTATTAATAATACATGATTTTAACCTAAGTATTTTATGATTTAATTTAGACTAAAGTAATTAATTAATTATTAGAACATGATATATAATTAATTAATTTCTATGACTTAGGTTATATTAATATTAAATATTAATACATGTTTTAACCTAAGTATTATTTACACTTTAATTTGATTAAATCATGTTATATTTTATTAAATCGTATAACATATAGTTTATTTAGTTTACAAGTATTAATTAATAAACTATACTATTAATCTCATGACTTAGAATATTAATCAGTAAAACTTAAGCTTATATTATTAGCTTAATAATCCAGCTTATATCTATTTATAGAAACTTTCTATGTTTAGAAACTTATTTATTTTAAGCAGCTAATCTATTTATGGAAACTTTTTATTTTTAGAAACTTATTTATTTTAGGCAGCTATTCTATTTTTGAAAACTTTCTATTTTTGGAAACTTTCTATTTTTAAAAACTTTCTATTTTTGGAAACTTCCTATTTTTTCGAAACTTTCTATTTTAGGAAACCTGCTATTTTTAGAAAGTTACTTATTATTACACAACAAGTATAATAAGACAAGAAATACAAGTAATACTTAATCAGAATAGACATAATACATGATAAACACAACATAATGTTAAAATCAGTAAAACATGACATGAACATATAAAACAAGCTAAAACATGATATAGAACCAGTTACCTACTCAGTAATCAGAACACTTATACACGTATACTATTTATGTAGCTTTAGTGAGATCAAAGTAGGACTCTCTTCCGTTCGTCTTCTTCGTTTACTGGACACAAGGTACGGATTCTCCGTCCTTTCAATATGGACATTCTTTCCTTATTAGGATTCCCCGTATGCAGCCAACTGTTTTCCCAGTATATGTTTTATATGTTTTTATTTGCTTATGTTTAATTAAAATGCCTAAGCCATATACATGCATGACCACTTTCACCTAGTTATGGAGGTACCATAACCATAACACTGGAGGCACCAGTGTTATGACTTCACCACGGGGGAGTGATAAGTCGTGGCATCCCTTCAGCTTTTGGCCATATTATTATTATCATGTGGGGCGTATGGGTGCATCCTAGGTTACATGTTTTTTTTCTTCCGATTATTCAAGTGAATGTGGTGTGTGCCTTGCATCCTTCACAAGGAGTTGATCCCTCCTACGCAAACTTATATTAATTAGAGGCAGCCCCTCTAATTGCATGACGAGGTCACCCCTCCAAGTATTCATGCATGCTGATATTTCATGACCTATATTGGCTAATGGTAAACATGTTAAACAGATTTTATAAGATAAACATAAGGCTTTTCAAACAATAAAACCAGTTTTACTTAGTTACGTAAGGTTTTCCAGGACTTAATCTATTCCGCTGATATATGTTGTTTATGCTTATGTTATTCATTGTATGCTTGTATATCCGTGCACTGAGCGTTTTGCTCAGCCGTTTTCCTTTCTTGTTCCCAAAACGGCAGGTACTCAGGGACGCTCGTAGACTTTAAGCGTACGTGCATATGGATTGGAAGCTTCCTAGCCTTCATTACTTTATGCATTTATTCATACTTTTGATACTCATTTCCATGGACATTGTTTAGTCCTTTTCATTTACATTACTTATGTTTGTGTGTGATGAGCTTTTACTTTGGGGTACCGATGTTTGTTTCCGGTATTTCCTTTATGGTCATGTAATGTTTAAGACATTTATCCTTGTATGCTTTGATGACACGCCATAATCACGCGTGACATTCCATTTACCAAAATGGGGTGTTACAATTATCGTATCAGAGCCAAGTCTTCGACCTGTAGGCTCTAAAAACACGACCTGTGATTAGTGGGTAGTCACTATGGTCTTCCTAGAACTGACAGTTGGTTTTCATGCATTCATTGTTTTCATGCATTCATATAAAAATATATGTCTTTGTCGCAGGTTTATGACTAAGTAATGGTTGGTACAGGACTGACCCTATTTAGTCGCATGTGTTTTATCGAAACTTTTAACTTTGGAACCGACCCATTGGCATCCCCTCGCCATGTCTTTTGTTTTGAGTAAACTGACCATAGGCGTTCACTCTCGCTCAAATAAAAGTTTTCATAAAACTGCATCATGCATTCATGTACTAGTTTTCCTGCATAAAATTTTTCTCATGATTTATTGGTATAATTTTTTTTTCATGTATATATTTTATGTTTTGATCAGTTTAATCATGTATTTTTATGTTATAATGTCAGATGGTTCTCACACGCAAGCAAGAACAACTCAATGCAGCAGTCCAAGCTGCAATGCAAGCTATGCTTCCTTAGTTTAGGAACGAAATTACGGCTGAGGTGCAGGCTGCCAACAATCGGCAACAACACCCAGTACCTCCTCCTCCTCTAGCAACATTGGTCACATGGCTGGAGAGATTCAAAAAGCTACGCCCTCGATCTTTCGAGAAAACAGATAGCCCCAGTGAAGCTGAAAGCTGGTTGGCTCACATTAAGAAGATCTTCGATGCAATGGGCTATGACCCCGTCTTCAAGTCGAGGTTGGCCTGTTACCGGTTCGAAGGTGATGTGCTATCATGGTGGAAGGCACTGAAGCAGTCTGAGGGAGGTGATAATTGGGTGGCTGGTTTGACTTGGGCTCAGTTTAGGGTTTGGTGATAGGACAGTTCATTCCCAAGGCTGAGCAAGACAAGCTGAAGAGAGAGTACCATGGAATCAGACAGAGAGCTAGAGAGAACATCAACGAGTTCATGCAACGCTTTCTTCGTTTGGCTGGTTTTCTTGGTGCAACAGCCGGTACTCCCGAAGAGCAATCATACCACTTCCGATGGGCTCTTCGTACATCGTTCGCAAACAACTTGGTGTGTGATACATTCAACACGGTGGCACAAGTGGCCGATGCAACACGTAAGGTGGAGATGCTGCAAAGAGAAGAGTTCGGGGAAGCAGAGAGATCCGAGACGAGGTAAACAATCGTTATTCAGCGGTGATCAAACCGTATTCTTTTCAGCATATGTCAATATTTACATCTCATGTAAACTGTATCATCCAGGTAGAAGACTGGGGACCAGTCTCAGCCGGCTACTCAGCAACAGCCTACTCAGCCCAAGGGAAACGGTCAGACTCACGACTGTTCTGCTACGGATAGGCGTGGCGGTAATGATAATTACCGTAACAACGCTGGAAACTCCAACAGCAAAAGGTCCTTATACTTACTCATTTTCTTATGATTATATGCAATAGTTCATAAATTTGACACATTAGAGAATCTTCTACCATGAATCATGGTAACGGGAGGGACCAGAACCAGAGAGGTTCACAGCCTAACCGTCCAGCTATCACTGGTATTCCATCTTATGAATTTTCTGCATTGTCCTTTGTACCTATTATCATGTCTAATGTATACTATTCTTATCAGGCGCTCAGCCAGCAAGGACACCTGCTGGAGGATATACTCATCCTCTTTGCACTACCTGCAACTGTAGGCACCTAGGGCTATGTCGCCGTGACAGCGGCGCATGCTACAAGTGTAGTCTCCCTGGCCATCGCATGAAGGACTGCCGCAAGGGTGAGATGGAGGGCACATCTGGACATGCTGATACTAAGCCGCAGACTACTAGTGGACCCGTTTACACGACTTCTCACGATCAGGCCAACAAGTGTACATGTACCATCACTTGAATCTTGTATATGTATGGTCAAGCTGCATGTGTTTTATTTGACACGTGTGTTACTCATTCGGCCATTTCTACTGCTTATGCTAAGAATATTAGGATATCCCCCATGCCACTAGAGAATATACTAAACATTTCCACACCTTTAAGAGAATCTGTACGCATAACCCATGTGTACAAGAGCCTTCCCCTAGAGTTTGATGACAAGATTCGTCTTGTTGACGCACTTCCGCTGGACATGAATGATTTTGACATGATATTGGGCATGGATTGGCTATCCAAACATCATGCCACCATGGACTGCAATTCATATCGAGTCATCTTCGGTGATGTTAATGCGCCAGAGTACATTCACAACGGGTTCGTACCCGGAAGGTCTATACAAATCATATCAACCCTGCAAGCACATGCATTAGTTTCACATGGTTGCGAGGGTTATCTAGATACTGTTCATGACATGGATGCTGAATCTCCATCAATTCAGAATCAGCCGATAGTGTCAGAATTTCCAGATGTATTCCTAGAAGAACTTTCGGGCATACCACCTGCACGTGAAGTAGAGTTTAATATCGAGCTCATCCCAGGAGCTGAGCCGATTTCCAAGGCTCCTTATCGCATGGCTCCCATAGAGTTGAAGGAGCTGAAGTACCAATTGCAAGAACTTCTGGAACGAGGCTTCATTCGACCGAGCGCAACAAGATCACCATCAGGAATAGGTATCCTCTACCACGCATTGACGATTTGTTTGACCAACTCCAAGGGGCCAAACATTTCTCCAAGATTGATCTGAGGTCGGGCTATCATCATCTATGGGTTAAAGAGCAGGACATCTCCAAGACTGCTTTCTGTACACGCTATGGCTACTACGAATTTGTAGTCATGCCATTTGGCCTTACCAATGCTCCAACAGTGTTCATGGATTTGATGAACAGAATCTTCCATGAATTTCTGGACAAGCTCGTCATTGTCTTCATTGACGACATCCGGATATTATATAAGTCCAAGGAGAAAAACGACGACCATCTTCGTACACTATTACAGATTCTTCGCCAGAAGCAGCTGTATGCTAAATTCTCCAAGTGTGAGCTCTAGTTAAACAAGGTGGCGTTCTTAGGTCACATTGTTTCAGCAGAAGGAATCACCATGGATCCAGCAAAGGTTGAGGCTATTACCAAGTGGCCAAGACCGATATCAGCAACAGAGGTTCGCAGTTTCATAGGCTTAGCTAGTTACTACCGTAGGTTCGTGGAGAACTTTTCCCGTTTAGCACTACCTTTGACCAAACTGATGCGGAAAGGGTAGAAATTCGTCTGGACTGAAGAAAGAGAGAAGAGCTTTGAAGACCTAAAGCAGAAGTTAGTATCTGCACCAATTCTTACTCTCCCATCTGGCACAGGTAGATTTCAGATCTACAATGATGCATCGGGGAAGGGACTTGGCTGTGTTCTCATGCAACATGAGAAGTTGATCGCGTATGCTTCACGGCAGCTTAAGCCTTATGAGGAAAATTACCCTACGCATGACTTGCAACTTGCAGCAGTCGTGTTTGCATTGAAGATATGGAGGCACTACTTATACGGAGAATCATGTAACATTTTCACGGACCACAAGAGCTTGAAGTACATCTTCACTCAATGTGAATTGAACATGAGACAGAGGAGATGGTTAGAGCTGTTGAAGGATTATGACATTAATCTGCAGTATCATCCCGGCAAGGCGAATGTAGTGACAGATACACTTAGCAGAAAGTCCGAAATGATAAACGACATTAAAATCGAGGAAATTATAAGAGACTTGGAGCGACTAGACATTGAGATCATGGTACATGGACAACACGGTTACTGGGCTAATCTTAGAGTGGAACCCAAGTTACTCTCTAGGATCAAGGAAGCTCAGAAGGATGATGGTGAAATCTGGGCGATAATTCAGAATTTGGAGAAGCAGATAGAATTTCGAGTAGACGCAGACGGTATCTTATGGCAGGGCACGAGACTTTGTGTTCCTGATGATCAAGAACTCCGGGAAGCATTGTTAGCTGAGGCTTATAGCTCCCCATTCTCTATTCATCCTGGTTCGACCAAGATGTACCATGACATCAAGCAATACTTTTGTTGGAGTGGTATGAAACAGGATGTTGCGACTTACGTCTCCAAATGTCTTACCTGCCAGCAGGATAAGATCGAGCATCAGCGATCTGGCGGTCTTCTACAACCGTTAGATATTCCAGAGTGGAAGTGGGACAAGATCACCATGGATATTCTTACCGGTCTTCCACAGATAAAGAGGAAGCATGATGCGATTTGGGTTATCGTTGATCGACTTACCAAGTCAGCTCATTTCTTACCAATACGCAAGGAAGATTCGGTCAGTAAACTCGCCGATACTTACAAGAAGGAGATCATGAGACTTTATGGTGCTCCATCCAGCATCGTCTCCGACAGAGATCCTCGTTTCACTTCGCGATTTTGGAGGAGTCTGTAGAAAAGCTTGGGGTACAAAACATAAGCTTAGCACGTCTTTTCATCCTCAAACAGACGGGCAATCAGAGCGAACGATTCAGACATTAGAAGACATGTCGAGGTCATGTACGTTGGAATAGACAGGAGATTGGGACGATTACATCTGTTTGGTAGAGTTTGCAAACAACAACAGTTGGCACGCAAGTATCAAGTGTGCTCTGTTCGAGATGTTATATGGTAGGAAGTGTCGCGCCCTAATCTGCTAGGATCAGGTTGGTGAGCGAACACTTGAAGGACCAGAAATGATAGAGTTGACTAATGAGAAGGTCGCAGTAGCTAAATAGAAATTGCAAGAACCACGGTCACGTCAGAAGAGTTATGCCGACAAGCATCGTAGGGACTTACATATTAACGTAAGAGATCACGTCTTCCTTAAGGTATCGCCAGCACGTGGTGTTAGACGTTTTGCATTCAAAGGGAAGCTCAGTCCTTGATTCATCAAACTGTTTGATGTCATTGAGCGAGTCGGTGAAGTATCTTATCGTTTAGCGCTACCTCCGCAGCTTTCTCATGTTCACGATGTTTTCCATGTATCCTTACTCAGAGGGTACAAGTATCACCCCCTTCACATGGTTCAGTATCCACTGGAACAGATTCGTGAAGATCTTACCTTCATAGAAGAACCCGAACGAGTTATTGACAGACAAGAACGAGTGATGACGAGGAAGACGATTCCATTCGTCAAAATCCTTTGGAGGGATCATACGGAGCGGTAAGCCACTTGGGAAACAGAGGAGTCTATTCAGGCTTCTTACCGTTATTTCATATTTTGAATTCGGGTATGTTCTTCTTTTCCAGTTTACGTTATCTATAATTCGGGGACGAATTATTCTTTTTAGGGGGAAGAGTTGTAAAACCCGCATGCTTTTACCATGAATAATACCCTTATGATCGTACGTAAATGATTAGAACTTTCCTTTTATAGCACGTTTATGTTTCACGAATAGTAGTTACAAGTATCACGTACGTATTATTACACGATAAGTATTTAATACGTATTAAGACACGATAATTATTATCAACAATAATTATAATCACGAACATGAAATCATGAACGTAAATAATCACGAACCTATTATTATGTATTTACATAACAATTATTACGATCACGTTTAAATATGTATATAACACGAACAATAGATAAATAAATCACGTAAACACGACACGAGAACACGTAAATAATTAGAACACGGAAAACAAGGGTTTCCCCTTGTGGGCCCTACCTACCCGCGACAAGAACAAGCAAAGGGGCCAAGCCCACTTTAAATTTAACTAAAAAGAAAAAAAAAGGAAAACACATTTTTCATAATACAGAAGATTAGAAAAATAACTAAAGCCTAGCCTCCCTTTTTCCTCCCCTTTTGGCCGCCGGGTATAAGCACACAAGGAAGGGGTGTTTGTTGATCTTGGTTGATTTAATTCAAGTGTGGGGTTCGTGTTATTTTCATCTAATTGTTTCACGCATTCGGTAATCCTGAAACCTTTTTCTTTTAATTAAGTATTGGATCAAGAACACATGTAATCAAGGGTTTATTAAAAACTGTTAATAAAACATGTAATCTAATCATGGGGTAATAAAACATGGTGGTTTAGGGGTGTTGTGGTTCGGCCGACGCAAGGAAACCGAGAGCCGAAGCTCTCGGTGGTCTTCGATTCACCACCAGCCGAGACCTCATGGTCTCGGTGTGGTTTGTGTGTCTCGGCCGCAGGCAAAACAAGGGACCCCGACGCATGTCGGGGTTGGCCTTGTGGTTTGGGGGTCTCGGCTAAAAACAACAAGGGCATCACCGGCTTAAGCCGGTAGCGGTTTGGCTTAAACCGTGGCAACCGGTCAAGCCGGTTCACCACCATTAAGGGGTTGGTTGTTTGGTCTGGTTCAAGGGGTTTCACGGACCGGTTCACGACATGTTTAGATTTAAAACACGGGTTCGGTTCATGACTTATTTTTACAAGTTAATTATTTTTACAAGTTAATTATTTTTACAAGTTAAATAATTACAAGATTAATTAAATTAATAACATGTTATATAATTAATTTAATTTAGTCATGAGTTAATTATTATTAGTAATAATACATGATTTTAGCCTAAGTATTGTATGATTTAATTTAGACTAAAGTAATTAATTAACTATTAGAACATGATATATAATTAATTAACTTTCGTGACTTAGGTTATATTAATATTAAATATTAATACATGTTTTAACCTAAGTATTATTTACACTTTAATTTGATTAAATCATGTTATATTTAATTATATCTTATAACATATAGTTTATTTAGTTTACAAGTATTAATTAATAAACTATACTATTAGAATATTAATCCCTAAAACTTAAGCTTATACTATTAGCTTAATAATCCAGCTTATATCTATTTATGGAAACTTTCTATTTTTAGAAACTTATTTATTTTAAGCAACTAATCTATTTATAGAAACTTTCTATTTTTAGAAACTTATTTATTTTAGGCAGCTATTCTATTTTTGGAAACTTTCTATTTTTGAAACTTTCTATTTTTGGAAACTTTCTATTTTTGGAAACTTCCTATTTTTTTGGAAACTTTCTAATTTAGGAAACCTGCTATTTTTAGAAAGTTACTTATTAGTACACAACAAGTATAATAATACAAGAAATACAAGTAATACTTAATCAGAATAGACAGAATATATGATAAACACACCATAATGTTAAAATCAGTAAAACATGACATGAACATATAAAACAAGCTAAAACATGATATATAACCAGTTACGTACTCAGTAATCAGAACACTTATACGCGTATACTATTTATGTAGCTTTAGTGAGATCGAAGTAGGACTCTCTTCCGTTCGTCTTCTTCGTTCACTGGACACAAGGTACGGATTCTCCGTCCTTTCAGTATGGACATTCTTTCCTTATTAGGATTCTAAGTATGAAGCCAACTGTTTTCCCAGTATATGTTTTATATGTTTTAATTTGCTTATGTTTAATTAAAATTCCTAAGCCATATACACGCATGACTAGTTTCACCTAGTTATGGAGGTACCATAACCATAACACTGGAGGCACCAGTGTTATGACTTCACCACGGCGGAGTGATAGCTCGTGGCGTCCCTTCAACTTTTGGCCATATTATTATTATTATCATGTGGGGTGTATGGGTGCATCCTAGGTTACATGTTTTTTTCCAGATTATTCAGGTGAATGTGGTGTGTGCCTTGCATCCTTCACAAGGAGCTGATCTCTCCTACCCAAACTTATATTAATTAGAGGCAGCCCCTCTAATTGCAAGACGAGGTCACCCCTCCAAGTATTCACGCACGTTGATATTTCATGACCTATATTGGCCAATGGTAAACATGTTAAACAGATTTTATAAGATAAACATTAGGCTTTTCGAACTATAAAACCAGTTTTACTAAGTTACGTCAGGTTTCCAGGACTTAATCTATTCCGCTGCTATATGTTGTTTATGCTTATGTTATTCATTCTATGCTTGTATATCCGTGCACTGAGCGTTATGCTAAGCCGTTTTCCTTTCATGTTCCCAACAAGGCAGGTACTCAGGGACTCTCGTAGACTTTAAGCGTACGTGCATATGGATTGGAAGCTTCCTAGCCTTCATTACTTTATGCATTTATTCATACTTTTGATACTCATTTCATGGACATGGTTTAGTCCTTTTCATTTATAGTACTTATGTTTGTGTATGCTGAGCTATTACTTTGGGGTACCGATGTTTGTTTCTGGTATTTCCTTTACGGTCATGTAGTGTTTAAGACATTTATCCTTGTATGCTTTGATGACACGCCATAATCACGCGTGACATTCCATTTACCAAAATGGGGTGTTACACTTGTAGTCCTTCTTTCCCTCTGAGTCAGAGTGGGAAGTTTGCTTGAAAGGTGATGGAGAGAACTTCTTTTTGTTGCTGTGGTTGCTGCTGGATGAAGGAAAGCTCGGAGAGGAGGTTTTGTTTGACCAACAATCTTTCTGAAAGTGACCAGTTTTTCAACAAGTGTAGCATGACACCTTGGATTTGTCAACTTTGGCAGCTCCAACTCTACCAGATCTCTTTTAGTATCTCTTTTGGTCAGCTAGAAGATCCCTGTCATGGAACTCAGCATGCAATTCATCAAGAAATTCTTAACTGCTTCTGGTGTCCTCTTCTATGTCAGAGTCACTGTCCTAAAAAGAATGGTTAGAAACTAGAGATTTTGAACCAGTGATATTGGTGGTAAACCTATCAGTCTCTGATTTGTAGATGGAGTCAATTAGCCCTTCTTCATAATTATATCTACCAAACAGCTGGGCCAGAGTATCATTCTTGATAGCATTATTTGCTCTTAAGGTCTGGTTTAGGCTAAGCCATTTTCTAGGTAAACTATTGACAAATGTAGCATTAACCTCAGCTTTATGTAGAACAACTCCATTGTTTCCCAAATCATTCAACAAAATCTTAAGCCTAGTATAAGTTTGAGCCACAATTTCTGTTTCCAAAGCTTTAAAAGCATTAAACTTGAGTTTAAGGGCTTGGATTTTGGTTTCTTTTGTTTCCTCTGGACCTTCATACCCTCGAACTAATTCAGTCCACATCTCTTTAGTAGAGTTGCATTTGATTATGGACTTCATAATGTTCTTGGGTAGGCAAGAGATTATGATACTTTTGAGTCTATTGTCCTAGTTAGCAAGACGTCTATCCGCTGGAGACCATTGCTTAACAGGCTTCTTAATGGGTCTCTCAGGGGTAGAGGAAACGGACAGTGGTACATAAGGACCATTTTCTAAGATTTCTATCAAGAAGGGTTCTAAGCCATCTAAATATATAAGAAACTCACTCTTTCAACTTGAGAAATCTTCTTCATCAAACGCTGGAACATTGGACACATGTGACCACCCACGAACATCAAGAAGTTGGGGAAGGTCATCATCATTATTACCAGTGCTTACAACCGGTGTAGGCATGGTAGTAGATGTGGTGGCCGGTGCGTTGGTCGAAGTGTTACCTTGACTAGTTTGACAAAAGGGTGGTGGTATAGGAGGCATAGTTTCAGTCATATTTGGATCTTGATTTTAAAAACAAGAACGGTTTATAAAAAGTTTTATAAATCAAACCGATCTGATACCAATTGAAAGTCCCAAAATATAACAATTGTCGAAACTATAACTCGTATAAACACAAATACACAACGAAATACTTTTCAAACGCGTAATGCTTTATTAACTATTATAAACAAAATATTAAAAAGTGTTATGAATACACCCGTTGAATAACAATAAGAAATGAACCCTAGAACGAGTAAACTTGATCCGAGTCTCAAGTTTACAAGAGAACCTATGAGTCGCTGGTAGACAGCTGAGGGCTCAGAGGCTCCAAAGGGAGAAAGAACTTAGATAATTTATCCAAGCACAAGGGTTAATTAAATCTTCTTTCTCACTCCTAGTTATAGTGGTACGAGGTTGCTTCCTTAGTGGGAGTAGTTGATACGTGTCATCTTCTGAGTGGAAGAGTACAACGTATTAAATGCATGTCCAAATCGAGACATACCTTTAAACTACTTTAGGTGAACAGTTCTGCCAACTGTTCACCTTTTGTCCCTCTAGGTCGTACTAAGATTTATCTTGAATCTCTTGTTTTGTCCCGCTCAAAACACTTTGTAGATTCTCCCGCCTAAACTATAAAAGGATTAGACAAGCTTTGCTTGTATCAGACTTCTAGGGTTCTTAAGTGATCTCTAAGTATTTTCAACTCAGAGATCCTTGAACACCAACACATTCCTTCTACATCCTAGCTATTCATAATCGCTGGTAAGTATGACTTCAGATTGTCTTCGACTTCTCTGACGTTGTCTTTGACTTGAATGTTCCTGGTGTGCCAGCTGAGGCTTTGCCTTCCGCTGGTCTGGTCTCTGTCGCTGGTCCTCTCAGTGACCAGTAACACTTAGTCTAATTTAAACAAATCTAGACTGGGCCATAGTTAAAACTTTCATTGGCCCAACAAAACAATAGAAAGATGAATCAAATCTCTGCTGGCATTCTAAGCGAAGAAGGTTCCGCTATTTAGCAAAACAAACTTCCACCAAAGCTCGGAGATCCGGGAAGCTTTCTTATCCCATGCACCCTAGCCAACAATGTTGAATGTCACGCCTTGGCCGATCTAGGCGCGAGTATCAATCTTATGCCGTATTCATTGTACACATCTCTCTCAAACACTACCTTGAACCCTACAAGGATGAGTATACAGTTAGCCAACCATACTTATAAATATCCTATTGGGATAGCCGAGATCATTCTTGTTCATTTTGGCAAATTAATATTTCCTGCCGACTTCATAATCCTTGAAATGGAGGAAGACCGTCAAGTCCCTCTCATTTTAGGACGACCATTCATACACACCGCCGATGCTAGAATTCGTGTGAAGAATAAAGAACTCAACCTTGGAGTTGGTGACGATAGATTCAAATTCTTAGTTGACAAAGCTACGTAACACTCCCAATCCAATGATGACACATGCTTTTGTGTGGATGTTATTGATGAAGTCACGGAGGAAGAGTTAGATTCATTGCTTGATGTTAATGAACCATTTAAATCCACTTCGGAAAAGGTCAATAATACCGACCTTGATCGAGAATTCACAGAATTCATGGCCGTTGATTTTGAAGTAGTTCTTGAAGAAGAGGAAGAAGAAAACACGAACTTCGAACCCTTGCCTTCGAAGTCAAACTTCCAAGTCACGAAATCCATTCAAGAACTACCGACGGGTCTTGAATTGAAACCTCTTCCTGAACATCTCGATTACGCTTTTCTTGAAAAGGATTCACTCCTTCCACTGATCATATCCGCTTTACTCGAGGAAGATGAGAATAAATGTCTTGTCTCTATGCTAAAAAACCACAAAGAAGCGCTTGCTTGGAAAACATCCGATATACCGGCTATTAGCCCGAAATTTTGCAAACACAAAATCAATCTTTAAGACGATGCCAAACCCGTTATTGAGAGGCAACGTCGACTCAAACCAAACATGAAAGAGGTTTTCAAGAAGGAAATACTCAAACTTCTTGACGCCGGAGTCATCGATGTCATAGAAGACAACCCTTGGGTTAGTCCCATCCATTGCATTCCTAAGAAAGGAGGAATGACCGTTGTGACCAACGCAAAAGAATGAACTTGTTCCTACAAGAACCATCACCTGTTTGCGTGTGTGTATTGATTACCAAAAATTGAATGATGCCACACGTAAAGATAATTTTCCTCTACCATGCATGGACCAAATGTTGGAAAGACTTGCGGGGAACAAATTATTTTGTTTTCTCGACAGTTTTTCTAGCTATTTCCAAATACCTATAGAACCATCCGATAAAGTTAAAACCACATTTACGTGTCCTTTTGGAATGTTTGCTTATAAGCGTATGCCTTTTGGTCTTTGCAATGAACCTGCGACTTTTCAAAGGTGTATGATCGTGATCTTTCAAGACATGCTTGAAGTGTCCATGGAAGTCTTCATGGATGATTTCGCAGTATTTGGAAAATCATTCGAGTCTTGCCTTTTTAATCTAGAGCATATGATCATCTGATGCAAACAAGCTCATCTTGTGCTCAATTGGTGGAAATGTCACTTCATGGTGACTAAAGGAATTGTTCTTGGTCACAAAGTCTCCGGAGCCGGATTGGAGGTAGAAAAGGCTATGATCGAAGTGATATCCAAATTACCACCACCCACTAACGTTAACGTCGTTAGAAGTTTTTTGGGTCATGCGGAATTCTACCGCCGATTCATATAGGACTTTTCCAAAATCGCTAGACCGATGACCAAACTTCTAGAAAAAGACATAGTCTTTGAATTCAACGAAGAATGCATGATGGCATTCGACAAGCTTAAAGACAAGTTAACGAATGCACCGATCATGCTTTCACCAGATTGGTTGCGGTCGTTTGAACTTATGTGTGATGCAAGCGATTTCGCTGTAGGAGCCATGTTAGGACAACGCGAAGGAAAGCATTTCCCTCCTATACACTTTGCAAGCAAAACTTTAAATAGTGCGCAGCTCAACTACACAATCACCGAGAAAGAACTACTCGCCGTAGTCTTTACTTTTGACAAATTCTGATCCTATCTTGTGGTTTCGAAAACGATTGTATTCACTGATCATTCCGCGTTGAAATATCTATTTTTTAAGCAAGATGCTAAGCCGCGTCCTATTAGATAGATTTTGATACTCTAAGAATTTGACATAGAAATTCAAAATAAGGAGCAAAGAATGTAACAACTGATCATTGATCGCGACTCGAAAATACAAACATGGAAGAGTTAAGGGGCGAAGATGTCGATGATCATTTTCCCGATGAAACTCTTATGAATATCACTACGGGCGAGGAAGAATCTCCGTGGTTTGTAGACTTTGCAAATTATATCGTTGGAGGAATTTTAAGAAAAGGTTTTACCTGTCACCAACGATGTAAATTCTTTTCCGATCTTAAACACTATTTATGGGAAGATCCCTATCTTTTCAAGATGTGCCCCGATGGCATGATTAGAAGATGTGTTTACGGTTCGGAAACAAGAAAAATTCTTGATGAATGTCATCATGGCACGACTGGGGGACATTATGGTCCTTCCCCAACCGCTAAAAAAGTCTTTGATGCTGGTTTTATTGGCCACCAATTTTCAAAGATGCTTATACTCTAGACCAAAATTGTGATGCTTGCCAACGAACCGATAACCTCTCACGAAGAGATGAGATGCTTCAAAACAACATCCAAGTTAGCGAAGTGTTTTACATATGGGGAATTGATTTCGTAGGACCCTTTCCTAAATCCCATAAGTTGGAATACATATTAGTTCTATTGATTACGTGTCCTAATGGGCGGAAGCCGATGCCTTACACAATAATGATGCGCGAGCCATAATCAATTTTTTGAAAAAACTTTTCTCTCATTATGAAATGCCGAAGGCTTTAATTAGCGATCGAGGAACCATTTTTGTAATAAGAAAATGGAGAAAATCCTAAAGCGTTATGGAGTCACCCATCGCTTTGCCAGTGCTTATCATCCACAAACGAGTGGACAAGTTGAAAACACCAACATAGCCTTATAGCCAATACTCGAAAAAAGATTGAATTAATCCTTTCGTTTGGTCAAGGAAACTTGAATCTATGGGCATTTTGTACAGCTTATAAAACTCTGATTGACACAACTCCTTACGATTTGTTGTACGGTGATAAGTTTGAAACACTCATCAATAATGATCTAAATACCACTAAAAACACAGTTAAATACATAATATTTAACTAAAAATATCAGAATTACGTTGGTATTTGCGTTTCATGTGTTTTTAGGTAAAAAGATACATTTTTGAGCAAACACGCGGTTTCATGGACTTATTTGATGAAAAGACGAGGTAAATGACAAAAGAAGCTTTCAAGGACCAATCATGCCAAAATTATCAAGATGGCGGGCTAAACTTGTAACTTTTACAAAACAAAGGATGAAAAAGAAATTACTTGAAAGTTTTGTAACATTTGGAGGAAAGATTGAAATTAAAGGACTAATAAGGAAAATTTGGGAAAAGTTTATTTAACTTGGTCAATTGACCAAGTCATGGTCAAAACACATTTACACACGGTTATCTTTCTTCTTCTCCATACGAAGAGAGAGAAACAGATGACTTGTCTTCTTTTCTTCACTAAGAACCTGCAAATCAATTTCAAGGAAGCTACACAAAGATTCAAGAGAAACTTAAAGAAGCAAAAATGATCCTCTTCCTCTTCTCTACATGATGGTACGCGTCAATTAAATCAATCCTCAAAGATGAAGAAACCCCCAATTTGGGTCATTAATCAAGAACCTCGTATTAAATGCGTGGCGTCTTCTCATTGGCTTAACCACGTCACCACTCTTCTTCAGATGGCTATAAATAGAAGATCAAGACCTCATTTGAAGATGGTTAGCTTAGGAGTAGTTTACAGTTAGATTAGAGTTAGTTAGTTAGTATAAATTTCTTTTATGATTCTTGTTCTAATCTTGTAACTAATTTTGTTAGTGTAACCGAATTTTCCATTAATGAAATCCAAGCTTTTGATCTCTTTTTCTTTTTATCCTCTGTTTTCTTTAACTGTTTAGCTATCATTTACATTCAATAAAGTCTGTTACATGTCAGTTGAGCAAACTGAAATCATAGTTCTGACATTAATGAAAACCTTCTTTTCATTTTATAGCCTTCATAATTTTTAGTATCAATTCTGTTTCTCTTTGCCATATTTCGTTTATCAGTTTTGAAGGAGCTTAAGTTTTCGATCAAAATCTTTTTAAGCTGATTAGAGTTGGTTAACATTGTTGCAAATTCAGTTTTTCCAGTTTTAACTGATTTCTTTTCGTTCATTAATGAAAAGTTAATAAAATCACTAGTTTTCTGATTCTGTAATTTTCTTGTTGTTCAAATGCACTTACTGGTTCATGAGCTTCTAAGAAGTTTAATAAGATTTCAAAAGCTGAACTTCTCAAGTTTATCTTGGTTAATTCGTTTGAAAAGTAGATAAAGTTGTTATTCAGTTAAGGTAGGAGAATCATATCTGCAAGTGATTTGTAGTAGCGGATTTTCAGTAGAAGTGGTTAGGATTATAATTCATATTAGTACAGTTTGTGTGTTACAAACGGTTGCAGATTCGATACATATTTGTTCAAGAGTATGAAGGTTTCAGAATCGAAAAGTCCTGTTTTGTTTTTCTTTGCTTTGTTTTTAGTTTTGCAGTTTTTTGTTTGATGTTGTTCAGAAGTTACTGTTCATCAGATCAGGCGAAAGAAGGCGTTTGAGTTGTTATAGTAAAAGTCGGCTCAGCGCCGAGCTTCGACATCAATAGACTGAACTTCGGACGAATAGGTCAAGCTCGTTTTATTTTCTGCGCATTATTAGTGTAATCTGATAGTTTAGAGTTGAAGTGGTAATCTGCTTGCTATATGTTTGGATCCATTTGTTAAATGTTTTTTTTTAATCTGCTATTGTTTTGTGCCTTGATTCGTAGTATCTAGCCTTGTAGATTCTCGGTTATAGCTACTTTACTGTATTTGGGATAAGGACTGAATTTCTATTAGAGTTTAGCTTATAGTTTGTTCTGTTACTTTTTATTTTTCTTCAAATAGTAGTCTAATTTGTTAGCAGTTCATAGTTAGTTTACATTTCTGTGTTTTTGGTACTAATCTTCTAGTTTCGACAAAGGTTGTTAGAAATTTGTCATTGATATTATTCGGATATGTTGTTAGTATAAGGTGTTTGGATAAGCTGTGATCTTAGAGATCTTACGTTTTTCTGTTAGTGAATTCAGTTAGTACAGATATAATGTTAGCTGGATAAAATACGCTCACTTTTATTCTTCAATAGTTTTAGATAGTCAAAACTTTTGTGAACAAACAGGAAATCACATAGGGTGAATACTAGAGTTCTTTTGTAGTCTTCATAAGGAAACTTTGTAGAGCAAATCAATTTTACTCCACAGAATATATAGCTAGCCAATAGCTTATAGGATTAGTTTAAAATAGTGTCAAAAAGCTGTGGTAAAGAGTGAATATTAAATAGTTAATTCCATATAAAACTATAGATTTCAACTTCATTTGAGTTGAGTGTTATTATTAGTCACAGTTGGTTACATTTTATAAAAAAAAGGTAGTTAGATTCTAGCTTTTAGACAATTTTGGTCATAGTTCATTATTATTCAAATTGGTTATTGTAGTCACGTTTAAACAAAATTTATTTGTTGGGCCGTTAGATGTTGGGCTTTGCCTAGTTTTAATTGGGCGGTTGTAGTATAGGAATTATATTTGTATTACTTTGAGACTTATTTTACTAGTATTTAGTGAATACGATATTTAGTTAGTAACTTGTTTGTTTCAATAGGCCCGTATTATTTTAGCATTTTAATATTAGATTTGTGTCTTGTTTTTCGTGCTTTTATATTTTCGTGTTATATTTTGTATTCTTGTTTTATTTTCGTCACGTATACGTAGTATTATAAATAGTAGTATAGATTTACGTTTTGTGTGTAAGTAGCTTAAAAACCAATCAAGCCTTTTATCAACCAAAAACAATTGAGTCAAACTTGAAAATGTTATATCCATTCGATTAGACCGAGAGAAAACGAACTAGAAAAGAAATATTATACGGTAAAACTTGCCATTTGCCCTTCGAAATAGAACACCGTGCTTATTAGCCATTGAGAAGCTGTAACCCCGATCTCAAGGTGGTCGGAGAAAACCGATTCTTGCAATTGTATGAACTCAATGAATTAAGACTCCAAGCTTATGAGAATTCTAAACTTTACAAATCTTGTACCAAAGCTTATTATGACAAGAAACTTCGAATAAGAAAAGTGTAGAAACTAGAGGGGGGGGGGGTTGAATAGTTTCTATTTAATTTTCAAAACATTTCGGTAAAACCCACTGACCACGGTTCATTAAACATACCCGTGGTTTGTTATCACTAAAGAACCGCGTGTCCATTTAAGGAACCGCCGACTGTGGACTTAACCTTTTGTTACATGTTAAAATTTGACAATCCTTTGTATCAAATTCTCATTAAAGCTTGACTAGATGTGAGATGTGCTTGTTGAAAGATATAAAGACTATAAACAACAAGTAAGAAAACACACAAACACATCAAATCAAGATTACATCAAACAATAGTCTAAACACTAAGCACACACGTACTAAGCCATAGCGTTTCCGCAACTAAGATGTTTAGACTAAGGGATGCACACTTGAACATAATCTAAACATTAAGCACACACGTACTAAGCCTTAGTTTTTTTGCAACTTAGATGTTTAGATTTAGTGATGCACACAACACACAACAACATATAAATGCATCTAAAAAGGTAAAGACATAAATGTAAATGAAAGTACCGACACGATGATTTATAGTGGTTCGGTCACGAAGCTCCTCTTTGCTCTACTCCACTCCTCGAGTACCCAACTCGAGAATTACTTCACTAGTCAACAAAACTCCTTTCAAGGCGGAGAAAACCATACACGTCGCTTACACATTTCTGACACTAAGCTAGATGTTGAGTCTTAATCTTAGGTAGGACCAATCAACACAATGTTGCCTACTTCACCATTTTCCGACAAAAGGCTAGATGTCGAGTCCTAATCTTAGGTAGGACCAATCTACACCCATCCACACCAATCTTCACACTAGTTATGTTTTATGGCCCAACATAACAAACCTTGTGTTTTATGGCCTTAACACATAAACCATTTAGATCTAAGTACACACCACTTAGATCTAAGACTCTAACACTATATCCAAGCATATACATAACTTGGTTCCTAACACCTAATCCAAGGATACCCGTCACTTGGATATACTACCCTTACAACACATCCAAGTGTACCCACAACTTGGATCTTCTACATATACATAGTAGGAAGACTATAATCATGACTTGATCTAGAAGGAGAGATCTTCATCATGTTATGGCTAACACTTCACAAGGATGGAAGTGTTCTACTCATTGCACTTGAGGAGGAGGAGGCAAATGAGGAATGGGATTTTTGGGGTGAATTGTATTTATTTTTCCACACCTTTTAGGGGAAGTAAACACTTGCTATTTAGAGGGAAGTATTGCCTTGGAGAGGTCTCTTTGATCCATTGGATAAAAGGATGCACCCAAATTAAAAATTTGAATTTTGAATTTATTTTTTTCCCTCCATCTTCTAGAAGCAAATTCAAAATTTGAATTTTGAATTTACTAGTTTTCCTCCATCTTCTAGAAGCAAATTCAAAATTCAAAATTTTAATTTTTTAGTTTCCACCCATCTTTTAGAAGCTTCCAAAAGTCTTCTCATAAGCCTAAACTGGCTTGACTGCCCGTGGTTCTTTAATCTTCCCGTGGTTCGATATCTTTAAGGATCCACGGGTACTATAAGAGAACCGCGTCCTTCATGACGAATGCAATCTTCAAGGTGTCGAGAGAAGTATACATAAGTATGCTTGAGTGATTACGAGTACCTTACATATTTTACATAATGTATTGCGAGTTATACGTTTGTCATCACCAAAACATAAAAGGGATCATCTCAATTAAACATCGTAATGTTTGCACTAACAATCTCCCCCTTTTTGATGATGACAAACAAGTAAACCGCAACGCATAGTAAAATGTGGAACTTACCCGTTTACACTTCCTTCTCCCCCTTTTATCGAATCAAAAAGGTAGTCTTTATTTGAGGAAGAGTAGAATCCATATCATTTGAGGAAGATCACAACTAGGCCTATCCAAAGGTAGTCGTCATTTGTAGAAGAGAAGAATCGACGTTAAAAGTGTATGCATCCAAATGGTAGTCTTCATTTGTAGAAGAGAGTGATCAACTTTGAGATAGCTTGCATCCAAAAGATATTCGGTTGGGAGGCGAGAATCGGAATCGTAATCCCATCATCCAAAGATATTGAGCTTACGTCATCCTAGTGAAGTCTTCAATCACCATAGGTTAACCAACTCCATTCATAATAATATGCTTATCTTCGAGATCACATAGTTCATTACTTGCAAGATGTTTGATGAATGCAATTTAAGTGAGTCAACGATCGCAAATGTAATGACTAGAAATCTTTCAAATGCTCCCCCTCGATATGAGCTCCCCCTTGCTTGAGGCACCAATGAAGCAAGGATAGTAACAAGCTACAAAGAAGGGTTAGAAAAGTCCTACAAAACAAAGTTAGTGGACAAGAGCATATATGTATAGCATTTTCACCCAAGCAGAATTAGCTTTAAACATCTTGAGTACAAAGAGAGGGACTCATGAAAAGCTAAAACAATCTTAACTTTTAGAAGTGTCAAAAATATGACAAGTTAAGAAAAATAAGAGGGCTATTAGATAGAAAAGAGAACCCAACTTATTTTGGTGACACCAAAAATTATATAAAGAGGACTAAGATAGAAAATAGATGTCCAATTTATAAGAAAAATATTGTCGAGAGGACATACTCCACTTTAATATATTGGCATGAATACCGAACTAAAGAGAGTATGATAAGGACAATAAAACAATTCCACATAGTTGAAAAGAGAGGAAGAATAACTATGAGGAAAAGCAAAAACAAGGACGATAAACAAGTCGTTTGCACAAGAAATGACAAGCATTGGAGAAAGAGGTGTGTACACGATGCTATCAATTCAAAGACAATTCAAAGGAGAGGATCTTGACAAGATCAATTCATAATTGTTGGAATAGAGGTAGAGAAGAAACATCCATACCAATTGTAATGATAATATGTCAAAGGGTAAAAAGCTAGAATTTTTAGAATCACCCAATAAAATTCAAGATTTAACCAAAATCCTCTCAAAAGGTTAAAAACTTAGAATTGTTGGAATCACCTAATCCAATTGTAAATTTTAACCGCAATCGACTCTCAAAAACGAGATGAATGAAAAATATAAAACCAAATACATTATAGGCAAGGATGCTTATGAATGTCGAAAAAGAAGACGACTCTTTGATTTGGAGAAAAAGATCAAAGAAGTCAAAGAAAAGAAAAACCAAGATGGATGGTGTTTAGTATACGATAAACTACATGCTCAAAGTTTCGTAGCTCTTCTCAATCATTGTGAATGTTCAAAAAACAATTACATGACGAGGAAAAGGTGAGGCTCGACTCGACGTAGTTTAGAAAGGATAAAAGAGAGAGACTCAACTTAGATAGGTATGATTAAAAGAAATTAAGAGAGACTGAAGAAAGAAGTTAAGGATAACTTCACAAGAAAATTCAAGAATACTATACACTAGAAGGTGATAGTGAAATCTTGGAAGAAAATGAGAGAAGAAAATCAAAGAGGTTCAAGAAGCATGATAGAGTGAGCACAAAATCTAACACATAATCAAGTAAGGACATAGGATAAATCATGCAAAGCCTAAAGTAATAATAAAAAAAGGATATACATTAAAAGAAGATCCTAATTAATGCCTATATGCAACACAAAAGAGATGGCGGTTTACTTAACATTCAACAAAGTAAAACCTAACTCAACAAAGCATGCAAAAGCAAGGAAGGAGTTCCATCACTCCTAGACTTAAACGCAAGTAAGTTTAAGCATGTGAGCATACACATGTAAGCATAAGCATGTAAGCATAAGCACATAAGCATAAGCATGTAAACATAAGCATGTAAGCATAAGCATGTAGTAGAAATTAAGCAAGCATCAAAGCAAAAACCATAGAGATTAATGTGCAAGGCTAAATGTACTCTTAGAGACTTATCTAGGAAAGGCAAGCCTAATAAAGTCTACAATAAACTAATGTAGAGAAGATGCACAATTAACACATATTACACGCAATAAAGATGATTACTTAAAAAATACTAAGTAAAACATGTTAGCACTTAGCATTTAAGGATATGCATGAGTTAAACACATCTAAGAGATATTATATTGGAATTGCTTGAAAAAGACAAAACCTTTATAATAAGCATGCATACATTAACTTAGCAATTAAGCATATATCATAAGGATAAACAAGAAGATATATAAGCAAGTAGCATACAAGCAAGCTATCTATCTAGATATCACAGATCAAGCTACATGTAGTGTAAATCTCCAAGGAGAATCATAATTCTTATTAGTTTAAGAAAATGACTCAAAATAAGAGAAAACAAAGAAACACAATAACAACAAGATCCAAGACACATAGATAAATCATGTTGAAAAATCATGAAAAGAAATACAAGAACATAAAGATCATACAACGGTGTATGAAACACAAGCCTATAACTTAAGCATAATTCTAATCTTAGTTACACTAGAATTCTAATATTTTCTTAAATTGGATGTCTTATTAATAAGCAACACATATGCTTAATTAGAAGACAAAGTGGTAGCAGAATTTTGTGAAAAAAGGCTTGGTGATAATCTGGTAATTCAACTCATCAAAGATATGAGACATGACAAGATGTTCATATTGACAACAATGACAATATGTTCCATGATGCATTACATTATCATGTGATGGAGGAAGAACACAAAAGGTAAGTTGTGGAAAAGGAGAGATTCCAAATTCAATTTAGAAGGAGAAGATATTTCATTTTGTGTGTTCTTTGGATTAAAATCAAGGCTTTCATTTGTTAAATAACACATTTTGCTTAGGTGATAAAGAGATGCAAAAATGCTTAGGGTTAAGTTGAGAAGGCACCAGATATTTTTGGAGTGTTCAAAGGTTTGAAACAAAGATTCCAAAAGATGTTGGAAAAATTGAGAAGTTTTAGAAAACACGTTTTTGGTTGCTTCTGCCCGTGGTTCTTTATCTTTGCCTGCGGTTTGATAGTGATATAGAACCGTGGGTTATTTAAATAACCGCCCATAGAAGGTGGTTTTTAGGGGACAAGGGAGTTTTTTCAATTCAGCAAATCCTAATGTTCTTGTCTAACTTATCATAAATCTATGCTAAAGAGCAATAAAAACTAGAACACACACAATGGAAAAACACATAGGTTCAATTAGCACATAAGAGGAAAGCTAAGGAAAACCTAATGGCTACAAGAGAAAAACAATCCTAATGACATACAAAGTTCATCGATGTAAACTATCATTAGTCATATTTAGGAAGAGACATTTAATCAATTTAGAGAATGAGTATGAGACTATCACTAGAGGTGCTCAATTACGGCTAAGCATGACCATTTTTACGAGTTATAAACCAACTCAACTTCTCACATGAAGTAATTTAACGGTTAGGTCAAATTTAATTTCTAGTGCAATAGGTTCTCTAGTAGTCATTCTCATGTTAGACAAAATGTACTTCCTACATTTTCCTAATGAAGTGTAGCAAGGATGAAACTTTCATAACCACACAATGCACAACCTAATGAGGGTTAAGAATGCACCACTGCAAATCTTGTCAATAGAGTCTAGTTAAGGTTAATTACCTTAATAGATCTTGAGGCCAATAACATTGAATTGTATAAACCAAGTTTACACAATTTGTTAGAACACTCTTGATTGGTATTTCGGAAATGACACATTTACCAATTGCATTGCAATGTAAATTACTTGAGTATTTCGGATGAAACATCCAAGTTGTCAACCCGACTCCATTGTGTATTATACGCAATTATTTAAACAAAACATGTCTAATAATTTGAACAAGTATATTTAATATACCATCATCAACACAAGTGTGAGTTATGATCCGATGTATATTATTAATAAACCACATTCATGTCTACACTAAAAAACATGTCAATAAGATTCGATAATGGTACTAATCATAGTTTGAATAATGAATTGATATTTAATCAAAATATTTCTTGATTCCCATAAACACTCCTTTAAGAGAAAATAACTAAGATTTTCAAAGGGTGTTTCATCTTTTATAGTGAGACATTAATCTACTTGAACTAATAACACAATGATCGAGTAAGACGACCGTCATCAATAGATTTGACAAGCTCATAAAGCTTTCAAACCTAATAGTGTTAATTAACATAACGAGGTGTACAAAATGTTTATATAACATATGTAAACCTAGATATGTTGATCCTATATGCAGTGCACAAATAATGTTACAAACAAAATGCAAGAAATCTAGCATAAATCCTACTAAGGAAAAAACTAGATACTAGAAAATACCAAGCAATGCACAAGAGACTAGACAAATAAGAAGCTCTACTAAAAATAGTAAGAAACACTTAAAAATTTCTACACACAATAGTAACACACAAGGAAACACATAAATGATTAGCTTAACATATAAAAGCATTCGTCCATGTTTTGAGTGTTAGATACAACAAAGTATTCATAGCTTGATTTTATTTGAAAATAGTTTTCGACCCATTTAAAATTTTAATTAAGTTCAAACACTTTATAAATATACCAATTTTCAAATATATACCAACAATAGATGTCCAACTTAATATAAAAGAGTAAAACACAAGTTTTACGACAAACCGACGCTCAATACTTTGGACAAAGTATAGAACTTAGAAAACATCCAAATTTTAAAGTTTGATTAAAGGTTTGGAAGTAATCTTAAAAGAAAGAAAATTCAGTTACGTTCGAAACGGCGGGTGGCACGACTTCTACGAACTTACGGTTGATTTTATATGATTTTTTAAAGTTTGCAAAAATCTGAGTCGGAATAACCGTGGTTCCTTATTGATAAGGAACCTCAGGGAACAAATAAAGAACCGCGGATAGTGGGCAAAAATTGAGTTTTTGACCAAAATCATTTGGTAACTTTTTGGAAGGACTTAGGACTCTAAAAAATCATTTTAGACACATAGAACTCGTATTTTAGAGTTAATTATTACACAAAAAATTTTTATACTTCCAAAAATGAAAAGATTTAATATCAAGCTATTATACAAGGTTTAGTTAAAACCAAAACTTATACTAATGAAACAATAAAAAACATTTCATATGTAATCACTCTTCATGGACAATTTGATACAAAGATCGTCTCTAATTTTAAAAACCGTTTCCATCTTTAAACACCATTTGTTTTGAAAACGAGAGCAAAGATCGATCCAAGCTTTAAAGTACAATATACTTCAAATATCTTGAATAACCTCGCTCTGATACCAATTGAAGAAACTAGAAGAGGAGTTGAATAGTTTCTAGTTAATTTTCAAAACATTTTGGTAAAACCCCCCGACCGTGATTTATTAAACATACCCAAGGTTCGTTATCACTAAAGAACCGCGTGTTCATTTAAGGAACCGCCGACAGTGGACTTAACCTTTTGTTACATGTTAAAATTTGACAATACTTTGTATCAAGTTCTCATTAAATCTTGACTAGATGTGAGATGTGTTTGTTGAAAGATATAAAGACTATAAACAAGAAGTAAGAAAACACACAAACACATCAAATCAAGAGTACATCAAGCAATAGTCTAAACACTAAGCACACACGTACTAAGCCATAGCTTTTCCGCAACTAAGATGTTTAGACTAATGGATACACACTTGAACATAATCTAAACATTAAGCATACACGTACTAAGCCTTAGCTTTTCCGTAACTTAGATTTTTAGATTATGTGATGCACACAACACACAAAATATAAATGCATCTAAAAAGGTAAAGACATAAATGTAAATGAAAGTACCGACACGATGATTTATTGTGGTTCGGTCACGAAGCTCCTCTTTGCTCTACTCCACTCTTCGAGTACCCAACTCGAGAATTACTTCACTAGTCAACAAAACTCCTTTCAAGGAGGAGAAAACCATACACGTCGCTTACACATGTCTGACACTAAGCTAGATGTCGAGTCCTAATCTTAGGTAGGACCAATCTACACAACGTCGCCTACTTCACCTTTTTCCAACACAATGCTAGATGTCGTGTCCTAATCTTAGGTAGGACCAATCTACACCCATCCACACCAATCTTCACACTAGTTATGTTTTATGGCCCAACATAACAAACCTTGTGTTTTATGGCCTAAACACATAAACCATTTAGATCTAAGTACACACCACTAAGATCTAAGACTCTAATACTATATCCAAGCATATACATAACTTGGTTCCTAACACCTAATCCAAGGATACCCATCACTTGGATATACTACCTTTACAAGACATCCAAGTGTACCACAACTTGGATCTTCTACATATACATAGTAGGAAGACTAGAATCATGACATGATCTAGAAGGAGAGATCTTAATCATGTTACGACTAACACTTCAAAAGGATGGAGGTGTTCTTCTCATTGCACTTGAGGAGGAGGAGGCAAATGAGGAATGAGATTTTTGAGGTGAATTGTATGTATTTTTCCACACATTTGAGGGTAAGTAAACACTTGCTATTTATAGGAAAGTCTTGCCTTGGAGATGTCTCTTGGATCCATTGGATAAAAGGATACACTCAAATTTAAAATTTAAATTTTGAATTTATTATTTACCCTCTATCTTCTAGAAGCAAATTCAAAATTTGAATTTTTAATTTATTAGTTTCCCTCCATCTTCTAGAAGTAAATTCAAAATTTGAATTTTTAATTTATCAGTTTCTACCCATATTCTAAAAGCTTCCAAAAGTCTTCTCATAAGCCTGCACCAGTTTGACTGCCCGCGATTCTTTAATCTTCCTGCGGTTCGATATCTTTAAGGATCCGCGGGTACTATAAGAGAACCGCGTCCTTCATGACGAATGCAATCTTCAAGGTGTCGAGAGAAGTATACATAAGTATGCTTGAGTGATTACGAGTACCTTACACATTTTACATAATGTATTGCGAGTTATACGTTTGTCATCACCAAAACATAAAGGGACCATCTCGATTAAACATCGTGATGTTTGCACTAATAAAAAGATTGCAAGAAAGGAGATAAAGTTCTGTTGTTTAACATGAAATACAAGTTCAAAGATCCAAAGCTTAAACTAAAGTTGTACGGCCCTTTTATAGTTAGACATGGATACCCATCTGGTTATGTCGAATTATATGACAAACATGGAGGAAGCTTCATTGTGAATGGACATCGTGCTAAACTGTATCACGATGAATCGAGTGAGGGATTTCCACTCGATAAAAATAAAGAAAACTAAAAAGAGATATGAGTTAGGCTGATGACTCAATAATAAAATAAGCGCTCCTCGGGAGGCAACCCGTGTGTTTTTAAGTGTGAATTTCTTTTTTAAAAAAATAAATTCATGCTTACACCCCACAATTTTGTAACCAATGTTTCGCTTAAGTGTGATGGGGTGTAGCATGTATTGGTTTATAAAAACCTATAAAAACCAAAAATATTATTTTTTCCGTATTTTTGTGTGTTTTATCTTTTTTGTAGATATCACAAATTGAAGGCGAAGACAAGATTCATGTGTATTCTTTATGATGCATGATACACCCGTGATTCTGGTTATTCTCTTTCCCTAACTTTTTTTCAGTTTTATCACATTGAGGACAATGCTAAACTTAAGTATGAGGGGGTTGTAGGGAAAACGAGAAATGATGCTTAATTGCCATATTTTTAGGGCGATTTAAATTTTTTTGTAAACTTATTTGTCCTTGTAAATATAAATGTTTCAAGTAAAATGTATATAAATAACCAAGAAATTATCCAACTGGTTATTTTTAAAGATTTGAGATATATTTTTGTGACAAACTTACCTAATTCAAAATCTCATATAATAGATGTGAAAAATACAAATTAGGAGAAAATTGCAAGTTCAAAGTTTGTCAATACAACATGAACTTTGCAAGTATGTCGATCCATGGCTAGGAGTTTTAGCCAAGAAAAAAAGAAAGAAAAAAAAGTCAAAAAGGCAAATAAATAGCCAATGAGCTATAATATTATGAAGTTGACGGAAGAAGAAGAAATAAAAAGTATCGATTAGCCAATGTGCTAAGTCGTGATACATATTGCTTCAATTCATATGTTGCTAGCGTAGTATTAGTTATAAATAAAATACTTTTTCGATTTTATGGGTATTTTTATATCTCACTTTTTCAACTTAAAAACTTAAACTGGTGAGTTTTATCTTGTATTCGTACTTGGTAGACTTGCATCGAATTTTTAAAAAACACATGTACCTTTGGATTTTTTTTTTTGCTTGAGGGCTAGCAAAGTTTAAGTGTGAGGGGATCTGATAACACCCAAATACAACATGTTTTTGGGAGCGTTATCCGTGCTTTTGTACATGTATTTTGGTTATATCTATAATAGTTTTGTGCTTTTTAAGTCTATATGTAGCCAAATGTAGGGAAAAGAATAAAAAGACGAAGAAAGCAAAGTAAAAGTGAAGATTAGTATAAGTACGAAGAATCCTAGATAAGTTCAAGACCCATGTACGAGTTACAAGCCTTTGAAGATCAATTCCGGGTGCGAGAATGTTAGCCTCAAAATATTGAGTCAAACAAGAATGTTCGGTCATAGGTTTTTATTGTAATATATATTAGAACGTTGTAATAGTTAGTTAAAATAGTCGTGACATTACGGGCTTGATGGCTAGCTTAAAAGGCCTCTTTCAAGGTACTAAGCATTTATTCAAGCCCGACCCAAAACAATATAGTCCAATAGAAAGCCCGCATGTGGGTGGACTATATAAGCACCCTCCTAGCATGTTAGGAGGTTGGAAAGTAATCATTTTTCTCTAATCTAATTTCTCCTAGTTAATCACCTCTCTCTCTCTATCTACTTTCTCTTTCTACTTTCTCTCTAGAAAGTACCTATCTTTCTTCTTTAATTCATTAAATCAACCATGGGGAAGTGATAAAATATGGGAACAACATTTGGTATCAGAGCCACGGGGTAGATTTATGATTGGTTGTTTGGTTTATTGTTTGGTTCGGTTGATTTATCATCAAAATCATCTCGAATTAAAATTTTTTTAGTGTTTTCGGGCTCTAAATCTTGATATAAATCACTTACATATATGTGGTAAGGATTTGGTTAAGTTTTTTGTGGTTAAAATCGCAAGTTTTGGGGTTCGATTCGAAGAACAGTAAGTTTGGTGGCCAACAAAAATATTTTCGGAAAAGGGTTAATACATTCCGAAGATCAAGATTTATCCGAATTCAGTTTATCCGAAAAAAGGGATTTATCCGAAAAGGTAAGTGTTCTGTTTGATTTATCCGAGGATCTTTATCCGAAGAAGTGATTCCGAAGGTAAGTTACTTGTTTGATTATTCCGAAGAGTGTGATTTTATCCGAAGATTGTTTTCCGAAAATATCACCATTATTCCGAAAATACACCATTTATCCGAAAATCCATCATTAATTCGAAGATCCACCATTATTCCGAAGTGAAAATCGTGTGATTTTTCGCCTTCGAATTTTTGGTTACTTGTAAAGACACTTTTTAGGGGATTTAAACATTTTTTCATCGACAACAACAATCACAACACATCTACTTAAGATCCGTTTTCACTTCAACAATTTCAAGTTTCTCGAAATGGATTCTACTCAAGAGTATCGTGTGACAAACAACAACATCATGGTGGAGGGTAACAAAGAGAGACCACAATTGCTTGTGACTGGTCGATATGCACAATGGCAATAACGTTTTATTCGATATCTTGATACTAAACCAAATGGTGATCATCTTCGACGTTGCATCAATGAAGGGCCCTATACTCTCACTACAATAACCATTCCTGCAATTCCAGCAACCGACTCGACAACCGGTTCCGATGAGCAAACAATTGAGGAAACATATGAGAACACTTCGAAAGAAAAACGTGCTCGGATTGATGCAGAGAAAGAAGCAATCTATTTTATTCTAAGTGGGATTGGGGATGATATTTACTCAACGGTTGATGCATGCTCTACTGCTAAAGAGATGTGGTTTGCCATTGAACGCTTGCAACAAAGAGAATCACTTAACAAGCAAGATGTCAAAACTAACTTGTTCTGGAACTTTGGCAAGTTTACTTCATTGGATGGGGAATCAATTGATTCATATTACTCTAGGTTCTACAAGATGATGAATGACATGACAAGAAACAATTTGCAAGTCTCCACCATGCAAGTCAATGTGCAATTTCTACAGCAACTTCAACCAGAGTGGAAACGGTTTGTAACTTTGGTGAAACAACAAATTAAGTTAGACGAGGTCAACTATCACACGCTCTTTGACATTTTGAAACAATTTTAGAATGAGGCAAATGAATTTCGAGCTAAACGGGTAGCAAAGACTGCAAATCCACTTGCTTTGGTGTCTACCACTCACCATGTCCAAGATCATCGCTCTCGTGCTCCAAAATCATACTCCACTACATCCTCCTCACCAAGATACTCTACTACATCCTCCTCACCAAGATACTCCACTTCATCTAAGTCTTCAGCTCCCACAAGATCAAGAGACAAAGAACCAAGAGCACCATCACCATGATCTGAGCCATTATCTGAAGAGGACAGTGATGAAGAACTAGCTCAAAAGGATAGGGAGATGAAACAACAAATTGCTTTCATTATGAAGACCTACAAGAAAATCTTCAAACCCACCAACAAAAATCTTCGAACATCATCTAACACAAGGAAGCATAATGTTGATAGTCCTCGAAGGTATGACATGTGACAACCATGGTTTTGAGGTTCGTCACTTAGTTTTATTTTAGGCATATTTCGTGAAATTATGTGTCTTTATGTGTTTATGTGTTATTTTGTGTGTATAGAGTGTGGTTTGGACATCGTTTTCGGGTACAGGGTACCTTGTGAGTGAAATGATGTGTGACGTGTTTATTTTCATGAGCTCACATAGTAGTGACTATGAAATAAGATGGTGTTATTTAGTGGTTTTACGTATACGTATATGTATTATAGAAAATCGCATTTTTACGATTTAAGGTTTATCATTTAGAGGTCTCGGATGAGGTAATTAGTCACGGGAGTATTTTTCATGATTGTTTTAAGTCATTTTGAACATAGTTAATTAGTTTATTTCATATTTCAAGAGTTTTTATAAAACAATATATTTTACGTCTTTTACGGTATATGCGTAAATTTGACTAGTTTTACGGTTTTGAGGTTTTGGAGGCATTAGGAGATGAAATAAATTAAGGAGATTTAAGTTAATAATAATTAGTAGTTAATTTAAAGTAATATAATTAAAAAAGTCGGCCATATGGTGTTTGGGCATGGATTTGGGCTGACTTAAACTTAAGGAAGGGAAAGGGAGCCCAATTTGCGTCCTAATAGGAAGCCTTTTTAATTTTAACCATAAATAAGACTCCATATGACCAAAAAAACGAATTTAGCCTTCCCCAAACCAAACCTCAGTCGTTTGTATCAATGGAGGAGCAAGAAAACCCAATAATTCAATTAGGGTTTAAGGTACACACTAGAACTATGTCAATTATTGTTTAATTTACGTATATGTAACCTAATATGATGGATTAGGGTTGAGATTCATAAATTTTTATTAGGTATTGTTAAGAACCTGTAATTAGTGAGGTAATTAATGGTTTTTATCATTCAAAATCGTTTTTAGGTATCAATTAGGGTTATGTATGATTAATTAGGGTTCAATCATGTTTAAAATCGTTTTTAAAAACTGGGCAGAATTTTAGGCTTATTGTTTTGATCATATCAAGAGTTCTAAGAACATTCATTAATCAAACCAAGTATCCCTGAAAAGGTATTTGAGTTGGCTTTTGAATTCAAGAAACGAGTAATAAATTGGAGGTCGGGAAGTGGGTCAAAAACAGGTTACAACAGTCAGAGGTGAAAATAGTTTTGAAATCGGTCTGGTTTAAATTAATGTTTTAAGATGTTTAGGGTACTTATGAGTATAATTGGACCTTTAAACAAACATGATACTTAGATTATATGTTAAATAAAAGATCTGGAGGAGGGATAAACAAATGGGTTAAGGTAAGACCCTCTGATCATAACAAACTTTTCATATGTTCAAAATCAGTAAATTCTGGATAGGCAAAAGTATATATATATATATATATATATATATATATATATATATATATATATATATGGAGGCCTTAACAGTAGTTTTAAGATTGAAGCTAAATGTGAGAGTTATATAACACATGTAAGGGCATAGGATTTCTTTTATAGGGCATGTTATTTTGGTTAAGGGGGTGTTCGACCCATAGTTTGAAGTATGAGAAACGGGATTGTTTTGGGTTAAATGTTAACGGGGCGAGTTATGAACTAAACTAAGTTAAGGGCTTTAAAGAGGGATGTAATGAGATGCATATGACATATAAATGGGGTTAAGTGGTAGGATAAGGTTATATATCCATCATAGATTGGTGATCCATTTTGGTATGTGGTTCATGTCTTGATTGTGTACGTTTTGTGTTTAGATTTTTGCTAGAGCGCGGATATTTGGAGAAGCTTGTTCAGGTGAGTTTCATAGTCCCATGTATTTTTATGATTTTAATTTCAGATGGGATGAAAGAGACACTCTATTTATTTGTAACTAATGCTATGAATATTTTTATGGTTTGTGATGGACTTGTGTGTGCACTTATGTTATTAACTGCTATGTGATTCTTGATTGTGTTTATGATTTGCATCGAGGGACACGTACCGTCTCAGTTACTGTGGTTTGACTTGGTACCAAGGGGATGTTGACAAGGCGGGGCCTTGGGATTGGTTCATAGGTGTATGGGCGCCTATGGGACCATGGTTATTGGTAAGGCTTGGAGCCTTGTAATTGTGGTTATTGGTAAGGCTTGGAGCCTTGGATTTGTGGTGATTGGTTAATCTTGAATGCTAGTTGTTAATACATAATTGTAGCACATTGGCCATATGTTCTTTTGTTAATGGTTGTTATTCACAGCTTCTAATTGATTTGGAGTTGGAGTCTAAACCTATGACTCTCACCAACTTTATGTTGACGTGTTTTAGTGTCTCTTTCAGGTGAGAATGTGGTTAAGCGTGAGAATAGGAGAGGCTAGCTGGGAGGCTTAGGATTGCATTGGAGGAACCCCCTTTCCTCTTAGTCTTTACTTATGTTTGAATAAGTGATAGTTTGTAGACACCTATATGTTTGTATTTGTTAATTGTATGTCTTTGGTAAGAGGTAGATCTGTTACCTACTTACCTAGACGCCTGCATTATTTGTGATATCTTCATGACATTGTGTCACCATTTATGATATTTCCATTTCATTTAGATATCTCTATAGACACGCTATTGTTGTGATGATATGCATACGTCACGCCCCATATTCCGCCATGTTGGGGTGTGACAGAATGGTATCAGAGACAATGGTTATAGAGAATTAGGTTGCTTAGTTTACTAGCCTAGTCTATAGCTTAAGGGTCCATGCATGTAGGTGTCATAGGGGTATGTGTGCATTATAGTATATGGAGTGCTTAAGTGTTAATTTCGTTTTAGATATTTATTTACTTTCATACTTACTTATTGAGACATGGTATATGTAAGTACATTCATTTATTTTCTATTGATGTGACGTATGAACCGGAAGTGTAGGAACCTATTTAGTGTTACCCATGTCGCGTAGAAGAAGAGATGCGCTAGGTAATAATAGGATAGTAACGATGTTGAGTCTGCGACTAGTAGTAGATTCGAATTTCCGCCTGAATTGTTATGATCATTTTCTTTAATGTTAGATATTTCGTTGTTATTGATTTGTTTTGCCGTTTGAGCCTCGAGTTATGGATGAAGTTAGGGTTGACGTATGAGATGTTCTTATTTGAACTATATGGTATTATATAGAGTGTATTTTATGTGGTATATATGTTTCGTGTAGTACTAATTTCTTATAAGTGTCGTCATAGGAGGGAGTACATGGGTGAAAGGGGACATATATAATTATGGAGGCCTACATAATTATATATGTGTCACAACACCGATGGACTTCCAAGTATGGTTGCATGAAAAAGGGGTTAGTACATGCTTATATATGATGAGATCTGTATTTTGGGTATTTGTATATAATATGGATTATGTAATGGTTGCCTATGATATGGCTATGGTTTTTTTTGTTTTATGTTTTAAGTAATAGTCATGTTATGTGATTATGGGGTCACACGATATGGGTTGGTTTTGGTGATAGGTTTTATGTCTTGTTGTGGCATGGTGAAATGGTGAGATGGTGATTACTCGTATGAAAAAACGAGTGTATGACACGATCTATTGACTTGACATGTATGATAACGAGTATGGTTTGGGAAATTTAATAGGTATATATATGCGGAGGTATATACTAGTAGATGTTATGTTATGATATACGGTCGTTCAATAGTTATTATAACTTGAACGTACCTAGTGTTCTCTCGTGTTTAAACAGTTTATTAGTGTTGGAGTTTGATGGAGTTCCAACGACGTTTTGAATCATTTGAAGTGTGTCTACATTCGGGTATTTATTTTAATTGATGAGAACTACCAAATTTTCTTGCAAAGGAGTCTAGCTAATTAAAGGAAAATGCTTTTGAAAATACTTTGTAACTGTATGGTATGATTTCCTGACTTACATATCTTTTCTTTAAGTTTATTGGTAATAAGTTTAAAAAAAAAATCTTGACAATGAATGTATTAGTTTTCTAGGTAACATTTGATAGTACGTATAAAGGGAAAAGAAATTTTACGATAATTTTTTTAAAAGTGGAGTTAAGATTTTAGAAGTATTTAAATAGACGGAAAGATTAAAAAGGAAGATTTTATTATAATAATGATAATAATAACACCACACCTTGTAAATGTGTAATATTTAGTTATAACAAGCCTAAATGGATTATATAAAATAATTATAATATAGAATTAAATAAATAAAAACACCATATTTTATAAACACGTATTGGTTACATAATAACAAGTGAAATGAGTTTAATGTGAGTAAACAAGATAATGGTTAGAATAACATTATACTCTACTAACTAGTAGATACCTTTGATAAAATAATGAAGATAAAAGAATAGTTTATTGTTAAAGGAGATGATAGATAAAGTGAGCTTTAGTACACTAACTGAGTTATGCCCTTTGATAGTAACGAAGATGGTAAAATATGACTATGATTTCATTTATTGGTGTTAAAATATGGTCCTAATGTGAAGTAACTAATTGAGATGAAAATTTAAAATTTTCTAAGATATTGAAATTTGGTAATACAAATCGTGACGAGTCTATCTTTTGTTGTTGGCACACTCTATTGAACTTTCGGATTACATTGTTTCGTTTTCAGTTGTTTTGGCTAGGTTTCATTATGGTTTATCTTTCGGTTTACCCTATATTTATTATGGGAAGCGATCGTTTGGAATTCTTTTGGTACACGTCTTGATTGATTTAGTTATGCGATTGTGGAAACGTTAGGATGAGAGGATAGAGTTGGGTAGTATTACTTATGGTTAGATATTAAAAAGCAGAGATGTGTTTTGGTTTAAAGGTGGTGTTGAAGGAATGATTAAGATTTGTGGAGTTTTGAAACTTAGATTGGTTACGGGAATAATGGAGTAAGTAAAGTTAGTTGACTGGTTGTGGGAACGAGATGTCATGCTATGAGAAGTTGGTTGAAGTACCATTAGGAGATTGATGAAAGTACTAGCAGATGTGAGGGTAGAGTAGAAAGTTTCTACTAATGGAAAGATGGGGTAAATAACACGTAAGGGAATTGGTATAGTTATGGAGGCAAGGTAGTAGTAGACATGTGAAGGAAAACATGGATGTGAAAGAATGATTGGTAGGAGGTTGATTAATGGTGAAGTACAACAAGTAAGGAAGAGTGAGCCATTGAGGGGTTGAAGTACCTTTAGAAATATTGTGGTTGATGAGTTGAAGTTAGAAGCTACTGCGTAGTGTGAAGTTCCTAGGTAACATCATGGAGACGAGAAGGAGTGCGTGAAGAGCTACATCATGAAGCAAGGATCCGAAAGGACTACGTGCCAGCTGCTAGAAGGATGCAAGAGATTTCGAAGGATTCACAGAAGTTGCAAGGACTGTAAAGGTGACAAGCACTATGATGGGAATCTCCATATGGTTCGTGACAAAGAAGGACATATCGAGTACCGGAGTGGAGCTACAAAGAGCTAAAGCAATGGATCATGATGGAGTGACTACATAACATGGGAGATTAAGAGCTCGTGGAAGTAACAAGGGTAGTCGAGTGACTACACAAAGATATAATTCCGTGGCAATCAATATCGAGGGATGAGTAGTTTAGCTGAGCGGAATAAGTTCGTGGAGAAGTGATTATGGGGTCAGTTTAGTGAAGGTGTTTATGAAGGATCTTTGGAAGAGACAGTTATGCATTATCCAATGTAACGATTTCCATAGAGTTGATGAATTGAGTGAGAAATTTTGGTTGGACATGATAGTGTAGGAATTCAGGAGAACCATGGAAGGAGAGAACCAGGTATTCTTCGAAGATGATGATTAAAAGTACCTGATGTTAGGTGCAAGGTCATAATAGAAGTATGAGACTTGAGTGAGAGTTTAGAATATGGCTTAGTTTAGACATATGGAAACTAATATGGGTATAATATGAGAGTGTGATCCGCATGTAATCACATGAAACTCTAGTTTGTCCCTATTAGGAGAGAGTAGGAGAACTGGTCGTGAGGAAAACAAGTGAAGCTATGTGGTAAATTTTAACGTATAGATGATTTGAAAGACGTGAAGCATAACCTGGTGATGTATGCCATTAGCTGCGGAAGAAGAAGGAAGTGTGGATAGATGCGAATCATGAATGAAATAGGTCGAGATAGGAACCGAAGGTAAAACTTTGGTATAGACTAATGAGTAGACTAAAGCACAAAGAATGCTAATATTGTTGTAGTGTGGAAAAGGGAATGGAACTGACTGATATTGTTGGATTAGAAGGCTTAGTATTTATAATCGAATTGTCACACCCCACCATGGCGGAATATGGAGTGCGACGTATGGATATCATCACAATATGGCGTGTCTATAGAGATAACTATATGAAATAAGAAATGTCATAAAATGGTGACACAAAAGTCATGACAATATCTCAACAATGCAGGAGTCTAGGTAAGTAGGTAACAGTCCTACCACTTACCCGAGACAAACAATAACATAAACACAACAAACATATAGGTGCCAACAGTATCACATATAAAACAATCAAAAGAAACTAAGAAGGAACGGGGATCTCCTTCTAAATGCATTCCTACGTAACACCAAATCCTAGCCACTTATGTTCTCACGCTTAACCATAATATCACCTGAAAGAGACACTAAAACACGTCAACATAAAGTTGGTGAGAGTCATAGGTTTAGACTCAAACGCCAAAATCATACCATAAGCTGTGAATAATAACCAAATATGGACAATGTGATACTAACATCCATTAACAACTAATATTCAAGATTTAACAAAACAACCCAAATCCAAGGCTCCCAGCCTTACCAAACACCATACTCCCATAGGAGTCCAAACACCTATGAACCAATCCCAAGGCCCCGCCTTGCCAATATCCCCTTGGTACCAAGTCAAAACATAAACAATCAAGAATCAACTAGCAATTAATCACATAAGTATGCACACACAAGTCCATCACCAAACGTAAAACATTCACAGCATAATTTATAAAAACAAGACAGTGTCTCTTCCATCCCATCTGGAAGTCAAAATCATTAGTAGACATGGGACTATGAAACTCACCTGATTGAGCCTCTCCAAAAGTCCGCGCACTAGCAAAAAGCTAACAAACCAAAAACACATAATCAAAACATGAACCAATCACTAAGACGGCTCATCAACCTATGATGGACATCTAGCCTTCTCCCATATATGACCCTCATTAATATGCTCTAAACACCCCATTACCCTTCCCTAACAAGTCCTTAACTTGGTTAAGTTTGATAACTATCCCGTTCATATTTTACACAAAACAGTCCCAACTTTTAGGTCTCCAAACTATAAGACAAACGCCCACCTAACCATACTCATGACCTCTGTAAAGGAAACCCTATTCCCTTACATATGTTAGCTAACACCTCCCATTTGACCCAACCTTAAAGCTACTGTTAAGGCCCATATATATATATATATATATATATATATATATATATATATATATATATATATATATATATATATATATATATATATATATATATATATATATATATATATATATACGTTTGTCTATCCAGATTTTACTAATTTTGAACATACAAAAAGTTTGTTATGATTATGGGGTCTTTCCCTAACCCACAGTCTTAGCCCCAATGCAGATACTTACTATTATATATAAAACATCTCCCACGTTCGTTTGAAAGTCCCAATGCAACCCTAAGTACCCCAAACAACTCAAAACTTAAAAAGAAAACATGCTGATTTCAAAACTGTTTTGACCTCCGACTGTTGTAACCTGTTTTTGACCCACTTTCCGACCTCCAATTTAGTTCTCGTTTCTTTTGTAAAGCCACTTCAATTACCTTTTCAGGGATACTTGGATCGCAAAATAAGAGTTTGTAGAACTCCCGATATGATCAAAACAATTGACTCAAAATTCTGCCCAGTTTTTAAAAACGGGTTTAATTAAATTAACCTAATTAATTACCCATAACCCCACCAATTACAAGCCCTAAACCATCTAATCATTATGAAATCATTAAAATACAGATTTTTATTTAATCCCTAACCTAAATCCATCATAAGATGATTATATAAACATTAAAAACAATTAGATTAAAAAGGGATTATGAAGGTTTTACCTTAAGATTTATGGAAGATGAAAAAAATACTGAAACCCTAAAAACTTCTTGTAAACCGTCTGCTATAGACTCCAGGAGAAAAAAAATAATGTTTTTGATTGTGAATAAAACCTTTTATAGGGTATGGGTGAATCCTAGTCCAACCCATAGCCCACTTTCCTTTTTCCTCCCTTTTTCCTTTTTTTCTTTCTTTTCTTACGTCCAAAACCGACCCACACCCCCCTTAATTTCGTTTTTTTATTTTATTATTAATTAATATCTTATTAATATTATATTAATTTTCCTTAATTTATTTCAGCTCCTATAGCCTCCAAAACCTACCTCAAAACCGTAAAACTAGTCAAATTTTACGCGTTTTATCGTAAAAGACCTAAAATATACAGTTTTATAAAAACTCTTGGAATTTGAAATAAACTTTATAACTAAGTCCTAAATGACTTAAAACCATCCCGAAAAATACTCCCGTGACTAAATACCTCTTCCGAGACCTCTAAATGCTAAACCGTAAATCGTAAAAATACGATTTTCTATAATACATATACGTATACGTAAAACCACTAAATAACACCATGTTATTTCATAGTCACTACTATGTGAGCTCATGAACATGAAATCATCTCACATCGTTTCACTCACAAGGAACCCCGTACCGGAAACGATATCTAAACCACAATCTATACCCACCAATTAGCACATAAACACGTAATGACACGTAACTAGTATAAAATAAAACTAAGTGACGAACCTTAAAACCACGGTTGTCACATCACTCCCTCCTAATAGAAATCTCGTCCCGAGATTTACTTCTTAGGATCAAACATACCATTAGCAAACAACTGAGGATACTTGTTCTAAATGAACTCCTCTCATTTCCACGTGAACTTTAGTTCAAGTCTCAAATTACCACATATACTAATCAACAATATTTAAATTCATTGCCAAAATCTTGACCTCACAGTCAATAAATCTCACAAATGACTCTATGATAAAACAAAAACTCTTATTAACACAAATCCCGAATAACCGCACATGCAAATATGCATTCCCAAACAACATTTACCAATCTTAATACACGTAATATAACATGTATACCACTCATTTCCCCAGGTAATTCTTTGCTCATAAGCTACTGGTCCGATCTTTCCATAGATCATAAATGGACCTACAAAACTGTACATCAACTCTTCGATTTTACCAAAACATACCACCCGTTACTGTGGGTGAAACTTCCTACATAACTTTGTCACTAACTCTAGTGGTTTCCTCCTTTTCTACATAGCATCCCTTGTTGCTCTCATCCTTCCCACAAACACCATTACCACATTAGTAGCCTCTTTTACCAATTCTAGTCCACAATGGGGACATCTCAACCTATCCTTTCATATAGTGCCTCAAATGGCATTTATCGACTTCTAGTATGATAACTATCATTATATGAAAACTTAGCCATCGCTAAAGAGTTTCCTAACTCCCTCTAAATCAATCACTCATGCCCTCAGTGTAACTCCTAAGGTTGCATAAAATCTCACTTGTCCATCCTTTTCCAGTTAGCTGGATATACTCATACCAATCATGTTCATCAAATCCCTTTAGTCCGTACCCCAAACTACTTAAAAATTACAATTTCCTTAAAAAGTGACCTATGACGGTCTTTCACATATCCATTAGTTCTTCCACTCCAAATCAACTTAGGATCTATACACATCATCAAAAGGACGGTTATCTCAGTTAGTCTATCAACTGGCATCCAAACTCATGCTACAACTACTTCCATTTAATTTGGATAGCTCATAGTAGTACCTATACACTTCTTTCTCACCTTTCTTCATGATTTTTTTTATACTCAACACTTCCTTTATACCTACACAATGTCTTACCTTCAAGGTCATATTGCTCCTCATCTTGTCTCAGTTAGACCAAGCCCTTCGTCCCTATGGCACATCACACCTATAACTCCTTATCCATTCGATTATCGATACTAAGCCTCCTAAACAATAAGTATAGGTCAGTGCCATTTCCTTTTCCACACTACGACAGTATTAGCCTTCGCTGTGCTTTATTCTACTCATTAGGCTCTACCCAAGTTTTACCTTCGGTTCCTATCTCGACCTATTTCATTCATGCTTCGCTTCTATACACACTTCCTTCTTCTTCCTCAACTCATATGATACACCACGATGTGATGCTTCCCATCGTTTCTTCCCTTGCCATAATCCTTCATAAGGCCTTCCATACATATTATGTAACACCCCACTTGGATAAGTGGACCGTTACGTGTATTTATGGCGTGTCATCAAAGCATAAGGTAAATGTCCTAAAACATTAACTGACTATAACGGAAATACCGGAACCAAACATCGGCAATCCAAACATAAGCCCAAAACATGAAAAATAAAATACTGAATGGAAGGACAAAGTCCAAATAAACAGAATTATGTACGAAATGCATAAAGTAAGAAGTCTGGATAGTTTCCATCCAAATGCACATGCTCTTAGGATCCTAAAAGCATCCTGGTGTACCTGCCGTTAGAACATGAAAGGAACTACGGCTGAGCATAACGCTCAGTGAACGGATATAAAGCATGATAAGAATATACTGAATGAAACAGGCGATAGAATACCGAAGCTGTAAGACTGATATGTAACATGTGGTAGAACTCTGCATAAAATCTGAGCAACCTGGTTCATATATACTGATACTGAAATATAACTATTAATTCTGAAAACATGCATTTACTGTATTTTATTTGCCAGAGCTTATATAGGTCACGTGCTGTAACAACCGTGCATGAATAACTGGAGGGGTGACCTCGTCATGCTGTAGAGGGGCGACCTCTAAATAACTGTGCTGGGTGGAGGGATCAGCTCCAATGTGAAGGATGTAGAGCACACACCACATTCACCCTGATAACATGTAACACATATAAGCCTAGGATGCATCCATACGCCCCACTAAAAATACTGATAAAATGGCCAAGCTGAGCTGAGTGGGACGATGCAGGATATCACTCTCCTGCATGTGAGTCACGACACCGGTGCCTCTAGTGCCGTGGTTACGGTACCTCCGTAACTAGTACATAAACTGGTCGTGCTTGTATATAATGCTCAGGCAATTTATTTAGTTATTGACATGATTACTGATAAACTTAAACATATACTGGGGAAAACATTTGGCTGCAGACGGGAAATCCTAATCATGCATAGGAAAGGAAATCCTTACTGAAAGGACGGGAAATCCGTACGATAATATTTTCAAATAAGATAATAGAGGAGATATCCGTACCTTAATCAAATCGTAATGTTTAACCAAACACCAATCATACTTCCATCAAATAATCTACATTAATTATAAAAAAAACAGTTACTACTAATTATCTGGTATATAACACGTTTAACCATTGTATTCTATTCATAAAATTTTGTTCTTTTTTTTTCTAAGTTGATAACAGTACATTTGATTTTAACATAACTTTAAAATCATCCATCTTATCATACTAATTTCCTTGACATGTCCCATCTTTATATTTCTCGTGACTTCATTCACATATAGACCAAAACGTTTCATGACTTTTTTTTTTGTTCATTTATCTTACATGAAAATAAAACTATAAACATGGACATATTTTGAAAAACATAAAATGAACAAAGGTAAGAACTGTAACTTTAAAATTCTATGTTATCCATTTGTAACTAACTATATAGATAAGGGACCAAAATGTAATTGGAAGTGAAACTCCATGAAGATATAAATGACGTAATGTCATCTTCTTCGTTTACAATTTCATCCAGATATAGATGGCATGTATTGTGGTTTCTATTGAGTTTAAAATTTGTTTAGTATTAGATGTTTCATTAACTCAGTTGACGTACACTATGGTACTCGTAAGAACGACTTTATGATGAGTCTAAATAAAATATACGATCGATATTATGGTTTATGAATTACCTACGGCCAAGCGAGAACGAATCATAAGGAATGAGAGCAGAAACGGAAACTTGAACACGCCACACTTGATTAAGGGATGCGCCTCTAAACGAATCGAGAGATGCGATCAACCTCGACTCGAGCGGGTACCAATACCATACGAACAAACTAGAACTAGTTGAATCCAACATGAACGAGACCAAAACCACACTCGTTCACCAGCCCAACATAATCCGATGGAAACTCAATAAACCCATGCGTGAACTCGAACCTCTAGCGAACCAAAGAGTAGACTAGATGAGACCAAACCTTACACCGCATGTATACGAACCGATATACCCAAAGTAACTGTCATAACTCAAACCCCGCTTCCGCCGTGGTCATGAACTATAACGAGAACACAGCCTAAATGAACAATCATATTCGATTTGCATGATCTTTTATAAATACTGTGAGCATGACAACCACACATCGAAACCATACCAAATTGAAATGAAGCAAACTTAAATCAGGTTACAACATTAAACGAGGCAACAATTGAAGCCATAATTCCGACTAACGAGAACTCCGTTTTATTTTGTTTACAATGGTAAAATGGGAGCAGGAGATATACATCAGTTCATAGGCCGAATACATTTGCGAATGTTAAGCATCAGAAAAAGGAACGAAAATTAAATCTAAATATAAATAATCATGGATCGGTATTATGCCTGTGATTTCGGGAGTGAGATATTGCCTCCATTAATGTAGATACGTTTCTTCCATATTTGCTAATATTACTATATGACAATTTCAGTAACTAAATATTAAATGATAAACTTGTATTTCTTTATTAATTCTTTCATGTTTTATTATAAGGATAATAAAAGGATGTAAAAAAATGTCATATTACCTCATTAGCTCCTTATAAATAAAATTTTGTTTTATATCTTGTCATGCCGTATTTAATATACGAAATTACTTGTCGTGAATAAATTAAATATTAAAAGTATTAATTTAATAGTATTTTTATGCGGGTTTTACAACTCTTTCCCTCTAAAAAGAATAATTCATCCTCGAATTAAAGGTAATTTTAAGCTGGTGAAGTTATAAAAGCTGAAAGGACACATAGGCTGAAAGAACATGAAAGCTGAAAAGACATATAAGCTGAAAGATAATTCGTCTTCTAATTAATACATAATGCTGCTGATAGGTATAAGCCTGACATGACTGAAATGCTCATGTAACGTGACATGGTTGAAGAGGACATGGAACGTGACATAACTAAAAGGATTTAATTCGATTTATTAAAGGAAAAGGAATGAGAGGTCCGGATGGACTCCTCCGTTTCGAGTGGCTTCCTGCCCGAAACGATTCCTTAAGAAGGTTTAAGCATAATGACAATCTTGGTCCTGATGATCCTGTCCTGATGATGCTGAATAGTTCCTGATTCCATTCTTAAGATGGATTTTCTGAATCTGATAGGCTGAATACTATAGCATGTATGACACATGAAACGGTACGTACAATTATCCTGAAAAGATAACATTTATATTTTTGGGCAAGCTGCTGAAAACATATAAGGACGAATTACCTGAGCAATTGTGAACGTGCTACGTGAGCAATTGTGAACGTGGTTCACGATTATATGAGGAATGCTGGCATGGAATATATTATGCACGATATTACATGAAACATTCTATGAACGTGATGCTAGGATATATCATGAACATATGCTGCCTGAGGAAGGAATGCCAGATGATATGGCCTGAGGCTGAAACGTCTGCCTGAGTATGAAAACTGTGCTAAACATAAGTCTGATTTCTTAAGCTTTCTATAACCGTATTCGGTAGTAAACTGTGAAACGTGAATCGCGAGATGGCACACGAACTTGAACGTGAACAATGTTATGAACGCTAACGTGAGCTTAAATCGTGAGATAACATGAAACATGAACTGAAACAACATCATACTGCGAATGAGACGTAAACGTAAAAGTGAAATACACGTGAACCTGAATGTGAACGTACATGTGATCATGAACATGAACGTGAGCGTGTTCGCAAACGCTAATTTCAATCTAACAAGATTGTTGATGGAATTTATCTTGGAATCATACGATCTATTGCTGAATTTCCTGCAGATTTGTTACTGCATAATCATTTCGGATAAAAGAAAATGTGTAGGCTGGGTTAACTGGTTAACAATAACTTAAATAGCATCATGCTTCGTCTGAGTCTGTGATAACTGACGATAACCTCCATGGAATCTTATCACATTTCTGTTCAGAAATTTCTAATGGTAGTAATAGCATGTCGGTGTTCTATCTTGAACCTGCGGTATGTCAAGCATCTACGTATGAACATAGCAGCATCAATGTGTGATACTGTTTCTATCAAAATTCTGCCTGATTATGGGATATTTGGGTGGAAATCTGGTTGACTAGTCATGGGGAAAATTTTAGGGAGAACTGTCAGCAATTTCTGCGGTAGCAGTCAACTGAGTTCTAGAAAATCCTTTACTTCATTCACAGGCGTCAGTCGGGACCATCAGGTGATGGCCTTCACCTTGGCAGGATTGTTTGAAATTTCTTTCTACTAAAATAGGGTGGCTCAGAAATGCCACTTTGTTCAAGTGAAATTTATATCTGGAAAGTTGTATATAAAAATTACTCCTATTGAAGATTCTGTACAATTGTGAGAAGATGAGTCTCGTGTTCTTCTCTAGTATTAGGCAGATCAGAATGTGATCAATGAATATACTGACGATTTTGGTCTAAGAGTCATGGAAAATTTTTATTCATAATTTCATAATATAGTTGGAGCATTGGGGAGCTCAGAAGTATAAAATCAAAATTCTTAGAGAGACTGTAATATGTGCAACAAACGTCATTTTTTTTTCTCTCACCACTGATGGTAGTATGACCGTGACTTTTCTGGAAAAATGTTCAAGGCATCGTAGCAGGTCAGATAAACCTTCTATACGTGGACTGAAAATCAATTAGAAATGGTGATCTGATAAAATTCTGGTGGTCGATACATGACCTCATGCTACTGGTCTTATTTCTGATGGACAGAAAATGATACATCTTCTAGTGATGTGCTAAGGCGATTTTGCCTCGTTCCGATAACTCTGGCAGCAATTGTCGCAACTCTTTTAACTTAGCTTAAGCCCTGTGATCAAGAGTTCTGAAAACAGGTTCTGTTCTTGAGACTAGCTCGGTGTTAAATTTCTGTCTCGTGGTTAGGAAGGAAATTTCTTGAAAACTTTCTGAAATTATATCTGGAACTCTAGAATAATCTGCTGATCATGAATTTAAGGAATTTCAGAATTGAATTAATAACAGGTAGGTAAAAGTCTTCGTAGCTATGGATTGATAGTCACGCGCTTGTAAGGCAGAAATAATTCGTACTGATTTTTTTTTCCTAGCAGAAGTATAACAATATATTTAGAATTTAGTAAGACAGATCTTATCGTTAATTGAAAGGAAACCTTAATAATATAGGTGATACTGTGGAGTCCTTTCGGCTGAGAGGTAGGTAAATATCTGATTTACATAAAGCTGGCATAGGAATACGTGGAGTAACGTGGCGACTTTCATTGAATGGGTTCGTCTGTAACCTCACAGAATTATTACCGTGTGTTAAATCTGAATAATAATCTGGTGGTGGTGACTGAATTTTAATGATCTGATATATGCGTGGCATAATAGAATGAGTATACCCATTTCTGAAAGATACCCTGAATTACTGAGGGTCTTGCCTGGAACATACTGGAACTAGGAGCTCGGACTCGTACTCTGAGAAGATATTCGTATGACGTGTATCATGACTGGTGCCCTGATATGTGTCTTCCGAAATGATACCTGAGAACTATGTCTTGACTGATGTCTTGGCACGTGTTTTAATAGATGAATATGAACAAGGCTGAAAATTTTTGGTAACTGCTAGGATTGGCGGACCGGTTAGACTGCTGACCTCTGTATTTCTGGTCACGTCCGTACCGGGGTTCCGATGGTACTGACTGATTAATTATGAGCACGGTGATTGTCACTACTACTTTGTCTGTCAGTTTCCTGACGGTCGTTATCATGACCGTGATTAATGTAATTATTTCTACTGAGTGGTCGGCTGGTTACCGGTTCCCACTCTTCTGACAGAAAGATTAGCTGAGTGATGTGTGACATTTAACTGAGGAAGTAAAAACATAAAATAGAATGGTAGTGTCTGATGGTTGAATTTATTCTTGTCAGAAATTTCAAATTTATAGTTTTCGTCCTCGATCCGCAGTCTTCATAGTATAAACGGCATCAGCATCTTGAGAATTCTCCAAGGTTCAGCAGCATCCGCATTTGTGAGGTCTTCAAAGTGTTAGCGGCATCAGCATCTAGCAAAATCTTCTACTCACGAGCAGCATCAGCATCTGGTAGAATATCGACAAGTGGAAACGCCTGAGATGATTGAGGATCGATTAACAATATCCATGGAGAAGGGTACCTGGAGTACACCTGGACTACTGTACATGAAGTACAAAATGAATATTGCACATGGATTATATCTGAGACACTGTACGTGGAGCACACATGAAGTACTGTATATGGATTATAACTGAGACACTGTAAATGGGGTACATATGGAATACTGTTCATGGCACTGGTGGAAATTTTATGAGATGATGGATACTGGTGTCGCTTGTCTGACATTATCAACGGAAAATAATTTGATTTAACTGGTTAGAAACTGAACTGAAACAGTTAATATGATGGGCTGAAAATTCCTGCATGGACTTAATGCTGGTTGTATAGAGGCTGGAAAGTATGATTAAACGGAGTTTCATCAATGTTCAGTATAAAGACATGACTGATGAAAACCAGAACATGATTTATCATGAAATAGGATTATGCTGTAATCCTTCTGTATTTTAGGGTGAAAACACTATCACCTTGCTGAAAACATAATCCTCATAAGGAGACATGAACTTAGTCGGCATGAAAACGACATTCTCGTGAAAGTATAAACTTGCCTGATAACAATAACATAGGAGAATAATCAACTGAGGTTTAACATCAACTGATGTGGATAACTATGGTTCAATCCTCAAAATCCAAAGAAGAAAACATGAGACTAAGTATGGGCTATTCTGGTTCGATCCATACTGATCAAAATTTTTGAAATGTCCCGATATGACAAGGGTGAACAACTGTGGATCGGTTCACAAAACATCATTCGACTGAAAAGCATGAAATTTGACTTGAGGAATGGTGAACGTCTATGGCTGGTTCACCAAGTAATATTTGACTGAAAGCATGAATCTGTCATGAGTAAGGGTAAACGCCTATGGTCGGTTTACCAATACCAAAATTTGCTAAAAGCACATGCGACTAAATGTGGCTAGTTATGTACCAACCTTTTACTTAGTCAAAACTTTAAGAAAATGACTGATAAATGAAGAAGTCTGACTGAATAATCCATGAGAAACATGAAAGATAACAATGCCGAAAGTCTGGGAAGTTCCTGGTGACTACCCACTAGTCACAGGTCAAGTTTTAGAGCCTACAGGTCGAACCTTGCGCTCTGATACCATAATTGTAACACCCCACTTGGATAAGTGGACCGTTACGTGTATTTATGGCGTGTCATCAAAGCATAAGGTAAATGTCCTAAAACATTAACTGACCATAACGGAAATACCGGAACCAAACATCGGCAATCCAAACATAAGCCCAAAACATGAAAAATAAAATACTGAATGGAAGGACAAAACAATGTCCAAATAAACAGAATTATGTACGAAATGCATAAAGTAAGAAGTCTAGATAGCTTCCATCCAAATGCACATGCTCTTAGGATCCTAAAAGCATCCTGGTGTACCTGCCGTTAGAACATGAAAGGAACTACGGCTGAGCATAACGCTCAGTGAACGGATATAAAGCATGATAAGAATATACTGAATGAAACAGGCGATAGAATACAGAAGCTGTAAGACTGATATGTAACATGTGGTAGAACTCTGCATAAAATCTGAGCAACCTGGTTCATATATACTGATACTGAAATATAACTATTAATTCTGAAAACATGCATTTACTGTATTTTATTTGTCAGAGCTTATATAGGTCACGTGCTGTAACAACCGTGCATGAATAACTGGAGGGGTGACCTCGTCATGCTGTAGAGGGGCGACCTCTAAATAACTGTGCTGGGTGGAGGGATCAGCTCCAATGTGAAGGATGTAGAGCACACACCACATTCACCATGATAACATGTAACACATATAAGCCTAGGATGCATCCATACGCCCCACTAAAAATACTGATAAAATGGCCAAGCTGAGCTGAGTGGGACGATGCAGGATATCACTCTCCTGCATGTGAGTCATGACACCGGTGCCTCTAGTGCCGTGGTTACGGTACCTCCGTAACTAGTACATAAACTGGTCGTGCTTGTATATAATGCTCAGGCAATTTATTTAGTTATTGACATGATTACTGATAAACTTAAACATATACTGGGGAAAACATTTGGCTGCAGACGGGAAATCCTAATCATGTATAGGAAAGGAAATCCTTACTGAAAGGACGGGAAATCCGTACGATAATATTTTCAAATAAGATAATAGAGGAGATATCCGTACCTTAATCAAATCGTAATGTTTAACCAAACACCAATCATACTTCCATCAAATAATCTACATTAATTATAAAAAAACAGTTACTACTAATTATCTGGTATATAACACGTTTAACCATTGTATTCTATTCATAAAATTTTGTTCTTTTTTTTTCTAAGTTGATAACAGTACATTTGATTTTAACATAACTTTAAAATCCTCCATCTTATCATACTAATTTCCTTGACATGTCCCATCTTTATATTTCTCGTGACTTCATTCACATATAGACCAAAACGTTTCATGACTTATTTTTTTTGTTCATTTATCTTACATGAAAATAAAACTATAAACATGGACATATTTTGAAAAACATAAAATGAACAAAGGTAAGAACTGTAACTTTAAAATTCTATGTTATCCATTTGTAACTAACTATATAGATAAGGGACAAAAATGTAATTGGAAGTGAAACTCCATGAAGATATAAATGACGTAATGTCATCTTCTTCATTTACAATTTCATCCAGATATAGATGGCATGTATTGTGGTTTCTATTGAGTTTAAAATTTGTTTAGTATTAGATGTTTCATTAACTCAGTTGACGTACACTATGGTACTCGTAAGAACGACTTTATGATGAGTCTAAATAAAATATACGATCGATATTATGGTTTATGAATTACCTACGGCCAAACGAGAACGAATCATAAGGAATGAGAGCAGAAACGGAAACTTGAACACGCCACACTTGATTAAGGGATGCGCCTCTAAACGAATCGAGAGATGCGATCAACCTCGACTCGAGCGGGTACCAATACCATACGAACAAACTAGAACTAGTTGAATCCAACATGAACGAGACCAAAACCACACTCGTTCACCAGCCCCACATAATCCGATGGAAACTCAATAAACCCATGCGTGAACTCGAACCTCTAGCGAACCAAAGAGTAGACTAGATGAGACCAAACCTTACACCGCATGTATACGAACCGATATTCCCAAAGTAACTGTCATAACTCAAACCCCGCTTCCGCCGTGGTCATGAACTATAACGAGAACACAGCCTAAATGAACAATCATATTCGATTTGCATGATCTTTTATAAATACTGTGAGCATGACAACCACACATCGAAACCATACCAAATTGAAATGAAGCAAACTTAAATCAGGTTACAACATTAAACGAGGCAACAATTGAAGCCATAATTCCGACTAACGAGAACTCCGTTTTATTTTGTTTACAATGGTAAAATGGGAGCAGGAGATATACATCAGTTCATAGGCCGAATACATTTGCGAATGTTAAGCATCAGAAAAAGGAAAGAAAATTAAATCTAAATATAAATAATCATGGATCGGTATTATGCCTGTGATTTCGGGAGTGAGATATTGCCTCCATTAATGTAGATACGTTTCTTCCATATTTGCTAATATTACTATATGACAATTTCAGTAACTAAATATTAAATGATAAACTTGTATTTCTTTATTAATTCTTTCATGTTTTATTATAAGGATAATAAAAGGATGTAAAAAAATGTCATATTACCTCATTAGCTCCTTATAAATAAAATTTTGTTTTATATCTTGTCATGCCGTATTTAATATACGAAATTACTTGTCGTGAATAAATTAAATATTAAAAGTATTAATTTAATAGTATTTTTATGCGGGTTTTACATATTAGGCTAACTTTTACGCAAAACCCTCTATTCCATCACATCCGTACGCAATCCTTCTAACTTCTCAACTACGTGACTTCTCATTCCTTTTGAAATATGAGATGAATTAGTCAGTCTATCGACTATCACCCAACCTCGTCGTACTTATTCCTCCACCCCATTATGTATCCCTTTCACCAACTTCGTCCTTACATCGCCCCTTTCTAAGCTACTCCTATCTATGTAGGAAGTATAGTCTACGTCCCTTTTCTCCATATGATTGTCCAAGCCACGCAACATACATATTGACGCGTTCTCTGCTTTAGACGAATCAACTCGTGCAACCTACATCCTTCATCCAAACTACCCTAATACGTCATCCATATAGTTCAAGTTCGTCTCAGCTTCACTTCATTCTTCTTATTCCATGTCTCATCAACCATGCTTGCCTTTCCCAAATGGTACTTGGCCTTGCAATTTTTCTTTCATCACTTAACTCTACCCATCACCTTTTCCAAATGATCAATCAAGATGATTAAATATATGTTGGAGACGTTCATGATCTGTATAGATCATTCTCTACGTCTCGTACCCAAAATGCCTCTAGCATTCTAGGCAGTTATAACAATCCAGCTCCACTAGCTATGTCTATCTAGTCATCTATACGCCAAAAATGTCCAAGTAGCTTCACTTGTTTTTCTCACAACCAGCTCTCCTACTCCCTCATAATAGGGACAGACTAGAGTTTCCTGTGATTCTATGCAGATCACACTCTCATGTTATACCCACATTAGTTTCCATTTGTCTAACTAAGCCTTATTCTAAAATATTACCCAAGTATCATACTTCTATTATGATCTTGACCTAACATGAGGTACTTTCAGTCATCATCTTCTAGGAATACTTGGTTCTCTCCTTCCATGGTTCTCCCTTATTCCTACACTATCTCATCAAACAAAAATTCCATACTTCATTCATCAGATCTATGGAAATCACTAGTGCATTGGATAATGCATAGCTGCCTCTTCCAAAGATCTTTCGTAACACCTTCACAAAACCGACTCTCTAATCACTTCTCCACGAAACTTATTCAGCTCAGCTTCACTCCGATACTCGATCTGCCCTTCTTCGTCACGAACCATACATAAATTTCCCATCATAGTGCTTGTCACCTTTCCAGTCCTCGCAAATTTTGTGACTCCTTCGAAATCTCTTGCATCCTTCTTGCAGCCGACGCGTAGTCCTTTCAGCTCCTTAATTCGCGATGTAGCTCTTTACGCCCTCCTTCTCGTCTCGATGATGTTACCTAGGAACATCACACTACCAGTAGCTTCTAACTTCAACTCATCTACCACAATATTTCTAAAAGTACTTCAACCCCTCAATGGCTCACTCTTCCGTACTTGTTGTACTTCACCGTTAATTAGCCTCCTACCAATAATTCTTTTACATTCCTGTTTTCCCTTCACGTGTCTACTACTACCTTTCCTCCATAACTATACCAATCCTTTGCGTGTTATTTTCCCAATCTTTAGTAGAAAATATCTACTCTACCCTCACATCCGCTGGTACTTTCATCAATCTCCTAATGGTACTTCAACCAACTTCTCATAGCATGACGTCTCGTTCTCACGACCAGTCAACTAACTTTACTTACTCCCTTATTCCCGTAACCAGTCTAAGTTATAAGACTCCACAAATCTTAATCACTCCTTCAACACAACCTTTAAACCAAAACGTATCTCTCCATTATATTATCTAACCATAAGTAATACTACCCAACTCTATCCTCTCATCCTAACGTTCTCACAACCGCATAAATAAATCAACCATGACGTGTAACCCAAAGAATTCCAAACAATCGTGTCCCAAAATAAAATGTAGGGTAAAATGAACCCTAACCAAAACAACTGAAAACAAAACAATGTAATCCGAAAGATCAATGGAGTGTGCCAACAACGAAAAATTAGACTTGTCACGATTAGTATTACCAAATTTCGATACCTTAGAAAAATTTTAAACTTTCGTCCCAATTAGTTACTCCTCATAAGAACCAAATTTCAATACTACCAAAATCAATCATACTCATTTTTAATCAATAACTCATCTGTTTACCTTCATCATTTTATCCAGATATCAACTAGTTAGCATACTACAATCTTATTCTAACCATTATCTTACTTACCCATTTTAAACTTATTTCACTTGTTATTATGAAACCAATACATGTTTATAAAATACAGTGTTTTTATTTTCATTTTATTCTATATTATTATTATTATTTTATAAAATCCATTTAGGCTGGTTATAACTAAACTACTACACTTTTACAAGGTGTGGTGTTATTATTATCATTACTATAATAAAATCTCCCTTTTACTCTTGCCGTCTAGTTAAATACTTCTAAAATTTTAATTACCCTTAAGAAATTTTTTGTAAAATTTCTTTACCCCTTTAAAATGTATTATCACATGTTACATAGAAAACTAATCCAATTATTTTCAAGACAATTTTTTTTTATAGCTTACTACCACAAACTTAAAAAAAATATGTAAGTCACGATATCATACCATACACTTACAAATTATTTTCAAAACCGTTTTCCTATAATCAGCCACACTTATTTGTAAGAAAATTTAGTGGTTCTCAATAATTAAATACATACCCGAATGTAGACACCCATCAAAAGACTCAAAACGTCGTTGGAACTCCATCAAACTCCAGCACCATAAAACACGAGCAAACACAAGGTACGTTCAAGTTATAATAACTACTGAACGACCATATATCATAACTTAACACATAGTAGTATATACATCCGCATATATATACCTATTAAATCTCCCAAAACATACTCGTTATCATACATATCAAGTCAATCGATCACGTCATACACTCGTTTTTTTTTTCATACGAGTAATCACCTTCTCACCATCTCACCATGCCACAACAAGGCACAAAACCCATATCGTGTGACCTCATAATCACACAACACGACTATAACTGAAAACATATAACACACTAAAAAAATAGCCATATCGTAGGCAGCCGTTACATAAACCCATATATAATAAATATACCCAAAATCCACATCTCATCATATACAAGCATGTACTAACCCTCTTTCATGCAATCATACTTAGGAACCCATTGAAGTTGTGGTACTTGTATAACTATGTTGGCCACCATACTTATACAATTACCCTTTCCCCAATGCACTCCCTCCTATGATGACACTTATAAGAATTAATACAACATATAACACATAAATCCATCAACTCACCTAAGCACATAACCACTAAACAACAAGGTCTAAAACTCTAACTATTTAAATAACATAGTCAAACTCTTGAAATACATAAATCCGTAGTTTAGCTAAAACAGAATAGACTAAATCCAAAACGAAAACGTAATCAGTTATAAGTCATATTGCCCATAAGACTAGAAATAGCTAAAAATCCCTTATACCCACCTACTCCTAATAACTCGAACCACCACATGATTCTTAGGGAACATGACTTAAACATCAAAAGAAAAAAAAATACTATACCTCAGGTACATAAAATAACCCAACAAAAGATAGAAACTACCATGTACCAAATTATGTACTATAACGTACAATTTAAGCAAAATACGACAATGACTAGCGTGGATGATTATGGTTCAACCAGCACTAGTCACACCCCGAAAAGAAAATAACATGTGGCTAAGTATGAACTATTATGGTTCAACCCATACTAGTCAAAACTTAATAAACATCGCAAGTAAAAACCAATAACATCAATTAATATCAAATGCACACATATTCCTAGGACGCTTATATGCGAGGACCCTTAAGCTATAGACTAGGCTACGAGACTAGGCAACCTACTTCTCTATAACCATTGTCTCTGATACCATTCTGTCACACCCCACCATGGCGGAATATGGAGTGCGACGTATGGATATCATCACAACATGGCGTGTCTATAGAGATAACTATATGAAATAAGAAATATCATAAAATGGTGACACAAAAGTCATGACAATATCTCAACAATACAGGAGTCTAGGTAAGTAGGTAACAGTCCTACCACTTACCCGAGACAAACAATAACATAAACAAAACAAACATATAGGTGCCAACAGTATCACATATAAAACAATCAAAAGAAACTAAGAAGGAACGTGGATCTCCTTCTAAATGCATTCCTACGTAACTCCAAATCCTAGCCACTTATGTTCTCACGCTTAACCATAATATTACCTGAAAGAGACACTAAAACACGTCAACATAAAGTTGGTAAGAGTCATAGGTTTAGACTCAAACTCCAAAATCATACCATAAGCTGTGAATAATAACCAAATCTAAGAAACATATGAACAATGTGATACTAACATGCATTAACAACTAATATTCAAGATTTAACAAAACAACCCAAATCCAAGGCTCTCAGCCTTACCAAACACCATACTCCCATAGGCGTCCAAACACCTATGAACCAATCCCAAGGCCCCGCCTTGCCAATATCCCCTTGGTACAAGTCAAAAAATAAACAATCAAGAATCAACTAGCAGTTAATCACATAAGTATGCACACACAAGTCCATCACCAAACGCAAAACATTCACAACATAATTTATAAAAACAAGACAGTGTCTCTTCCATCCCATCTGGAAGTCAAAATCGTTAGTAGACATGGGACTATGAAACTCACCTGATTGGGCCTCTCCAAAAGTGGCGCACTAGCAAAAAGCTAACAAACCAAAAACACAATCAAAACATGAACCAATAACTAAGACGGCTCATCAACCTATGATGGACATCTAGCTTTCTCCCATATATGACCCTCATTAATATGCTCTAAACACCCCATTACCCTTCCCTAAAAAGTCCTTAACTTGGTTAAGTTTGATAACAATCTCGTTCATATTTTACACAAAACAGTCCCAACTTTTAGGTCTCCAAACTATAAGCCTAACTCCCACCTAACCATACTAATGACCTCTGTAAAGGAAACCCTATCCCCTTGCATATGTTAGCTAACACCTCCCATTTTCCACAACCTGAAAGCTACTGTGAAGGCCCTGATATATATATATATATATATATATATATATATATATATATATATATATATATATATATATATATATATATATATATATATATATATATATATATATATATATATATACTTTTGTCTATCCAGATTTACTGATTTTGAAGACACAAAAAGTTTGTTATGATTAGGGGGTCTTACCCTAACTCAAAATCTTAGCCCCAATGCAGATACTTCCTATAATATATAAACATCTCCCATGTTTGTTTGAAAGTCCCAATGCAACCCTAAGTACCCCAAACAACTCAAAACTTAAAAAGAAAACAGGCTGATTTCAAAACTGTTTTGACCTCCGACTGTTCTAACCTGTTTTTGACCCACTTCCCTACCTCCAATTTAGTTCTCGTTTCTTGCATTGGAAAGCCACTTCAATTACCTTTTCAGAGATACTTGGATCGCAAAATAATAGTATGTATAACTCCTGATATGATCAAAACAATTTACTCAAAATTCTGCCAAGTTTTTAAAAACGGGTTTAATTAAATTAACCTAATTAATTACCCATAACCCCACCAATTACAAGCCATAAACCATCTAATCATTATGAAATCATTAAAATACAGATTTTTATTTAATCCCTAACCTAAATCCATCATAAGATGATTATATAAACATTAAAAACAATTAGATTAAAAAGGGATTATGAAGGTTTTACCTTAAGATTTATGGAAGATAAAAAAAATACTGAAACCCTAAAAACTTCTTGTAAACCGTCGGCTATAGATTCCAGGAGAAAAAAAATAATGTTTCTGATTGTGAATAAAACCTTTTATAGGGTATGGGTGAATCCTAGTCCAACCCATAGCCCACTTTCCTTTTTCCTCCCTTTTTCCTTTTTTTCTTTCTTTTCTTGCGTCCAAAACCGACCCACACCCCCCTTAATTTCGTTTTTTTACTTTATTATTAATTAATATCTTATTAATATTACCTTAATTTTTCTTAATTTTTTTCAGCTCCTAAAGCCTCCAAAACTTCAAAAACGTAAAACTAGTCAAATTTTACGCGTTTTACCGTAAAAGACGTAAAATATACAGTTTTATAAAAACTCTTAGAATTTGAAATAAACTTTATAACTAAGTTCTAAATGACTTAAAACCATCCTGAAAAATACTCCCATGACTAAATACCTCTTCCGAGACCTCTAGATGCTAAACCGTAAATCGTAAAAATACGATTTTCTATAATACATATACGTATACGTAAAACCACTAAATAACACCATGTTATTTCATAGTCACTACTATGTGAGCTCATGAACATGAAATCATCTCACATCGTTTCACTCACAAGGTACCCCGTACCGGAAACGATATCCAAACCACAATCTATACACACCAATTAGTACATAAACACGTAAAGACACGTAACTAGTACAAAATAAAACTAAGTGACGAATCTCAAAACCACGGTTGTCACACGAATGGATGAGGAGTTATAGATGTGATGTGTCATCAGAGACGAAGGGTTTGGTTTAACTGAGACAAGATGAGGAGCACTAAGACCTTGAAGGTAAGACATTGTGTTGGTATAAAGGAAGTGTTGGGTATTAAAAAATGGATATGAAAATCGTTAATTGAGGAAAGTGAGAAAAGAAGTGTATGGGTGCTACTAATGAGCTATCCAAATTTGATAGAATTAGTTGTAACATGGGTTTGGATGACAGTTGATAAAACTAACTAATGAATATGTGAAAGACCGTCATAGGTCACTTGTGTAAGGAAACTAGAATTTTTAAGTAGTTTGGGGGTACGGACTAAAGGGAGTTGATGATCATGGTTGGATATGAGTATATCCAGCTAATTGGAAAAGGATGGACGAAGTGAGAAATTGCTACAAGTATAGGAGTCATGTTGAGAGCTTGGGTGACTGATTTAGAGGGAGGTGGGAAACTCGTTTGCGATGTCTAAGTTTTCATATAATGATAGTTATCATACTTGAAGTCGATGAATGCCATTTGAGGCACTATATGGAAGGATAGGGTGAGTTGACCTTATGGTGGACTAAAATTGGTGAAAGAGACTACTAATGTGGAAATGGTGTTTGTAGAAACTAGAAGGGGGGGGGGGGGGTTGAATAGTTTCTTATAATTTACTTGTTAAAATATGGTTTCCAAAAATCCTTTTTCAAAAAACTTAGGCTTGAGGAAATATGTGAAATCTTCTTATGCACAAATATGAACAATGATAGTGTAACTAAACTAATACTAACAAAAATATATCCACAAAGAATAAAGAATGATAGTGTAGCTAATCTAATATTAACACATGTATATGCAAAAAGAATAAGGAATGTAAAGAGTTAAGGGTAAAGAAAGATCAAACCGAACACCAAGGATTTATAGTGGTTCGGCAACGAAGCTCACTCCTCGTTCCTACTCCACTCCTCGAGTACTCCTTACTCGAGAGTTCACTACACAACAAGCTCCTTATGGTGGAGAAAACCGTACACGTCGCTTAACCAATTTCCGACTCTAAGCTAAAAGTCGAGCCCTAATCGTAGCTAGGACCAATCTACACAACTATACTTAGTACATACACAACTTCCAAATAGACACAACTACTTGGATCTTCACAACTATGACACAACTACAAGTATATAAAAATTGATCTTCAATGGATCTTTGGTGGTGGACTCAACACTTCACTAGGATAGTGTTCTTCTCTTTACACATGGAGAGGAAGGGATGGAAGAACAAGATTCACTTCTTAAACAAGTAATAATCAAACAAATGATCAAAGATTTGAGTGATTAAAGAAGGGGTTTGAATCTGGAAATAAATGTGCAAAAGAGGTGAGGTGAAAAGCTGAGAATGGTCCACTATTTAAAGGATAAAGGAGCCAACGGTTATATCTGCCCGCGGTACCTTATCACAGCCCGCGGTACCTTATCGATAAGGTACCGCCTAGGCGCTAAGGTACCGCCGGACTAGACTCCGCTCCTTTTTGTCCTTTAGTTGTGGAGGTCTTATCTGGGTATAAAAATATCCTGAAAGGATATTCTTAACAGAATAAGAATATGCCATTTTCAAATTTCAAATAATTAATTTAATAAAACATTTTCTTAAAAATAAAGTTTAATAAAAAGTGAGTTTTAAGAAAAGATTAAATCACTTGATCACTTTATTAAGGTTAGTACTTGTTTATCCATACCTTAAGTGAAAATGGGTAAAATGAAAAATAATTGAACTCAAGAATTCGTTTTTCGTTGTTTTCGTAAATGCTTGTTTTTAGATATTGTCGTAATCAAAACTAAGCGAGACCGAAAAATGCAAGTAACGTTTTTAGTCATTATTGCATTAACAATCTCCCCCTTTTTGATTCCGAAAATACATAAACTCAATCACACAAAAAACAAGATTTTCGAAGACGAGTTTATTCATTTCTCCCCCTTTGTCGAAGCAAAAAGGTTGCGTAAGTCGGTGTTGAAGAAACGACTTTGCAAAGACTCCCCCTTGGTGCTTACTCCCCCTAGCTTGGGGCACCGGGGAATCGAGATATGGTGACAAGCTACATAGAAGGGTTAGTTGAACAAAAGAAACAACCAACAATATATAGCAATAGGTCACAAAAAAAAATTAAAAGAGAAGAAAACACAATGACGAAGATCCAAGATAGGTTACTAAAGAAACATCATACAAGGAAGTACGAAAAAAAAAAGAAGAAACAAGCCAAAAGCATAAATCTAATCCTAGTTATTCTAAAATTCTAAGATTTGCTTGAATTTGGTGTCTTGAGGATAAGCAACCAATGCTTATATGAAAGAAAAGGTAATAGCGGAGGGTGGTGGTGGTGGCTTGTTGGAGATCTCATAATCAAAATGAAGAGGAGGCTTGATTAAGAGACTCTTAATGTAGCTCAACTCCTCATAGATGTGTGCCATAGCAAGATGTTGATATTGACAACAATGACAATATGTTCCATGGTGCATGACATTATCATGAGAAGGAGGAAGAACACTAAAGGGTGGTGGTGGAAGAAAGGAAGTTCCACAATCAACATTCTTGGTAGTGTTGATCCCAAACTTAGATCGATTAGCTTTGTGTATACGAGATTAGATCAAGTAATACACGTAGAGAAACCTTTGTATAGGCTTTATGAATCTAAGTGTTATGCGGAATTTAACACTTAAACAAGAACACACAAGATGTAAACAAACTTTCACTTTGATTATGAATGTCGAACTTGCTTACAATGAAAGATGTTTACGAATGAAAACTTATATGAAACTTATAACCTAAAGGCCTTCTTTTATAGACATAAGAAGCCTTGTACAATAATCTACGTATTAGCTATTCTAGGTAAAGATAAATATAGAAAATACATTGTCGTTTCTATCCTTACTAGAAGTATTCTAGAATATAATAAACGTGTAGATTATATCTTCCATCAGTGCTTGTCTTCAATGTGTCAACACTTGACTTTAACTTGTCAACGCTTGAGCTGTCAGCGCTTGTATTGTTCTTGTCAACGCTTGTTTTGTTCTTGTCAGCGCTCAAGTGATCTGGCCTTAATTTATTCGCAACAATCCTCCCCTAAACTTAATATCCACTCTTATGATCAAGTTTCTGAATAAGCATTAAGGACTAGGAGGAATCTTACAAACCTTCTCATATTGGTAATGAATAAATCTGATCAAATCGTTTGCCACGTCACTTGAATAATCTATTTCCAGCTGAGTGTCCTTCATCTTTTCCAAAATAGCCTTGGATATGAAATACTGAGCATCCACAAGTAGATACTCAGCAAACTTTGTAGAACTCAAATGGTATACACCAGCAGCTGAATATAACCTGCATTGAAGACCACTGAGGTCATCTTCAAGATCCTTCCATATTGCAGGATCCTCATCTTTTGGTCCACACATTCTTTTGAATGTGGTCCAAAGTTTTATTCCATTAGCTGAAGTTGGTGCTTCAGCCTCATACTTGGTCTCCAGCAACCTCCAAAGGTCCACCAAGTCTTCTCTATCACAACTTGCAAACAAAGATATGAGAGTGGTAAAAGTGTGTACCTCCTTGCCAAATCTGCCAATCTTCCAGAACCCACATTCATCTTCTTCATAGCTCATAATTGGGTTCCTAGAATCTAATGGTAACACTTGCACCATATCTGAAGCTTCTAATGGGGAGAGCTTGAGGCTCTTTCTTATAAATGCTTCACTTGGATATAGTGGATCCATATCTTTTGGAAACTCAAATTTAATTCCCTTCTTCACTGGCCTGGGAACCATCATAGCTTTCTTGATTTCCATTTCTTCTGTAAGTTCCTCCTTTCTTTCATCTGAAAGAAGTCTGAGAGTGTTTGCTTCTTGCACTCTCACCCAAATGGGATAAGCCTTGTTTTCCAACTCATCAAATGTCAAAGCCTTCAACTTCTGATATGTCCATCCTACTCCATGACATCTGAGCAACATAAAGTAGAGCTCCCTTCTATCCCTTTTTAACTCTGAGAGAATATTGCTTGCCTTGTGTTTCAAAATTACCTTACAATCCTTCTGAACTCGAAGAAGAAGCTCCAAACGCCATATTTGATCTGAAATGGTCAAGTCTGGATAATCCATGCATCTTTCTTCCCAAGCATTGTACATTTGAACCACCTCTGGCATGTCAAGTCAACCTGCAATTTCAATTCTCTCAGCTTGTCTTTGGCCAACTCATCTCCATACTCAAGCCTTTCAGGTTCTATAATCATTACACTTGAGTCTGAGCTAGCTCCATCACTTTCTTCTTCTGAAGTTACAACAAATGGTGACTTTTCCTTTTCATCTTGTTCCATCATTTGTGCAGCTAATCTTCTATCAAACTCAACTTGAGCTGCATCTTTTGGAACAATCTCTTCTACCATTTTACCCTTACCCTTATCTGATGGTGCAATGGTTGGTAAGGTAGATGGTAATACCTGAGTAGAAACCTCCTTGATGATAGATGATGACTGGGATACATCACCTTCATGTGCAGGTCTATCAACGCCTAAATTTGTTCTATCAGCGCCCAAAATACTTCTATCAGCGTCCAAATTTTCCTTGTCAACGCTCAAATATCTTCCCTCAGCGCCTTGTGTAACCTCTCTCAACATTGCTGTAAATGATAAATTTAAGTTGGTGGGAGAGACTAAGGACGTATCAAAACCTGTTTGTTTCTTCAAAGATGTAAGGGCCTAAGCAACATCCATTGATTGACCATCCTGGCTGCCCTTATCACTTAGATTTATTTGATCTTCCTCCCCTTTGGAAGATTCCTCCATACTCCTCCTAGCACGATAACTTTCCAAAACAGCAATCCTCTCCCTCAATTGCTTGAGTTCAAGGCCTTGTGATCTGACAATTTGTACTAAGTCTGCATTTTGCTTTTGCAAGCTAATGCAGACTGCCGTCAATTCCATAAGAGTCATTGGTTCCAGTCTGCCCTCTTCTAAAATGGGGATTTGACCTCCCAAGTCAGATTCATTGGGCAAGAATGAGGACTTAATGATGGTGGGACTGCCTTGGCCAGCTTCTAAGCCAGAACCAATAGTCCCAGCCTCATCCAGGTCACCAGCCACACTTGTGGTGGTGGTTCTCTCTGCTACATGGCTAGGACCACCAGAGGAGAACACTCCAGTAGTCCTTTGGCGTTTCATCAACCTATATTCAGGGGGTGTGGAAGATGGTGTGGAAGAATGAGTAGAGGTGGGTTGGTTAAGGGGTGTTTGGGATTGTGAAGGTTGTGTGTCAGCGTTGGAAATAGGCACATCAACGCCAACATTTGATGTGTCAGCGTCAAAGGGTTCTTGGACAAGTTGCATGTGTTCAGGTGAAGGTAAAGGTTCAGGAATGGGTTCAAGTTGTGGTTGAGGGTCAAGTTGAGGTTGGGGGTCTGGTTGGGGTTGTGCGGCTGCAATAACAGCAAGCATGGCTTGGGTTAAAGGTAAGTCTCTATGGGGTGGTGAATCCATCTTCATAAAAATAGCTTTCTTTTGCTCAGGGATCTTATAAAAATCATTGTGATCCCTTGAGCAGTAACCTTGATCATCAAAAACCATTTGCAGAAAACGGGGATAAGCTAAAGTCATTTTCGTCCCCTTGTTTTTACACATCCCCTCAAAAATCATTTTAGAATAGTTGTATTTTTGCCCTGTTGCAATGCACACAATAGCACTTGCAATGGATCTATTGATCTCATTGTGTGCAGTACATTTGGGACTCAAACATTGAAGGAGGACGTGTATGAGGTACTTCCAGGCTGGGGGAAATTCCTGCTTATGATACTTATTAAGAGTACCTTCATCAGGAAAAGGATATCCCAAAGCCCTAAGCCCTTGTTCTATTTCATTTATGGGAAGGGTGGCTATACCATCAGCATCATCAAGATGTAAGGCTTGGCGTACCAAGGCCTCAGTAACCACCCAAGATCTCCCATGAACAATAGAAGTCAATGTGGTCACACCATTAACTGTTGAGGAACTGACAGTGTTCTAAAACTGCTTAATGTGTGTGACTGGAATGAGTGGTGCATGAGAAAGAACATACCTTAATGGGGATGCGTTCAAATACGCCACCATTTGTGTGTATTGAGGAAACAGAGCATCATCAGCTTCAAGATAAGCAATCATGTTGTGTTGTGATCTGAACCCCAATTCCAATTCTGTTGGTTTAAACTTTGGTGCCATTGATGAAAGTTGTTAATTTTAAGTGTAGAAGATGAAGTTGATAAGAGAAAACTGTTAGACAAGAATTATAGATACCCTGTTTAAAATAGGAGCCAAATTTATAGGAGAAAAAGAATGCATGTGATTGGCCCAAAAATAGGCAAAGATTTTCAAAAATCAATCATGAAAATATTGAAAAAGTTATAAGTTATCTCATGCATTAAATGAAAGTAACAACTCCTAAAATTACGGCTTGAAAATATGTCAAAAAGTAACAACTGGGTAGGTCCCATTGAGTGTCAACGGTCAAAAATAACCTATCAACGCCCAACGGCTATAATCTTGTCAACGTTTGCCTAAAGCCATGTCAGCGTCCAATTTGGTCACAACAACGCTTGGAAAATTCTTGTCAGCGTCCAAAAATAAAAATATTTTTTAAAAGTGAAAAATGACCTTAACAAGTAATTTATCCTAGAGAAGATAACCAAAAGCTGATAATTATCATAGGGCGGCAAGCGCTGTCCAGTTATGCACACTTGCATAAGCAAGATAGACATAACAGTCCTCTAGTGTCCCTTGCTAACCAAAACTCTTAACAACAAAGTTACCTTATAAAATCCTTGTTACTCCCAGGTAAATCCCATATCAAAATCATTCCCAAGTCTCCCAACAGACCACAACCAATTCTAGGCCAAAAATGTCTTGGCAGCATGCATAGTATATCAACTTTGCATGCTACAGTGCCTCATGATTTAGTAAAACTAACTCATACTCACATGTGGACACAATCTAGAATTGTGATAAGAGTATCATATGGATACCCAAACATCCTAAAGGTTCCTAAAACCTCCGCTTAAACTATGATACAAAAAGTTTGCTAAAACCATGCATGAACATAAAAAATTTATGTCAAGATAGGAATGAAACATTCCAACCATCATCCATAAATAAAAACTTGTCCAAATGCTTCTCCATTGATCCATAAGCAACTCTGTATCCAATGGTATACTGCTAACACCATCTGCACATTTAGATTGAAAACCACAAAACTAACATTGTTGCTGACAACGCCTCGATAACACATGAAAGCGTTGAGGGAAGCTTTGTCAGCGTTAGACAATTATATTGCTGACAACGTTACAAAAACACTTATCAGTGTTCAAGTAACCTTTGTCAGTGTTAGAAAAATATAGTGGAAAATCTGAATCATCAATAATAATGCATCATCCTGTACATACTTTTACAAACAAGAATCCAAAACACATATTATGTGAGATTAACCATTCCAATACATGTTACCAAGTATTGAAATCTCCCAGCATCAAAAGGTTTAGTTAATAAATCTGACACATTTTCCTCAATGTCAACCCTATCTGGTTGTATTAAACCTTTCTCAAAGCAATCTCTTATAAAATGGTGTCTAATTTCTATGTGTTTAGTTTTAGAATGATGTACAGGATTCTTAATGATGCATAAAGTACTATTATTGTCAACAAATATCTTAGTATGCATGAAATTATACCCATAGTCCAACAGCTGGTTCTGAATCCACAACACTTGGCCACAACATGCAGCTGCAGCCACATACTCTTCTTCAGTTGTAGAATTAGCCACCACTGTTTGTTTCTTGCATTGCCAAGATATTAACCTGCTCCCAAGAAACTGACATCCACCAGTTGTGGATTTCCTATCAAACTTATCACCTCCATAATCACTATCTGAATATGCAATCAGCTCCAATGGTGAATCCTTTGGGTACCACAAACCAAGACTAGGATAGCATCTTAGGTACCTAAAGATCCTCTTCACAGCATAAAGGTGACATTCTTTGGGAGTCACTTGATGGCGTGCACAAGCACACACAGCAAACATAATGTCAGGTCTGGAAGCAGTAAGATACATCAAGGATCTAATCATGGATCTATAATGCCTGACATCAACATCTTTCCCATCTCCAATCTTTCCCCAAGGGTGTTCTCTATCCATAGGAGTAGTAGCCCTCTTTTCATGTGGAGAAAAGCCAAACTTCTTCAAGATCTCAGCAACATATTTGTCCTGGGAGATGAAGATACCATCCTCTTTCTGTTGAACTTGTAAACCAAGAAAGAAGTTCATCTCCCCCATAGCACTCATCTTGAATTTGTCTGTCATAAGCTTGGAGAAATCCTCACTCATCTTTGGATCAGTAGACCCAAAAATGATATCATCAACATAGACCTGCACAAGCAACACATCCTTGCCTTTCTTCTTTGTAAATAGTGTCTGATCTATGGTGCCCCTCTTGAATCCATTGTCCACCAAATAGGTAGACAAAGTACCATACCATGCTCTAGGGGCTTGATGAAGGCCATACATAGCCTTTTTGACTCTATACACTTTATCTGGATGCTCTGGATCCTCAAAACCAGGAGGTTGCATTACATATACTTCCTCAACAATGGTGCCATACAAAAAGGCACTCTTGACATCCATTTGATAGACTGTGAAGCCCATGCAGGAGGCATAGGCTAGAAAAATCCTAATAGCTTCAATCCTTGCAACTGGTGCAAAGACCTCCTCATAGTCTATCCCCTCCTCTTGTGTATAACCTTGAGCCACTAACCTTGCCTTGTTTCTGACCACAATGCCTCTTTCATCTCTTTTGTTCCTGAGAACCCATCTTGTCCCTATAGGTCTGACATATCTAGGACAATCAACCAGCTCCCAAACATCCTGAATTGCAAATTGGTGAAGCTCATCCTGCATTGCTTCCACCCAACTTCGTTCTTTGAGAGCATCAAATATTTTCTTGGGTTCTTCTTGTGACAGAAAACATGCAAACAAACATGCTTGCATAAGAGGGGTATCAACCTTCTTGTGTATATTGGCAATAAACCCACCAAGACCTTGATGAGATCTTCTAGTCTGAACTGGAGTCATAATATCACCAATGATCTGAGATGTGGGGTGATTCTTCATTGTGGAAGTGAGAACCCCTCCTTCAAAAAGTCTGGTTTCCTCAACCTCATGCTCCATGTTGCCAATATCTTCTTCATCAGACTCTCTTTGATCAATGTGAACTTCTTCAAGAATATTGGAAGGTCCACCTTGTTCAAAACTTGAAGAGAAAAGATGCCTATAAGTGTTGTCAACGTCTGAATCTTGGTTGTCAGCATCTGGGCTAACAACGCTTGAAATGTTGTTGTCAACGTCTGAGTCATCAACGTCTGAATTGGTCTTGTCAGCGCTAGATTTGCCTTTGTCAGCGCCTGAAGAACCATGCATGTTTGTATCTGGTGGTATTTGGAAACCACCATTATCTTGTCCAGCAGCAGCAGCAGCAGCAAAAGCATCTGTCCAAATGGGAATTGTGACATATTCTAAGGTAGGAGATGCCTTTTCTGTTTGTGATCCAACCCTCTCATTAACCTGTGTACCTGAAACATTAACAACTTGTTCCTCCATAACATTGGAAGTTACCTTCACAATGTCTGTATTAGTGACAGGCATATAATTTAAAGTTCTAGATAAGGGTTCCAAATCAAACAACCAATTAGGACCACTTTCAGGATCACTAGGTTTACTCTCTAAGAACCTAACATGTACTCTCTCAACTATACGTTTGTCCTCTTTAAGATAAACCCTATAACCCTTGCTCAGCACTGAATACCCCATGAAGTAACCCTCATCACCTTTTGCACTAAATTTCCCTAAGGCATCACTAGTATCCAATACTACTACATGACAGCCAAAAGGTCTGAGAAAACCAATATTAGGTTTTCTTCCCCAAAGTAACTCATAAGGTATTTTGTTCTGAATTTTGTTAACCAATGCTCTATTTTGCACATAGCAAGATGTATTAACAGCCTCAGCCCAAAAGGCTATTGGAAAGTGAGCATCAGCCAACACTGTTCTGGCTGCTTCAATTAGGGTTCTATTTTTCCTCTCAGCAACCCCATTTTGTTGTGGGGTTCTGGCAATACTAAATTGCCTAGTAATTCCTTTTCTGGCACAGAAATCATCTAGCTTCTTGTTCCTAAATTCTCCACCATTATCACTCCTAAGCATTTTAACCTCATTGCCAGACCTTTTCTCAATCTGAGTGATAAAATCAATAAGAACATCAGTTGTGTCACTCTTCATAGCTAGAAAGAATGTCCAAGTAAATCTAGAACAAAGCAATACGACTTACCATTCAAACTTTCTATATTTGTTGGACCAAAGAGGTCTATGTGAAGCATATGAAGAGGTCTGGAACTAGTATGCACCTGTTTGGACTTAAATGAGACCTTGTGCTGCTTGCCTTTAAGACATGCAACACAAGAGTTGTCATTGTGGAAGGCCTTCTCAGGCAAACCATCAACTAAACCAAGCCTCACAAGTCTATTTATATTTTTAAAATTTATGTGCCCTAGTCTCCTGTGCCACAAATTACTCTCATCTACTGAGGCCTTAGCATAAAAACAAGACATATTGGTATTCATTTTAATCCCATTTAAATTCACATTATATATGTCCTTAGTCCTAGGTGTTCTATACTCAATATATTTCTCATCAGGGATCTTAAAATCCTTGCTTAACACCAAACACTCAGTATCAGTAAAAAGAACTTTATTTTTGTTATCACATACTTGTGATACACTAAACAGATTGTAATCAAGTTCTTTTACCAGGAAGACGTTCTCAAAACGCAGATTATTGGTGGGAAGGGTTCCTTTGCTTGTGATAGTTCCATATCCACCTCCAAAGTATACCTTATCACCATCTTTAATAGGGGTGAAATTCGTCAGATAGTCTTCCTTCCCCGTCATGTGCCTTGAGCATCCACTATCCCAATATCCATAATCATTGATCTGTCTTTGAATGCCCTGCACATAAAGAAAACAAATTAGTTTTATTTGGGAACCCAAGTCTCAAAAGACTTGGATTCATCTGGTTGTTCAATAAGAACAGACTTAGTTCTCACAACAACCCCATTCTTATCCTTTTTAGGATGAAATACCCAGTTAACCCCAATAGGTTTTGTAATGACCTTTGAAATGTAATTAAATCTATTGCAAGTCATTGAAATCTCATTATCATTAGGGTTTTGATTTTTCTTGGGTCTCCATGTTAAGCTTGAAGAAGCTTTAGACCCCTTACCTTGTGGCTGCAAATATTTAGGTCTGGTCACGTTTCTGTCAGCGTAAGAATTTGTCCTGTCAACGCTGAAATTACCCTTGTCAGCGTTGAACCTAGGGTTTGCTACAGAAACCCATTGCCTATTTGACCAGGTGTTTGTCTTTTGAAATGGTCTTTGTCCATGAGTGTTAGACCTTCTAGAAAAGAATGGGGCAGGTCTAATCACTTGTGGACTTTGCTGCACACAAGGTTTGGGTCTGACAACGTTTGACTTTCTAACAACGTTGACTTTCTTCCTGTTAGCGCTGAAATTGTTCCTGTCAGTGCTGGCTTTGGGAGCGTTGACACACTTGTATGCCAAATGTGAAAAGCTACCACAAGTGTAACAGGCTTTCTTAGACACAACCTTAGGTCTAGAAGAGAAGAAGCCTGTTCCATGATTGCTAACTTGGCTCTTGGGTGACCTATTATTCCTATACATCTCTTCATATTTAATGGTAGGTCTTCTAACGGTGTTTGAGCCTAGGTCAACAGCTTTACCAGTGATTGGGTTAGTAACCTTAATGGGTGGTGATTCATTGGGACTTTCACATAGCAAACCTCCCTTAACAAATAAAGTAGGGTTAGCTTTCTTCCACTCATTTAGGTCAGTCAATTTTTGTTGATACTCTTCCACTGGAGTGACAACTCTTGGTAGAGGAATGAATTCCTCCTCTTGAAGCTCTGGTAAACCAATCCAAGATAAGTCCCTTCGTTGGACACCACAGAAGTCACCAGCTGGTGGTGGAACCAGAGAGTAATCATTCATCCCAATCCCAGTCATGTCCTTAGGATCCCTTTGTTTAGCTACACAGTCTCCTAGGGTTTGGGTGGCTCTATCAAATCTTTGAATTTTGAGGTCAACATTATCTTTATTCTTAATGGCCTCATCTAACTTAGCATGTAATTCACTATTAACCTTTTTCATGATGTTTCTAATATCCATACTACCCTCTAACTCATGTTTTAAGATATTGATCTTATCTTTTAAGTCAAACTCCATTTTCTTGTATTCAGAAACGGTTTTCTCAGTTTCAGTAAGAGCTAGTTGGTAATTAGACAATTTACATCTTTTAGTACTCATATCATCTTTTAGTTTTAACACCTCTTTGTTAAGTCTTTCAGTGTTTAACCTACAACCTTTGCTACAAAAAAGCATCATCATATACCTCATTATCAGATGAAGAGGAGGAGTGTGCCATGAGAGCATATTCAACATGCTCTTCTTCTTCAATATCAGCAACCAAAGCTTTATCCTCTTCAGCATTCTTAGCCAGATAGCTCCAATCCCATCCTGTACCATCAATTCCTTGAACTGCAACCATGGCTTTGGAATCCTGAGCTTTAACAACCTGACTTGAGGGTTTACCAGCATCAGATCTTCTAGGAGATCTGCATTCCCTCATGAAGTGCCCCATACGATGATAGTTGTAGCATTCAACTTTGGATTTATCAAATCCAGCTGTGTCTTTAGCATTGAAGGCCATCTTCTTTTTAAACCTTATGTTCCACCTATTTTCTCTTATACTAGCAAGAGCCATGTTCCACTTGATGTCCATCTCTTCCAAGTGCTCATCACTTATCTGCTCAAGGTCCTCATATGTAATCACTGAACCATTGGGCAAAGAAGCAATGTAAGCACAAACAGTATCCAAATCTAAACCAACAGGTTTAACTCTTGGGGAGTCATTCTTGAATGTGTCAGCGTTTGAAAAGGAGACGTTGACAGGACTTGTTCCAGCGCTGACATATGATGATCCAGTAACTGGATGCATATAAGAGTCCTTCTGATTGAATTGTCCTTCACTATGAGAGAAGAAGGCCATGTTGCTGGTGGTAGATTTGCTTCCATGCTCTGAAAGAGTTTCATCTTCCAACAGTCTTAGTTTGTTGTAGATGTCATCAAACGAGGAGCTCTTGTAAGTATTGTTGGCAAGAATAGATCTTGCCTCAATCTTCCATGCCTCACAAAGACTTTTAAGAAAGGTAGCATTGGTGTCAACATCACCAACTTGTGTCCCCATGAAAGACAACTTACTTGTGATGTCAAGCAATCTGCTTCTCACACTACTCAGTTTCTCATTGGGTTGAGCTTTGAAGACAGCATAATCATGCAGAAGTTGCTTTTTCTTTTCTTCCTTAGTGTCTGCATTGCCACCATATGCAACTTCAAGAGCTTCCCAAAGATCCTTAGCAGATTCATAGCCTCTATATTTATGCTGGTTTTCTTGTCCCAAAGAGACTTTCAGAATATTTAGGGCTTTCATGTTCTAACACCCCACCAAATGCTATGCGCAGCGGAACTACAACATTTGGGTGCTAGGCAGTTAACATCGCACACAAGATATATCGAACGACTCCAAAGAGACGTCAATTTAAAAATTAAATTAAAAATCGTTGAAAAGTTACATGTCTACGGTTTTCCAACCCCAAGTGATACAACAGAGTTTTGCGTTTTCGGTCCCCATGAATCTCAACCCAAAAGTTACAGTTTCACAACAACATGACATCAAAGTTTAAAAATGTTTAAGTAATAACGGGAGGAAAAACAAGTAGACTCCAAGCTCCACACACAACATCCATCCAATGCACGCTCCATGCTACACTTCCGCGGTTACCTGAAACACATGCTAAATTTGGTCAACGAAAACGTTGAGTGGAATTCATAGGTTTTACAATTCATTTTGAACATATGTGAAATAAAAACCATTCACGATCATTCATAGACTTGTCGATCAAACAATCTATATTCAAGATACTGACAATTGTGTTTAAGCTCATGACACTAAACCGTTAACTCAATCACCCGCGTAATAATTACCGGCGTGATTCAAATGAAACCAGTGCCCCTACTAAGGCATCAGTTGCAATTATACCTTATCTCTTATCACAAATTATCCGTCCGCAGGGGGTATCAACGTACTAGCCCTCGTCTCGGATAGGGTAGTCAACCCCATAGTACTATCACTTTCTATAAGCGGCTATTTCTAATCCACGCTAGGACTAAACAATAGTTAATAGTTCATGAAATTAGGGCCTTTTGCAACTAGGTACTCAACACAATTTCAAAGGCAACATTCGGGTCCAACAATCATTCATGACATATGTTCATTTTAAAAACTAGCATGCATTTCCCTCGCGGGTAAAACAGTTTGAAATAATAATAAGCGAGGCTATAAATTCACACCTTATATAACAAGTAGTCGATAGTTCGAGAGACGGTCACTGACGACGATACGGATGCCCGGGTAAATCAACACCTATCAAACCAAATAACGCGTAATGAGTAATCTCATTTTAAAACCTTATGGTACTGTATAAAATACATAAATATTAGTCACTTGTGACAATTACAACTCACGCCAAAACAAAACGACAAGTGTTACTCGTTTTATACCATTTGTCCTTATTATTAACGTTATTCATTTTTACTCATTTTCGCCGATACTTACCGAAAGTACGGACTGTTTTACTATACTTAAACATTTTTATAAAATGTGAGAAAATTATCAAAAATACTATAAGACCTGTAGAAAACAAATATTTAATCCCAACAAAAGTTTTTACTTATACGACCCGTTACTCAACACTTTTCCAAAACTACGTTTTTCGGACTGAAATTGTACCTTGACCAAGTCGGACTCATTTGACCCGTTTAAAATACTCCATTGACCCATTTGACACCTAAGTCCTATAATAGACTCAAATGTGCAGGTTTGACACCAAAATTCAACCCTTGACCATTTACCAAACTAAACTTATAGTCCCCGGGATTTGACCTAAAACCAAGCATAATTTCGGATTATGACGGTTTTCATCTCCCGGTACACGAATTTCAAAACGTCGTAACTTTTGACTCGTTAGGAGTCGTAAGCTCTACCTTATACCAAATAGAAGCTAAGAAGATGCTCTACAACTCTATCCTATTCACAAGACCTGTTTTCAAAATAATTTTTACGAAAATGCCTTAAACTTTCTGCCTAAAATCAACCATACCAAAATCACACTAACGCACGTTTCCAAGCCCATTTATCAACACTAGACAACATCCTACGCATCCCTAATCACAACCAAACAACATTTTCAGTCCTAAACCCCTATTGATCATCAACCTCATAAAACTAAAATCATAAAAACAAGCATGCAAGTAAATGTATCCATCTAAAACATCTACAAACATAAGATTAAACACAAAATCAAGCTCAAAACATTAACCACCATGATCCCCAAACACCCCCCATTGAGCCGTGGGGTTTGGGTGATCAAAACCCACCAACCAAATTAATTTTGGTTGATTTGTTTGGTGTTCTAGCATCATTTTAGCATGAATTAAACATGCAAATGCCCAATTAACATCAAAAACGAATTTGAAAAATCTTGAATTTTTGGAAGAAATTTTTGTTAATGCATGTGTGAAATGATCATGGATTAACAATCACTAGATGATTTTAGAAGGTGGTCTTTGATTAGAATGGATCAAAACTCAAAAAAAAATGGTGTGGTGGTGGTTTTGGGTTTTGGCCGTCGGCCTAAGAACACAAGGGAGGGGGTGTTTGATCTTTTTTTTTTGTGAAAATGTTTTGTGTGTGTTTGTTAGCTCCCTTTTTGTGAAATGGGAGGGACCATTGTGCAATATAAGCATTCTTTTGGCCTTAAGCAAAAACGACACCAAAACTTTACGGGATTGACTCACTAGTCATTTTAGAAAATTTTACGGAAGTCGGGAATCATCCCAAACACTCCAAAATACATTTGGGATACTTTAAATGTACACGGAAAGCAATAAAACTCACCCGACTCGACTTAACACGAACCGTAAGTAAAATTCTCGAAAAATTACATTATCGATAAAACGTCAATAATTATAGAAATTTGGGTATCCATCGGGATCGTATTCGTCATCGTCCTTCTTAAATCGTCAATCGTAAAAATTATAACCTCGAACATCGGTTTCAACCAAAATACTAAAATATATAGCAATTAAAATTTATTAAAAATTTCAAAAATAAGCGTAATTTAGGGTAATGTTAGTGACCTCGGTTCTAGGGTATCACATCCACCCCTCCTTAAAGAGAGCGACGTCCCGGCGCTCGCCTCTTCTTATACTCACATTTCGTGCCGCTGGAACAGATGAGGATACCTTTCCTTGAAAAAGTCCTCACGTTCCCAAGTGTATTCCGGTCCACGCCTAGAATTCCATCGAATCTTCACAATGGGAATTCTACTACGCTTCAGCCTCTTGACCTCTCGGTCCATAATTTCCACGGGTTCTTCCACAAAATGCATTTTGTCGTCCAGTTGAATCTCGTCCAAAGGAATCACCAATTCCTTATCCGCCAAACTCTTCTTCAAGTTCGATACGTGAAACGTGTCGTGAATAGCACTAAGCTTGCTCGGCAACTCTAACTTGTACGCTACTGGTCCAATTCGTTTAACGATCTTAAATGGTCCAATATACCTCGGACTCAACTTTCCTTTCTTCCCAAAACGAATTACACCCTTCCACGGCGATACCTTAAGCATAACCATATCTCCGACTTCAAATTCCAACGGTTTCCTTCTGTTATCGGCATAACTCTTCTGTCGGCTTCTCGCAGCAAGTAGTCGGTTCTTGATTTGCACAATCTTCTCTGTCGTCTCTAAAACCATTTCGGGTCCAGTCAATTGACTTTCTCCTACTTCACTCCAACACACAGGCGATCTACACTTCCTTCCATACAATGCTTCGAACGGTGCAGCCTTGATGCTCGCATGGTAACTATTATTATACGAAAACTCCACTAGAGGCAAGTGGCGTTCCCAACTTCCTCCAAAATCAATCACGCATGCTCGGAGCATGTCCTCCATCGTCTGAATAGTTCGTTCACTCTGGCCGTCAGTCTCCGGGTGATAAGCCGTACTTAAATTCAATTCAGTGCCCATCGCACGTTGAAGCGATTTCCAAAATTCCGAAGTAAATCTACTTTCGCGATCCGAAATGATCGATAACGGTACTCCATGTCTGCAAACGATCTCCTTCACGTACACACTGGCCAGCTTTTCCATACTTTCCGTCTTCTTCATAGGTAAGAAATGGGCAGATTTCGTCAATCTATCCACTATTACCCAAATCATATCACATCCACTAGGAGTTCTAGGTAAACCCGTCACGAAATCCATAGCGATTTTCTCCCATTTCCATTCTGGGATCTCTGGTTGTACCAACAACCCAGATGGTTTCTTATGTTCTACTTTAACCTTGGCGCAAGTCAAACACTTACTAACGTAACGAGCAATATCCGCCTTCATATTCGGCCACTAATAAACTTTCTTCAGATCATGATACATTTTATCCGATCCAGGATGTATCGAATACTTTGACTTATGAGACTCGTTCATAACCAAATCTCGTACTCCAGGCTTTCCTACCTCAGATGAACACAACGGTAACCAAATTCGATTCTCGAAATATCTCAGTCCGTCTGACCTAATCACAAAAAGAGGTTCCAACATTCTTCCCAAGTTCTCAGCATCAACATTCTCTTTCATTAATCCCCTCTCCTGAGCCTTCAGTATAGTTTCGGTTAAGTCAACACTCTCAGTCATCACCAAAGCTCTGACTCTCAAAGGTTTCTCTCGTTCCTTCCTACTAAGTGCATCCGCTACAACATTCGCCTTGCCAGGATGGTAGCGAATCTCATAGTCATAGTGACTCAGTAATTCTACCCATCGTCTCTGTCGCATGTTCAACTCCTTTTGATCTAAAATGTGTTGCAAACTCTTGTGGTCAGTGAACACAACACACTTCGTCCCATACAAATAATGTCTCCACAATTTCAACGCAAAGACTACAGCTCCTAATTCCAAATCGTGCGTCGTGTAGTTCTCATCATTCTTCCTCAGTTGTCTCAACGCGTAAGCTATCACCTTTTCGCGCTGCATCAACACCGCTCCATAACCCTTACGAGATGCGTCACAATACACTACAAAGTCTTCGGTTCCTTCAGGTAATGACAATATCGGTGCGGAACATAACTTGTCCTTGAGCGTTTTGAAAGCGAATTCTTCCTCATCTCCCCATTCATACACTCTATTCTTTTCGGTAAGCTTTGTCAATGGCTTCGTAATCAACGAAAATCCTTCAATGAATCTCCGATAATACCCAGCTAAACCAAGGAATTTTCGAACCTCAGTCGGTGTTGTCGGTGCCGACCATTCCCTGATTGCTTCGACCTTGGCAGGACCCACGCGATCTCCTTTGCTATCAATCACGTGACCAAGGAATTGCACAGACTCTAACCAAAACTCACACTTCGAGAACTTCGCATACAGCTTCTCTCTCTTCAGCAGATCCAATATTTTTCTCAGGTGCTTCTCGTGCTCCTCCTTACTCTTAGAGTAAATAAGAATATCATCAATAAAAACAATAACAAACTTATCTAGATACGACTTGCATACGTGATTCATAAGGTCCATGAATACAGCAGGCGCGTTTGTCAACCCAAACGGCATCACTCGAAATTCAAAGTGTCCATACCGCGTACGAAAGGCAGTTACAGGAATATCCTCCTCTCTTACACGTAGTTGATGATACCCTGATCATAAATTGATCTTTGAGTATACACAGGAACCTTGCAATTGATCAAACAAATCGTCAATCCTCGGCAATGGATACCGATTCTTAACCGTCAGCTTGTTGAGTTCTCTATAGTCAATACACATCCGAAATGAACCATTTTTCTTCTTTACAAACAACACTGGCGCTCCCCATGGTGATGAGCTCGGCCTAATAAATCCTTTGTCCATCAACTCCTTCAGTTGATCCGATAACTCCTTTAACTCGGATGGTGCTAATCGATAGGTAATAACTGGTTTTTATAGGTTTTTAAAAGGTTTTGCTTGCAAGATCTCTCTTTGCGTTGCTCGTACCCAATTGATATATATCGTTGTTTCGTTCTCGGTATCTTCTCGAATCGATCACGGTCAAAAGTGGAATAGTTGTAATTGGTGACTAAAAAGGGGGAGCTTTGGTCTAAATCTACTAAAATGATAAAGGCAAGTAATAATAAAACTAAACTAGAAGCTTTAAATGAAACAGTAGGAAATACCTTAATGGAAAAATGAAACTGCTCTATTCGGAATATTACTTGCTATGCGGAATATTTTCTTTATTCGGAAAGTTCCCCTTACTCGGAATATTTAATCCCATGCGGAACAAAGCTCTTACGCGGAATAATCTGGAAATGCCCTATGCGGAAAGTAGACTATGCGGAAAATACTTCTATTCGGAAAATCTATGCGGAATGTATCCCTATTCGGAATGTAGGGGTCATTCGGAAAGTAGAGCTATTCGGAAAATAGCCCTATTCGGAACAATGATTACTATTCGGAAAATATCTCTTATGCGGAATAATTGGACTATTCGGAATATGGGAAATATTCCGAATAGAGGAAATTGAAAGTAACCTATGCGGAAGATTTTTAGAAAAAACTCTATTCGGAAAAACTCGGAAGGAACCCTTACTCGGAACAATTAAATGTTCCGAATAGACAAGAAATTTAGACCCTTATTCGGAATAAATGAAAAGTTCCGAATAACCAATAAGAAAAAAAAAAAAAAAACCCTACTCGGAATAATGGAAAGTTCCGAATAGACACAACCCCAGATTCCCTATTCGGAATCTGGGCAAGATCAGAAAGTGGAACGAAGAACTGTGAGCTACGAATTATAACAAACCAACTCAATCAAGCAAAAATGTTTTACCAAATCAACCACAAATCATCCACTAACTACAAGGATCAAATCCCAATCATAAAAACACCAATTCAACAACTTTTTAGAATCAAACTAGAGCCAAATAAAACTTAAGAACTTGAAAGAAAAAGATGAAGAAGAACAAGATGAATCAAAAGATTAGAGGAAGGATTGTATTAATGATTTAAGGTTCAACAAACAAATTCAAAGATCAAACTTACAAGATTTAAGAAATCAAACTAAAAAGAAAACCACTCCTTAAGGGAGATGGTTCCTAAGAACTAGGAATACTAAAAACTGGAAAAAGAAGAAGAGAGAGAGTTCGAATGTGTGAGTGGGAGGAGTATTTATATGCTTCTCCCTTGGTTGATGAGTGGGCTTTCTTCCCTTCTTTTTGTCTTCTCGTCTTTTCAGAAAAGTTGACGTTTTCGATTCTGATTCGGGATTTGTCGTCGATTGAATTCAACTGTCTTTTAATTTCTTCGTTAAATAGACTTGAGTTTCTTCGACATGTGTGAATCTTCCGTCTTTGGTCCTTTTCTTCGATAAATCTTCAAATAGGCCCATCGACTTCAAATCTTTTGCATCTCTTGGACAATAGACTTCATCTTCAGTCTTTTTCCTTTATAAAACCCGTGCAATCCCATGTTTTCTCCAATATTTATCCGGTTGGCTCTGAAAACATAACAAACATACAAACCACGCATAATTCCAAACAAATGACACTAAATACGCGTTTTGGTCTTGTTTTAGCAAGAAATAAGTGGTAGAAAAGATGGGTGTTTACACACCTATCAAATCCCCTACACTTAACCATTGCCATGCCCTCATGCAATGCTTAGTGATAAAGAAACATTACACTTTTCTCATAATTAATTAACCTTGGCCTTATTCAAATTCTACTAAACAAAATTTAAAGCACTAAGAGAATTTTAAAGTAAACAAAAGGATAGAACATAGCTATGTGGAAATAACTTGTAAAGAGATCGAGGACTTACATTAGGGCTTTGGTGCTGCGAAGATTTATCACCCTCAAGTTTCACGTTCCCCAAACTAAGCTTAAAAACGAGATCATTGTTATTATAAGTTAGCCATTCAAACACTTACACACATGGCTTAATTAAATGCTTAAACTCCCTTATTCCTAAGTGTATCTCTTATATTTTATTTTTGTCTTAGAATGATCATGAAGATGCATTTTTGGACTTATTTCGATAGTTTATTTTAGGCTGAAAGCAAAGTAGGACGATTTGATCAATAGTTAGCTAAAGGACAAAATCTCTTAAAACTGCTTCTCGGGATATCAAAAAGTTCATATCTTGGCATAACTTGGTTCACGATTTGAGACCTTTCTCGGGCCGATATTTGGCATGTACTTCATATCTTCGAGAGACGTTCTTGAGATAATGGTCTTCTCATCATAATAGAGTTTCTTCACTTTGGAGACTTTTGAGGGGTACTCCAACTTTGTTGACCACGACTTCATGATTATTTCTTCAATCTCTAATTGGGATTTTGAGATACAACGATCCGCCTCCTTTTCGGACTTGGATCTATTTATCCTCATACCTTTTTAGGGTCTTTTCGGATAGACTTCTCCATCATCTTTGTGGGAGTTGATTGCTTTTCGTCGTGAGTCTTGATCCTTCATATTGATTTTGGAGATAATGCTTTTCACATCACTTTTGGATCTTCAGCAATAAAATTGAATCCTCATGCCTTGTTAGGGCCTTTTCGGACTCGCCAATCTTCGCGCCCCGCTTCATAAGTTATGCCTTGGCTATGAACTCTCGTCATTACCGAGCAACTTTTAAACGATCTTGGGCTAGAAGCTAAGTAACCTTTCAAATCGTACGACCTTACTTATTGTAGATAAATTATTAGCAAGTGATGGGAGAATAGGCAAATAATTACACCAAGTGAGCTTGTGCAAGAAAACCGACTTATAATTGACTCTATCATTTCTCGTCCTCCACAATTTAAAGTCTTAAGTAATGAGACTCGTGGACACTTAGCCTAATAAACCAATTAAGGTTTACATGGTTAAGGATACTAGCTAGAATAAACTAGAGTAACTCTATTCGGGTTGAGTCAAAAGAAACGCAACGGGCCTAATATGTCAAAGATTTCAAAACTAGCTACACCTTTTTATTAATATTTTTGACTTTATTGCGGGGTATATACATATGAAAGTAACGATAAAAATTTAAAAATTACGACAAAATGGCCAAAGTTGATTAAAAATTTGAAAAATGTTGAAAAGTATGATTTTCCGGTTAAATGAAGGCATTTTCATGGAAAAGTTCACTTAAAACTTCGATAGAAGTCCCCCCTACACTTAAGATAAACATTGTCCTCAATGTTTAAGCATGTGGGAAGAGTCTCCCCTACACTTATGACATTGTGCACGTTGGTTAACTCAAGTTAAGGAAAAGACGACTAAAGTGATCAATTTCAAATGAGAGTATGAAGAAAATTGAATCACGATAGTTGAGAGATAGAACCAGATTTCGGATAACATGGGATCACGGTTCTTCAAAGATTCCAAGAGTGAAATAATCCCTGTAATCACATCACCATCCAAAAACAAGCAACCTATATAGCTCCCCCTACACTTATGATGAAAAACGGGAAAGGGGGATAGATACCCGGGTTGCCTCCCGAGGAGCGCTTGTTTTTGTTTACCGAGTCTCGAGCCTGACTCGGTCCCTAACTAATTTAAGGGAAACGTAGTGAGGGATGGAATCATCTCCTTAGAGATGTCCTCACCAACGTACAATTTCAAACGCTGGCCATTCACCTTGAAGTTAGGCCCATTTGGCTGAGAAAGCTCAATGGTACCATAGGGAAAGACATTGGCGATGGTGAATGGACCAGACCAGCGGCTCTTCAACTTGCCTGAGAAGATCTTCAACCGAGAGTTAAAGAGTAAGACTTGATCACCAACGTTGAACTCTCGGTTCTTGATTTTAGCATCGTGGATAATCTTGGTCTTCTCCTTGTAAATCAATGAGTTCTCGTAAGCTTGATTCCTCAATTCTTGAAGCTCGTTGAGTTGAATCTTCCGAAAATCACCGGCTTTGTTGATGTCGAAGTTAGCCCACTTCAAGGCCCAGTATGCCTTATGTTCCAGCTCGAAGGGGAGGTGGCAGGCTTTCCCGTACACAAGACGATAAGGTGTACAACCAATCGGCGTCTTATAGGCGGTACGGAAGGCCCACAGAGCATCATCAAGTTTATCGGCCCACGAGGCACGATGCTCTCCCACAGTACATTCCAAAATTCTCTTCAATCCACGGTTGGATATCTCGGCTTGACCGTTGGTTTAAGGATGATAGGCGGTGGAAAGACGGTGATTGACACCATACTTTGCCATGACTCTTGCAAATTGATCGTTGCAAAAATGAGTCCCGCGGTCACTGATAATAGCACGAGGAACACCGAAACGAGCAAACAGTTGTTTCAAGAAATTACAAACCATCCTCGCGTCGTTAGTGGGTAAAGCTTTTGCTTCAACCCATTTAGAAACGTAGTCGACAGCGACAAGGATGTATTTGTTGCCTTTAGAAGACGGGAATGGCCCCATAAAGTCGATGCCCCATACATCAAAGATTTCACATTCCTGTATGAAATTTTGAGGCATCTCATCTTTATGTGTAATCTTGCCTTGTTTTTGGCAAGCATCACAATGTTTAACCATCTCGTGAGCATCACGATAAATGGTGGGCCAATAAAATCCCGAGTCAAACACTTTTGTGGCGGTGTAGTTGGGACCAAAGTGACCACCGGTGGGTCCTTTGTGGCACGCTTGGAGAATATCAAAAGCTGCCGGTCCGTCAACACACCGACGAATAATCAAGTCAGCGCATTGTTTGAATAGAAAAGGGTCCTCCCAAAAGTAAGTCTTAACATCGTTTAAGAACTTCTTCTTTTGTTGGGATGTTAACCCTTGGATGAGAAAACCACCCGCTAAGTAGTTTGCAATATCGGCAAACCACGGGGTGCCATCAAGATTGGGATTTATAGACATTAAGGTTTCAAGGGGAAAAGAGTCATTGATCTCTTTGTTCGGATGGTCCCCTTGATATGGATCCTCAAGTCTGCTCAGATGATCCGCGGCCAGGTTTTCAGCACCCTTCTTGTCACGAATTTCAATGTTAAATTCTTGAAGGAGTAAAACCCAGCGAAGAAGTCTTGGCTTAGAATCATTCTTAGTCATCAAGTACTTCAACGCGGAATGGTTCGTGTATACGATGGTGGTGGATAAAACAAGATAGGGGCGAAATTTCTCAAAAGCATAGACAACAGCTAAAAGCTCTTTTTCGGTTGTCGTATAATGCAATTGAGCCCCCGTCATTGTTTTGCTAGCGTAGTGGATTGGTTGGAAGTGTTTATTCACTCTTTGGCCCAAAACCGCACCAATAGCAAAGTCGCTAGCATCGCACATCAATTCAAAAGGCAGATCCCAATTAGGGGTAACCAAGACCGGTGCCTTAGTTAGCTTATCCTTGAGAAGATTGAAGGCTTCGAGACACTCTTTAGAAAAGATGAAAGGAGTATCTTTTTCCAAGAGGTGGGTCATCGGGCGAGCGATTTTAGAGAAATCTTGAATGAATCTACGATAGAAGCCCGCATGACCCAGAAAGCTTCTCACACCCTTCACGGTTGAAGGTGGAGGTAATTTGGCTATGACATCAACTTTAGCACGGTCGACTTCAAGACCGGCTTTAGAGATTTTGTGTCCTAGCACAATGCCTTCTTTTACCATAAAATGGCATTTTTCCCAATTTAGAACAAGGCGAGTGTCTTCGCACCGCTTAAGCATACGTTCCAAATTGGCAAGGCAAGCAGAGAAGGAATCCCCGAAGACCGAGAAATCATCCATGAAGACTTCCATGGTTTGCTCAACCATGTCATGGAATATAGCCAACATGCACCTTTGGAAAGTCCCGGGGGCATTGCATAAGCCAAAAGGCATCCTTTTGTAAGCAAATGTGCCATAGGGACAAGTGAATGTTGTCTTCTCTTGATCTTGGGGATCGATGGGTATTTGAAAATAACCCGAGAAACCATCCAGAAAGCAGTAATATTCATTACCCGCTAGACGTTCAAGCATTTGGTCCATAAAAGGTAGAGGGAAGTGATCCTTTCTCGTGGCATCATTGAGTTTGCGGTAGTCTATACAAACTCTCCACCCAGTAACGAGACGGGTAGGAATTAACTCGTTGTTTGCATTGGGCACAACGGTGATTCCGCCTTTCTTAGGCACACAATGGACTGGACTAACCCATGGTGAATCCGAAATAGGGTAAATCATACCCGCATCAAGAAGTTTGATAACCTCTTTTTTGATGACTTCATGGATTTTAGGATTCACCCTTCTTTGGCTTTGAATAGTGGGCTTAAAGTCGTCCTCCATGAGAATTTTATGTGTGCAGAAATGAGGATCGATTCCACGGATGTCGGAGATTTTCCAAGCGATAGCTTTTTTATGCTTCTTCAACACAGCGACAAGTCGGGCTTTTTCGTCTTCTTTCAGATCCTTTGCGATGATGACCGGTAACTTCTCGTCGTCTTCTAGGAAAACGTACTCAAGATGAGGCGGTAGGTCCTTAAGCTCGAGAGTAGGAGGATCCTCAGTAGATGGTGAAACTAACGATGGATCATCATTAGTCACCTCTTTAGGAGTAGGAGGAGACAATGGGTCCTCAGTGAGAAGTCTCTCAATAGTACGAATATCTTCATCCCAATTGGTGGACGAATTATCATACTGAATATCGAGAGGACCCAAGCTAGCTTCGAACTCATCTAAGTCACTTTCTCCAAAAGGAGTAAATGCTGGAGCAATTGAGGCAACGGTCTCAACAATGGGTAGGGAAGAGAGAGTACTTTTGCAAGCATCATAAAAATGTTCTTCACAAGCCTCATCGAGAACATCAATAGCATTAACACTCTCATATGAATAAGGTTGCTGAGAAATCTTACCCATGTTGAAGACAATTTGAGCGTCACCAACTCTCATGATTAATTCGCCTGCAGCTACATCAATGAGAGTGCGACCGGTCCTCAAGAATGGACGTCCAACGATTAATGGAACACGAGGGTCCATCTCGTAGTCAACGACGACAAAATCAGGCGGGAAGGTGAATTTATCAACGCCAACAAAGACATCTTCGGCTATCCCCACTGGATAAGCAACCGTACGGTTGGCTAATTCCAATGTCATTCGTGTGGGGACTAGCTCTGGGAGAGATAATTGCTTCCAAAAACTTAAAGGCATTAAGTTAATACTGGCACCTAGATCGGCTAGGGCCATGCAATTCTCTACTCCCGGGAAGTTGCAAGGAATCAAGAAGCGACCCGGATCACCAAGTTTGGTGGGCAATTTCCTTAAGAGCACTGCGGAGCAGTTCTCATTAAGTTGGGTCTGAGCAATGTCAAGAAGCTTTTCTTTATCACTTAGAAGATCTTTAAACATCTTAGCATATTTGGGCATGTGAGCGAGAGCCTCGGCAAAGGAGATGTTAAAATTCAATTGTTTAAACATTTTTAGGAAGTTTGAAACTTGAATATCATCCTTGCTCTTTTGCTTCTCTTTCCTCAACCTTGAAGGATAAGGTAGATTGGATGAAGAAGAAGGCTTTAAGGGGATAGGATCACTCACAACCACGGGTGGTGGGGAAATGGGGATAGAAGGTGAGGGAGGTGGAGAAAGTTGCTCTTTTTCCTTGTTCACAATCACGGGTGGAGGTGTAGGAAGCTCGGGTTCCATATAACCTTTTCCACTACGAGTGGTGATTGCTTTCATCTCCCCTCTTGGATTTGCAACGGTATTACTCGGAAGAGTACCCGAAGAAGAGGGTTGATTACCTTGGATGCGCGAACCAATCATATCACGAAGGTGAAGAGCTTGATTATTAAAAGAGTTTTGCATGTTGGCATTAATAGCATCGCTGTGTTTGGCCATATCATTCCTTAGCTCGGCGCGAATATCGCTTCCTTGTTTCACCATGTCATTCTTCAAGTTGACAAATTGACTCTGAAGATTCGTCACCATCTCACGATTAGTCTTCATGAACGACTCGACGTCGGGATTCACTGCCATTGGTTGATTGAGAGGTGGAGCTTGGTAAGCTTGAGAATTTCCTTGAGTTTGGTAGGTGTTTCTTTGGGATTGATATTGGTTTTGAGCACGAGGTTGGGATTGGTTGTTTCGGTTATAGTTTTGTTGTTGGGTTTGGTTTGCAGGAGGGAAACCGGGAGGTGCAAGATAATTGTTGGAACGATAACTTAGCAAGCTACGGTCTCCTTGAGGGCGAGCTTGATAGCCTCCCGTGGGATATGTACCGTATGCCGCGTTAACGTTTTCAGGATAATTGCCTTGAGTGGAAGGACAATCATTATAAGAATGAGTACCACCACATGTGTCACAAGAAATAGCAACGGCTTTAGCTTGTTGAAAGTGGTTTGTGGCCATGGCCATGAAATTCTTGTTCATTTCAGCAAGTTGTCGAGAAATTTCAGACATTTCAGGATTGGAGGTAGTAGAAGAAACATTGACTCTCGAGTTAGATCTTGAGGATGCGGATGAATCCCAATTCTTGTGGTGAGTAGTCATGTTTTCAATCAACTCTCGACACTCCTCTGGTCTCCTTTTCATAAAAGTACCACCGGCGGCGGCATTGATCGTGTCACGATCACGAAAGGTGAGACCATTGTAGAAGGTGTCAATGAGAGTGACGGGGAGCATATTGTGATTAGGACAGCGGTCGATCAAATCATTGTAACGTTCCCAAGCATCGAAAAGCGATTCATCATTCTCTTGCATAAATCCACTGATTTGGTTACGAAGGCTAGTGACCATGGATGGGGGAAAGTAGCGCGATAAAAAACGTTGAGTCATGTCGTTCCACGTATGAATAGAATTCTTTGGAAGACGGTCAAACCATTTTTCGGCATGGTGAGAAAGCGAGTGAGGAAAGAGTTGGAGGCGAAGGTCATCCATAGAAACACTGGGGGATTTCATGCTTTGGGTAATGGTTATGATTTTGTCGAGGTGTTTGTTGGCATCATCATCCGGAATTCCGCGAAATGGATTCGTTTGTACTTGCTGGATCATGTGATGCTTCAATGAAAACTCCTGAGCCGTGACATGCATCGGTGCAATCGGGCCTCCACGTCCGTTCATTGTGGGTTGGCATAGCTCCTCCATGGTTCGTAAATCGGGTGGATTATTCATATTTTGGTTGGGTGGGTTATTATTATTGTTGTTGTTTTGGGGGGGTGGAATATTATTGTTGTTGTTGTGTACACCTGCCATGTCTAATTGTTCGAGAGTCTCGGGCTCTGAATAAGACGTGGATCGAGTACGCATACACTAAAAAGAAAATGCAAGAGAAAATATTTTTGGTTTTTATAGGTTTTATATTGTTTTTGTATTTTTGAAAATTTTATATTTTTATGGATTTTTGAAAATTTTTATGCTTGAAAATAACGTTCCCGAAAGAACGGATCCCAAAATCCAATTTTTCTCACAAGAAACCGTTGATCCTTACGAAAAGAGCCGGCAGCGGCGCCATTTTAATAACTGGTTTTTATAGGTTTTTAAAAGGTTTTGCTTGCAAGATCTCTCTTTGCGTTGCTCGTACCCAATTGATATATATCGTTGTTTCGTTCTCGGTATCTTCTCGAATCGATCACGGTCAAAAGTGGAATAGTTGTAATTGGTGACTAAAAAGGGGGAGCTTTGGTCTAAATCTACTAAAATGATAAAGGCAAGTAATAATAAAACTAAACTAGAAGCTTTAAATGAAACAGTAGGAAATACCTTAATGGAAAAATGAAACTGCTCTATTCGGAATATTACTTGCTATGCGGAATATTTTCTTTATTCGGAAAGTTCCCCTTACTCGGAATATTTAATCCCATGCGGAACAAAGCTCTTACGCGGAATAATCTGGAAATGCCCTATGCGGAAAGTAGACTATGCGGAAAATACTTCTATTCGGAAAAACTCGGAAGGAACCCTTACTCGGAACAATTAAATGTTCCGAATAGACAAGAAATTTAGACCCTTATTCGGAATAAATGAAAAGTTCCGAATAACCAATAAGAAAAAAAAAAAAAAAACCCTACTCGGAATAATGGAAAGTTCCGAATAGACACAACCCCAGATTCCCTATTCGGAATCTAGGCAAGATCAGAAAGTGGAACGAAGAACTGTGAGCTACGAATTATAACAAACCAACTCAATCAAGCAAAAATGTTTTACCAAATCAACCACAAATCATCCACTAACTACAAGGATCAAATCCCAATCATAAAAACACCAATTCAACAACTTTTTAGAATCAAACTAGAGCCAAATAAAACTTAAGAACTTGAAAGAAAAAGATGAAGAAGAACAAGATGAATCAAAAGATTAGAGGAAGGATTGTATTAATGATTTAAGGTTCAACAAACAAATTCAAAGATCAAACTTACAAGATTTAAGAAATCAAACTAAAAAGAAAACCACTCCTTAAGGGAGATGGTTCCTAAGAACTAGGAATACTAAAAACTGGAAAAAGAAGAAGAGAGAGAGTTCGAATGTGTGAGTGGGAGGAGTATTTATATGCTTCTCCCTTGGTTGATGAGTGGGCTTTCTTCCCTTCTTTTTGTCTTCTCGTCTTTTCAGAAAAGTTGACGTTTTCGATTCTGATTCGGGATTTGTCGTCGATTGAATTCAACTGTCTTTTAATTTCTTCGTTAAATAGACTTGAGTTTCTTCGACATGTGTGAATCTTCCGTCTTTGGTCCTTTTCTTCGATAAATCTTCAAATAGGCCCATCGACTTCAAATCTTTTGCATCTCTTGGACAATAGACTTCGTCTTCAGTCTTTTTCCTTTATAAAACCCGTGCAATCCCATGTTTTCACCAATATTTATCCGGTTGGCTCTGAAAACATAACAAACATACAAACCACGCATAATTCCAAACAAATGACACTAAATACGCGTTTTGGTCTTGTTTTAGCAAGAAATAAGTGGTAGAAAAGATGGGTGTTTACACACCTATCAATAGGGTGCACGCGCAACCGGCGCAGCTCCTGGCACCAAATCGATTCGAAACTCGACCTCACGGGTGGGTGGTAAACCTGGCAGCTCGTCTGGAAAAACTTCCGGATATTCGCAGATTACGGGTACCTCTTCAATCCTCGCCTCTAAATCACCATCACTCGAAACTTGTGCCAAAAACACATCGCATCCACTTTCTATATACTTCATCATTTTCAAACAAGAAATCACTTTCAGACGAGAAGTGCATTCGTCTCCCTTCACAGTCAAGACCTTATTCCTCAACGGGATCTGAACTAACCTCTCTCCACAGACGATCACAGCACTGTGCGCCATCAGCCAATCCATTCCCACGATCACATCAAACGATCCTAGCTCTATAGGCATCAAGTCGATTTTAAAAGCGTAATTTCCTAACTTCAAGGCACACCCTTTCAGTATAGAATTCATACTAACGATTTTCCCATCAGCTAGTTCCACGTTATAACTAGTCGCTAACAATACCGGTATTCTATCGATATGACGACTAAATTTAACATCTACGAAACTCTTGTCGGAACCAGAATCAAACAAAATACTAGCATAACAAGCGTCTAGCAAAAACGTACCGGTAACCACGTTAGGACCCTGTGGTTTATCAGCCGTCCCTACTTGATACACGGCAGCAGCATTGTTACCTCCTTGCTTGTTTCCTGCCTTCGGGCAATTTCCTTGCTTATGGCCTCTTTCTCCACATCCAAAACAACCCATCACTCTTGTAGCAATCGCCCCAGTGGCTACCCCCTTTGTTCGGCAATCAGACATCTTGTGACCCGCTTTTCCACATTTGTCGCACGCAGGCGGGCAATGCCCTACATGATACAAGTTGCATCGACCACAGTGGGGATTTACCTTCGCTCCTTTGGGGTTTGTCACAGCTCTCATCCCTTCATTCCCTCGCTGGTTAAACTGCTGATTGCGGTTCTGACCATTGTTGTTTCGGTTTCTACCTCGGCTTTGACCCTGGGATTGATTACTCTGTGCCGCCTCCCACTTCCTCTTATTTCCTTCAGCAATGAAGTTCTTTTGTCTTGGAGTTTGACATCCATCAACGCGTGAGCCATCTGGACCGCTTCATCAAACGACCCAGGTTTAGACAAAGTCGTCTCACCCTTGATATTACTGGATAGACCTTTGATGTACTGTTTCATCTTCTTGTTATCATCGGCAAAGGTGTCTGGACACAAAAGGCTTAGTTCATTAAACCTCCTGGTGTAAGCAGTGATACCATTGTTTTTCAAAGTCAGGTGCCTCAACTCATCTTCCAATTGACCTAACTCCTCTTCAGGACAGAACTTCTTAGTCAAAAGAGCTTTAGTAGCAGTCCATGTTCTTGCATTCGCTACTGCTAACCCAACGGTGGCTACTTGGGTGTTCCACCAACTCAATGCATCGTCAAGAAATGTAGCAGCCGCAAACTTGACCTTGTTCGCTTCTGAACAACCACTAATCTCGAAAGTACTTTCAACCTTTTCTAACCATTTCCTGAGTTCTAGAGCTCCACCAGTTCCATGAAATTGCGTGGGACCACATTTTATGAAACTAGAGTAAGTACACTCTCGTGGGGCTTGCTGTCTCCCCGCATTTCTGCCCTGGTCTGGGTTCCTCCCTGCTCGATCTGCTTCTAGCGCATTCGCAATGGCTTCCTGAATCATCGTGTTCACACGGTTGGCGGTTAGTTTTGGAGGCATGGTGCGTTGTCAAGTACACCTCTCTACAAAGACAGGGAAAATAGAAAAACAATGTAAGTATACACATCGAGATTAAGATGGATTTCTCTTTCAAGACATAATATAAATACAACGACACATCACTACAGAGTTACTAATATTCATCAATTCACATCACAAAATATCAAATTAAAGACATATCACAGATCATGAGAGGTAAACATGGATTGTATTGATAATCAACAAAAAATTGTGACAAGTATTGCCACTACAACCATTCACCATAAAACTTAAGTCCTCAAGTTTTTCGTCACAATGCCATCATACAAAAGTCTAAAACAGTTCTATTACAACGATCAAAGATAAAATACAAGACAAGCAACTAGGCATGTGGTGATCCACACGGCCTCTTGGATGGCGGTTCATCATCATCTTCCTCGGGTTCCTCATCGCTATCATCCTCGTCCACTTCATCCATCTTTCCCTTTCCTTTGTCGTTCGGCCCACATTCAGTCGCTTTCTTCGTCCCTGACGTAGACCCACACTCAACAGCTACATGATTTCCCACAGTGATACAAGCACGTCTGGCAGGTGGCTGGATCATGAAGTCATTAGCTTCCATTTCCAAATCGTCCACAAATCTCCAATCCGGGGGCAATGATGCTCTCACTCGATGCTCCCAACTCTGCATCCTAGACAATCTCGCTTGATCTTCCCTAACACGATCAAGACTGGTGCTCAAGTTCGCGATCATCGATCTTAGACTGTTGATATCACTCTTGTTTGCATTTCCATCATACTCAATTCTTGAAGTTCTTGCCAATAATCCTTGGTGTGCTCTCTCGTTCTCGTCGAATCTGTCGATCACCCTCAATTCCACTATGTACCGCTCGGCCATCGATTCATCCAATCTTCTCACAATACGCCGTACGTCATGATAAACTCTTGGTCCGGGGCAGTAAACTCTTGAGATGCCTTGATGAAGAAAATTTGCGCTCGCTGCACCTTCGGATCTCCTGGGGATACCTGGTGCACCAACCAGATGAGAAGTACGTTGTGGGTAAATAGTTCTCCTTTGGTCAAGGTCCTGGACTTGCACATTGTTCCCCTCGGTCTGTCCTTCGGCAGTTGTTCCAACATTTCCCCCTTCGTGACCCACGACGTAATCGTTTCCATTACCATTAGGCGGGTACCTCGGCCATTCCTGCAATAACAGAGAATTTTGGAGGGTACGTAAGATAACTATACAATATTTATAAATACATGCATGCAAATGCAATGCAAAGGTGGTACATATGCCCAAAATGCAATAATATGATGCTCATGCATGATTAATACAAGAATTACGGTGTCGGGTATTCCACGTATAATTTCAACGTCTACATATAGTAATTTCCATACTTACGTAATAAATACCCACATATATACTTCAACTCAAAAGTATACGTCAAATGCCATGAATACAAAAATAAGCCTTACCGGAGCCATGCAGGATAGTTGTGTGTGCTTGGACAATTTCTTACGACACCAAAAGTTATAGTTTAGGAATTTTCAAAACGACCTAGTTCTCTATAACTCATGGCTCTGATTACCAATCTCTAACACCCCACCAAATGCTATGCGCAGCGGAACTACAACATTTGGGTGCTAGGCAGTTATCATCGCACACAAGATATATCGAACGACTCCAAAGAGACGTCAATTTAAAACTTAAATTAAAAATTGTTGAAAAGTTACATGTCTACGGTTTTCCAACCCCAAGTGATACAACAGAGTTTTGCGTTTTCGGTCCCCATGAATCTCAACCCAAAAGTTACAGTTTCACAACAACATGACATCAAAGTTTAAAAATGTTTAAGTAATAACGGGAGGAAAAACAAGTAGACTCCAAGCTCCACACAACATCCATCCAACGCACGCTCCATGCTACACTTCAGCGGTTACCTGAAACACATGCTAAATTTGGTCAACGAAAACGTTGAATGGAATTCATAGGTTTTACAATTCATTTTGAACATATGTGAAATAAAAACCATTCACGATCATTCATAGACTTGTCGATCAAACAATCTATATTCAAGATACTGACAATTGTGTTTAAGCTCATGACACTAAACCGTTAACTCAATCACCCGCGTAATAATTACCGGCGTGATTCAGATGAAACTAGTGCCCCTACTAAGGCATCAGTTGCAATTATACCTTGTCTCTTATCACAAATTATCCGTCCGCAGGGGGTATCAACGTACTAGCCCTCGTCTCGGATAGGGTAGTCAACCCCATAGTACTATCACTTTGTATAAGCGGCTATTTCTAATCCACGCTAGGACTAAACAATAGTTAATAGTTCATGAAATTAGGGCCTTTTGCAACTAGGTACTCAACACAATTTCAAAGGCAACATTCGGGTCCAACAATCATTCATGACATATGTTCATTTTAAAAACTAGCATGCATTTCTCTCGCGGGTAAAACAGTTTGAAATAATAATAAGCGAGGCTATAAATTCACACCTTATATAACAAGTAGTCGATAGTTCGAGAGACGGTCACTGACGACGATACGGATGCCCGTGTAAATCAACACCTATCAAACCAAATAACGCGTAATGAGTAATATCATTTTAAAACCTTATGGTACTGTATAAAATACATAAATATTAGTCACTTGTGACAATTACAACTCACGCCAAAACAAAACGACAAGTGTTACTCGTTTTATACCATTTGTCCTTATTATTAACGTTATTCATTTTTACTCATTTTCGCCGATACTTACCAAAAGTACGGACTGTTTTACTATACTTAACCATTTTTATAAAATGTGAGAAAATTCTAAAAAATACTATAAGACCTGTAGAAAACACATATTTAATCCCAACAAAAGTTTTTACTTCTACGACCCGTTACTCAACACTTTTCCAAAACTACGTTTTTCGGACTGAAATTGTACCTTGATCAAGTCGGACTCATTTGACCCGTTTAAAATACTCCATTGACCCATTTGACACCTAAGTCCTATAATATACTCAAATGTGCAGGTTTGACACCAAAATTCAACCCTTGAACATTTACCAAACTAAACTTATAGTCCCCGGGATTTGACCTAAAACCAAGCATAATTTCGGATTATGACGGTTTTCATCTCCCGGTACACGAATTTCAAAACGTCGTAACTTTTGACTCGTTAGGAGTCGTAAGCTCTACCTTATACCAAATCGAAGCAAAGAAGATGCTCTAAAACTCTATCCTATTCACAAGACCTGTTTTCAAAATAATTTTTACGAAAATGCCTTAAACTTTCTGCCTAAAATCAACCATACCAAAATCACACTAACGCTCGTTTCCAAGCCCATTTATCAACACTAGACAACATCCTAAGCATCCCTAATCACAACCAAACAACTTTTTCAGTCCTAAACCCCTATTGATCATCAACGTCATAAAACTAAAATCATAAAAACAAGCATGCAAGTAAATGTATCCATCTAAAACATCTACAAACATAAGATTAAACACAAAATCAAGCTTAAAACATTAACCACCATGATCCCCAAACACCCCCCATTGAGCCGTGGGGTTTGGGTGATCAAAACCCACCAACCAAATTAATTTTGGTTGATTTGTTTGGTGTTCTAGCATCATTTTAGCATGAATTAAACATGCAAATGCCCAATTAACATCAAACACGAATTTGAAAAATCTTGAATTTTTGGAAGAAATTTTTGTTAATACATGTGTGAAATGATCATGGATTAACACTCACTAGATGATTTTAGAAGGTGGTCTTTGATTAGAATGGATAGAAACTCAAAAAAAAATGGTGTGGTGGTGGTTTTGGGTTTTGGCCTTCGGCATAAGAACACAAGGGAGGGGGTGTTTGATCTTTTTTTTTGTGAAAATGTTTTGTGTGTGTTTGTTAGCTGCATTTTGTGAAATGGGAGGGACCATTGTGCAATATAAGCATTCTTTTGGACTTAAGCAAAAACGACACCAAAACTTTACGGGATTGACTCACTAGTCATTTTAGAAAATTTTACGGGAGTCGGGAATCATCCCAAACACTCCAAAATACATTTGGGATACTTTAAATGTACCCGGAAAGCAATAAAACTCACCCGACTCGACTTAACACGAACCGTAAGTAAAATTCTCGAAAAATTACATTATCGATAAAACGTCAATAATTATAGAAATTTAGGCATCCATCGGGATCGTATTCGTCATCGTCCTTCTTAAATCGTCAATCGTAAAAATTATAACCTCGAACATCGGTTTCAACCAAAATACTAAAATATATAGCAATTAAAATTTATTAAAAATTTCAAAAATAAGCGTAATTTAGGGTAATGTTAGTGACCTCGGTTCTAGGGTATCACACATGTCAACCCTTTTCTTTGCAATATCATCAGCAGCTACATCTCTACCATCTCCAGGTTTTTCTTTCTTATCCTCTTCAGGGCATCCTTCAACAGCTGTTCTTTGACTAATGGCATCAAGAATCATTTGAGCCTTATTGAATGTGTGTCCATATTCAATAATCTCCCAGAGTGTGTAGTCATAGATCCCCAGATATTGTTCAAAGTTGAACTTCCATAAGTCAAAGTTGGTTGCATCAAGCATGGGAATCTTGATGTTTGGTAAGGCTGAGGAGGAGGAGGTTATTGCTTCAGACATGATGTTGTTAGGGTTTCTGAGAAAATTAGGGTTTTGGTGTTTTTAGGGTTCTGGTGTTCTTCAAAGATCAAAAGTTCCTCAACAAGCTCTGATACCACTTGTTGATCCCAAACTTAGATCGATTAGCTTTGTGTATACGAGATTAGATCAAGTAATACACGTAGAGAAACCTTTGTATATGCTTTATGAATCTAAGTGTTATGCGGAATTTAACACTTAAACAAGAACACACAAGATGTAAACAAACTTTCACTTTGACTATGAATGTCGAACTTGCTTACAATGAAAGATGTTTACGAATGAAAACTTATATGAAACTTATAACCTAAAGGCCTTCTTTTATAGACATAAGAAGCCTTGTACAATAATCTACGTATCAGCTATTGTAGGTAAAGATAAATATAGAAAATACATTGTCGTTTCTATCCTTACTAGAAGTATTCTAGAATATAATAAACGTGTAGATTATATCTTCCATCAGTGCTTGTCTACAATGTGTCAACACTTGACTTTAACTTGTCAACGCTTGAGCTGTCAACGCTTGTATTGTTCTTGTCAACGCTTGTTTTGTTCTTGTCAGCGCTCAAGTGATCTAGCCTTAATTTATTCCCAACAGGTAGGAGAAATGTGATTAAGAGTGTTCTTGGGTGGGTTTGGATTGAAGGCAATTGGAGAAAATGGAGGAGATTCAAGGCTTTCATTTGGAGAATAAGACATTTTGGATGTGAAGAATGCAAAATGCTTATGGTTTAAATAGGGAAGGCTTAGGGTATTTTTGGGGTGGTCAAAGGGTTTGAAACAAAGATTCTCAAAAAGGTTGGAGCAAATCTGGAGTTTCAGACAAAAACCCGAAAAGGAAGGCCACTGTAGGCGGTTCCTTGTCTATGGTGGCGGTACCTTATCAATAAGGTACCGCGGCTCACTTATGGAACCGCCTGCAGAAGCAGGGTTTGGTGTTTGGAGAATGATTTTTCAGCAAATCTTATTTTTCTAGTCTAACTTATCATAGGGATGTGCTTAAAAGCTAAGATAGACAAGGAAAGTATATGCAAACTTACCAAATAGAGATTTGACCAAAATACATTGATAAAAAAAATCAATGTAGGAGGTGTGTAAGACAAGACCTTATGACACAATGATCCTCCATGATCCAATCTTGTTCTTGCTATGTTTGAGAGAATCATACATATGAATTATGTAAGCTCTATATTAATAGCGAGAATCTATGAAAAATCGTGTTTAGATTGAATTAACAATGTCAAACGAGTTTCTCAACCGTTTTCGAAAGAGACTTTGAGAGTTTTGAAAAGGAGATGAGAAGATTTTTTAAAAGAATCTTAAAAGACTCAAGGACTCAAGGTGGTAAGAGAAAACACACAAGAAGAAAAGAATTTAAGGAAGATGTTCCATTAATCCTAGACCTAGACGCAAGTAATAAAAAGGTTCCCTCTTAAGTGGCTTAGTGAAGATATCAGCTAAGTTGTCCTCAGAGGGCACCTTTTCGATAGTAATGTTCCCCTTTTGAACATTATCTCTAAGGAAATGGTGTCTAATTTCTATGTGTTTGGTTCGCGAATGTTGCACGGGATTCTTGCTTAGGTCTATAGCGCCTTTATTATCGCACATGATGGGAACATCATCAAGAGAAATCCCGTAATCAACAAGCGCTTGCTTCATCCATAGAGCTTGTTGGCATGCTTTACCGGCACTCACATACTCGGCTTCCGTGGTGGATATCGCAAGAGCGGTTTGTTTCTTGGAGAACCAAGAAGTTAAACAACAACCCATGAAGGTACAAACTCCACTAGTGCTTTTCCGGTCCACATAGTCTCCCGCATAATCCGAGTCCACGTAGACAATGGTTTCTACGCCGGTCCCTTTAGGATACCATAATCCTAAATGTATAGTGCCTTTAATGTATCGGAAGATAGGCTTAACCGCTTCAAGGTGAGAGGTTTTGGGAGCCTTTTGGAAGCGAGCACAAAGGCAAACACTAAACATGATATCCGGTCGACTTGCCGTTAGGTACAACAAACTACCAATCATACCTCTATATTTGGTGTTGTCTACCGACTCACAATCATCATCTACGGTGAGTTTAGTATCCGAGGCCATAGGGGTCTTCATTGGTCTAGATTCTTCTAATCCAAATTTCTTTAGCATTTCTTTAGCGTACTTAGATTGACTAAAGAAAATACCATCGTCCATATATTTGTACGATTTTGGCAAAGTCATCACACAATTCTTGACAAGTTTAGCCAAATATACTGTCATCAACATATATTTGTACGATTATAAGGTGAGGACCTTTCTTCTTTGTAAAGAGTGTATTGTCTACCATACCCATGGTATACTCATGTTTAACAAGAAACGCTTTAATTCTATCATACCAAGCTTTGGGTGCTTGTTTGAGTCCATAAAGTGCTTTCTTAAGCTTGTAAACATGGTCCGGTTTCTCAAAATCAATGAAGCCGGGAGGTTGAGCCACATATACCTCCTCATTGATCAAACCATTAAGAAATGCACTCTTTACATCCATTTGTTGAAGCTTAATATCTAAGGCACAAGCGTAGGCTAAAAGGATTCTAATTGATTCTAATCTAGCTACCGGTTCATATGTCTTGTCATAATCAATCCCTTCTTGTTGATTATAGCCTTGAGCTACAAGTCTAGCCTTGTTACGAGACACAACACCATTCTCATCTAGCTTATTCCTAAATACCCATTTGGTTCCTATAATGGTAGAACTTCTAGGTGGAGGAACAAGTTCCCAAACATCAGTGGCAACGAATTGATTCAATTCTTCTTGCATCGCAATGACCCAACTCTCATCCGTCAAAGCTTCTTTAACATTCTTAGGTTCAATCAAGGAGACAAAACAAAAGAAGTTGCTTTGGTTTTGGACTTGAGATCTTAGGGTCCTTTGATTTAAGTCACCAATGACATTATTGAGAGTATGATCCCTAGACTCCTTAATGTTTACTTCCTTTTCAACACTAAGGTCTTCAACTCCTATTTTTCTAACCTCTTTGGCTTTAACTACTTCTAATTCATCCAAGTCATCATCAACCAATGGTGGTGTCTTGGGTGAAGGAGGGGTTTCATCAAAGGTTACGTTGAGTGATTCTTCAATAACCCCTGAGGTTCTATTTAGGACTATGTAGGCCTTACTAGTTCTGGAATAACCTAAAAGGATACCTTCGTAAGACTTTGGGTCAAACTTGGTAAGGTAGTCTTTGGTGTTGAGGATAAAGCACTTGCTTCAAACACCCTAAATTATTCTAATGAGGGTTTCTTACCTTAAAGAATCTCATAGGGGGTCTTTCCTAGGAAAGGTCGAATAAGAATTCGGTCGAGAATATAAGTCGATGTATCTACAGCATTGCACCAAAACTTTTGAGGCAAAGATTGCTCGTTTAACATCGTCCTACTCATCTCTTGGGGAGTCCTATTCTTCCTTTCAACTACCCCATTTGATTGTGGAGTGCGAGGAGCTGAGAAGTTATTGGTAATACCATGAGCTTCACAAAAGGCACCAAATTGCACTTCATTATCAAATTCCCTACCATGATCCGTCCTAATAGAAACAATTGAACATCCTAGTTGATTTTGAATTCTATGACTAAAGATTTCGAATTGATCGAAAGCTTCATTCTTAGATGCTAAAAATCTAGTCCAAGTGAATCTAGAATAGTCGTCCACTATAACTAGGGTATAAAGATTACCTCCATAACTCCGTATGGCGGAAGGTCCAAAGAGATCCATATGTAGAATCTCTAAGCACCGAGAGGTCGAAACCAAATTCTTGGCTTTGTGACTTGAGTGAACTTGCTTTCCAACTTTGCAAGCATCACAAAAGTGACTATCAAACTTAATCTTGGGGAGGTGTCTTACCAACTCCTTAGAGACTAAAGATTGAATTAAACGCATATTAGCGTGACCTAATCTCCTATCCCAAAGAGTAGAACTATCATCTATAGTCGCAAGACATATGTTGTCTTTTGACTTCTTATTAACCTTCATGACATAAAGCCCATGCTTTCTAACACCTTTTCGAATGACTTTTCCATCTTTTACGATTTCACTGTCATGTTCCGAAAAGATGACCTTACACTTATTATCACAAATTTGACCTATACTTAAAAGGTTAAAACCTAAGTTATCTACATGCTCAACATTTTCAATGGTCATGGAGTCAAGAGAAACCGTACCTTTGCCAATGATATTACCACGTAGACTACTAGCGAATGTGACGTTACCTCCATCATATGCTTTGTAATGCGAGAACAAACTTCGATTACCCGTCATGTGTTTAGAACATCCACTATCCTTAATCCACTCATCGGGCTCCAAATCAATTCCCAAGCATATCTAGGTAACAATACACAAGATCAAACATTTGGTCCCCAATATCTCATGGGTCCAAAATTGTTAGTTCCAAACATCCCTTGCATTTGGTTGGGATGTATGAATGAGGTGGGGATTCCCCATGGAGAACAAAATGGAGGAGGATAGTAATTCATGTAACCATTTTGTTGTTCATTACTTCTCCTAGGTGTGTTTGATCTAGGTTTAGAGTTATTATTATTCTTTCTAGGTGTTAGAGTTTTACTTCTAGGTCGTGAGTTGTTTTGATTATCTCTTGTAGGCGTTGTCGTTCTACTTCTAGGCTTAGACTCATTCCATACTCTAGGTGGAGTAGAAGATAGTCTAGATAAACTTCTATTTCCCATGAGAGGTTTACTTAACGGCTTATAGAACTTACTAATAGCATTGTCGTCAAGTATGGGTAATTGAACCTTATTAACAGTAAGATGCTTTGGTTTTTCATTTAACTTAGATTTTTCAGAAAGTTAAGAGTTTTCACAAAAATCAACTTCTGGCCGCGGTACCTTATCTATGCTCGCGGTTCCATAGTGATAAGGAACCGCGCCATACAATGTGGAACCGCGTCCAGAAGGTGTTTTCTGTGAAAACCTGACTTGTTTTGGTTCACTAGTTGAGGCTTCATTTGAGTTAAAACCTAGACCAAGTTTTTCCTTAGAATGAACTTGTTTGTTTAACATATCATCAAGAGCACTAGTACCTTTCATGAACTTTTCCAATTTAATGGAGGTGCTCTTGAGATCATCATTCTATAATCTAAGTTTCTCACAACTTAAGCAACCTAAATCAACCTCTTTGTTTTTCTCAAGTTTAGCCAATTTCTCCCTAAGTTCATTGATCTCATTTTCAAGCTTAGTTTTGGTTTATTTTAAGGTTTTATTCTTTACTATGAATTTAAGACTAAGTTTGTGTAAGCTATCATATTTGCCTTCAAATTCAGTATCATCTAAAGTGGAACTATCATTGCTATAATATTCGGTTTCAGAATGTACCTCTTTAGAAGTGTGAGCCATAAGACATTTCTCATCTTTGTGGTTGTCATCATCATCTTCACCGCTATCGCTCCAAGCGCCACTAACGAATGCCGTGTGGTTCTTATCACGAGCGGGCTATGGACAATCACCAATGAAGTGATTTGGATAACAACATCTAAAGCAACTCCTATCACCTTCTTCGTTCTTGACAAACCGATTCTTTGAAAATGGTTTCTTGTCATAGTTTCATTGCCTAACGTGTTGACCTCGTCTCTTGAAGAACTTCTTGAAATCTCTCACCGCCAATGCATACTCCTCGTCATCACTTTCCGAGGAACTATCATGGTCACTTTGTGCCTTCTTGGCTTTAAGTGCAAGAGATTTCCTTTCACTCTTGGTTTTTACTAATTCCGAGTCCTTCAAAATTATCATCTCATGAACCTTCAAGTTTCCTATGAGTTCATCGAGTGATAAAGTTGAGAGATCTTTCGACTCTTCAATAGCCGTGACTTTTGCTCTCCACTTTGGATGTAAGGCCCTTAGAAACTTCCTAACATTGTTCTTGCTAGAAAAACCTTCATCAAGTGCTTTTAGACTAGTAATAATGGTGTTAAACCTAGCAAATGCACTATCAATAGTTTCATCTTCTAAGATGACAAATTGTTCATATTGTTGGACAAGAAGATCGATTTTACTTTCTTTGACTTGGCTATTACCTTGGTGGGTTACTAAAAGAGTGTTCCAAATATCTTTAGCGGTTTCACACATAAAAATTCTTTCATACTCTTTCTTAGGCAAAGCATTATAAATCACCATTTTAGCCTCGTTATTTTTTGAAAGTTTCTTTTTAGTATCATCATTAGCTTTGTCAAAAGTGACTAACTCTTTTGTTTTAGAAACTTCATTAAATTGAAAGGGCAAAAAATCACCATTGGTAATAACATGCCAAAGATCTAAATCTTTTGATTTCACATAAGTTTCAAATCTATTTTTCCAATAAATAAAACTATCGGTTTCAAAAAGTGGTGGTCTTTGCATAGATTGCCCTTCTAGGTACTTGTTGGAATCCATAGATCGATTCAAGTTATAAAATACAATATACTTTAAAAATTCTTGAGCAACCCGCTCTGATACCAATTGTAGAAACTAGAAGGGGGGTTGAATAGTTTCTTATAATTTACTTGTTAAAATATGGTTTCCAAAAATCCTTTTTCAAAAAACTTAGGCTTGAGGAAATATGTGAAATCTTCTTATGCACAAATATGAACAATGATAGTGTAACTAAACTAATACTAACAAAAATATATCCACAAAGAATAAAGAATGATAGTGTAGCTAATCTAATATTAACACATGTATATGCAAAAAGAATAAGGAATGTAAAGAGTTAAGGGTAAAGAAAGATCAAACCGAACACCAAGGATTTATAGTGGTTCGGCAACGAAGCTCACTCCTCGTTCCTACTCCACTCCTCGAGTACTCCTTACTCGAGAGTTCACTACACAACAAGCTCCTTATGGTGGAGAAAACCGTACACGTAGCTTAACCAATTTCCGACTCTAAGCTAAAAGTCGAGCCCTAATCGTAGCTAGGACCAATCTATACAACTATACTTAGTACATACACAACTTCCAAATAGACACAACTACATGGATCTTCACAACTATGACACAACTACAAGTATATAAAATTTGATCTTCAATGGATCTTTGGTGGTGGACTCAACACTTCACTAGGATAGTGTTCTTCTCTTTGCACTTGGAGAGGAAGGGATGGAAGAACAAGATTCACTTCTTAAACAAGTAATAATCAAACAAATGATCAAAGATTTGAGTGATTAAAGAAGGGGTTTGAATCTGGAAATAAATGTGCAAAAGAGGTGAGGTGAAAAGCGGAGAATGGTACACTATTTAAAGGATAAAGGAGGCAACGGCTATATCTGCCCGCGGTACCTTATCACAGCCTGCGGTACCTTATCGATAAGGTACCGCCTAGGCGCTAAGGTACCGCTAATAAGTGTGAAAACACTTATCCTTTTACCACTTATTTCCAATAATAACAAGACCAAAACGTGTGATTTATGTCGTAAAAGTCGGAATTATGCGTGGTTTGTGTTTTTATTGTGTTTTAGGACCTAAATATGAAAAAGGAAGAAAACACGGGCTTTCACGGGCTTTTACTGAAGAAAACGGGAAAAAGACGAAGTCAAAAGATCAAGAGTGCAAAAAGAACGGAAGTCCAAGACCTATTCTGAAGATTTATCAAAGAAAAAGTCAAAAGACGGAAGTTTAACGAAGTCGAAGAACTTAAGTCTAATAGAGAAAAAAATTAAAAGACAAGTTCAAATCCCGAGACGACAAAGACGAAGAATTAAAGTCGAGTCGAGAAAACGTGAAGAAAGCAAGAAAGAAGAGGCAACACATGCACTCCTTCCACCTTCCCTATAAATACCTTCCTAATAGTCATTAGGAAGGGAGTTAGAGTTTTTAGTTAACTTTTCACTTTTTAGTTTTTAGAGAGAGAAAGTCTTAAACTTTCTCTCACTAGTTCATCTTTCACTTTTACTCTTTCAAGATTAACTCTTTGTATTGCTTATTTTTATTAATCAAGTTCTATTTTAAGCTTTTATCTCTTAATCTCATTCTACTTTTCTTTTATTTAAGATTGATTTTGGTGTGATTATCATGTGATCCGTGTTGTTCTAATTGATTTCATACTAAAAAGTTAATCTTTTGATCATTTTATAAGATTTCATTTGATTAAGCTTTAAGACTTTTGTGCTTTTTGGCTTATTTTTATGATTATCTTATTTTTCTTATTAAAAAGTTTTATTAAAAAGTTTATGTTTTTATGGTTTGATCTACAAAGTTGCTTGATTTCGGGTTAGATAAGTTGATTAAAGTGCTTATTAGATTCGGTTACATATTTGGATTGATAAGTTTTGGTGTTAGCTTATTTACTTAGCTTATTGCCGTGCTTTTCCCCATTTCCATAGATTTCGGAAAGGGTTTAAACTCCCTTTTCCGATTGGCTTTCCGACCGGTACACCACCATAACCGTTTCCCACAATTTTAGGAGAGTTTGTTAACTTCCCTTACTCCCCTTTCCGATTGGTCCTCTATTCCGACCGGACCCCTACTCCGCATTCCGATTGATCCCAATCGGAAGAGGGCTTTGCCTTTCCGATTGGTGCCCATCTTCACCTTTCCGATTGGATTTTTATTCCGACGGGCACTTTACCTTTTCCGATTGGTCATTTGCAAACATTCCGACGGTATCGTTTGTTGTATATTCCGATTGGTACTTGGAGTTCATATTCAGATTGCCTTATTTCTCGCTATTCCGATTGGTTTCATTGCTACGTATTCCGATTGACCCATTTCATCAGCATTCCGATCAACTGGTCGGAAAACATTCCGATCAGGGTACTTTTGGCTCGTTTGGTTTTGTTTCGATATCACTTTCATATAGTACCTTTTATTTTTCTGAAAATTTTCCAAGTGTTAGTTTAATTTAGTGAGTTAGCATTTTTCCATTGTCACCTTTAAAGTTTTATGCTTTTATTTTTACTCGTCATCCAATTTAATCTGTTAACTTCCATTTTACTTAACGACACTTTAATTACTTGCAATTAGTGTTAAAACAAATCAACCAAACCTTTGATTCACCAAAAGACGATTGAGTCGCACTTTAGACCGGTTTTCAATTCGAAAAGATTCGGAACTATAACGAACTTGAACTTTCATATAGGGTGTTAAAAGCCTTGTATTAAATGGCGCCGCTACCGGCTCTTTTCGTTAAGATAAACGGTTTCTAGTGAGAGACGCATTGAATTTTGGGATCCGTTCTTTGAACGTTATTTTCATTAGCTATAAAAATTTTTCAAAAATCCATAAAAAATATAAAACTCTTCAAAAATACAAAAACAATAAAAAACCTATAAAAACCAAAAAGATTATATAGATATTCCTTGTGTATATTTTTCTTCTGCAGGTGCATGCGTACTAGATCTACAAACTATTCTGAGCCCGAGAATCTTGAAGATTTAGATATGGCTGGTGTTAACAACAACAATAATCACCCACCTCAAAATAATTTGAATAACAACCAAAACAATAACAACAACAACAATGTCCTTCTACCTGATTTACGAACCATGGAGGAATTGTGCCAACCCACCATGAACGGACGCGGAGGCCCGATTGCGCCAATGCACATCACGGCTCAGGAGTTTTCGTTGAAGCATCATATGATACAACAAGTGCAAACGAACCCGTTTCGTGGAATTCCGGATGATGATGCCAACAAACACCTCGACAAATTCATAACCATTACCCAAAGCATGAAGTGCCCCGGTGTTTCTATGGATGACCTTCGCCTCCAACTTTTTCCTCACTCGCTTTCTCACCATGCCGAAAAATGGTTTGACCGTCTTCCTAAGAATTCTATTCACACGTGGAACGACATGACTCAACGCTTTTTATCGCGCTACTTTCCCCCATCCATGGTCACTAGCCTTCGTAACCAAATCAGTGGATTTATGCAAGAGAATGATGAATCGCTTTTCGATGCTTGGGAACGTTACAATGATTTGATCGACCGCTGTCCTATCACAATATGCTCCCTGTCACTCTCATTGACACCTTCTACAATGGTCTCACCTTTCGTGATCGTGACACGATCAATGCCGCCGCCGGTGGTACTTTTATGAAAAGGAGACCGGAGGAGTGCCGAGAGTTGATTGAAAACATGACTACTCACCACAAGAATTGGGATTCATCCGCATCCTCAAGATCTAATCAGAGAGTCAATGTTTCGTCTACTTCTTCCACCACCAACTCATCTATTTTGGAACGTGCTCTTCTTGATATCAACAAAAGTCTCCAAATTTTGACCTCTAACCAAACTCAACAAGCTAAAGCCGTTGTTATCTATTGTGACACTTGTGGTGGTCCTCATTCCTACAATGAGTGTCCTTCTACTCACGGCAATTATTCTGAAGACGTTAACGCAGCATATGGTACTTATCCTACGGGAGGCTATCAAGCTCGCCCTCAAGGAGACCGAAACTTGCTCAGTTATCGTTCCAACAATTATCTTGCTCCTCCTGGTTTCCCTCCTGCAAACCAAAACCAACAACAAAGCTACAACCGAAACAACCAATCCCAACCTCGTGCTCAAAATCAATATCAATCCCAAAGAAACCCATACCCAACTCAAGGAAATTCTCAAGCTTACCAAGCTCCACCTCTCAATCAACCGATGGCCGTAAACCAAGACGTCGAGACGTTCATGAAGACTAATCGTGAGATGGTGACGAATCTTCAGAGTCAATTTGTAAACTTGAAGAATGACATGGTGAAACAAGGGAGCGATATTCGAGCCGAGCTAAGGAATGATATGGCCAAACACAGCAATGATATTAATGCCAATATGCAAAACTCTTTTAACAATCAAGCTCTTCACCTTCGTGTTATGATTGGTTCGCTCATCCAAAGTAATCAACCCTCTTCCTCGGGTACTCTTCCGAGTAATACCGTTGCGAATACAAGAGGGGAGATGAAAGCAATCACCACTCGTAGTGGAAAAGGTTATATGGAACCCGAGCTTCCTACACCTCCACCGGTGATTGTGAACAAGGAAAAAGAGCAACTTTCTTCACCTCCTTCACCTTCTATCCCCATTTCCCCACCACCCGTGGTTGTGAGTGATCCTATTCCCTTAAAGCCTTCTTCTTCATCCAATATACCTTATCCTTCAAGGTTGAGGAAAGAGAAGCAAAAGAGCAAGGATGATATTCAGGTTTCGAACTTCCTTAAAATGTTCAAACAATTGAATTTTAACATCTCCTTTGCCGAGGCTCTCGCTCACATGCCCAAATACGCTAAGATGTTTAAAGATCTTTTAAGTGATAAAGAAAAGCTTCTGGACATTGCTCAGACCCACCTTAATGAGAATTGCTCCGCAGTGCTCTTAAGGCAATTGCCCACCAAACTTGGTGATCCGGGTCGCTTCTTGATTCCTTGCAACTTCCCGGGAGTAGAGAATTGCATGGCCCTAGCCGATCTAGGTGCCAGTATTAACTTAATGCCTTTAAGTGTTTGGAAGCAATTATCTCTCCCCGAGCTAGTCCCCACATGAATGACTTTGGAATTAGCCAACCGTACGGTTGCTTATCCAGTGGGGATAGCCGAAGATGTCTTTGTTGGCGTCGATAAATTCACCTTCCCGGCGGATTTTGTCGTCGTTGACTACGAGATGGATCCCCGTGTTCCATTAATCGTCGGACGTCCATTTCTGAGGACCGGTCGCACTCTTATTGATGTAGCCGCAGGCGAAATAATCATGAGAGTTGGTGACGATCAAATTGTCTTCAACATGGGTAAGATTTCTAAGCAACCTTATTCGTATGAGAGCGTTAATGCTATTGATGTTCTCGATGAGGCTTGTGAAGAACATTTTCATGATGCTTGCAAAAGTACTCCTTCTCTACCCAATGTTAAGACCGTTGCCTCAATTGCTCCAGCATTGACTCCTTTTGGAGAAAGTGACTTGGATGATTTCGAAGCTAGCTTGGGTCCTCTCGATATTAAGTATGATAATTTGTCCACCAATTGGGATGAAGATATTCGTACTATTGAGAGACTTCTCAAAGAGGACCCGTTGTCTCATCCTGCTCCTAAAGAGGTGACTAATGATGATCCATCGTTGGTTTCACCATCTATTGAGGATCCTCCTACTCTTGAGCTTAAGGACCTACCGCCTCATCTTGAGTACGTTTTTCTGGAAGACGACGAGAAGTTACCGATCATCATCGCAAAGGATCTTAAAGAAGACGAAAAAGAACGCCTTGTCGCTGTGTTGAAGAAGCATAAACGAGCTATCGCTTGGAAAATCTCCGACATCCGCGGAATTGATCCTCATTTTTGCACACATAAAATTCTCATGGAGGATGACTTTAAGCCCACTATTCAAAGCCAAAGAAGGGTGAATCCTAAAATCCATGACGTCATCAAAAAAGAGGTTATCAAACTTCTTGATGCGGGTATGATTTACCCTATTTCGGATTCACCGTGGGTTAGTCCAGTCCATTGTGTGCCTAAGAAAGGTGGTATAACCGTTGTGGCCAATGCTAACAACGAGTTGATTCCTACCCGTCTCGTTACTGGGTGGAGAGTTTGTATAGACTACCGCAAACTCAATGATGCCACGAGAAAGGATCATTTCCCTCTACCTTTTATGGACCAAATGCTTGAACGTCTAGCTGGTAATGAATATTACTGCTTTCTGGATGGTTTCTCGGGTTATTTTCAAATACCCATCAATCCCCATGATCAAGAGAAGACAACATTCACTTGTCCCTACGGCACATTTGCTTATAAACGAATGCCTTTTGGCTTATGCAATGCCCCCGGGACTTTCCAAAGGTGCATGTTGGCTATCTTCCATGATATGGTTGAGCAAACCATGGAATTCTTCATGGATGATTTCTCGGTCTTCGGGGATTCCTTCTCTGCTTGCCTTGCCAATTTGGAACGTATGCTTAAGCGGTGCGAAGACACTCGCCTTGTTCTGAATTGGGAAAAGTGCCATTTTATGGTCAAAGAAGGCATTGTGCTAGGACACAAAATCTCTAAAGCCGGTCTTGAAGTCGACCGTGCCAAAGTTGATGTCATAGCCAAATTACCTCCACCTTCAACCGTGAAGGGTGTGAGAAGTTTTTTGGGTCATGCGGGCTTCTATCGTAGATTCATTCAAGATTTCTCTAAAATCGCTCGCCCGATGACCCTCCTCTTGGAAAAAGATACTCCTTTTATCTTTTCTAAAGAGTGTCTCGAAGCCTTCAATCTTCTCAAGGATAAGCTAACTAAGGCACCGGTCTTGGTTACCCCTAATTGGGAGCTGCCTTTTGAATTGATGTGCGATGCTAGCGACTTTGCTATTGGTGCGGTTTTGGGCCAAAGAGTGAATAAACACTTCCAACCAATCCACTACGCTAGCAAAACAATGACGGGGGCTCAATTGCATTATACGACAACCGAAAAAGAGCTTTTAGCTGTTGTCTATGCTTTTGAGAAATTTCGCCCCTATCTTGTTTTATCCACCACCATCGTATACACGGACCATTCCGCGTTGAAGTACTTGATGACAAAGAACGATTCTAAGCCAAGACTTCTTCGCTGGGTTTTGCTCCTTCAAGAATTCAACATTGAAATTCGTGACAAGAAGGGAGCCGAAAACCTGGCCGCGGATCATTTGAGTCGACTTGAGGATCCATATCAGGGGGATCATCCGAACAAAGAGATCAATGACTCTTTCCCTTTGGAGACTCTAATGTCTATAAATCTCAATCTTGATGGCACCCCGTGGTTTGCGGACATTGCAAACTACTTAGCGGGTGGTATTCTCATCCAAGGGTTAACATCCCAACAAAAGAAGAAGTTCTTGAACGATGTTAAGACTTACTTTTGGGATGACCCTTATCTATTCAAACAGTGTGCTGATCTGATTATTCGTCGATGTGTTGATGGACCGGCAGCTTTTGACATCCTTCAAGCTTGCCACAAAGGACCCACCGGTGGTCACTTTGGTCCCAACTACACCGCTAAGAAAGTGTTTGATTCCGGATTCTATTGGCCCACCATTTATCGTGACGCTCACGAAATGGTTAAGCATTGTGATGCTTGCCAACGTCAAGGCAAGATCACACATAAGGATGAGATGCCTCAAAATTTCATACAGGAATGTGAAATCTTTGACGTATGGGGCATCGACTTTATGGGGCCATTTCCATCATCCAAAGGGAACAAGTACATCCTCGTCGCCGTCGACTACGTCTCTAAATGGGTTGAAGCTAAGGCTCTTCCTACGAATGATGCGAGGGTGGTTGTGAACTTTTTGAAGCAGCTTTTCGCTCGATTTGGCGTTCCTCGTGCTATCATCAGTGACCGCGGGACTCATTTTTGCAACGATCAATTTGCAAGAGTCATGGCAAAGTATGGTGTCAATCACCGTCTTTCCACCGCCTATCATCCCCAAACCAATGGGCAGGCCGAAATTTCCAATCGTGGCTTGAAGAGAATTCTGGAGCGAACTGTGGGAGAGCATCGTGCCGCGTGGGCCGATAAGTTAGATGATGCTCTGTGGGCTTTCCGTACTGCTTACAAGACCCCGATCGGTTGTACACCTTATCGTCTTGTGTACGGGAAAGCTTGCCACCTACCCATCGAGCTGGAACATAAGGCACACTGGGCCTTGAAGTGGGCTAACTTCGACATCATCAAAGCCGGTGATCATCGCAAGGTTCAACTCAACGAGCTAAATGAACTAAGGAATGAAGCTTATGAGAACTCGCTGATCTACAAGGAGAAGACGAAGATGATCCACGATGCTAAAATCAAGAACCGAGAGTTCCACGTTGGTGATCAAGTCTTACTCTTTAACTCTCGGTTGAAGATCTTCTCTGGCAAGTTGAAGAGCCGCTGGTCTGGTCCATTCACCGTCGCCAAAATCTTTCCGTATGGGACCATTGAGCTTTCTCAGCCGAATGGGCCCAATTTCAAGGTGAATGGCCAGCGTTTGAAGCTGTACTTTGGTGAGGACATCTCTCAGGAGATGATTCCATCCCTCACCACGTTCCCCATGAACTAAATTGGGTCGAGTCAGGCTCATGACTCGGTGAACAAAAACAAGCGCTTCTCGGGAGGCAACCCGTGTTCTATCCGTTACTGCTTTCATAATAAGTGTAGGGGGAGCCCCGCATATGTTTGGTGTCTTGTTTCTTGTGCTGTACAGGGATTAAAGCTTCAGCGAGCATCTTGATGACTTTTGACGAACCGTGATACCGTGTTTCCATCTTCCCGGTTCTATCCTAAACTCTTGTGATTCAATATTTCATATTCTATATGTTCACATTGAATTCACTTTAGTTGTCCTTTCCTTAATAAGATTTAAACAAAGTGCACAATGTCCTAAGTGTAGGGGAGTTTACTTCCACATGCTTAAACATTGAGGACAATGTTTATCTCAAGTGTAGGGGGGACTTCCATCGAAGTAAGTGGTCTTTTCCATGAATTTGCCCTCATTTTAACCAGAAAATTTGATTTTTCGACATTTTTCAAAATTTTTAATCTATTTTGGCCTAGTTGTATAGTTGCATTTTCCTTTATTATGTTTATTTTCTTCCCTTACTAGAATAGTTTTTCAATAAAGTGGTTTTAGATTTTTCTTAGTCGTGAACATTTTGACTCAACCCGAGTTTACTTGCCTAAGTTTACTCTAGCTAGTATCCTTAACGTGTTTAAGTCAAGTTTTGCTAGGCTTTTATATAGGGAGCTATAAAACGCGAAAGTCTTAACTCTCACGGGTTAAGAACAAGAACTTTTCGCAAGTTCCTATAATTGATCCTAGAGAGTCGTTTATCAAGGGAACTTTAAAATGCGATTTCTAAACTTGAAAAAGTCTAAGAATTTGCAAGATCCTATAGGCGACTCGAAAACCCAAAACTTTGATTTAATAGGCTAAGCATCCACGAGTCTCATTCCTTGAGATTTTAAACTGTGGAGAACGAGAGATGATAGAGTCAATTATAAATTCGGTATTCTTTCGTGAATTTATGTGAGTTAATTATGAGCCTATTCTCCCTCCGCTTGTTAATAAATTTATCTGCTAATAAATAAGGTTGTACGATTTAAAAGGTTACTTAGCTTTTAGCCCCAGATCGTTTAAAAGTTGCTCGGTAATGACGAGAGTTCATAGCCAAGGCATAACTTATGAAGCGGGGCGCGAAGATTGGCGAGTCCGAAAAGGCCCTAACAAGGCATGAGGGCTACATTTTGTTGCTAAAGATCCAAAAGTGATGTGAAGAATCATTTATCGAAAATCAATATGGAGGATCGAGACACACGACGAAAAGCAAGAACTCCCCAAAAGTCATGGAGAAGTCTATCCGAAAAGACCCTAACAAGGTATGAGGATAAATAGATCCAAGTCCTAAAAGGAGGCGGATCGTTGTACATCAAAGTCCAAAATAAAGATTGGAGAAAAATGAAGAAGTCGTGGTCCAAAGATGAAGAATCTCTCAAAAACTTCAAGTGAAGAAATTCCTATTATGAAGAGAAGACCATAATTTCAAGAACGTCTCTCGAAGATTCGAAGTATGAAGTCGCTGCCAAATATCGGCCCGAGAAAGGTCTCAAATCGCGAACCAAGTTATGCCAAGATATGAACTTTCTGATATCCCGAGAAGCAGTTTTAAAAGATTTGGTCCTTTAGCTAACTATTGATTAAATCGTTCACCTTATTTTCGGACTAAATAACTATCGGAATAAGTCAAACAATGCATCCTCGTGATCATTCAAGACAAAAATAAAATATAAGAGATACACCTAGGAATAAGGGAGTCTAAGTGAATAATTGGCCCACATGAGTTCGTGATAGTTTGCTAACTTATAATAACAATGATCTCGTTTTTAAGCTTGGTATGGGGAACGTGAAACTTGAGGATGATAAATGTTCATGGCCGCCAAAACCCAATGTAAGTTTTTAATTTCTTTACTTATTTTTTATCTTTTATGTTTAGCATTTAATAAAGGCCAAGGTGGGTTATTTATGATGGAAAATGTAAACCGTGCTTTAAAATTAATGCATTGCATGAGGGCATTGCAATGGTCAAGTGTAGGGGATTTAATAAGTGTGAAAACACTTATCCTTTTACCACTTATTTCCAATAATAACAAGACCAAAACGTGTGATTTATGTCGTAAAAGTCGGAATTATGCGTGGTTTGTGTTTTTATTGTGTTTTAGGACCTAAATATGAAAAAGGAAGAAAACACGGGCTTTCACGGGCTTTTACTGAAGAAAACGGGAAAAAGACGAAGTCAAAAGATCAAGAGTGCAAAAAGAACGGAAGTCCAAGACCTATTCTGAAGATTTATCAAAGAAAAAGTCAAAAGACGGAAGTTTAACGAAGTCGAAGAACTTAAGTCTAATAGAGAAAAAAATTAAAAGACAAGTTCAAATCCCGAGACGACAAAGACGAAGAATTAAAGTCGAGTCGAGAAAACGTGAAGAAAGCAAGAAAGAAGAGGCAACACATGCACTCCTTCCACCTTCCCTATAAATACCTTCCTAATAGTCATTAGGAAGGGAGTTAGAGTTTTTAGTTAATTTTTCACTTTTTAGTTTTTAGAGAGAGAAAGTCTTAAACTTTCTCTCACTAGTTCATCTTTCACTTTTACTCTTTCAAGATTAACTCTTTGTATTGCTTATTTTTATTAATCAAGTTCTATTTTAAGCTTTTATCTCTTAATCTCATTCTACTTTTCTTTGATTTAAGATTGATTTTGGTGTGATTATCATGTGATCCGTGTTGTTCTAATTGATTTCATACTAAAAAGTTAATCTTTTGATCATTTTATAAGATTTCATTTGATTAAGCTTTAAGACTTTTGTGCTTTTTGGCTTATTTTTATGATTATCTTATTTTTCTTATTAAAAAGTTTTATTAAAAAGTTTATGTTTTTATGGTTTGATCTACAAAGTTGCTTGATTTCGGGTTAGATAAGTTGATTAAAGTGCTTATTAGATTCGGTTACATATTTGGATTGATAAGTTTTGGTGTTAGCTTATTTACTTAGCTTATTGCCGTGCTTTTCCCCATTTCCATAGATTTCGGAAAGGGTTTAAACTCCCTTTTCCGATTGGCTTTCCGACCGGTACACCACCATAACCGTTTCCCACAATTTTAGGAGAGTTTGTTAACTTCCCTTACTCCCCTTTCCGATTGGTCCTCTATTCCGACCGGACCCCTACTCCGCATTCCGATTGATCCCAATCGGAAGAGGGCTTTGCCTTTCCGATTGGTGCCCATCTTCTCCTTTCCGATTGGATTTTTATTCCGACGGGCACTTTACCTTTTCCGATTGGTCATTTGCAAACATTCCGACGGTATCGTTTGTTGTATATTCCGATTGGTACTTGGAGTTCATATTCAGATTGCCTTATTTCTCGCTATTCCGATTGGTTTCATTGCTACGTATTCCGATTGACCCATTTCATCAGCATTCCGATCAACTGGTCGGAAAACATTCCGATCAGGGTACTTTTGGCTCGTTTGGTTTTGTTTCGATATCACTTTCATATAGTACCTTTTATTTTTCTGAAAATTTTCCAAGTGTTAGTTTAATTTAGTGAGTTAGCATTTTTCCATGTCACCTTTAAAGTTTTATGCATTTATTTTTACTCGTCATCCAATTTAATCTGTTAACTTCCATTTTACTTAACGACACTTTAATTACTTGCAATTAGTGTTAAAACAAATCAACCAAACCTTTGATTCACCAAAAGACGATTGAGTCGCACTTTAGACCGGTTTTCAATTCGAAAAGATTCGGAACTATAACGAACTTGAACTTTCATATAGGGTGTTAAAAGCCTTGTATTAACCGCCAGACTAGACTCCGCTTCTTTTTGTCCTTTAGTGGTGGAGGTCTTATCTGGGTATAAAAATATACTGAAAGGATATTCTTAACAGAATAAGAATATGCCATTTTCAAATTTCAAATAATTAATTTAATAAAATATTTTCTTAAAAATAAAGTTTAATAAAAACTTGTCACATTTAATAAAAAGTGAGTTTTAAGAAAAGATTAAATCACTTGATCACTTGATTAAGGTTAGTACTTGTTTATCCATACCTTAAGTGAAAATGGGTAAAATGAAAAATACTTGAACTCAAGAATTCGTTTTTCGTTGTTTTCGTAAATGCTTGTTTTTACATATTGTCGTAATCAAAACTAAGCGAGACCGAAAAATGCAAGTAACGTTTTTAGTCATTATTGCATTAACAGTGTTTGTGGAAAGGATGAGAGGAACAAGAGATGCTATGTTGAAAAGGAGGAAACCACTAGGGTTTAGTGACAAAGTTGTGTAGGAAGTTTCACCCATAGTAACGGGTGGTATATTTTGGTAAAAAGGGAAAAGTTCATGTCGAGTTTTGCAGGTCTATTTATGATCTTTGGAAAGATCGGACCAATAGCTTATGGGTAAATTATTAACTGGGGAATTAAGTGGTGTACATGATATATTTCATGTATTAAGATTGGGAAATGTCGTTTCAGAATGCATATTTGCATGTACGGTTATTTGGGATTTGTGTTAATAAGAGTCTTCGATTTATCAAAGAGTCATTTGTGAGATTTATGGCCTGTGAGGTCAGGATTTTGGGAATGGATTTTAATATTGTTGGTTAGTATATGTGGTAAATTGAGACATGAACTGAAGTACACATGGTAATGAGAGGAGTTCATTTAGAACAAGTATCCTCATGTGATTTGTTGATTGTGTGTTTGATCCTAAGGAGTAAATCTCGGGACGAGATTTTTATTAGGAGGGAGTGATGTAACAACCATGGTTTTGAGGTTCGTCACTTAGATTTATTTAGGCATATTTCATGAAATTATGTGTCTTTATGTGTTTATGTGTTATTTGGTGTGTATAGAGTGTGGTTTAGACATCGTTTTCGGGTACAGGGTACCTTGTGAGTGAAATGATGTGTGACGTTTTTATGTTCATGAGATCACGTAGTAGTGACTATGAAATAAGATGGTGTTATTTAGTGGTTTTACGTATACGTATATGTAATATAGAAAATCGTATTTTTACGATTTAAGGTTTATCATTTAGAGGTCTCAGATGAGGTAATTAGTCACGGGAGTATTTTACGGGATGGTTTTAAGTCATTTTGGACTTAGTTAATTAGTTTATTTCATATTTCAAGAGTTTTAATAAAACTATATATTTTACGTCTTTTACGGTATACGCGTAAATTTGACTAGTTTTATGGTTTTGAGGTTTTGGAGGCTTTAGGAGCTGAAATAAATTAAGGGAATTTAAGGTAATAATAATTAATAGTTAATTTAAGGTAATATAATTAAAAAAGTCGGTCATATGATGTTTGGGCTTTGATTTGGGCTGACTTAAACTTAAGGAAGGGAAATGGAGCCTAATTTGAGTCCTAATAGGAAGCCTTTTTAATTTTAACCATAAATAAGACTCCATATGACCAAAAAAACGAACTTAGCCTTCCCCAAACCTAATCTCAGTCGTTTGTATCAATGGAGGAACAAGAAAACCCAATAATTCAATTAGGGTTTAAGGTACACACTAGAACTATGTCAATTAACGTTTAATTTACGTATATGTAACCTAATATGATGGATTAGGGTTGAGATTCATAAATTTTTATTAGGGTTTGTTAAGTACCTGTAATTAGTGAGGTAATTAATGGGTTTTTATCATTCTAAATCGTTTTTAGGTATTAATTAGGGTTATGTATGATTAATTAGAGTTTAATCATGTTTAAAATCGTTTTTAAAAACTGGGCAGAATTTTAGGCTTATTGTTTTGATCATATCAAGAGTTCTAAGAACATTCATTAATCAAACCAAGTATCACTAAAAAGGTATTTGAGTAGGCTTTTGAATGCAAGAAATGAGGAATAAATTGGAGGTCGGGAAGTGGGTCAAAAACAGGTTACAACAGTCGGAGGTGAAAACAGTTTTGAAATCAGTCTGGTTTAAATTAATGTTTTAAGATGTTTAGGGTACTTATGAGTATAATTGGACCTTTAAACGAACATGATACTTAGATTATATGGTAAGTAAAAGATCTGGAGGAGGGCTAAACAAATGGGTTAAGGTAATACCTTCTGATCATAACAAACTTTTCATATGTTCAAAATCAGTAAATTCTGGATAGGTAAAAGTATATATATATATATATATGGAGGCCTTAACAGTAGCTTTAAGATTTAGTCCAAATGTGAGAGTTATATAACACATGTAAGGGAATAGGGTTTCTTTTATAGGGCATGTTATTTTGGTTAATGGGGTGTTCGACCCATAGTTTGAAGTATGAGAAACGGGACTGTTTTGGGTTAAATGTTAACGGGACGAGTTATGAACTAAACTAAGTTAAGGGCTTTATAGAGGGATGTAATGAGATGCATATGACATATAAATAGGGTTAATTGGTAGGATAAGGTTATATATCCATCATAGATTGGTGATCCATTTTGGTATGTGGTTCATGTCTTGATTGTATATGTTTGTGTGTTTAGATTTTTGCTAGAGCGCGGATATTTGGAGAAGCTTGTTTAGGTGAGTTTCATAGTCCCATGTCTTTTTATGATTTGAATTTCAGATGGGATGGAAGAGACACTCTATGGATTTGTAACTAATGCTGTGAATGTTTTTATGGTTTGTGATGGACTTGTGTGTGCACTTATGTGATTAACTGCTATGTGATTCTTGATTGTGTTTATGATTTGGATCGAGGGACACGTACCGTCTAAGTTATTGTTGTTTGAATTGGTACCAAAGGGATGTTGAAAAGGCGGGGCCTTGGGATTGGTTCATAGGTGTATGGGCGCCTATGGGACCATGGTTATTGGTAAGGCTTGGAGCCTTAGAATTGTGGTTATTGGTAAGGCTTGGAGGCTTGGATTTGTGGTGATTGTTTAATTTTGAATGCTAGTTGTTAATACATAATTGTAGCACATTATCCATATGTTCTTTTGTTAATGGTTGTTATTCACAGCTTATAACTGATTTGGAGTTGGAGTCTAAACCTATGACTCTCACCAACTTTTTGTTGACGTGTTTTAGTGTCTCTTTCAGGTGAGAATGTGGTTAAGCGTGAGAATAGGAGTGGCTAGCTGGGAGGCTTAGGATTGCATTGGAGGAACCCCCTTTCCTCTTAGTCTTTACATATGTTTTAATAAGTGATACTTTGTAGACACCTATATGTTTGTATTTGTTAATTGTATGTCTTTGGTAAGAGGTAGACCTGTTACCTACTTACCTAGACGCCTTCATTATTTGTGATATCTTCATGACATTGTGTCACCATTTATGATATTTCCATTTCATGTAGTTATCGACGCTATTGTTGGGATGATATGCATACGTCGCGCCCCATATTCCGCCATGGTGGGGTGTGACATGACACACGTCAACGTGATGAAAGTCCTCCTAGGTTTGATCGACATAATCCAACACATGTTGAGGGTTCTGCACGGTATGATCGACTAATTGCTAAGTATGATACTCAGAGGATTGTTACTGTTGTTGGGAATAGGGAAACTGTTGGAACTCAAGTGGTTCAACAAAGTGGGATTCAGTGCTTTAATTGTCAAGGTTATGGGCATATGGAAAAGGAATGCAGAAAGCCGAAACGAGTTAGGGATTCTGGTTATCATAAGGAAAAGATGTTGCTTTGTAAGAAGATGGAAGCTAGGGTTAAATTGTCGGCTGAGGAAGGAGCAATGCTTGATGATACTAATGATAAAGCCTCTGACAAAGAACTTGAAGCACATTACTCGTACATGGCAAAGGTTGAAGAAGTTCTCAACGTCACTGAAGATGAAAATGGTCCTATCTTTGATACTAAGCCAATCAATAAGGTACACACTGAAGAGGAATATAATGTGTTTGGTAATATTCATGAGCATTGTGAGCTACCTAAAGCCATTAATAACACATGTATGATGGAAACAGTTGATAGCAATACCACACCCGATTCATCAGACATGTGTATTAATGAGTCTAAGGATGATCAACATGCAAATGAGTATGATGATGATGAGGAACGTATTGCGCTTGCTAACTTAATTGCTTCTTTACAAAAAGATGTCAAAGAAACTAGAAAAAGTCAAAACCAATTAAAGAAGGACAATGCTACGCTCACTCAAAATTTTGAAGACAACAAAGCTGTAGTCATAAAATCTAGTGAGCTTCTTGCAAGCTGCAGAGCTGAGCTTATTCAAAAAGACAAAGAGCTTGCAAGGTACACAGGGGTTGTTATTACTAATGTAAAGGATGTTTTTGAAACTAAATAAAACAAAACTCTTAAGCTTTCAGAACAAGAGAAACGTAATTAAAACACCTCTTTAAGTACGAAACGACAAAAACCTATCTTGCTACCACTAAGGTGAATGAGTTAACTCAAAATATTGGTTTTCTTTAAGAGTACAAAACTAAACTAGTCACTACGAAGATGGAAGAGGTTGCTAACTTGCAAAAATCTTTCAAAATTAAACAAGCAAAAGACATCGACAAAGTCGTGGAACTTGAAGTTCAAATTGATTTTTAATAAGAAAATTATTTATAAAACAAATCAATCTATTCAAAGCATGCGAATGTTGGCACCTCGTTCGATTTTCAAGGGTAAAGCCAGTTTTGCTGGTCCTAAGTACCTCGAGCAAGCTCAATCTGAGAACTCGCGACTCTATCTTGAGGAGTCCCAATGGGCCGACCTTGATTGTCTTTTTGTTAGGCCTGATAGTGATGAGTCACTATGTTTTGAAGAGGAGAGTAGATCACCAGTGAATAAAGACTTTGTGAAACCATATAATAATGCTTATGAAAATAGTCTTTATGAAATTTTCAAACCACAAAAACAGAAGTCTCGTGAGCAAATATTTTACGAATGTGCGCAAATAAGAATTAAATGGAGACAAGTTTTGCCACTAAGAAAACTCTAATGTTTCAAAAATATATCGGGTACTTGCCGCATCAAGCTTCTATAAGCAAGAGTAAGCAAGCACTTAGTATTCTCAAGAGTAACATTGAAAATTTCAAAAAGGTTGTTGATGGATGACTGGAAAAAACGTGAACTTTTGAAAGGTGATAAAGAAATTCCTCACGATATAAGTGTTCTTGTGAAAAATATTTTGATTCCTCTTGCGGAAAGAACAAAGAAACATGTTTTGGAATTTGAACAGTTAATAGAGCAAGAAATTTTTGATGATCTGAAATATGTGGAATCTCTTGAAAACGAAATTGACGATCATCAACCTGAAAGAGACGATTTCTCTATAGCCTATGATCTACTCTTACAAGAATGCATCTCAAAAGATATTATGTGTGTCTATGTTACATCTTGTGCTGATATCGATGAATATTCTGATGTTGCATGCAAATATCTTGATCAAGTCAAAGAGTGTGAACGTCTTGAAACTGAGCTTTCGAATAAAATTGACCAAAATATGAAAAGGGAAGAGAACACGGCTTTCACGGGCTTTTATCGAAGAAAAAGACAAAAGACGAAGTCAAAAGATCAAGAGTGCAAAAAGAACGGAAGTCCAAGGCCTATTCTATAGATTTATCGAAGAAAAAGTATAAAGACGGAAGTTTAATGAAGTCGAAAAACTCAAGTCTAATAAATGAAGAAATTATAAGACGAGTTTAATTTATCCCGAGACAAAGTTGAGAAAGTCGAAGAATTTATAAAGACGAAAAGACGAGAAAAGGAAGAAAAGATCAACACATGTTAATCCTCCTATAAATAACCTCCTAATGTGTCATTACGAGGTGTTAGCTAAATTGACAACTTAGTCTTTCCAATTTATTTTCCAAGCACTTTCATATTGTCATCTTAATTTCTTGTCTTTAATTTCAAGTAAGTTTTAATTTTGTGTTGTTGAATCTTTAATTTTAATCAAGTATTTCATTAATCTCTCATTCTACCTTTCTTATTTTTGTTAATCTTTATGCTTATTTGTTTATTGTCATGCTTATTTGATTGTTTGTTATGCTTTTATGTTTTTGATTGTGTTAGCTTATTGATTTTATATCTTATTGTGTGTTTGATTTGATTTTAGTTAAGTGTTTTTAATAGTTTAATTTTATTAAAAGTTGATTTTTATTATTTAGATTAATTAGTGTTTTTAAAGTTTTTGATTTGTAGTTGAATTAGTTTTTCTTAAAAGTGTTTTAAGTTAAGTTTTGGTTGATAGCTTATCTGATTTGTGCTTATTCGTAGCTTACTTCCATGTGTATAGGATATTCTGTTACTGATATCTGTTTCTAGACATCTTCGGAAAAGGGTTTTAAATTCCGAAGAAGCCCCCTTTCTCCGAAGATTTTCATATTCTGATGATTTTCTTTCTTTTCATAGGTTTCCGGAATTTTAATTTTTCCGAAATAGTTGTGATATTCCGAAGATTTTCGTTATGCCGAAGATGTGATTATTCCGAAAAAGATTGATTTATCCGAAATTTCCTTTTATTCCGAAAATGTTTCTCTTATCCGAAATAGTTAGTTTATCCGAAAAAACTTAGTATTCCGAATATCCCTTCTTTTTCCGAAGAATAGTAGTTACTCCGAAATAGCTTAGTTTTTCCGAAGATAGTAGTTTTATCCGAATTTTCTTCTTTTTCCGAAAATATTCCTTTTCCGAAGATCATTTCTTTTTTCGAAAATTTCTGTTTTGTTGAATTAGTTAGTTTATTTTCTGTTTAATTGTTCTAGTTAAGTTTATTTTATCTTGTTTTATTTTCAGTTATATTTTTATTAATGTTTTAATTTTTTTCGTCATTTACTTTTTAATCATATATAGCTTTGTTCACCTTGCCTTTTACTTTAAAGTTTTGCATTTTCATTTTAAACAACGACCAAAATCTTTTTATTCACCAAAGACGATTGAGTCACACTTTAAACCAATATCAATTCGATTAGACACCGAGAAGAAAAGAACAAATTTTTTAGTTATTAAAATGGCGCCGCTACAGGCTCTTTTCGTGAAGATTATCGATTTTCTGTGAGAGACGCGTTGGATTTTGGGATCCGTTCACTCGTGAACGTTATTTTTCGTCTCAAAAAATTTCAAAAATCCAAAAACATTAAAAAACTTATAAAAAGCATTTCTTTTTCAAAGTTTTGCACCAAAAAGATTTTATTTTTACAAGTATATATATTTCCTCTATTTCTTTGCTATCTTTTTCTTTTGTAGGTGTATGCGTACAAGATCTTCGTCTTATTCTGAGCCCGAGACTATTGAAGACTTAGATATGGCTGGTGTGCACAACAATAATAACCCACCTCACCTCAACATGAATAATAACAACCATCTTCCTCAACCCGACCTTCGCACGATGGAGGAGCTTTGTCAACCAACGATGAATGGTCGCGAAGGAGCGATTGCGTCGATGCAAATCACAGCTCCAGAGTTTTCGTTGAAGCATCACATGATCCAAGAAGTCCAAAATACTTGTCCATTTCGCGGATTGCCGGATGATGATGCCAAAAAACACCTCGACAAATTCATTACCATAACTCAAAGCATGAAATTGCCCGGTGTTACTATGGATTTTATTCGCCTTCATCTATTTCCACACACTTTATCCCACCATGCCGAAAAATGGTTTGACCGTCTTCCTAAGAATTCAATTCATACATGGGAAGAAATGACTCAACGATTTTCGTCGCGCTACTTACCACCATCCATGGTAACGAGCCTTCAGAATTAAATCAGTGGATTTACTTGATTGTGGTAAATTACGTCCTTTAGGAAAAGGAGCGTAAAAGCGGTATGTATTGAACAAACGATTTTAGGAAAAACAAAGTGTTAATGACCCTTATGAAGTTCGTTTCCCAAGGAGGTATATGTGTGTGACTAAGATGTACAAGATTTGAGATTAATATTTGGTTTAGAAGGGGATGAGAAAAGAAGATGACGAAGACGTGAAAATTACTACTAGAATGATAAAACATAAAACCGTAAAAACTACAAAAATAAAAATTAATTCTAAAAATTACCAAAAATTCACCAAAAATCAAAATAAATAAACTAAGAGTTTACTAATGATCAAAACTTTTTCAAACCTTTTAAATAATTAAATATTCAATTTTTAAATGCTAATTAAAGCCCTAAAAATCAAATAAATTATCAAAAAGCCCAAATAAAGATTTCTCAATTGGTAAACCTCTAAAATGACCTAAAAAGATTAAAAACTATTTTTAGAAATTTTTAAACTAATAAAAACTATTTAAAATGATTTAAAAGCTATTAAAACTTAAAATAAATATAAGAATTAATCTAAAAGTGATAAATTTATTCTAAAAGTTGCTAAATTCCTATTTTAATGTATTAAAGCTAAGAAAAATGTAAAAAGTTGGAAAATGTGAAATTTGAAAAATAATAATAAAATAATATTAAAAATCCAAAAATTATAAAAAAAATTTAAAAACTTGCAAACTAGTTTATTTTAACCTAAATAATCAGAAAATCAAAGTGAAATTACCAGAATACCCCAATTGGGGCAAAACCAAAAACAGTCAAACCAAATGGGCTTTTGGGCCCAAAAAGTCAAACTTGGCCCAATTGACTTGGAAAAGCCCTATCTGACTCAAAATTCAATTCTAAGAACAAAACTCAAAATTCAATTCTAAGAACAAAATTTAATAAGCAACAACTTATTCTTATTGGGCTTTTCAGCCCATTAAGCAATAAGGCAATGCCATAAGCTCTAATTTGACACACAACCTTCTTTTGGGATGCTTATGAGATCTCTAAAAAGAAATTTTGAAAAAGCACACTCAATAAGCCAGAAATAAGCAAAGTATAAATCCACAAAACGACAAAATAGCCGGGTTTGAGATTTAGGGCACCTTAGAAGCTCTAGTTTGTTGCAAAAGCTCACAAATAGCTTAACTAAGAATAATCAGTCAATAAAATCACAAAAAGCCAAGTATAATAAGTTGTAAAAGCAAATAAGCTGGCTGAAAAAGCCAAATAAGCTAGTTTTCTAGCAAAAGCTTAACCAAAAGACTTGTAACCTTCCAGATTTGTTATTAAGCTAAGAAAAATGATTTCTATTATAAAAGCCAAGTTGTTGCATGTGCCAATAAGCAGTTCTCAAAAATAAGCCAATATGTGCTTATTTGACCAAAAGTCAAAGTACTCCAAAATGCACCAAATGATCAGGAATGGTCTATGGGCTTGTTATAAGCAATTTTTGTGAAGGACTCAAGGAGGAGGCCTTGTGAATCAAGAGGTCAGTTGACCTTTTGATGACTGATTTTGGTAATAAGGGCTTAATAAGCCAATTAGCTTATAAGCCAGATACAAAGCACACCAAATAGCAAAATCCAATCACAAGCAGCACATAAACAAGTTCCAAGAAGCAAAATCACAAGGCATACACTAGGATAACAATTGCAAGCACAAAATGAGGTGGTCACTTTGCTGATGCAGATGACCACTTCAGCAACTTTTGATAAGCTATAATAATCACAATAAGCCACCAAATTCAACAACCAGATAACCAATAGATAGCTTATCACCTAAACTATTCCCAAACCTGATTTCAGACCTTAGATCCAAGTAAAAAAGAAGTTACTGGATCTGATGTGTTTGACCAATTTCAAAACCACTTTTATCAGATTTTTGCAAAACTACAAATCCCTTTTCCAAACTTCCAGAAACTTATCCAATGACTAAAACTTGTATATTAAGACTTGTTTAGACCTCCCAAACCCTAAGAACCAAGGCCACAAGGCCACAAGGCCTTATGAACCAGTAATCCCAAACAACCCTTAATCAACAACTTCTCAAACAAACTTGTGATTTCTTCTAATAACCTACTGATTTTAATGACCAAAAACACTTACTAGGCACCAACTAACACAATCGAATACAAAAATAACCAGCACAAACACAAGAACACCAAATCATATACCAAAGTACAATATAAGCAAAAACATGAATTTTTGAGAGGAATCTTAACAAGGGGTTATACCTGTCTTCCACAACATCCTAGCAAGGCCAGCTATGCTCCTTGGACCTTGTTCAACAACTAGAACAAGACCAAGGTACTTCAACAAAGGAAATGCAAGACTGCCTTGGTTGATGGTTCAAAGTAGAACCTCAAGGACTTGATTTCTTCAACACAAGCAGCAAACAACTCAACCAAGGGCTCTAATCCCTTCACAAGCTTGGTGTCAACAAGCTTGTAAGAGCTTATAGCTTATGGCCAAGGGTTAGTACACAAAAATATCAAAATCAGAAACCTCCTTTCAAGCTTTTTCAAACTTGAAAAACTTACCAAACATAAACGTCCTTGAACCAAATGATTCAAGCACACTTATAACAATCAATGGAACTCAGAATCACCATAAAACAATACCGACTTTCAAAAACATAAAAAGGAATTACAATTTTATCAAAATACCAACTTTTATAAATTTTAAAAAGGAATTACAAGTTTTAAAGGCAAAGACTGGAACAAAGGGACTCTCACATGTTGAGGTCTCCTTTTATAGGCAAATGCCAGGCTACACTATTCACAAACCCAAGAAGTGAATTCTCTAAAATGACCTTAAGCTCTTGAGGCAGTTTGTTGTTGATGAGCTGTCCAAAATGATCCCAAACGTTCATTTTAGCTTTGTGATGAAGCAATGAGTCATAGCTGTTGATTTTGCCACGTTGGATGACTTGGAGGGCAAGTAGCATTCTGATTGGTGGAAAGGGAATTGGGGGTGGGGTCCATTGTGAGTAGGAGTGAGGGTTTTGAGGTTGGGATGGTTTTCTGCATGTGTGAATCACACGTGGGTGTGGGTAATTGGGATTTACCCTTTGGTTTAAGTGAGATGGTAACTAGGGGTGAAAAGGTGAATAGTAGTGTGTTTGATCCGTTTTTGGTGGGATGGAAAGTGTTTTGCGCAATTTATATATTTGAATGTTTCAGTGTACACATTTGGCCCTTGTGTTTTGGGATTTTTGGTAAAAAAAGTATTCAGCCCTAGAAACGATTTTCCTTTGTAAATAACTTTCAGCCTTTTACACTTTTGGCACAAACTTTTGGAAAAAGGATTACAAGGATTGTTTTTGACATTTTGAGATATTTCAAGGGCTGATCTTGGACATTATTGATCTTCAAAGGTCTTCAATGTAACTTTGACTCATGAGGGACCATTGTTGGCAATTTGGAATTGTTGAGGGACTAATCTTGCCATTTCTTCAAAGTTGAAGGACCATTTGTGTAATTTTGACAAACTTAAGGGACCAAACTTGTAATTATCAATATACAAGGGTTTTAAGTGTCATTTCTTCAATAAATGAGGATCAATCTTGTATGTCTTCAAGTTTTCAAGGGTATTTGTTGAATTCTTCATGAATTAGGGCCCGGTTCTTTGTACGGCTTCGTTTCTCATGTCCGTTTTTCCTTGTATCTTGTGATCTTTTGTCTTTTTCACGATATCCATACCTAAAATACACAAGTAAGCAAACACAAGCATATATATGATATGTTATGACATTTTTATGCATTTAAAGCCCGAAAAGAACGATGAGATCATGTATAAATGCCATCTCGTCACTCCCCCATACTAAGCCATTGCTGTGCCCTCACGCAATGCTAGAATAAAGTATCTAAGCATCACCAAAGTTCAATTTTATTAACCTTTATTGAAGAGTAAAAGACTTGCAACATACTACGAAGATGTGTAAAGACATAACATATGATTTTCATCACGAAAGTGACTTTTAGGGTCAAAGAATGGAAACAAGCAAATGTCCCTTAGAGTCAACTTCGTCATCCTTGATTGTCATACATTCCATGCTAAGTGCAAAAACGAGATCATTGTTGGTACAAGTCACAATGCTAACACTACTCATACGTCCAAATTGTGTAATACTTTTTCTCCCCGCAATCCTAGTTATTATAAAAGGAAATGGGTTACTAGCATTTTTTAACTATTTGTCATGGATCACAAGTGATTCATATTGACTTATTTGAGTAGTTATTAGTCCGAAAGCAAAGTAGCATGATTTGATCGATAGTTAGCCGAAGGATAAAATCTTTTAAAACGGCTTCTCATGTATCTCCTTAAGTTCATATCTTGTCATAACTCGTTTCACGATTTGAGACCTTTCTCGGACCGATATTTGGCATGTACTTCATACTTCAAATCTTGGGAAGACGTTCTCGAAATTATGGTCTTCTCTTCTCATATTTGGAATTTCTTCACTTGACGTTTTTGAGAGATTCTTCACCATAAAAAATAGGAAGTAGAACCAATAAAGATGTCGTTTTCCATTCATACCTGGAGTTTTGGACAACGACTTCATAATTTTTCTTCAATCTTTACTTTGGATTTTGATATACAACGATCCGCCTCCTTTTCGGACTTGGATATATTTATCCTCATACCTTGTAAGGGTCTTTTTGGATAGATTTTCTCCATGATCTTTAGGGGAGTAATTGCTTTTCGTCGTGTGTCTCGATCCTTCATATTGATTTAGGAATAATGATACTTCACATCATCTTGGATCTTTATCAAAAATAGAGCTCCTCATGCCTTGTTAGGGCCTTTTTGGATGATCACCAATCTTCGCGTCCCGCTTCAATAAGTTATGCCTTGGCTATGAACTCTATTCAACCCCGAGCAACTTTTAAACGATCTTGCGCTAGAGGCTAAGTAACCTTTCAAATTGTACGACCTTACTTATTGCAATTATGATTTATTCCTAATGCATTGATCTTATGGGAAGAAAAAGCCACAATTAAAAACATATGAGTTTTTGAAAGAACACTTTCATGTTCTACGTTTAGCATGATCACTTGTCTAACTCTATCATTTCTCGTTCTTCACTATATAAAGACCTCTAATTAAAGAGACTCGTGAATACTTAGCCATGCAAGTCAAAATTAAGCCAAATTTGGTTTAGCTTTCATTAAGACTATATCAAATCAAAGTTTTGGGTTTTCAAGCCACCTATAGGATCTTGCACTTTCTTGGACTTTTTCGAGTTTAGAGAATACGTTTTATAGTTCCCTTGATAAGTGACTTTCTAGTATCAATTATAGGAACTTGCGAAAAGTTCTTGTTCTTAACCCGAATGAGCTAAGACTTTCGCGTTTTAAAGCTCACTATATAAAAGTCTAGCAAAACTTCAATTGAGCGGGTTAAGGAATGTAAATGGCTCCAAATGCCCATCAAGTCAAAAACTAACTCTTATTCTACCCATCGGAAAATATACATTCGTGTCTTAAAAACACTTATGAAAACTAAGAAACATTTTAAAATTTGGCCATTTTTAGCCTTATTAGCAAAACAAAACATTGAAAGTTGGAAAGCGTGAGGGCGTAGCAAAGCAAGTACCTATTCACCCCCCATACTAAAAGCAAACATTGTCCTCAATGTTTCGAGTCAAAAGGTGGAGCACCCCCATACTAGAGACGAAGAATCGAATGCTTAGGATCTAGCATGGAAAGGGTGATCAACAATATATCTAAAGCCCTTTATTAAGTATGCTAAAAGATAATTGTTAGAACAATAAAGGATATGTCATGGATTCATGAAAAACTTCTTCAAGCAAACGATGGAGGCTAACGTAAACGAACACGAGAGTCTTAAATCGTAGATGATGATGATGATCTAGATAACACAATCACAAACAACCACGAGACAACGAGTTGAAAGGGTACAAGTCCCCTTATTAGTGAATAGTAAGCATAAAGGATAAGCATGGGATCTCCCCCACGAGGCACCTCGTTTTTGATTACCGAGTCATGAGCTCGACTCGATCCCCTCAATGCTAATTATCATTGGGGAAGGTGACTTGGTCGAGGGCAACCATTGAAGGAATTTCCCCACCAAAGTAGTGCTTAAGCCTATGTCCATTCACCTTGAAATTAGGACCATCATCTTGAGCTAGCTCGATGGTCCCATACGGAAACACTTGTGTAATGGTGAACGGACCCGACCAACGAGATTTCAATTTCCCGGAAAATATCTTAAGTCGAGAGTTAAAAAGCAACACTTGATCACCAACGTTAAAAACCCGGTTTTTAATCTTTGAATCATGAAACTTTTTAGTCTTTTCTTTAAAAATTAATGAATTTTCATAAGCATTATCTCTTAATTCATCCAATTCATTCAATTGTATTTTCCGGTGATCTCCCGCGGTCTTCAAGTCAAAGTTTGCATGCTTAAGGGCCCAATATGCCTTGTGCTCCAACTCAATGGGCAAATGACAATTCTTCCCATATACTAACTTATAAGGATTACAACCGATAGGTGTCTTATAAGCGGTCCTAAAGGCCCATAAAGCGTCATCGAGTTTGTCGGACCATGAAGCACGATTTTCTCCAATTGACCTCTCTAAAGTCCTCTTCAATGCTCGGTTCGAAACCTCGACTTGCCCACTCGTTTGCGGGTGATAATCCGTAGAAAGACGATGAGTAACTCCATATTTCTTTAGAACCTTTTCGAATTGGTCATTACAAAAATGGGTTCCACGATCGCTTATAATAGCACGAGGGGTTCCGAACCGAGAGAATAATTGCTTCAAAAACTTCACTACCACACGAGCATCATTAGTAGGCAAAGCCTTAGCTTCCACCCACTTAGAAAGGTAGTCCACCGCGACGAGGATATATTTGTTGCCATGAGACGATGGGAACGACCCCATAAAGTCTATTCCCCATATGTCGAAAATCTCACACACTTGAATTATGTTTTGCGGCATTTCATCACGTTGAGATGATTTTCCTTGACGTTGGCACGAATCACACGACTTCACAAGTGCGTGTGCATCACGATAGATAGAAGGCCAAAAGAAACCGGCATCGAACACTTTCTTAGCCGTGAGATTAGCACCGTGGTGACCACCCGTGGGTCCCTCGTGACAAGCTCTAAGGATATTAGAAGCTTCGGCACCAAAAACACAACGTCGAACGAGTTGATCCGCACAAACTCGAAAGAGATAAGGGTTGTCCCAAAAAATAGAACTTGACGCCACGAAAGAATTTTCGTTTTTGTTGTGTCGTCATACCCTTGATTATGAAATTGCCCGCATGGTAATTTGCAATGTCGGCAAACCATGGGGTGGTGTCTTTAGAATTCACTACACCGAGAGTCTCGAGAGGAAATGTTTCGGTGATTTCCTTGTTCTCGAAAACATCTTTGTGAGGATCTTCTAGACGAGAGAGATGATCCGCCGCTAGATTCTCAGCTCCTTTTTTGTCAAGCACGGTGACATCAAATTCCTGGAGGAGGAGCATCCAACGAAGCAATCTCGGCTTAGCATCTTGCTTAGCTAAGAGATACTTGATAGCCGAATGGTCGGTATACACGATGCTTTTAGCCAAGACGAGATAAGGTCGGAATTTCTCAAAAGCATAGACCACGGCAAGGAATTCCTTTTCCGTTGTGGTGTACTTTAATTGAGCCTCGGTCATCGTCTTACTAGCATAGTGGATAGGACGGAAATGCTTGTCATAGCGTTGCCCTAAGACGGCCCCTATAGCATAATCACTTTCATCGCACATGATTTCAAAGGGTAATTCCCAATTAGGAGCAACAAGAATGGGAGATTCGGTAAGTTTCCTTTTTAGAGTTTCGAAAGCTCTAACACAATCCTCATTGAAATTAAAAGGAGCATCCTTCTCGAGAAGGTGTGTCATAGGTCGAGAGATTTTCGAAAAGTCCTTGATGAAACGATGATAAAAGCCCGCGTGGGCTAGGAAACTCCTAACTCCGTTAACGGTTTTGGGATGAGGTAACTTGGCGATGACGTCTACCTTAGCTTTATCGACCTCAATCCCCGCTTTCGACACCTTATGTCCTAAGACGATTCCTTGTTTACACATAAAATGACATTTTTCCCAATTAAGCACAAGATTGGTTTCTTCACAACGTTTTAACATTTGCTCGAGATTAGATAAACATGACGTGAACGAATTGCCAAACACCGAGAAGTCATCCATAAACACTTCCATTGACTTCTCGATCATATCGTGAAAAATCGCCATCATACACCATTGAAACGTACCCGGTGCATTACAAAGTCCAAAAGGCATCCTACGATAAGCGAACGTTCCATAAGGACACGTAGAAGTAGTCTTTTCTTGATCACGAGGGTCGATAGGGATTTGAAAGTAACCGGAAAAACCATCTAAAAAGCAATAGAATTCATTTCCCGCAAGTCGCTCCAACATTTGATCCATGAAGGGCAAAGGAAAGTGGTCTTTACGAGTGGCGTCATTTAATTTTCGGTAGTCAATACACACCCTCCAACCGGTCACAACACGAGTGGGAATTAACTCGTTGTTCTCATTAGGCACAACGGTCATTCCTCCCTTTTTAGGGACACAATGGATTGGGCTCACCCATGGGCTATCGGATATAGGATAAATCATTCCTGCGTCAAGGAGTTTAAGGACCTCCTTTTTAATGAAATCGTGAATTTTGGGATTCACCCTTCTTTGACTTTGAATTGCGGGTTTGTAGTCCTCCTCCATTAAAATCTTGTGAGTACAAAATTTTGGGTCAATACCCTTAATGTCGGATATTTTCCACGCAATTGCCCCTTTATGAGCCTTAAGAACTTTCAAGAGCTCGTTTTTTTCATCATTAGCAAGACCTTTTGCAATAATAACCGGCAACTTGTCATCACCTTCCAAGAATGCGTATTCAAGGTGAGAAGGAAGATCTTTCAATTCAAGGATAGGTGGTTCCTTGATTGAAGATTTTGGTTCAACACTCATAACTTCCATCGGCGGAAGAAATGGTGGAATAGAAGTATCATCACTAATCAACACCTCATCTTCATTGTCGATTTCATTTGAAGTGAGATCGCCTCCTTGGAATGGAGTGAGATTTGGTGTGGAATTAGCAAGAATCAGATCCAAAATAGTAGGATTGCCACTTGACGAGCTATCAGAAAAACCTGACACTTCTTGTGAAAACTCATTGTAAACCACATCAACGATGTCAATGTGATTGATGGTAGCGATTTCATAAACATGAGAAGGTTTCGAGTTTTGAGTAGCGTTTATAACAAGTTCCTCTTCGTTGAATCTCAAAGTGATACTTCTTGCATGAACGTCGATAAGCGATCTCGAAGTGTCTAAAAAGGAACGACCTAAAATTAGAGGAACTTGAGGATCCGCGGGGATGTCAACTACTATAAAATCAACGGGATAGTAGAACTTCCCCACTTTTACCAAAACATCTTCGGCTACTCCACATGCCATAATCGTAGAATGATCGGCCATCTCGATAGACATGTTCGAAGGAATAAGAGACGGAAGCGAAAGCGATTTCCAAATGGAAAATGGCATCAAATTAATGCTCGCACCAAGATCGGCCAAGGCGAGGCATTCTTTCATATCTTGTATGTCACAAGGAACGAGAAACTTTCCGGGGTCACCAACTTTTTCCGGTATGCGGTTAAGATAAACCGAAGAACAATTAGCAAGCTTTGAAAGCTTTTCCTTATCGCTCATCATACTTTTAAAAGTGGAAGCGAAACGAGGCATATACAACAACGCGTCAGCTAAACTCACATCAAAATGCACTTGTTGAAACATTTTTATAAAAAGCTCGATTTGTTGTTTGTTACGTTCTTGCAATTTCTCTTTGTTTCGTCTCGAAGGGTAGGGTAAAGGTGGTGTGGGTTGGTCATTAGGCAACGGCCTTGGAAACTCGGGTTCCACAATTGGTATTGGTTCAACCGTAGGTGTGGTATGAGCGGTACTTCGTGGGATTGTAATGTGCTCCTTTTCGACCATCACCTCTAGTTCTTTCTCGATTTCCTTCTCCGCAGAAGCACTTGGACGAGATATTGGTTCCTTGAAAGTTTTACCACTTCGTGTAGTAATAACCTTCATTTCTCCCTTCGGGTTTGCAATGGTATCACTAGGAAGACCACCCGAGGAAGAGGGTTTACACATGATTGCTTCAAACATCTTAGCCATTCGGTCCTCAAATTTTGATTGCCTAGCATCCGCTTTTAATAACTCTTGCTTAATCTCATATTGTCCTAATTCCATCTTTTGTTGATTTTGTTGAAGACGTTGGACATTTCCTTCCATTTTATTTGCATGAGTTTTAAGTTCATTAGCAAGTTCATTTTTAAGCTCGTTTTTCAACTCGGATCTTAAGCTAATCATCTCACGTTGCATGTTATCAAATTTAGCATCATTTGCTTTAGCATAATCCAAAAATTCTCCTTGAAGATTTTTAGTGTGAGCGTTTTGAAAACCTTGTGTAGTGTTTTGAAAATCACGGTTTTGGTTTTGATTAGTGACTTGTCCATTCCCATTTTGATAATTCCCCTTGTTGTAGTTACGTGAATTGCCTTGGTAATTACCACCTTGGTTGTTGTTTCGATAATTATTAACATTTTGGTTTGGTGGAGCTTGATTTAGGCGGGAACCTTGACCGTTTTGGTTGTAAGTTCCCGTTGCTACATAAGCACTCGAAGTGTTACCATCCGCGGTAATGCACTCGGAAAGATCATGAGCTCCACCACAAGACAAACAACTCTTAGCAACCGCTTTAACCGAAGCGGAATTTGAAGCTTCTTGAGCTTTCCAATGGGACATTAGATTAGCAAATCTATCAAAAACCAATTTTCCTCATTAGCTTCATCATGTAAGGCATTAATGCTACGAGACGATGATGATGACGACGAACCCAAATTGGCAACACTCGGTGTGTTACGAGGGTTATAAACCTTAGATCTATTCTCGATGATTTGTAAAGCCTCATTTGTCGTCTTGCACAAAAAATTACCACCCGCGGCGGCATTTAAATAATCTCGTTCATGATCATTAAGCCCATTATAAAAAGTATCAACTTGATGTAATTCCGTAAAATCATGGTGTGGACATTCATGTAACATTTCTTTAAAGCGTTCCCATGCCATTGAAAAACTTTCATTATTTGTTTGCACAAATCGTGAAATCTCATTTTTCAAATGTGTTGTTTTAGATGGTGGAAAAAACTTGTTCACAAACTTAGAAACGAGATCGGCCCATGTCAAAATCGAATTTGGTGGTTCTTTCTCAAGCCAAATTTTAGCGGGTCCATCTAAAGAGTATGGAAACAACATCATCTTAATGGCGTCATGCGGAACATCCTTAAACTTGCTAGTAGCGGTGAGACGATTAAAATTCCTAATGTGATAGTGCGGGTTGTCTTTCTCATGACCTCTAAACTTATTTGCTTGCAACATCGACATTAAACCCGTCTTAATCTCGAAATTCTCCGCAAGAATGGCGGGAATCACAATAGCCTCTCCAAAACCCTCGGTGGGTGCTTGTAGCAACTCCATCATAGTACGATTAGCCATGACGACTTCTTGTTCCACAATAGGTTCAAAAATGGAGGTTGTTCAACAATCAACGTCTCTTGATTGGCTTGCTTTTGAAGACCTTTACAAGCTCGTTTTGCTTGATTACGAGTGATCATAAATTTCGTGAAGAATGGGAGGTGAGAAAAGAAGATTCTTTTTGGGTGTTTTGTGAATTTTTTTTTGTGTTTTTGATTATATTTAATTTTTTTGGATTTTGGTTGTATCTTCGTAGACAACAATCTACAAAATCTCTCCTCGAATCAAACTCTTGATTAAAGAAGCCTCAAAGGAATGAAAACGATCACGTGGAGTGAACGCCTTCGAATGACTTTAGAACTTTGGTGAAAACCAAGTTGTTCAAGAGGGTGTAATCACAAAGAAACCAAACAAATATATTATACGTAATAATACTGTGGGCGACAAAACCCTCGATTAGCCTTCAATCTCAAAATATTCACAAGTAAGCGGGGAAACGAGGCGGCACGAAGCACTTAAGAGCCTTTTTCCTTAGGGTATATTTTATAATACCCGCCTTATACCCACCTTATAGTTCGTATTTTTCAAAATCGAGTTTCACGAAAGTATTTATCTATTTTTGCCTTTTTCTTTTTGTTTGAGATTCGAATACAATGATCGAGTGATGAAATCCCGAATCAAGTTTGTGTTTTCACACTTTTGGAGATATTGTTTATTTATTGTGATACTTAATACAATATAGTAATAATATTTTCACAAGAAAAACCAAGAAAACCGATAATACGTATTAGTAGATTTCTACTAATACAAATACTATATATGGTTAATATTAAAAACAACAATGCAAATTAATCACGACACACCTCCCCGGCAGCGGCGCCAAAATGATTGTGGTAAATTACGTCCTTTAGGAAAAGGTGCGTAAAAGCGGTAAGTATTGAACAAATGATTTTAGGAAAAACCAAGTGTTAATGACCCTTATGAAGTTCGTTTCCCAAGGAGGTATATGTGTGTGACTAAGATGTACAAGATTTGAGATTAATATTTGGTTTAGAAGGGGATGAGAAAAGAAGATGACGAAGACGTGAAAATTACTACTAGAATGATAAAACGTAAAACCGTAAAAACTACAAAAATAAAAATTAATTCTAAAAATTACCAAAAATTCACCAAAAATCAAAATAAATAAACTAAGAGTTTTGCCAATGATCAAAACTTTTTCAAACCTTTTAAATAATTAAATATTCAATTTTTAAATGCTAATTAAAGCCCTAAAAATCAAATAAATTATCAAAAAGCCCAAATAAAGATTTCTCAATTGGTAAACCTCTAAAATGTCCTAAAAAGATTAAAAACTATTTTTAGAAAATTTTAAATTAGTAAAAACTATTTAAAATTATTTAAAATCTATTAAAACTTAAAATAAATATAAGAATTAATCTAAAAGTGATAAATTTATTCTAAAAGTTGCTAAATTCCTATTTTAATGTATTAAAGCTAAAAAAATGTAAAAGTTGGAAAATGTGAAATTTGAAAAATAATAATAAAATAATATTAAACATCCAAAAATTATAAAAAATTCTAAAAACTTGCAAACTAGTTTATTTTAACCTAAATAATCAGAAAATCAAAGTGAAATTACCAGAATACCCCTATTGGGCCCTCAAATGGGCCAAAACCAAAAACAGTCAAACCAAATGGGCTTTTGGGCCCAAAAAGTCAAACTTGGCCCAATTGACTTGGAAAAGCCCTATCTGACTCAAAATTCAATTCTAAGAACAAAACTCTAAAGGCCCAAAAGCTTAATGTGAGCTTATCACAGCTTAATAAGCAACAACTTATTCTTATTGGGCTTTTCAGCCCATTAAGCAATAAGCCAATGCAATAAGCTCTAATTTGACACACAACCTTCTTTTGGGATGCTTATGAGATCTGTAAAAAGAAATTTTGAAAAACCACACTCAATAAGCCAGAAATAAGCAAAGTATAAATCCACAAAACGACAAAATAGTCGGGTTTGAGATTTAGGGCACCTCAGAAGCTCTAGTTTGTTGCAAAAGCTCACAAATAGCTTAACTAAGAATAATCAATCAAGAAAATCACAAAAAGCCAAGTAGAATAAGCTGTAAAAGCAAATAAGCTGGCTGAAAAAGCCAAATAAGCTAGTTTTCTAGCAAAAGCTTAACCAAAAGACTTGTAACCTTCCAGATTTGTTATTAAGCTAAGAAAAATGATTTCTATTACAAAAGCCAAGTTGTTGCATGTGCCAATAAGCAGTTCTCAAAAATAAGCCAATATGTGCTTATTTGACCAAAAGTCAAAGTACTCCAAAATCCACCAAATGATCAGGAATGGTCTATGGGCTTGTTATAAGAAATTTTTGTGAGGGACTCAAGGAGGAGGCCTTGTGAATCAAGAGGTCAGTTGACCTTTTGATGACTGATTTTGGCAATAAGGGCTTAATAAGCCAGTTAGCTTATAAGCCAGATACAAAGCACACCAAATAGCAAAATCCAATCACAAGCAGCACATAAACAAGTTCCAAGCAGCAAAATCACAAGGCATACACTAGGATAACAATTGCAAGCACAAAATGAGGTGGTCACTTTGCTGATGCAGATGACCACTTCAGCAACTTTTGATAAGCTATAATAATCACAATAAGCCACCAAATTCAACAACCAGATAACCAATAGATAGCTTATCACCTAAACTATTCCCAAACCTGATTTCAGACCTTAGATCCAAGTAGCAAAGAAGTTATTGGATCTGATGTTTTTGACCAATTTCAAAACCACTTTTATCAGATTTTTGCAAAACTACAAATCCCTTTTCCAAACTTTCAGAAACTTATCCAATGACTAAAACTTGTATATTAAGACTTGTTTAGACCTCCCAAACCCTAAGAACCAAGGCCACAAGGCCTCATGAACCAGTAATCCCAAACAACCCTTAATCAACCACTTTTCAAACAAACTTGTGATTTCTTCTAATAACCTACTGATTTTAATGACCAAAAACTCTTACTAGGCACCAACTAACACAATCAAACACAAAAATATCCAGCACAAACACAAGAACACCAAATCATATACCAAAGTACAATATAAGCAGAAACATGAATTTTTGAGAGGAATCTTAAAAAGGGTTATACCTGCCTTCCACAACATCCTAGGAAGGCCAGCTATGCTCCTTGGACCTTGTTCAACAACTAGAACAAGACCAAGGTACTTCAACAAAGGAAATGCAAGACTGCCTTGGTTGATGGTTCAAAGTAGAACCTCAAGGACTTGATTTCTTCAACACAAGCAGCAAACAACTCAACCAAGGGCTCTAATACCTTCACAAGCTTGGTGTCAACAAGCTTGTAAGAGCTTATAGCTTATGGCCAAGGTTAGTACACAGAAATATCAAAATCAGAAACCTCCTTTCAAGCTTTTTCAAACTTGAAAAACTTACCAAACATAAACGTCCTTGAACCAAATGATTCAAGCACACTTATAACAATCAATGGAACTTAGAATCACCTTAAAACAATACAAACTTTCAAAAACATAAAAAGGAATTACAATTTTCTCAAAATACCAACTTTTATAAATTTTAAAAAGGAATTACAAGTTTTAAAGGCAAAGACTGGAACAAAGGGACTCTCACATGTTGAGGTCTCCTTTTATAGGCAAATGCCAGGCTACACTATTCACAAACCCTAGAAGTGAATTCTCTAAAATGCCCTTAAGCTCTTGAGGCAGTTTGTTGTTGATGAGCTGTCCAAAATGATCCCAAACGTTCATTTTAGCTTTGTGATGAAGCAATGAGTCATAGTTGTTGATTTTGCCACGTTGGATGACTTAGAGGGCAAGTAGCATTCTGATTGGTGGAAAGGGAATTGAGGTGGGGTCCATTGTGAGTGGGAGTGAGGTTTTTGAGGTTGGGATGGTTTTCTGCATGTGTGAATCACACGTGGGTGTGGGTAATTGGGATTTACCCTTTGGTTTAAGTGAGATGGTAACTAGGGGTGAAGAGGTGAATAGTAGTGTGTTTGATCCGTTTTTGGTGGGATGGAAAGTGTTTGAAACAATTTGTATATTTGAATGTTTCAGTGTACACATTTGGCCCTTGTGTTTTGGGATTTTTGGTAAAACAAGTATTTCAGCCCTAGAAACGATTTTCCTTTGTAAATAACTTTCAGCCTTTTACACATTTGGCACAAACTTTTGGAAAAAGGATTAGAAGGATTGTTTTTGAATTTTGATATATTTCAAGGGCTGATCGTGGACATTCTTGATCTTCAAAGGTCTTCAATGTAACTTTGACTCATGAGGGACCATTGTTGGCAATTTGGAATTGTTGAGGGACTAATCTTGCCATTTCTTCAAAGTTGAAGGACCATTTGTGTAATTTTGACAAACTTAAGGGACCAAACCTGTAATTATCAATATAGAAGGGTTTTAATTGTCATTTCTTCAATAAATGAGGATCAATCTTGTATGTCTTCAAGTTTTCAAGGGTATTTGTTGAATTCTTCATGAAATAGGGCCCGGTTCTTTGTACGGCTTCGTTTCTCGTGTCCGTTTCTCCTTGTATCTTGTGATCTTTTGTCTTTTTCACGATATCCATACCTAAAATACACAAGTAAACAAACACAAGCATATATATGGTATATTATGGCATTTTTATGCATTTAAAGCCCGAAAAGAACGATGAGATCATGTATAAATGCCATCTCATCATTACTCAAGAACTTGATGAGTTACTTTTCGATGCTTGGGAACGTTATAATGTTTTGATCGATCGATGTCCTAATCCCAATAGGCTCCCCGTCAACTTAATTGATACTTTCTACAAAAGTTTAACTTTTCGTGATCATAATACGACTAATGCAGCAGCCGGTGGCATAGTTATGAAAAGAAGACCCGAGGAGTGTAGAGAGCTTATAGAGAACATGACTACTCACCACAAAAATTGGGATTCATCCGCATCTTCAACGAATAACCCGAGAGTCAATGTTTCTTCTACTTTATCAAACACCGAGATGACCGAATTCACCCGCATGATGGCCGAAATGAACAAAAATATCCTACTCTTGGCTACGAATCAACAACAACAAGTTAAAGTTGTAGCACTTTCTTGTGAGATTTACGGCGGTCCTCATTCATACACTGATTATCCTTCTACTCATGACAATCCGGAAAACGTGTATGCGGCTTATGGTAACTATTCAACGGAAAGCTATCAAGCCCGACCTCAAGGTGATCGTAACTTGCTAAGTTATCGTTCCAACAACTTTCTTTTGTTGGGAATAAAATATGGGTCAGATCACAAAACGCTGATAAGAAGAAAGTCAACGCTGATAGATTGACTTTGGACGCTGATAGAAGTCAACGCTGACAGCCCTGAAGATTGACACTGATAGAATATCTTTTGTTTATTTGTTTCTTTATTTATGTATGGTAAAGATAAGCACGACATTGTATTTTCTATTATTATCTTTACCTAGAATAGTTGATTCGTAGCTTATTGTACAAGACTTCTTGTTCTATAAAAGAAGGTCTTTTAGGTTAAAGTCAGATATCAGTTTTCATAGTATTCGCAAGTTAAACCTTTCATTGTAATCAACACGATTATTCTAATACAAGTGAAAGTTTGTTTAACATCATTGTGTTTTAGATCAAGTGTTAATTCCGCATAACACTTTGTTACTTTATTCATAAGCAAAGGTTTCTCTACGTGTTATACTTGATCTAATCTCGTATACACAAAGCTAATCGATCTAAGTTTGGGATCAACATCTTTCACCCGTTTTTTCTTCTCAAAACCACAATTCCAAAAACTTTAATAGAAGCAATCCAAACCCACCTCGAGCTTCTAATCCATATCACCCCCCGCTCCCCAAGCTCCACCCACGACTTATAATCATGATGTCGGAGCTTTCATACGGACCCAAGGAGATGTTGGGAATAAATTAAGGTCAGATCACTTGAACGCTGACAAGAACAACTCAAGCGTTGATAAGAGCAAAGTGAGCGCTGATAGCATAAGCGTTGACAAGTTAAAGTCAAGCGTTGATAGATTGAAGACAAGCACTGATGGAAGATGTGAGCTACACGTTTATTATATTCTAGAATACTTCTAGTAAGGATAGAGACGACAATGTATTTTCTATGTTTATCTTTACCTAGAATAGTTGATTCGTAGCTTATTGTACAAGACTTCTTGTTATATAAAAGAAGATCTTTTAGGTTAAAGTTAATATTCAGTTTTCATAAGTATTCGCAAGTTAAACCTCTTTCATTGTAATCAAGTTTGATTATTCTAATACAAGTGAAAGTTTGTTTAACATCTTTGTGTTTTAGATCAAGTGTTAATTCCGCATAACACTTAGTTACTTTATTCATAAGCAAAGGTTTCTCTACGTGTAGTACTTGATCTAATCTCGTATACACAAAGCTTAATCGATCTAAGTTTGGGATCAACAAGTGGTATCAGAGCTTGTTGAGAAACTTTTGATCTTTAAGTAACGCAAGAACTCTAAAACACCAAAAAAAAACCCTAAAAACCCTAAAATTCTCAAAACCCTAAAAACACCATGTCTGGCACAGATCAACCTGCTGCTTTGCTACAAAACAATTCCACAAATCCTAGTATCAAAATTCCCATGTTTGATGCCAGGAACTTCGAGCTTTGGAAGTCCAATTTTGAGCAATATATAGCTATTTATGACTACACTCTTTGGGAGATTGTTGAATATGGGAACACATTCGACAAAGCACAAAGGATTGCTGCTGCTATTGCCACAAGGACAGCTGTTCCTAATTGTCCTGAAGCTGATAAGAAGGAAAAGCCTGGAGATGGAAGAGCTGTATCTGTTGAATATATAGCCAAGAAGAGGGTGGACATGAAAATCTTGAACATCATGAAACATGCCCTAGGTCATGAGAATCAGCACAAGTACAAACGCTTTGAGTCTGCAAAAGAGCTTTGGGAAGCTCTTGAAGTAGCACATGGCGGCAATGCTGACACAAAAGAAGAAAAGAAGAAGCAACTCTTACATGAGTATGCTGTCTTTAAAGCTCAACCCAATGAGAATCTCAGCAGTGTGAGAAGTAGACTTATTGACATCACAAGTCAACTTTCCTTCATGGGAACACAGATTGATGACCCTGAATTGAATGCTACTTTTCTCAAAAGCCTTGGTGATGTATGGAAGATTGAGACAAGATCCATTCTTGTCAATAATACCCACAAGACCTCCAGGTTTGATGACATCTTCAACAAACTAAGACTGTTGGAGAATGAATGGCAATTGGATAGTGATAATAAATCTTCCAGTAGTAACATGGCCTTCTTCTCACAAAGTGAAGGCCAATTTGATTCCATGAACTTCTATGGACATCCAACCACTGGATCTCAAGGTGTCAGCGCTGGATGTCAGTCTGTCAGCGCTGGATCATATCCTGTCAACGCTTTATACTCAAGCGCTGACACACACAACTTTGGCGCTGATAGAATTAAACCTGCTGGTTTAGATCTATATACTGTGTGTGCATTCATTGCTTCTTTGCCCAGTGATTCAAGGATTACATATGAAGATCTTGAGCAGATAAGCGATGAGCAATTGGAAGAGATGGACATCAAGTGGACTATGGCTCTTGTAAGTTTAAGAGCAAACAGGTTTAATAAAAGGTTCAAGAAGAAGATGACCTTTAATGCTAAGGATGTTGCTGGATTTGACAAATCCAAGGTTGAGTGCTACAACTGTCATAGGATGGGGCACTTCATGAGGGAATGTAGATCTCCAAGAAGATCTGATGCTGGTAAGCCCTCAAGCCAAATGGTTAAGAGCCAAGATCCCAAGGCCATGGTTGCTGTTCAACAAATTGATGGTGTTGGAGAATGGGACTGGAGCTGGATGGCCAAGGATGAGGAAGAGGATAGAGCTTTGGTTGCTGAAGTTAAAGAAGAGCATGTTGAATATGCTCTCATGGCACACTCCTCCTCTTCATCAGATAATGAGGTATATGATGATGCTTTCTGTTCTAAGGGTTGTCGTTTAAATACTGAAAAACTAAATCAAGAGATAGTAAAATTATTAGATGAGGCAAGTACTGAAAGATGCAAAGTGTCTAATTATCAAATTGCTCTTACCCAAACAGAAAAGACAGTAGCTGAGTATAAGAAAATGGAGTTTGATTTAAAGGATCAAATAAATATCTTAAAACATGAGTTACATCAGAGTAAAGATGTTCAAGATATAGTAAATAGGGTTAATCTTGATTTGATAGCTCAGTTAGAGGAGGCTAACAAAAATAAAGATAATGTGAGTCTTAAAATCCAGAGATTTGATAAGGCCACACAATCCCTAGGAGAGTGTGTTAGTAAACAAAGAGACTCTAAGGATATGAGTGGGATTGGGATGAAAGATTATACTGGTGTTCCACCACCAGCTGGGGATTTCTATGGTGTCCAATCAAAGGACTTATCTTGGACTGGCTTGCCAGAACTTCAAGAGAAGGAATTTATTCCTCCACCTAGAGTGACTTCCCCAGTTGAGGAATACAAGCAAAAACTGACTGACTTAGATGAGTGGAAGAAAGCTAACCACACCTTGTTTGTTAAGGGAGGGTTGTTGTGTGAAAGTCCAAATGAGCCCACACCAAACATGATACCAATTGTGGAGTCCAATGATCCTAAACCTATTAAGATCACACACCCTACCACTGGCAAAGCTGTTGACCTTGGCCCATAAACTGTTAGAAAACCTAGTGTTAAGTATGCAGAGATGTATAGGAATACTAGGTCACCAAAAAGCGAAGTTAGTAATCATGGAACAGGCTTCTTTGCTTCTAGACCTAAGACTATGTCTAGAAAAGCTTGTTACACATGTGGTAGCTTCTCACATTTGGCATACAAATGTGTCAACGCTTCCAATGTCAACACTGATAGGAACCATTTCAGCGCTGACAAAAGTCAACATAGGTCAAACACTGTCAGACCCAATACTTATGTGAACAAAAGTTCACAAGTTGTTAGACCAGCCCCATTCTTTTCTAGAGGGTCTAACACACAAGGACTAAGACCTTTTCAAAAGTCAAACACTTGGTCCAATAGGCAATGGGTTCCTGTAGCAAACCCTAGGTTCAACGCTGATAAAGGGAATCGGGGGACTGACAAGAGCAATTTAAGCGCTGATAGATACACTGCCAAACCTAGGTATTTGCAACCACAGGGAAATAGGTCCAAAGCTTCTACTAGCTTAACATGGAGACCAAAACAAGACCAAAACCCTAATTCTACTGGTATTTCTATGACATGCAACAGGTTTCATTATATATCAAAGGCATTGTCAACACCAATTGGGGTTAACTGTGAATTTCATTCAAACATGGATGAAAATGGGGTTGTTATGAGAACCAAGTCTGTTCTTGTTGAACAACCAAATGAATCCAAGTCTTCCAAGGCTTGGGTTCCCAAAGAAAACTAATGTGTTTTCTTTATGTGCAGGGCATTCAGAAGAAGATCAATGATTATGGATATTGGGATAGTGGATGCTCAAGGCACATGACAGGGAAGGAAGACTATCTGACTAATTTCTCTCCTATTCAAGATGGTGATAAGGTATACTTTGGAGGGGGCTATGGCACCATCACAGGAAAAGGAACCCTTGTCACCAACAATCTACGATTTGAGAATGTCTTCCTGGTAAAAGAACTGGATTATAATTTGTTTAGTGTATCACAAGTGTGTGATAACAAAAATAAGGTTCTTTTCACAGATACTGAGTGCTTGGTGTTAAGCAAAGATTATAAGCTCCTTGAGGAAAAATACATAGATTTTAGAACACCAAGGCATAAAGACATATATAATGTGAATCTTAATGGAATTAAGATAAATAATAAAATGTCATGTCTGTATGCTAAAGCCTCAGTAGATGAAAGTAATCTTTGGCACAGGAGATTAGGGCACATAAACTTTAAGAATATCAATAGACTTGTGAGGCTTGGTTTAGTTGATGGTTTGCCTGAAAAGGCTTTCCACAATGACCACTCTTGTGTTGCATGTCTTAAGGGCAAGCAGCACAAGGTCTCATTCAGGTCTAAACAGGTGCACTCTAGTTCTAAACCACTTCACTTATTGCATATGGACCTCTTCGGTCTAACTAATATAGAAAGTTTTACGGGTAAATCATATTGTTTTGTTATCACTGATGATTATTCCAGGTTTACATGGACTTTCTTTTTAGCCAAGAAAAGTGAAACTGCCCAAAGTCTAATTAATTTCATTACCCAGATTGAAAAGAAGAATGGTAATGAGGTCAAAATTATTAGAAGTGACAATGGGGGTGAGTTTAGAAATCAGTTGTTAGATGATTTTTGTGCCAAGAAAGGGATTACTAGGCAGTTTAGCATAGCTAGAACCCCACAGCAAAATGGGGTTGCTGAAAGGAAGAATAGAACCCTTATTGAAGTAGCCAGAACCATGTTGGCTGATGCCCACTTTCCTATAGCCTTTTGGGCTGAAGCTGTTAACACAGCTTGTTATGTTCAAAATAGGGCATTGGTCAACAAAATACATAATAAGACACCTTATGAATTACTTTGGGGAAGGAAGCCAAATATTGGCTTTCTCAAGCCTTTTGGTTGTCATGTAGTTGTGTTAGAAACTAGTGAAGCCCTAGGTAAATTTGATTCAAAAGGTGATGAAGGCTACTTCATGGGTTATTCAGTGCAGAGCAAAGGATATAGGGTTTACATTAAAAAGGAAAAACGTATACTTGAAAAAGTACATGTTAGGTTTTTAGAGAGTAAACCTAGTGATCCTGAAAGTGGTCCAAATTGGTTGTTTGACTTGGAACCTTTATCTAGAGCTTTAAATTATATGCCTGTTACTGATCCAGACATTGTGAAGGTAACTTCAAGTGTTTTGGAAAAGAGAATTGGTAATGTTTCAGGTATACAGGTTGCTAAGGAGGATGGACCACCAGCAGTTAAATCATCTCCCACACAAGAATATGTTACACTTCCTATATGGACAGATGAGTATTATGCTGCTGCTGCTGCTGCTAGAAAAGATAATGGTGGTCTCCAAGTACCACCAAATACAAACATGCATGGTTCTTCAGGCGCTGACAAAGGGAAATCAAGCGCTGACAAGACCAATTCAGACGCTGATGGCTTAGACGCTGACAACAACAGTTCAAGCGCTGTTAGCCCAAGCGCTGACAAACAAGGATCAGACTTTGGTGACACCTTTACACAGCTTTTCTCTTCCCATTTTGAACAAGGTGGACCTTCCAATGTCCATGAAGAGATTCATGTTGATCAAAGAGAGTCTGATGAAGAAGATATTGGCAACATGGAGCGTGAAGTTGAGGACACCAGACTTTTTGAAGGAGGAGTTCTCACTTCCACAGCAAAGGATCACCCCACATCTCAGATCATTGGTGATGTTATGGCTCCAGTTCAGACAAGAAGATCCCATCAAAGTCTTGGTGGATTTATTGCCAATATACACAAGAAGGTTGATACCCCTCTTGTACAAGCATGTTTGTTTGCCTGTTTTCTGTCACAGGAAGAACCCAAGAAAATTTTTGATGCTCTCAAAGAACCTAGTTGGGTGGAAGCAATGCAGGATGAGCTTCACCAATTTGCTATACAAGATGTTTGGGAGCTGGTTGATTGTCCTAGATATGTGAGACCAATTGGGACAAGATGGGTTCTAAGAAACAAGAAAGATGAAAGAGGCATTATGGTCAGAAACAAGGCACGTTTGGTAGCTCAGGGATATACACAAGAGGAAGGCATAGACTATGAAGAAGTTTTTGCACCAGTTGCACGAATTGAAGCTATAAGAATTTTTCTAGCTTATGCCTCTTATATGAATTTTACTGTTTACCAAATGGATGTGAAGAGTGCTTTCCTCTATGGGACAATTGTTGAGGAGGTATACGTTATGCAACCTCCTGGTTTTGAAGATCCTGAAAATCCAGACAAGGTCTATAGAGTGAAGAAAGCAATCTATGGACTTCATCAGGCCCCTAGAGCATGGTATGGTACCTTGTCTACATATTTGGTGGACAATGGATTCAAGAGGGGCACCATAGATCAGACACTATTTACAAAGAAGAAAGGAAAACATGTGTTGCTTGTGCAGGTCTATGTTGATGACATCATTTTTGGGTCTACTGATCCAAAAATGAGTGAGGACTTTTCCAAGCTCATGACAGATAAATTCAAGATGAGTGCAATGGGTGAGATGAACTTCTTTCTAGGATTGCAAGTTCAGCAGAAAGAAGATGGTATCTTCATCTCCCAAGACAAGTATGTAGCTGAAATCTTGAAGAAATATGGTTTTTCTCCACATGAAAAGGATGCTTCCACTCCTATGGATAGGGAACACCCTTGGGGAAAGATTGGAGCTGGAAAGGATGTGGATGTTAGGCACTATAGATCAATGATTGGTTCATTGATGTATCTTACAGCCTCAAGACCTGACATCATGTTTGCTGTGTGTGCTTGTGCACGCCATCAAGTGACTCCCAAAGAATGTCACCTATTTGCTGTGAAAAGAATTTTTAGGTACCTAAGGTGTTATCCAGATCTTGGATTGTGGTACCCAAAAGATTCTCCATTGGACCTTATTGCATATTCAGACAGTGACTATGGTGGTGACAAGTTTGATAGGAAATCCACAACTGGTGGATGCCAATTTCTTGGGAGTAGATTGATATCTTGGCAATGCAAGAAACAAACAGTGGTGGCAAACTCTACAACTGAAGCAGAATATGTTGCTGCAGCTGCTTGTTGTGGACAAGTCTTATGGATTCAGAACCAGCTGTTGGATTATGGGTATAATTTTATGCATACCAAGATTTTTGTAGACAATAACAGTACTTTATGCATTATTAAAAATCCGGTACATCATTCTAAAACCAAACACATAGAAATTAGACATCATTTTATAAGAGATTGCTTTGAGAAAGGTTTAATACAACCAGATAGGGTAGCCACAGAAGATAATGTGGCTGATTTATTAACTAAACCTTTTGATGCTGGAAGATTTCAATATTTGGTAACAAATATTGGAATGGTTAATCTCACTTAATATGTATTTTGGAACCTTTTTGTAAAAGTATGTACAGGATAATGCATTGTTATTGGTCTTTGTGATGATTTAGATTTTTCCACTTTACTTTTCTAACACTGACAAAGGTAAATGTAACGCTGTCAAGTGTTATTTTGCCGTTGTTAGAGATATTATTGTCTAACGCTGACAAGAGTTCTGTCAACGCTGATAAGTGTTGTCGGGACGCTGTCAGCAACAAATGTTAGTTTTGTGGTTTTCATCTAAATGTGTAGGTGGTGGTAGCTTTATGCCATTGGATACAGAGTTGCTTATGGATCTTTGAAGAGCTATTTGGACATGTTTTTATTTATGGATGATGGTTGGAATATTTATATTCCTATCTTGACATAAATTTTTAATGTTCATATATATTTTGAGAACTCATGTATCATAGTTTAAGGGGAGGTTTAAGGAACCTTTAGGATTTTTGGGTATCCATATGATACTCTTATCACAATTCTAGATTGTGTCCACAGGTGAGTATGGGTTAGTTTTTACTAAACCATGAGGCACTGTAGCATGCATAGTATATCAACTTTGCATGCTGCCAAGACATTTTTGGCCTAGAATTGGTTGTGGTCTGTTGGGAGACTTGGGAATCATTTTGATATGGGTTTTACCTGGGAGTAACAAGGATTTTATAAGGTAACTTGGTTGTTAAGAATTTTGGTTAGCAAGGGACACTAGAGGACTGTTATGTCTATCTTGCTTATGCAAGTGTGCATAACTGGACAGTGCTTGCCGCCCTATGATACTTATCAGCTTTTGGTTATCTTCTCTAGGATAAATTACTTGTTAAGGTCATTTTTCACTTTTTAAAACAATTTTATTTTTGGACGCTGACAAGATTTTTCCAAGCGTTGTTGGGACCAAAATGGACGCTGACATGGCTTTAGGCGAACGTTGACAAGATTATAGCCGTTGGGCGTTGATGGGTTATATTTGACCGTTGACAATCAATGGGACCTACCCAGTTGTTACTTTTTGACATATTTTCAAGCCGTAATTTAAGGAGTTGTTACTTTCATTAAATGCATGAGATAACTTATAACTTTTTCAATATTTTCATGATTAGTTTTTGAAAATCTTTGCCTATTTTTGGGCCAATCACATGCATTCATCCACTCCTATAAATTTGGCTCCTATTTTTAAACAGGGTATCTATAATTCTTGTCTAACACTTTACTCTTATCAACCTTCATCTTTTATACTTCAAATTAACAGCTTTCATCAATGGCACCAAGATTTAACTCAGCAGAATTGGATTTGGGGTTCAAGTCTCAACACAACATGATTGCTTATCTTGTTGCTGATAATACTTTGTTTCCTCAATACACACAGATGGTGGAGTATTTGAACGCATCCCCATTAAGGTATGCTCTTTCTCATGCACCATTCATTCCAGTCACACACATTAAACAGTTTTGGAACACTGTTAGTTCCTCAACAGTTAATGGAGTGACCACATTAACTTCTATTGTTCATGGGAGATCTTGGGTGGTTACTGAGGCCTTGGTACGCCAGGCCTTGCATCTTAATGATGCTGATGGTATAACCATTCTTCCCATATCTGAAATAGAACAAGGGCTTAGGGCTTTGGGATACCCTATTCCTGATGAAGGTACTCTTAATAAGTACCATAAGCAGGAATTTCCCCCAGCCTGGAAGTACCTCATTCACATTCTTCTTCAATGTTTGAGTCCCAAATGTACTGCACACAATGAGATCAATAGATCCATTGCAACTGCTATTGTGTGTATTGCAACAGGGCAAAAATATAACTGGTCTAAAATGATTTTTGAAGGAATGTGTAAAAACAAGGGGACAAAAATGACTTTAGCTTATCCCCATTTTCTGCAAATGATTTTTGATGCTCAAAGATATTGTTCAAGGGATCACAATGATTTTTATAAAATCCCTGAACAAAAGAAAGCTATTTTTACCAAGATGAATTCACCACCTCATAGAGACCTACCTTTAACCCCAGCCATGCTTGCTGTTATTGCAGCAGCACAACCCCAACCAGACCCCCAACCTCATCTTGACCCTCATCCACAACTTGAACCTATTCCTGAACCTTTACCCTCACCTGACCAAATGCAAATAGACCAAAATCCCTTTGACGCTGACACATCTAATGTAGGCGTTGATGTGCCTATTTCCACCGCTGACACCCAACCATCACAATCCCAAACACCCCTTAACCAACCCACATCTACACCTTCTTCTACACCATCTTCCACACCACCTGAATATAGGTTGTTTAAACGCCAAAGGACTGCTGGAGTGTTCTCCTCTGGTGGTCCTAGCCATGAAGCAGAGAGAACCACCACCACAAGTGTGGCTGGTGACCTGGATGAGGCTGGGACTATTGGTTCTGGCTTAGAAGCTGGCCAAGGCAGTCCCACCATAGTTAAGTCCTCATCCATGCCCAATGAATCTGACTTGGGAGGTCAAATCCCCATTTCAGAAGAGGGCAGACTGGAACCAATGACTCTTTTGGAATTGACGGCTGTCTGCATTAGCTTGCAAAAGCAGAATGCAGACTTGGTACACATTGTCAGTAACCAAGGCCTTGAACTCAAGGAATTGAGGGAGAGGATTGTTGTTTTGGAAAGTGTTCATGCAAAGGGAGGTATGGAGGAGTCTTCCAAAGGGGAGGAAGATCAAAGAAATCTGAGTGATAAGAGCAGTCAAGATGGTCAATCATTGGATGTTGCTGAAGCTCTTACTACTTTGAAGGAACAAACAGGTTTTGATACGTCCTTGATCTCTTCAACCAATTTAAATTTATCATTTACAGATATGTTGAGAGAGGTTACACAAGGCGCTGAGGGAAAATATTTGAGCGTTGACAAGACAAGTTTGGACGCTGATAGAAGTATTTTGGGCGCTGATAGAGGAAATTTGGGCGTTGACAGATCTGAATATGGAGGTGATGTATTCCAGTCATCATCTATCATCAAAGATGTTCCTACTCAGGTATTATCATCTACCCTACCAACAATTGCACCAACAGATAAGGGTAAGGGTAAGTTGGTAGAAGAAATTGTTCCAAAGAATGCAGCTCAGGTTGAATTTGATAGAAGATTGGCTGAGCAAATGATGGAACAAGGTGAAAAGGAAAAGTCACCATTTGTTGTGACTTCTGAAGAAGAAAGTGATGGAGCTAGCTCAGATTCAAGTGTGATGATTGTTGAACCAGAAAGACTTGAGTATGGTGATGAGCTTGCTAGGGAAAAGCTGAGAGATTTAAAGTTGCAGATTGATTTTGATATGCCAGAGGTGGTTCAGATGTACAATTCTTGGGAAGAAAGCTGTATGGATAATCCAGACTTGACCATTTCAGATCAGATATGGGGTTTGGAAATTCTTCTTAGAGTTCAGAAGGATTGTAAGGTGATTTTGAAGCACAAGGCAAGCAACATTCTCTCTGAGTTGAAAAGGGATAGAAGGAAGCTCTACTTTATGTTGCTCAAATGTCATGGAGTTGGATGGACACATCAGAAGCTGAAGGCTTTGACATTTGATGAGTTGGAACATAGGGCTTATCCTATTTGGGTGAAAGTGCAAGAAGAAAACACTTTCAGACTTCTTTCAGATGAAAGAAAGGAGCAACTTGCAGAGGAGATGGAAATCAAGAGAGCTATGATAGTTCCCAGACCAGTAAAGAAGGGATTTGTACTTGAGTTTCCAAAAGATATGAATCAACTATATCCAAGTGAAGCAGTTATTAGAAAGAGCCTTAAGCTCTCCCCATTAGAAGCTTCAGATATGGTGCATGTGTTACCACTAGATTCCAGGAATCCAATTGTGAGTTATGATGAAGATGAGTGTGGATTCTGGAAAATTGGAAGATTTGGCAAAGAGGTACACACTTTTACCACTCTCATATCTTTATTTGCAAGTTGTGATAGAGAAGACTTGGTGGACCTTTGGAGGTTGCTAGAGACCAAGTATGAGGCTGAAGCACCAACTTCAGTCAATGGAATAAAACTTTGGACCACATTCAAAAGAATGTGTGGGACAAAAGAAGAAGATCCTGAAATATGGAAGGATCTTGAAGATGACCTCAGTGGTCTTCAATGGAGGTTATATTCAGCTGCTGGTGTATATCATTTGAGTTCTACAAAGTTTGCTGAGTATTTACTTATAGATGCTCAGTATTTCATATCCAAGGCTGTTTTGGAAAAGATGAAGGACACCCAGTTGGAGATAGACTATACAAGTGACGTGGCAAAGAATTTAATCAGATTTATTTATTACCAATATGATAAGGTTTGTCAGACTCCTCCAAGTTCTTAGTGTTTATTCAGAAACTTGATCATAAGAGTGGATATCAAGTTTAGGGGAGGATTGTTGGGAATAAATTAAGGTCAGATCACTTGAACGCTGACAAGAACAACTCAAGCGTTGATAAGAGCAAAGTGAGCGCTGATAGCATAAGCGTTGACAAGTTAAAGTCAAGCGTTGATAGATTGAAGACAAGCACTGATGGAAGATGTGAGCTACACGTTTATTATATTCTAGAATACTTCTAGTAAGGATAGAGACGACAATGTATTTTCTATGTTTATCTTTACCTAGAATAGTTGATTCGTAGCTTATTGTACAAGACTTCTTGTTCTATAAAAGAAGATCTTTTAGGTTAAAGTTAATATTTAGTTTTCATAAGTATTCGCAAGTTAAACCTCTTTCATTGTAATCAAGTTTGATTATTCTAATACAAGTGAAAGTTTGTTTAACATCTTTGTGTTTTAGATCAAGTGTTAATTCCGCATAACACTTAGTTACTTTATTCATAAGCAAAGGTTTCTCTACATGTAGTACTTGATCTAATCTCGTATACACAAAGCTTAATCGATCTAAGTTTGGGATCAACAGGAGAGGTAGTTAAGAATCTTCAAAGCCAAATCATAAACTTGAAAGGAGATATCACTAAGCAAGGGAATGATATTCGAACCGAGCTTCGACATGATATGAAAACCTCTTTAAGCAATCAAACGAATGATTTGAAGAATATGATGGCTATTTTCTTTCAAAGTAATCAACCCTCTACTTCGGCTCTCTTCCTTCAACTACCGTAACCAAACCAAGAGCGAATGTGAGTGCTATTACTACACAGAGTGGAGCAACTCTTGTAGGACCATCTACCCCTCCCTTTGTCACTCCATCTACACCCCCTCCACCATCATATATCCCGCCTACTTCCACACCTAGTATTAGTTCTCCATTTCCATCTCCACCTCTTAATGCAGAAGTACCTAAGAAGAACCCTTCACCAACCCCACCTTCCACCTGTAAACCCTCAACATCTAAATCTACACCTACCACACCTTCACCTTTTACACCTACACCTCCTAAGACCAATATTCAATATCCATCTCGATTAGACAAGTGCAAATTGCTCACCAAGGATGATATACAAGTGTCAAACGTTTTGAAGAAGATTTTGGGAGTGACCATCACCATTAGCCTTGTTGAAGCTCTTGCCCAAATGCCAACATTCGTTAAGATGTTTAAGGAATTGCTTAATATGAAGGAGAAGATGGCTGAGTTTGTCAACATCCGTTTAAATGAAAATTGTTCTGCAGTCCTCCTTAAAGAACTTCCGGAAAAACTTGGAGATCCCGGTCGTTTTGTGCTACCATGTACTTTTAACCAAACCGAAGAATTTACTGCCTTAGCCGATCTCGGGGCAAGTATTAATTTGATGCCATTAAATGTTTGGAAAAAGTTATCATTACCCGATCTTACACCAACAGAGATGACTCTTGAGCTAGCAAATCGAACTCTCGCTTACCCCGTTGGTATTACCGAAGATGTGTTTGTTAAAGTTGGTACCTTAACTTTTCCGGTTGATTTTGTTTTAGTTGATTATGAAATGGACCCTCGTATTCCGTTAATACTTGGACGGCCATTCTTTAGAACCGGAAAAGCTTTAGTCGATGTTGCCAAAGGTGAACTTATTCTAAGATTCGGGAATGATGCACAAGTGTTTAAAATGGGGAAGATCACAAACAAATCCAATGGAAGAGAATCCGCGAATATGATTAATGTGCTTCAAGACGAGCTTGATACAACTACTTGTGAAAGTACAAAGCTTGATGATTTTGTCGCTACAACAATCCTCTTTTTGATTCTTGCTATGATAATCCACTTTTCCAAGATGATGTGGATGATTCTCTCTCCAATTTGGATCCTCCACCAATATATGATGCTTCACCAATCTATGATGATTCAAGTTCCGATATGGACGATTATGATGATTTTAATTCAGAGTATAAAGACATGCCAACATATGATGATTTTGATGATGTTGATACTATTTTGAGTGATTCTTCACATGATGACCTTGTTCCTACTTTTGATGAAGATCCTCCGCCAATAATGCTTGATCCTACTTTGGATGACTACTCATTTGAGGAAGATTTTGCTACTTTTCTCAATACTTACTTCCCCAATGAGAATGATTCTCCTCCTTTGGACTTTGATTTTGGTCTTTATCCTCCTTCGGATATGAAGAAACCCGTTTCAAAGGAGAAGAAGCCGGATGACACCGATATCCGTAGTACCTATGTCTTGACACCTCTTTATCCACCTTCTGAGGATGAGATTGTGAGATTTATGAGCGGATCTTCTTCAAGGTCTACTGAGCCTGAGTGTTATTTTCCCCTAAAGGAAAAGGTGTTCGATCCCGATATAGAAATTTTTAAGCCATCTCAGTATCCATCTAATGAAATAAAAGGAAAGATTTTTGGAAATTGTGGAGATATGCTTGCACTTCATCATACTTTCTACCACCGTGCTCAATCTTTGCTTAAAGGAACCTTGCCTCCTCTTCTTTGGCTTTCCTTGTTCACCTTAAGCTTGTGCTACTTGATGGATGAAAATCATGTATTTGATCCCGGTGGATGTTCTTCAAGGTTATTTCCATGCTAATCAAGGTCGAGTCAGGCTCACGACTCGGTGAACAAAAACAAGCGCTTCTCGGGAGGCAACCCGAGTATCTATCCTTTTATTCCGTTTTATAATAAGTGTAGGGGGAGACCGTAGTATGTGTTTGTTGTTTTCTTTCTTATCATGTGCAGGGATTCGAGCTTTCAAAGATCTATTCTTGATGACTTTTGACGACCCGTGATTCCGTGTTCCCGTCTTCCCGGTTTTATCCTAAACTCTTTTGATTCTCTATTTTATTCTTCAATATTAAAATAGGAATCACTTTAGTTGTCTCTTCCTTAGCAATATTTAAACAACGTGCACAATGTCCTAAGTGTAAGGGAGTTTACTCCCACATGCTTAAAAATTGAGGACAATGGTTATATTAATTGTAGGGGGAACTTCTATCGAAGTAAGTGGGCTTTTCCTTGTAATTGTCCTCATTTTAACCGGAAAATTTATTTTTCGACATTTTTCAAAAATTTTGATCTATTTTAGCTTATTAGTATTTTCCTTTGTTATCGTTATTTTCTTTTGTTAGAATAAATTTTAATAAACGGTTTTAATAAGTTTAGATGTCTTTGATATATTAGGCCCGTTGTGAATCTTTTGACTAAACTCGAGTTTACTTATCCAAGTTTACTCTAGCTAGTATCCTTAACGTGTTTAAGTCAAGTTTTGCTAGGCTTTTATATAGGGAACTTTAAAACGCGAAATTCTTAACTCTTACGGGTTAAGAACAAGAACTTTTTGCAAGTTCCTATAATTGATCCTATAAAGTCGTTTATCAAGGGAACTTTAAAATGCGAGTTCTAAAACTTGAAAAAGTCTAAGAAGTTGCAATATCCTATAGATGACTTGAAAACCCAAAACCTTGATTTAATAGGCTAAGCATCCACGAGTCTGATTCCTTGATATTTTAAATTGTGGAGAACGAGAGATGATAGTGTAACACCCCCAAATTCATACAACTCAGTACATCGGAAGACTCGTTGGTGTTACGGGATAGCACATTACTCACATCATAGACAACGCTTAAAAATCGCGTCGTTTATTAATAAAGCATTTCCATTCATAAATATCAAAGTTACATAGGTCCCAAGTCATTGTATTTAATACAGGTTTTACAAAGTATTTGAATGGAAATAAGTATTTAGGTGCGGGCCATGAATTCTTGTTATCTTCCCGAGAATTACCTTCAAGTACCTGAGATAAAACATGTTAAAAGAAAAGGTCAGCGATAACGCCGAGTGAATTCATAGAGTTTAATAAAATCCATCAATATAATATCAGTATAAAATTTTTACTGAAAATCATTTTGTACAAATCATTTTAATAGGCCAATATATAGCCAAAGTCATTTTATACAAATCTTCATCAAAATCATAGTATAGGTGTTTGCCTTAAAAATCATTATACGAGCCAATGTCGTAAAAACATCATACAATACGTCTTACGACGTTGTATAAAGTCAAATAAAAACCGTTATATGAATATGGTTATGAAAACCAAAACACAAACATAATTTCAATAGTATGACCCTGTATTGCTAGTCAGGCAATACATCGTAATTCGGAGCGTCTAGTAGTATTTCGTTAGTTTTGGATTATTATAAGCCGCATGACATTGTTACCTTACTAAACCAACAACGGGTAGCTAACCCGATACTCAATTTGCCCATCTAAAGTAGCGTGTCGTCACAAAGGTCACGCTATGGAAATCTTTTCATACATAAATTCGCTTACCAATCAATGTGGCACGACGGGGATCAACCGTCAAGGCGCGAACTGGGGTGATCGTCCCCAAATAGTACTATTATATGCACAAGCGTCTACCAAATCCTGGTAGTTCACAATTCATGCTAATGGGAATTTTAGTGACATAACCTAACTTTAATAATCCATTTAATTTCATCTATCGGGTCCTTTAATCATTTATAGGGTCATACAATCGGGTCATACAATCATTCGGGTCCAAATCAATAAACAAACAAACGGGACAAATGGTGCCCTATTTTATAAAAACTAACATGTCATCTCCCTCGCGGGTTTATCAAACATTTATAAAAACATTTAAAAGAGTGCGAGGCTATGAACTCACGTTGATGTGGGAAGGCGGGTTATCGGCAATTCGGACGTACGGTACATGCTTCAATCACGGAAACCTAGACAAATAATACTCGTCTTAGACTCATGTCCAATGACTTTATAAAGATAACAATTATGTATACATATGATGATTATATATATATGATGATAAAGTGGGTTTATATATTCTCGTTTGCTCATTTTAGTGTTATGTGTTGGTAACGTTTATACTAGTTTACTAGTTTTACCTATTTACGTGTTTTAAGTCCAATAAACTTATTATAAGTTCTTTAACTTGTATTAATCCATTTTATACTTATATTATCAGTATCTACACTTTACAAGTTGGGCCTAAATGGGTTAAGTCCAATAAATAAGTTTATAAGTGTTTTAGTCCATTTTGTTGTTTTATTAGTCCAATAACGTTAATTTAGTCCGTTAATGTCCGTATGTTATATAGTTCGGGTTTTATCGGTTTTTAATTGTTATACATGTTTATATATCAGTATATAAGTTTTATAAAGTTTACATTAGACGGGTCGAACCATCTAATTTTTATTTAACAAAAACGTTAATTTTACGTTATTAGCCGAAAAAGTCGTAAAAATCATGTTTATAGTTTTATAACTTATAAAACTTAACAAGTTACCATTTTTATAAAATGTCTACTTATTTACCATTGTACATATGTATATAAATTTATTATATAAGTTAGTGGGTTTTAATTTATATTTTATACTATTAAATTTTGAGTGCTTATATAATAGTATTATACTTTAATTTCCAAAATCTGATTTTTATTTTCATCTTCACCAAAACTGCCATATCTAGAGTTCTATATGGATATAGAAGCTCAAATTTTTATCACATAAACTACATGATATGTGCTTCATTTAACTCTTCTATAGATACTGTTGAATCATCCTCTAAGTATTTTCTAAAAATCGTCCAAAACAGTGAACTCATATTTGTATCTTAAACTTGTTTTGATCATATCTTACTCATTACAATGATTCCATTGCATGACCAACTCTCACATATGTACAAGACCCATAGCTTACTGTATATTAATTCTACTTCATCATTTTATCAGTTCATGACATGTTTCTTTACTGTTTTATACAGCCAAAAAATTTAAACAAGATTTTAGCCTTGTTTCTTATAGTCTTTCATCTTTTTAAGCATGTTTATCAACAACAAATCCCCACACAACACTTTTAATCATCATTCATCATCATATACATATACATAACTAAGATAAATACAAGATTACATAATCAAAAATAATAAGAGGATGAGGAGGACAATCTTTATACCACCATGATGATGTAGGTTGTGATCAAAACATGGATTTTGATGGAGAAACTTGTGCATAGCCAAGACCATCTTCAAGACCACCATGCTTCATGAACACCTTGTAGAAAATCAGCCCTAATACTCCATAGAAACTCCTCCTTGGATGTTAAAACTTGCATCAATCTTCCTCTTTTTGAATGGAGATCAACATATGTAAGTTATAACATATGTTTGTGGTTAAAATTTGTATGATGGTGGTGTTTTGGTTGATGATATGGGACGGAAACAATGGAGCCAAGGGAGAGAAGGAGTGGTTTTTCATGTGTGAAGTGGTAGAATGAAGAAGCTAATGGTTTTAGTTAGCTTAGTGGGATAGGTAGCTTCAAAAGGAAGCTTAAGTTTACAAGTGTAAACTTGTTAAGTAAAATTTTGACAACTAAGGTGTTGGTGGAGCTAACTAGGCCGGTTTGAGTGGGGGTGGGACAAGTGTCCCACTTGTCTCATCCCCATTTATTTACGGGTACTCCTCGATTCTAGTTTCCATGATTTGCGTGCCCTCGGGTCGTTTTACAAAAAACGTTTTTATAAATTATGAATCAACGGCACAAAACGAATCTAATAAAAATTGTTTCATCAAAAATGGAGTTCGAAAACGTAAATACGTAATCCTAAGGTTTTCGGTTTAGTCGTAAAGGACGTTAAAATAAAATCGTAAGTCCTAATCTCTTCTCGTAAATTTGTGAGTTTATGAACCAACACAAATTTAAAACTCCAAAATAATATTCACGGATAAATTTATTTTCTGAAATGTCAGACCGTCACCAAAGACGGTGTATGTAAACGTAAGCACGTAACGTAGAATCCTCCGGTTTAGACGTAGTCGATGCTACTTCAAGACGTAAATCCAAATTTCTTCCCCAAAAATAAGCGAGTTCATATTGTAACATTAAAATAATCTTTTCCAATAAATATTGAGAATAAAATATCGACCATAAATTGACGGATTGTCACAGCATTTACCCCTAAACAAGATCTTTGTCCTCAAAGATCATCTTACCTTACTACTCGCTTCTTATAGAGTTAAAGCCATGTGGGTATTTCCTCCACATTCGGTCTTTTCTCACAAGTGTAATCCATTATAATACGCGAGTTTCATCAAACATAACTACGGGAATAAGATCAGGCTAAATGTTGACTTACTTTCTCTATCCATGATGTTCACGGGTTTCTGATGAATGCAACTTTTCGCCGATCTAAGCTTTACTAAGAACAATCAGATTTTCACTTGATAGATATTCCATCAAGTTCGATTTACGAAACGTAATTCACGCAGCTCTTGAAGTCCTTGTGTAGATCCAACTTATATGCCTTTCAAACCAAATCTTTTACATCATCTCAATGGTCCCATACAACGGGGACTTATATCCCATGATTTGTCAGCTCATGAATTCATTTTTCCAAGGTTAAAAATTGTGGCACAACTTCGCTACCCATTTGGCACTTCAAGATCTACTTTTCATATTCACATAACCTCCTGCCCACTATCGGCAGTCAATAATCAGATCCTAATTTCAACAATCATTTCAGGTCTCGCTGGTCGAGTATTTTGTAAGGTTAGGTTCGCCATCATAGGAAACCTTAAACCTAAAATACATGTCCAACTCACAATGGGTGTTTGTCGGGTGTCTTCATCTCAACTCTTGCTTACAGATGCTCTAAGATTTAGATCCTAACAAGATTCAATCTCAATCCTAATACGATTATTATCAATGATAATCCTTCCAAAGGAAAACGATTATACGTTTTGTCACCAAAGGTCATTCATTCAAACATAAAACAGCACTTATATTACTTTGTATCGTTACTTTACCTCGTCCCTTCGATTGGGGTGGTACATAGTACTCTCATCAAGGTTCGTTCTCAATGATTTCTGAGCAAATATCTAGAAATTCGATGCGAAGCGAGGATCTTGATTAAGATGTTCGATACAGGCACACTATGTTTACATAATTCTTTTGCATTTATCATTAACGGGAATGATATTAGCATATTTGGTCAGTCTGTCGACGATGACCCAAATTGAATCAAATTCAGATGATGACCTTTGCGATAGCTAGACGTTTACTAATGTATGGGGCGATGTCTGCCTTCATAATTGCCATCAGTACAACTTCTTTAGACAAAGATACTTTTAGTCAAAAATGACATACATATAATACTTATACTTATAAATTCCAACATAACTATATCTCACAATCCTCTATATTTAGACAATCACAAGTGGTCTTTAAAACATTTAACGCCATTGGCTTCTCAGTTCTAATGGTTCACATTAGACGCGAACCCCTTTTATTATCTATATTTATCCTTCTTACAAACATCAACTATTTTTAAATTGTTCGGCAATTTTATTTTGTACCGTCATTATTAAGGAACATGTCCTAACTGGTTCTTTATCTTTTCTACATAATGCGTAGGTATCTATATTCACTTCTCATGATGATATAATTATCATGTTCACAATTCACTCAGATATTCTTTCTATATTATGCGTCAGTAACTACGTTCACCTTTCTTCATATTTTCTAAGTTTCAGTTTTGTCTCATCTATCATTTTTATCAGTTTTTCTCAATCCGACGTTTTAAGCGTCGATAAGTATTACAAGTAATTAAAGGTTAGATATTTAAATTTTTATGAAACGTAAACGTAAAATTTTAAATTTCCTAGTTCGACCAATTATATAAAATGTTCAAAATAAATTTGAATTTAATTAACAAGATTTTTGTTGATTTATCGAAAATATTTAATAACATTCGTAAATGTTCGAAAAACCTTTGTTTATACTTTGGTAAAAGTTTTCTTAGTTGAAAAGCAAATTGTTAATGCAATAATGACTAAAAACGTTACTTGCATTTTTTGGTCTCGCTTAGTTTTGATTACGACAATATGTAAAAACAAGCATTTACAAAAACAACGAAAAACGAATTCTTGAGTTCAAGTATTTTTCATTTTACCCATTTTCACTTAAGGTATGGATAAACAAGTACTAACCTTAATCAAGTGATCAAGTGATTTAATCTTTTCTTAAAACTCACTTTTTATTAAAAGTGACAAGTTTTTATTAAACTTTATTTTTAAGAAAATGTTTTATTAAATTAATTATTTGAAATTTGAAAATGGCATATTCTTATACTGTTAAGAATATCCTATCAGGATATTTTTATACCCAGATAAGACCTCCACCACTAAAGGACAAAAAGGAGCGGAGTCTAGTCCGGCGGTACCTTAGCGCCTAGGCGGTACCTTATCGATAAGGTACCGCGGGCTGTGATAAGGTACCGCGGGCAGAACTAGCCGTTGGCTCCTTTGTCCTTTAAATAGTTGGCCATTCTCAGCTTTTCACTTCACCTCTTTTGCACATTCATTTCCAGATTCAAACCCCTTCTTTAATCACTCAAATCTTTGATCATTTGTTTGATTATTACTTGTTTAAGAAGTGAATCTTGTTCTTCCATCTCTTCCTCTCCAAGTGCAAAGAGAAGAACACTATCCTAGTGAAGTGTTGAGTCCACCACCAAAGATCTATTGAAGATCAATTTTTATATACTTGTAGTAGTGTCATTGTTGTGAAGATCCAAGTAGTTGTGTCTATTTAGAAGTTGTGTATGTACTAAGTATAGTTGTGTAGATTGGTCCTAGCTACGATTAGGGCTCGACTTTTAGCTTAGAGTCGGAAATTGGTTAAGCGACGTGTACGGTTTTCTCCACCATAAGGAGCTTGTTGTGTAGTGAACTCTCGAGTAAGGAGTACTCGAGGAGTGGCATAGGAACGAGGAGTGAGCTTTGTTGTCGAACCACTATAAATCCTTGGTGTTCGGTTTGATCTTTCTTTACCCTTAACTCTTTACATTCCTTAATACTTTTTGCATGTACATGTGTTAATATTAGATTAGCTACACTATCATTCTTTATTCTTTGTGGATATATTTTTGTTAGTATTAGTTTAGCTACACTATCATTCTTTATTCTTTGTGGATATATTTTTGTTATTATTAGTTTAGCTACACTATCATTGTTTGTGCATAAGAAGATTTCACATATTTCCTCAAGCCTAAGTTTTTGAAAAAGGATTTTTGGAAACCATATTTTTAACAAGTAAATTTTAAGAAACTATTCAACCCCCCTTCTAGTTTCTACAATTGGTATCAGAGCGGGTTGCTCAAGAATTTTTTAAAGTATATTGTATTTTAAAACTTGAATCGATCTATGGATTCCAACAAGTACCTAGAAGGGCAATCTATGCAAAGACCACAACTTTTTGAAACCGATAGTTTTATTTATTGGAAAAATAGATTTGAAACTTATGTGAAATCAAAAGATTTAGATCTTTGGCATGTTATTACCAATGGTGATTTTTTACCCTTTCAATTTAATGAAGTTTCGAAAACAAAAGAATTAGTCACTTTTGACAAAGCTAATGATGATACTAAAAAGAAACTTTCAAAAAATAATGAGGCTAAAATGGTGATTTATAATGCTTTGCCTAAGAAAGAGTATGAAAGAATTTTTATGTGTGAAACCGCTAAAGATATTTGGAACACTCTTTTAGTAACCCACCAAGGTAATAGCCAAGTCAAAGAAAGTAAAATCGATCTTCTTGTCCAACAATATGAACAATTTGTCATCTTAGAAGATGAAACTATTGATAGTGCATTTGCTAGGTTTAACACCATTATTACTAGTCTAAAAGCACTTGATGAAGGTTTTTCTAGCAAGAAAAATGTTAGGAAGTTTCTAAGGGCCTTACATCCAAAGTGGAGAGCAAAAGTCACGGCTATTGAAGAGTCGAAAGATCTCTCAACCTTATCACTCGATGAACTCATAGGAAACTTGAAGGTTCATGAGATGATAATTTTGAAGGACTCGGAATTAGTAAAAACCAAGAGTGAAAGGAAATCTCTTGCACTTAAGGCCAAGAAGGCACAAAGTGACCATGATAGTTCCTCGGAAAGTGATGACGAGGAGTATGCATTGGCGGTGAGAGATTTCAAGAAGTTCTTCAAGAGACGAGGTCAACACGTTAGGCAACCAAACTATGACAAGAAACCATTGTCAAAGAGTCGGTTTGTCAAGAACGAAAAAGGTGATAGGAGTTACTTTAGATGTGGTGATCCAAATCACTTCATTGGTGATTGTCCAAAGCCCGCTCGTGATAAGAACCACACGGCATTCGTTAGTGGCGCTTGGAGCGATAGCGGTGAAAATGATGATGACAACCCCAAAGAGGAGAAATGTCTTATGGCTCACACTTCTAAAGAGGTACATTCCGAAACTGAATATTATAGCTATGATAGTTCCACTTTAGATGATATTGAATTTGAAGGCAAATATGATAGCTTACACAAACTTAGTCTTAAATTCATAGAAAAGAATAAAACCTTAAAATCAACCAAAACTAAGCTTGAAAATGAGATCAATGAACTTAGGGAGAAATTGGCTAAACTTGAGAAAAACAAAGAGGTTGATTTAGGTTGCTTAAGTTGTGAGAAACTTAGATTAGAGAATGATGATCTCAAGAGCACCTCCATTAAATTGGAAAAGTTCATGAAAGGTACTAGTGCTCTTGATGATATGTTAAACAAACAAGTTCATTCTAAGGAAAAACTTGGTCTAGGTTTTAACTCAAATGAAGCCTCAACTAGTGAACCAAAACAAGTCAGGTTTTCACAGAAAACATCTTCTGGACGCGGTTCCACATCTTATGACGCGGTTCCTTATCGCTATGGAACCGCGGCCATAGATAAGGTACCGCGGCCAGAAGTTGAATTTTGTGAAAATTCTGAACTTTCTGAAAAATCTAAGTTAAATGAAAAACCAAAGCATCTTACTGTTAATAAGGTTCAATTACCCATACTTGACGACAATACTATTAGCAAGTTCTATAAGCCGTTAAGTAAACCTCTCATGGGAAATAGAAGTTTATCTAGATTATCTTCTACTCCACCTAGAGTACGGAATGAGTCTAAGCCTAGAAGTAGAACGACAACGCCTACAAGAGATAATCAAAACAACTCTCGAACTAGAAGTAAAACTCCAACACCTAGAAAGAATAATAATAACTCTAAACCTAGATCAAACACACCTAGGATAAGTAATAAGCAACAAAATGGTTACATTAATTACTACCCTCCTCCATTTTTTTCTTCATGGGGAATTCCCACTTCATTCATTCATCCCAATCAAACGCAAGGGATGTTTGGAACTAACAATTTTGGACCCATGAGATATTGGGGACCAAATGTTTGATCTTGTGTATTGTTACCTAGATATGCTTGGGAATTGATTTGGAGCCCGATGAGTGGATTAAGGATAGTGGATGTTCTAAACACATGACGGGTAATCGAAGTTTGTTCTCGCATTACAAAGCATATGATGGAGGTAACGTCACATTCGATAGTAGTCTACGTGGCAATATCATTGGCAAAGGTACGGTTTCTCTTGACTCCATGACCATTGAAAATGTTGAGCACGTAGATAACTTAGGTTTTAACCTTTTAAGTATAGGTCAAATTTGTGATAATAAGTGTAAGGTTATCTTTTCGGAACATGACAGTGAAATCGTAAAAGATGGAAAAGTCATTAGAAAAGGTATTAGAAAGCATGGGCTTTATGTCATGAAGGTTAATAAGAAGTCAAAAGACAACATATGTCTTGCGACTATAGATGATAGTTATACTCTTTGGCATAGAAGATTAGGTCACGCTAATATGCGTTTAATTCAATCTTTAGTCTCTAAGGAGTTGGTAAGACACCTCCCCAAGATTAAGTTTGATAGTCACTTTTGTGATGCTTGCAAAGTTGGAAAGAAAGTTCACTCAAGTCACAAAGCCAAGAATTTGGTTTCGACCTCTCGGTGCTTAGAGCTCCTACATATGGATCTCTTTGGACCTTCCGCCATACGGAGTTATGGAGGTAACCTTTATACCCTAGTTATAGTTGACGACTATTCTAGATTCACTTAAAATAGATTTTTGGCATCTAAGAATGAAGCTTTTGATCACTTCGAAATCTTTAGTCAGAGAATTCAAAATCAACTAGGATGTTCAATTGTTTCTATTAGGACGGATCATGGTAGGGAATTTGATAATGAAGTGCAATTTGGTGCCTTTTGTGAAGCTCATGGTATTACTCATAACTTCTCGGCTCCTCGCACTCCACAATCAAATGGGGTAGTTGAAAGGAAGAATAGGACTCTCCAAGAGATGAGTAGGACGATGTTAAACGAGCAATCTTTGCCTCAACAGTTTTGGTGCAATGTCGTAGATACATCGACTTATATTCTCAACCGAATTCTTATTAGACCTTTCCTAGGAAAGACCCCCTATGAGATTCTTAAAGGTAAGAAACCCTCATTAGAATACTTTAGGGTGTTTGGAAGCAAGTGCTTTATCCTCAACACCAAAGACTACCTTACCAAGTTTGACCCAAAGTCTTATGAAGGTATCCTTTTAGGTTATTCCCAAACTAGTAATGCCTACATAGTCCTAAATAGAACCTCAGGGGTTATTGAAGAATCACTCAACGTAACCTTTGATGAAACCCCTCCTTCACCCAAGACACCACCATTGTTTGATGATGACTTGGATGAATTAGAAGTAGTTAAAGTCAAAGAGGTTAGAAAAATAGGAGTTAAAGACCTTAGTGTTGAAAAGGAAGTAAACATTAAGGAGTCTAGGGATCATACTCTCAATAATGTCATTGGTGACTTAAATCAAAGGACCCTAAGATCTCAAGTCCAAAACCAAAGCAACTTCTTTTGTTTTGTCTCCTTGATTGAACCTAAGAATGTTAAAGAAGCTTTGACGGATGAGAGTTGGGTCATTGCGATGCAAGAAGAATTGAATCAATTCGTTGCCAATGATGTTTGGGAACTTGTTCCTCCACCTAGAAGTTCTACCATTATAGGAACCAAATGGGTATTTAGGAATAAGCTAGATGAGAATGGTGTTGTGTCTCGTAACAAGGCTAGACTTGTAGCTCAAGGCTATAATCAACAAGAAGGGATTGATTATGACGAGACATATGCACCGGTAGCTAGATTAGAATCAATTAGAATCCTTTTAGCCTACGCTTGTGCCTTAGATATTAAGCTTCAACAAATGGATGTAAAGAGTGCATTTCTTAACGGTTTGATCAATGAGGAGGTATATGTGGCTCAACCTCCCGGCTTCATTGATTTTGAGAAACCGGACCATGTTTACAAGCTTAAGAAAGCACTTTATGGACTCAAACAAGCACCCAAAGCTTGGTATGATAGACTTAAAGCGTTTCTTGTTAAACATGAGTATACCATGGGTATGATAGACAATACACTCTTTACAAAGAAGAAAGGTTCTCACCTCATAATCGTACAAATATATGTTGATGACATTATAATTGGCTCAACTTGTCAAGAATTGTGTGATGACTTTGCCAAAATCATGCATGATGAGTTTGAAATGAGTATGATGGGAGAACTTAACTTCTTTTTAGGACTCTAAATTAAACAAATGGACGATGGTATTTTCTTTAGTCAATCTAAGTACGCTAAAGAAATGCTAAAGAAATTTGGATTTGAAGAATCTAGACCAATGAAGACCCCTATGGCCTCGGATACTAAACTCACCGTAGATGATGATTGTGAGTCGGTAGACAACACCAAATATAGAGGTATGATTGGTAGTTTGTTGTACCTAACGGCAAGTCGACCGTATATCATGTTTAGTGTTTGCCTTTGTGCTAGCTTCCAAGAGGCTCCCAAAACCTCTCACCTTGAAGCGGTTAAGCGTATCTTCCGATACATTAAAGGCACTATACATTTAGGATTATGGTATCCTAAAGGGACCGGCGTAGAAACCATTGTCTACGCGGACTCGGATCATGCGGGAGACTATGTGGACCGGAAAGCACTAGTGGAGTTTGTACCTTCATGGGTTGTTGTTTAACTTCTTGGTTCTCCAAGAAACAAACCGCTCTTACGATATCCACCACGGAAGCCGAGTATGTGAGTGCCGGTAAAGCATGCCAACAAGCTCTATGGATGAAGCAAGCGCTTGTTGATTACGGGATTTCTCTTGATGATGTTCCCATCATGTGCGATAATAAAGGCGCTATAGACCTAAGCAAGAATCCCGTGCAACAATCGCGAACCAAACACATAGAAATTAGACACCATTTCCTTAGGGATAATGTTCAAAAGGGGAACATTACTATTGAAAAGGTGCCCTCCGAGGACAACTTAGCCGATATCTTCACTAAGCCACTTAAGAGGGAACCTTTTTATTACTTGCGTCTAGGTCTAGGATTAATGGAACATCTTCCTTAAATTCCTTTCTTATTGTGTGTTTTCTTTTATGACTTTGAGTTCTTGAGTCTTTTAAAATTCTTTTGAAAAATCTTCTCATCTCATTTTTTCAAAACTCTCAAAGTCTCTTTCGAAAATGGTTGAGAAATTCGTTTAACATTGTTAATTCAATCTAAAAACGATTTTTCATAGATTCTCGCTATTAATATAGAGCTTACATAATTCATATGTATGATTCTCTCAAACATAGCAAGAACAAGATTGAATCATGGAGGATCATTGTGTCATGACTTAAGGTCTTGTCTTACACACCTCCTCCATTGATTTTTTAATCCATGTATTTTGGTCAAATCTCTATTTGGTAAGTTTGCATATGTTTTCTTTGTCTATCTTTGCTTTTAAGCATATCCCTATGATAAGTTAGACTAGAAAAATAAGATTTGCTGAAAATCTTCCTCCAAACACCAAACCCTGCTTCTGCAGGCGGTTCCTTATACGAACCGCGGTACCTTATTGATAAGGTACCGCCACCCTAGATAAGGAACCGCCTACAGTGGCCTTCCTTTTCGGGTTTTTTTCTGAAACTCCAGATTTGCTCCAACTTTTTTGCGAATCTTTGTTTCAAACCCTTTGACCATCCCAAAAATACCCTAAGCCTTGCCTATTTAAACCATAAGCATTTTGCATTACTTCACATCCAAAATGTCTTATTCTCCCAATGAAAGCCTTGAATCTCCTCCATTTTCTCCAATTGCTTTCAATCCAAACCCACCCAAGAACACTCTTAATCACATTTCTCCTACCAAGAATGTTGATTGTGGAACTTCCTTTCTTCCACCACCACCCTTTAGTGTTCTTTCTCCTTCTCATGATAATGTCATGCACCATGAAACATATTGTCATTGTTGTCAATATCAACATCTTGCTATGACACACATCTATGAGGAGTTGAGCTACATAAAGAGTCTCTTAATCAAGCCTCCTCTTCACTTTGATTATGAGATCTCCAACAAGCCACCACCACCAACCTCCGCTATTACCTTGTCTTTCATATAAGCATTGATTGCTTATCCTCAAGACACCACATTCAAGCAAATCTTAGAATTCTAGAATAACTAGGATTAGATTTATGATTTTGGCTTGTTTCTTTTTCCATACTTCTTTGTATGATGTTCTTTTAGTAACCTATCTTGGATCTTTGTCTTTGTGTTTTCTTCTCTTTTTATTTTATCTTTTATGTGACCTATTGCTATATATATTGTTGGTTGTTTCTTTTGTTCAACTAACCCTTCTATGTAGCTAGTCACCATATCTCGATTCCTCGGTGCCCCAAGCTAGGGGGAGTAAGCACCAAGGGGGAGTCTTTGCAAAGTCCATTTCTTCAACACCGGATTACGCAACCTTTTTGCTTCGACAAAGGGGGAGAAATGAATAAACTCGTCTTTGAAAATCTTGTTTTTGTGTGATTGAGTTTATGCATTGTCAGAATCAAAAAGGGGGAGATTGTTAATGCAATAATGACTAAAAACGTTACTTGCATTTTTCGATCTCGCTTAGTTTTGATTACGACAATATGTAAAAACAAGCATTTACGAAAACAACGAAAAACGAATTCTTGAGTTCAAGTATTTTTCATTTTACCCATTTTCACTTAAGGTATGGATAAACAAGTACTAACCTTAATCAAGTGATCAAGTGATTTAATCTTTCTTAAAACTCACTTTTTATTAAAAGTGACAAGTTTTTATTAAACTTTATTTTTAAAAAATTGTTTTATTAAATTAATTATTTGAAATTTGAAAATGGCATATTTTTATACTGTTAAGAATATCCTTTCAGGATATTTTTATACCCAGATAAGACCTCCACCACTAAAGGACAAAAAGGAGCGGAGTCTAGTCCGGCGGTACCTTAGCGCCTAGGCGGTACCTTATCGATAAGGTACCGCGGGCTGTGATAAGGTACCGCGGGCAGAACTAGTCGTTGGCTCCTTTGTCCTTTAAATAGTTGGCCATTCTCAGCTTTTCACTTCACCTCTTTTTCACATTCATTTCCAGATTCAAACCCCTTCTTTAATCACTCAAATCTTTGATCATTTGTTTGATTATTACTTGTTTAAGAAGTGAATCTTGTTCTTCCATATCTTCCTCTCCAAGTGTAAAGAGAAGAACACTATCCTAGTGAAGTGTTGAGTCCACCACCAAAGATCTATTGAAGATCAATTTTTATATACTTGTAGTTGTGTCATTGTTGTGAAGATCCAAGTAGTTGTGTCTATTTGGAAGTTGTGTATGTACTAAGTATAGTTGTGTAGATTGGTCCTAGCTACTATTAGGGCTCGACTTTTAGCTTAGAGTCGGAAATTGGTTAAGCGACGTGTACGGTTTTCTCCACCATAAGGAGCTTGTTGTGTAGTGAACTCTCAAGTAAGGAGTACTCGAGGAGTGGAGTAGGAACGAGGAGTGAGCTTCGTTGCCGAACCACTATAAATCCTTGGTGTTCGGTTTGATCTTTCTTTACCCTTAGCTCTTTACATTCCTTACTACTTTTTGCATGTACATGTGTTAATATTAGATTAGCTACACTATCATTCTTTATTCTTTGTGGATATATTTTTGTTAGTATTAGTTTAGCTACACTATTATTCTTTATTCTTTGTGGATATATTTTTGTTAGTATTAGTTTAGCTACACTATCATTGTTCATATTTGTGCATAAGAAGATTTCACATATTTCCTCAAGCCTAAGTTTTTGAAAAAGGATTTTTGAAAACCATATTTTTAACAAGTAAATTTTAAGAAACTATTCAACCCCCCCCCCCCCCCCCCCCCCCTTCTATTTTCTACACAAATATTGTCGTTTTAAGTTTTCAGGTTATGGTATAAATGGTTTTACTCAATCCTTCTTAAGTTATCTTGAGGTATACACAAACATTTACCCCTAAACAGAAGTTTAGTTAAATGTTTAGTGTATAAGGGAATAATCCCTTAAAATCCTTTGTTAAAACATTTGTCAAAATATATTTGCACTTTCTTTTTTTTAGTATAACTCAAAGTCTTAAATGACTTCTAAATTTTGAAAAGTCAATTTATATTCCATTACCTATTAATCACATGGTTAAATCATGTAAAGTATTAAGTCTTAAGTCTTATGTTAAATATTCAAGGTACAATTTTTAATTGTTCGGCCAATTCAGGGCAATCTATAATTTATTACTAACTTCATTCTTATTCTTATAAACAAATAAATGGTCCTTAATGATCACGAGCATGAATTTATCAAATTACAGCCTACACACGTGATTCACCAAATTTTTGGATGCTACATGTGTATTAGTCAATCCAAACGACATCACGGGAAACTCATAATGTCCATTACAAGTTCTGGATGTGGCGATTGGAATAGATAATCTTTTCCGCAGATGCGAAGTTGATGATAACCATGCCGTGGATCAAATCTTTAAAACATACACTAGAACCTTGTAAATCATCGAACAAATCTTCCATTTAGAGTTATGGATATCGTTTTCGATTGTCAATTTACTCAGTTCACAGTAATCTATAAATATAAGGAATCATAACACCATAGCTCTTCATGATGACAGGCTTGGTAGAATAAAATCTTTCTCCGGCAACTCTCTTCTCAAAAGACTAATAATAACTCATAATCCTTCACAAGTTCAAGGATATCAGGAGACATAACTACCTTAAAAGAGTAAGGTCAACGCATAATCTATGCGAGAGAATTTCAAATCAGATACAGACGAAAACATTTAATGAATATGAATATATCCCATGTTTTCATAATTTGAGTACGCATTCGAAAGCTCCTCGGATCGTTACCCAGGTCATTCAAATGAAATCAAATCAAAAGAAATGATAAGAACGTCAATACATCCAGTCGGGTATCAACACTCGGTAATCGGATACTTTTCCTAAGAATCTCACTACGGGAGAATTAGACAGGAAAGAATTGTCAATTGTCAAATAAGACAATTTCCACAGATGAGTAAATTCGACTTAGAAGAATAAATAGTACGGGCACATTTGTAGGAGTCCCTAACATTATGTCCTTATTTTTCACTTCTTGCAGATCTCATAAAATTTTAATCTTTTACAATCTTTAAAGAAAATATAGTGTTTATTAATCAGTTTTATGGTGACTACTAATCAGCCTTGCATGGTTCATTCCAAATTGTATGTAGGCGCGCAACTATATACAATTTCAAGATTAACGATGCAATACTCAGTTCGTCAAAATTTTATCATCATGTTTATAATAAAAACACTTTCATGCTTAATTCTTAAATAAGAATCAAGAATAAATTTACAAAGATTTTCCTTATTATGAAAACAATTGAGTTTTCCAAGGTGTTTTATAAACAATTTCATTTTGATAACAATCACTTATAAATCTCACTTTGAATAATCCTTATTGTGATGAAAATTAAATTTTCTCAAAGGATACCGTTTTATCTTATAAAAACAATGAGTGGTCTGCAAAAGAGTGATGAAAGCTTGTTCACCAAGAATTAACTACGATATAATAGGAAATGAGCTTAGCCAAATAATCATGAGGTTCATGACCTCAATGGCACTCTAGAATATAAAGAGAATAATCCACAACGTAACTCAAATCGAGATGAGTACTTGTTCCATGGTTTCATCACTAATGCGAACATTAGGATGAAGTAAGAAAAGATAGATAAAATCGATACATGTAGAATTTAGCAATCAAAGGTAATCTTTTTCATTAATCACAAACAAGTCAAAATTGTACCGTAACACATTACGTGTCACTATGTCATACAATTCTCAGAACTCATCCTACCAACTGATATCTCAGTTAAGTTAGGGATTTTTAAAAGATACCACAATGAATACTAATCTACAAGAGTCATTAGGTGTTCCACATGTCCCAGAAGATCCATCGGTCTCTATTCAGAAGAAGATTTCTTCAATTTATTTCTTGGACACTGGGCATCCTCGTTAGTGGACAATGGCCTAGGAACAACCCTTAACACGAATCAACAATCAATTAATACCTTATAATTCAATCACAGGACTTAACGACTTCCTCTTAACAATTTCATATTCCAATACTTTCAATCTTATTCTTAGATCTTAAAAGGGCAATAAAAGCTCGATATGATGAACACTTAATTCCAATCCTATAGCTCTTACAACAACAATTATCAAATGAGTCACTAGTATGAAATGACTTGATCATTCAACTAGACTTCTCGGAAAGGTACTAGTGGCAAGAGGCTTTTGTGTAATGGTTCCAATGACAGCCTCAAGTGCAACATTCACCCTTTCGATTTCAATTTTAAGAATTGGATGACAACGAATCAGATGACATCTTCCTAGGTGGCATCGTTTTGTCAAACTCCACTCTATAAGGAAAGATCGTCATGACATCGATATCAGATTTAATCTCGCAAATTCTTCTTCAATATCGCAATCAACTAATATCTACATTTCTACGAATATCAACCATTTGTTGGGATCATAAATATCCACAACTTGGTTTAGATCTAGGATAGCTAGAATTCCTACGAGAATAGCTTCGATTAATTTACTAGGGGATTTAGGGTTCCTTGTGACAATCTACGTCGTATAAATATCTCGTATAAATATCAAAATAATCATCAACAATCATGTAATAAAATTACATCATATATATATATATATATATATATATATATATATATATATATATATATATATATATATATATATATATATATATATATATATATATATATATATATATATATATATATATATATATATATATAAAATCCAAATTATATATATATTAAAATAACACTTCTCAGTCTGGCCTTGTCGGTAACTCGGGAATTCTTCGGCACCGTTATAGTCAAAAGATTTTTAGACATTTTTAGAAAAAAATGTTTATAGTTAAAAGATTTTGAAATGTTTTATTCAAAACTTTGGTTTTAAAAATCTTTCGTTCTCTATAAAGAGAGCTCTGGTACCAAACTGTAACACCCCCAAATTCATACAACTCAGTACAGCGGAACACTCGTTGGTGTTACGGGATAGCACATTACTCACATCATAGACAACGCTTAAAAATCGCGTCGTTGATTAATAAAGCATTTCCATTCATAAATATCAAAGTTACACAGGTCCCAAGTCATTGTATTTAATACAGGTTTTACAAAGTATTTGAATGGAAATAAGTATTTAGGTGCGGGCCATGAATTCTTGTTGTCTTCCCGAGAATTACCTTCAAGTACCTGAGATAAAACATGTTAAAAGAAAAGGTCAGCGATAACGCCGAGTGAATTCATAGAGTTTAACAAAATCCATCAATATAATATCAGTATAGAATTTTTACTGAAAATCATTTTGTACAAATCATTTTAATAGACCATAAAATAGCCAAAGTCATTTTATACAAATCTTCATCAAAATCATAATATAGGTGTTTGCCTTAAAAATCATTATACGAGCCAATGTCGTAAAAACATCATACAATGCGTCTTACGAGGTTGTATAAAGTCAAATAAAAACCGTTATATAAATATGGTTATGAAAACCAAAACACAAACATAATATCAATAGTATGACCCTGTATTGCTAGTCAGGCAATACATCGTAATTCAGAGCGTCTAGTAGTACTTCGTTAGTTTTGGATTATTATAAGCCGCATGACATTGTTACCTTACTAAACCAAAAACGGGTAGCTAACCCGATACTCAATTTGCCCATCTAAAGTAGCGTGTTGTCACAAAGGTCACGCTATGGAAATCTTCTCATACATAAATTCACTTACCAATCAATGTGGCACGACGGGGATCAACCGTCAAGGCGCGAACTGGGGTGATCGTCCCCAAATAGTACTATTATATGCACAAGCGTCTACCAAATCCCGGTAGTTCACAATTCATGCTAATGGGACTTTTAGTGACATAACCTAACTTTAATAATCCATTTAATTTCATCTATCGGGTCCTTTAATCATTTATCGGGTCATACAATCGGGTCATACAATCATTCGGGTCCAAATCAATAAACAAACAATCGGGAAAAATGGTGTCCTATTTTATAAAAACAAACATGTCATCTCCCTCGCGGGTTTATCAAACATTTATAAAAACATTTAAAAGAGTACGAGGCTATGAACTCACGTTGATGTGGGAAGGCGGGTTATCGGCAATTCGGACGTATGGTACATGCTTCAATCACGGAAACCTAGACAAATAATACTCGTCTTAGACTCATGTCCAATGAATTTATAAAAATAACAATTATGTATACATATGATGATTATATATATGATGATCAAGTTGGTTTATATATTCTCGTTTGCTCATTTTAGTGTTATGTGTCGGTAATGTTTATACTAGTTTACTAGTTTTACCTATTTACGTGTTTTAAGTCCAATAAACTTATTATAAGTTCTTTAACTTGTATTAATCCATGTTATACTTATATTATCAGTATCTACGCTTTACAAGTTGGGCCTAAATGGGTTAAGTCCAATAAATAAGTTTATAAGTGTTTTAGTCTGTTTTGTTGTTTTATTAGTCCAATAACGTTAATTTAGTCCGTTAATGTCCGTATGTTATATAGTTCGGGTTTTATCGGTTTTTACTTGTTATACATGTTTATATATCAGTATATAAGTTTTATAAAGTTTACATTAGACGGGTCCAACCATCTAAGTTTTATTTAACAAAAACGTTAATTTTACGGTATTAGCCGAAAAAGTCGTAAAAATCATGTTTATAGTTTTATAACTTATAAAACTTAACAAGTTACCATTTTTATAAAATGTCCACTTATTTACCATTGTACATATGTATATAAATGTATTATATAAGTTAGTGGGTTTTAATTTATATTTTATACTATTAAATTTTGAGTGCTTATATAATAGTATTATACTTTAATTTCCAAAATCTGATTTTTATTTTCATCTTCACCAAAACTGCCATATCTAGAGTTCTATATGGAAATAGAAGCTCAAATTTTTATCACATAAATTAAATGATATGTGCTCCATTTAACTCTACTATAGCTACTGTTGAATCATCTTCTAAATATTTTCTAAAAATCGTCCAAAACAGTGAACTCAGATTTGTATCTTAAACTTGTTTTGATCATATCTTACTCATTACAATGATTCCATTGCATGGCCAACTCTCAGATGTGTACAAGACCCATAGCTTACTGTATATTAATTCTACTTCATCATTTTATCAGTTCATGACATGTTTCTTTACTGTTTTATACAGCCAACAAATTTAAACAAGATTTTAGCCTTGTTTCTTATAGTCTTTCATCTTTTTAAGCATGTTTATCAACAACAAATCCCCACACAACACTTTTAATCATCATTCATCATCATATACATATACATAAGTAAGATAAATACAAGATTACATAATCAAAAATAATAAGAGGATGAGGAGGACAATCTTTATACCACCATGATGATGTAGGTTGTGATCAAAACATGGATTTTGATGGAGAAACTTGTGCATAGCCAAGACCATCTTCAAGACCACCATGCTTCATGAACACCTTGTAGAAAATCAGCCCTAATACTCCATGGAAACTCCTCCTTGGATGTTAAAACTTGCATCAATCTTCCTCTTTTTGAATGGAGATCAACATATGTAAGTTATAACATATGTTTGTGGTTAAAATTTGTATGATGGTGGTGTTTTGGTTGATGATATGGGATGGAAACAATGGAGCCAGGGGAGAGAAGGAGTGGTTTTGCATGTGTGAAGTGGTAGAATGAAGAAGCTAATGGTTTTAGTTAGCTTAGTGGGATAGGTAGCTTCAAAAGGAAGCTTAAGTTTACAAGTGTAAACTTGTTAAGTAAAATTTTGACAACTAAGGTGTTGGTGGAGCTAACTAGGCCGGTTTGAGTGGGGGTGGGACAAGTGTCCCACTTGTCTCATCCCCATTTATTTATACTCCTCGATTCTAATTTCCTCGATTTGCGTGCCCTCGGGTCGTTTTACGAAAAATGTTTTTATAAATTATGAATCAACGGCACAAAACGAATCTAATAAAAATTGTTTCATCAAAAACGGAGTTCGAAAACGTAAATACGTAATCCTAAGGTTTTCGGTTTAGTCGTAAAGGACGTTAAAATAAAATCGTAAGTCCTAATCTCTTCTCGTAAATTTGTTAGTTTATGAACCAACACAAATTTAAAACTCCAAAATAATATTCACGGATAAATTTATTTTCTGAAATGTCGGACTGTCACCAAAGACGGTGTATGTAAACGTAAGCACGTAACGTAGAATCCTCTGGTTTAGACGTAGTCGATGCTACTTCAAGAAGTAAATCCAAATTTCTTCCCCAAAAATAAGTGAGTTCATATTGTAACATTAAAATAATGTTTTCAAATAAATATTGAGAATAAAATATCGACCATAAATTGACGGATTGTCACAGATAGAGTCTATTATAAGCTTGGTATTCTTTCATGAATTTATGTGAGTTAATTATGAGCTTTTTCTCCCATCGCTTGTTAATAAATTTAATTCCGATAAATAAGGTCGTACGATTTGAAAAGTTACTTAGCTTCTAGCACAAGATCGTTTAAAGTTGCTCGGTATTAATTAGAGTTCATAGCCAAAGAATAACTTATTGAAGCGGGATGCGAAGATTGGCGAGTCCGAAAAGGCCCTAACAAGGCATGAGGGCTACATTCTGTTGCTAAAGATCCAAAGTGATGTGAAGAATCATTTATCAAAATCAATATGAAGGATCGAGACACAGGAAGAAAAGCAAATACTCCGGTAAAGATCATGGAGAAGTCTATCCAAAAAGGCCCTAACAAGGTATGAGGATTAATAGATCCAAGTCATAAAAGGAGGCGGATCGTTGTATATCAAAATCCCAAATAAAGATTGGAGAAATATAAAGAAGTCGTGGTCCAAGTATGAAGAATCTCTCAAAACTTCAAGTGAAGAAATTCCTATTATGAAGAGAAGACCATTATTTCATGAACGTCTCTCAAGATTTGAAGTATGAAGTCAATGCCAAATATCGATCCGATAAAGGTCTCAAATCGTGAAGCGAGTTATGCCAACATATGAACTTTATGAGGTCCCGAGAAGCAGTTTTAAAAGATTTTGTCCTTTAGCTAACTATTGATTAAATCGTCCTACTTTATTTTCAGCCTAAATAACTATCGAAATAAGTCAACAATGCATCCTCGTGATCATTCAAGACAACAATAAAATATAAGAGATACACCTAGGAATAAGGGAGTCTAAGTGAATAATTGAGCCACATGAGTTTGTGTTAGTTTGCTAACTTATAATAAGAATGATCTCGTTTTTAAGCTTGGTTTGGGGAACGTGAAACTTGAGGGTGATAAACATTCATGACATTCCAAAACCCTAAGGTAAGTTTTTGATCTTTTTACTTGTTTTTCTTCCTTTGAATATTTTATAATTTTCTATCTTAATATCTTATGTTTAACAAAGGCCAAGGTGGATTGATTATGATGAAAAATGTAAAACCTGCTTTGTAATTAATGCATTGCATGAGGGCATTGCAATGGTCAAGTGTAGGGGATTTGATAGGTGTGAAAACACCCATCCTTTTACCACTTAATTATAATAATAACCAAGCCAAAACGTGTATTTTATGTCGTAAATGTCAGAATTATGCGTGGTTTGTGTTTTTGTTGTGATTTAGGACCAAAATGTGAAAAGGGAAGAAAACACGGGTTTCACGGGCTTTTATCGAAGAAAAAGACAAAAGACGAAGTCAAAAGATCAAGAGTGCAAAAAGAACGGAAGTCCAAGGCCTATTCTGAAGATTTATCGTAGAAAAAGTCTAAAGACGGATGTTTAATGAAGTCGAAGAACTCAAGTCCTATAAATGAAGAAATTATAAGACGAGTTCAATTTATCCCGAGGCAAAGTCGAGAAAGTCGAAGAATTTATAAAGACGAAAAGACGAGAAAAGGAAAAAAAGATCAACACATGTTAATCCTCCTATAAATACCCTCCTAATGTGTCATTAGTGTAGGTCCTTAGTTTCTTAGGATTGTAGATGTGTTTGATTGATCTAAAGAAAGTAGAGGAATGAAGAACTAGAGAGAGAAAGGTAGAGAGAGAAAGGAGAGAAAGAGAAGGTTGATTAAGTGAATGTGTAAAATACAAATGACCAACCCCTCCTAACATGCTAGGAGGGGGTATATATAGCCCACCCTACATGTGGGCTATATGGACTATATTGGATCACGAGCCCAATATCATTGGAGTGACCGATCCTTTCTAAATACGTAAAAACATATTTCCAACAATCTCCCCCTAAGGGAGGTCACTCCAAGTTACAATGTTCTAAATAGTCTATAGCTCGTGATCTATGCTAACAATGATGTGACCGAGACTTTCCTTGGAAAAAATATTTCCAACAATCTTCCCCAAAGGGAGGTCACACCATTTTACAAATTCTTAAACCTAGCATACTATGCTTGAGTCTTCGATCTTGTTCTTGTGAATATGTTGATGAGATCTTTGACTTTGGTCTTGAACATGTGTCCTTGCTTTGACCTTGTGCATTCATCACTTGTGTTATTTGCCTCTTCGTGACTTCATGTTCCACGTACTTATACTTTTATAAATTCTTGAAAGCTTCAGAGTTTGATACAGCGGAAGACTTGACTTTTAGACTTTCTTGAATTTGTTGAAGTATTAAGTGCAGAAAGTATAAGCATGTGTTGACGACTTCTTCTGGATTGTACACCGCAATGCCACCTTCTTGTTACGCTCCGGTCGGTGAAGACCGTTGGACGATATAAAATATCGTACTTGTGACAGGTAGCTCTAATTAAAGATCTCCTTGACAAGATTTCGCAGGTAAACCCGTTCTCTTTATTCGACCGTCCAAAGCTGACATCGTTGCTTTCCAGTTGTCACGAGCTTGATTCGTATAGAATCTTGCAAGTTACCTACCAAGTGCTGTTTGAGGTTAACACTAGAAGGATTTCCACTCATCACTGTGAACACTATAGAGTGTCACTCTGACTGTTTTGGCAAGATCATTAAGATATTGCGTAGAGGCCTCGAACGTGTTTAAGTTCAGATAAGAATTAAACAACTGTTGCTTTCCAGTTATCACAAGTTTGATTCATAAAGAATCGCACAAGTCACCTACCATGAGCTTTTTGATATTCGCTCAAGAAGGATTTCCATCTTCATTGTAAATACTTTCGTATTACTCGGATGTTCAGGCAAGATCATGAAGATTTTGCGTAGGACTCTTAAAATCTTCCTTACTTTCACAGTGTGTGAAGAAGAAAGGAATTATGAAAGTGTGTCCTAATGAGATATTTGATGATCTCAAATGGCTCTAGACTCGATCGTACACTTTGGATTTTAGTGATCGGAGGCTGGTGAGGAGTGCCACCTTTTCAATACCAATTTATTCGGAGTGAATAAATCAATAGATAAAGCGTTGTCTCCGTGTGATTAAAACAAATACCTTTTGAGAGATATCTGAGTTAGCTGGGATGAGTTGTGCATTGCATCATTGGTTCCATGATGTCTGTCTTCAGTATCGAGAATCATTAAAATGATCTCAATAGCATATGTATTGACCCGGTTTATGCCTAAGTTGTAAGGAGGGCTTCTTTCTTTACACCCTTTATCTTTACAATTCTTTTTCATTCTTCAACCCCTTCAATGCTTACCAATACGTCATAACTAGCACCTTGTTGTGATTGTTCCAGTGCTAATTTAAGTACTTGGTCGGCATTCAGCTACGTTCACAATCTTTCTCCAACTTTCCTAAGGACTACTATTTCTAGCTATGGAATGTCTTTGGGAAGATTCCTGCGGTTCTAGAAGAATCATTGGACTTAACCTATCCTACCATCCTTATGTCACCACAATCTTCATCGTTGTGAATTAAATGAGGTTTGGGTAAGTATATGTCACCATGAAAATCCATTTTGATATGCAAATCCGTTTTGCTCCCCCTTAACATATGCCACGATATTCGAAAACATTTCGCACATGTCGGGATGAGCCAGCACATTAAGTCAAACCATTTGTGATAATATCCCATATTAAATCACATTTTCTCCCCCATATTAAAAATATTAAGCCAATCGATGTTTTTAATATCAATTGATTTAATGAAGTTTTAACAAAGGTTTTGGGAAGAAAAATGCAAGTCCGTTTTATCTTCATGATACCAAATTTATGAGATATGATACCGATTTGTAACATGATCACATATTCACCATATTAGAAAAGAATTGACAAGGTTGGACCTGATTGATGAGAACATCATATGATAAGATCAAATGGTTCTTGTCAGCATATGTTGGTCGCCTCGTCACGTCTGAAGTCATCTCTCGACACCACATGTACGATTGGTATTGTTGTCTTGACACCAACTTGTGAACTTGGCACATTCGGCATCGAAGATTCTGAATGCTTGACAATTACTCCCCCTCAATTGTTGACCCGTGTTCTATTGAAAGAGCTGTAGTCGTCAGTTGAGTAGTCGCATCGTCGAGGATGTAGATACCAATTGTAGATTGCAATGGTTGTAGAGATGATAGCTTCATAAAAACAAGACTTCTCTTGTTTTAACAAATAAATACACTGAAACGTACATAGATTTGTGTTAGACCAAGTTATAAAGTAAACTTGATCCCTTACAAGGTTTTAAAGTAAACCTTGCCCGAGAAAATTAATTCCCGTTGAGAGCCAAAGCTTTCATAAGAAATACTTGACTTTAATATGAAAACCGGGTTGCAGTCAGAAATAACTACAAGCCATTTAGGCATGTTTTATGAAATATTTACAACTTTTGTACGAACTCTATTTATGGCGCCGTGTCAATATTAATCAACATTTCTAAGGCCGTAAATATTATCGTACCAGAAGACATGCCTTTGAAAAATAAAGTAAAAATATTTTTGGATTTTTATGAATTTTTCAATTTTTATGGTTTTTATATGGTTTTATATTTTTGTATTTTGCTTTTGTGGATAAAAATATAAACAATATATACAAATGATCACCAAGGATACAGAGAATAGTTTTACCACCACTATTCTTTCGCTTCATCTGCCAGTTCCTTTAGAGTCTCAAGCGAGAAAGTTCTCATTCCTAGCTTGTCGGCCAAAAATTCAATTCGTACGTGATCTAAAGCCTTCGTGAAAATATCCGCCAATTGATACTCAGATCGGACAAAGTAAAGCTCGATTACTCCATTTTCCACTTGCTCCTTGATGAAGTGGTAGCGAATGTCAATATGCTTCGACCGGGAGAATTGAACATTGTTGCAGCATAACGCAATTGCACTTTTGTTGTCGCAGTATATCGGAATCTTGTTGAAACCTAGACCATAGTCGGTTAATTGCGATCTCATCCAAAGAATTTGAGCACAGCAACCGGACATAGCTATGTATTCTGCTTCCGTACTTGAAATTGCAGCGCTTTTCTGCCTTTTCGATGCCCAACTGATTAGTCGATCTCCTTGTAGTTTCAAAGTTCCACTCGTGCTACGCCTTGTATCTTCACAACTCGCGTGATCCGCATCTGCATATGCCATTAGTGCAATAGAAGAGTCCTTCGAATACCAAAGTCCCCGATTAATGGTTCCTTTAAGATATCGAAAGATCCTTTTAACAGTAGCTAAGTGTAACTCAGTAGGCCTAGTTTGATACCTAACACACATACATATAGCAAACTGAAGATCAGGTCGACTGGCTGTGATATACAGAAGAGTACCGCTCATTCCACGATAAAGTGTCGGATCAACGGCAACTCCATGTGGATCTGCATCAAGCTTAGATTTTTCCACCATTGGAGTATCCACAGGGTCGCAAGATTCCATCTTATACTTCTTTAGCGATTCAAGGGCATATTTGGATTGATTGATAAAGATGCCTCTGGGACTCTGATGTAGTGTTTTTACTACTCTTTAGGAAAAGAGAGCAAAAGTGGCAAGTATTAAGTGTCGGTTTAGGAAAACCGAGCACTAATGACCAAATAAAAGTGAGTTCGTTCTCGAGGAGGCTAGTGTGTTATGTAATAAATTGATTTTGATTTGTGATTAAATGAGAAAAGAAAATAGAAATGGGGTGAGGAGAGAATGACGGTTACGAAGACGGATCGAGCTAAGACGAAAAGGTCGTTCACGTAAAACCGTAAAAAGCTAAAAATTAAAAATATTAAAACTAAAAACTAAGTAAAAGCTAAAACTAAGTCTAGAATAATATAAATAAGAATAAAAATCCAATAAAAATATTTTAAAACCTTTTATTAATTAAATATTCAATTTTAAATGCTAATTAAAGCCCTAAAATTAAATATAATTAACAAAATGTCCAAAATATTATTTTATTGAACAAATAACTTACTTATATTATCTAAAGACTAAAACGTATTTTTCCTAAATTTTAAAAACTATTTTTCTATTTTTTAAAGGCTAAAAACTATTTTTTAACTAAAATAACTATAAAAAATAATAAAATAATGCTAAAAATAATTTGACACTTTTAAAAATCCTAAATTATACTAAAGAACAGTAGAAAAATGAAAAAGTTTGAAAAATATAAAAATTTGCACTAAAGGACAAAATAGATTAATATTAAAACCTTAATTAAACTAATTTAATTCTAAAAAATAATTAAAAAGTGAACAGTAAAACTTTTTTAAACCAAAAATATTAAATTATTTTTCTAAATCTAAGAAAAATTTTAAAACTGAAAAATAAATATTTTTATCACTAAAAGACAAAAATCAGAAATTAAAAGTTAATTAAAAATAGCTATTTAATCTAAAAAATATTAAATGAACAGTAAATTAAAAACTAATTAAACTGAAAAATCAGAAATTAAATAAGAATATTGAAAAAAGTTTGAAACCCTAACTCCTAAATTTAGGCACTAAAGACAAAAATTTCAAATCTGATAGTGACACTTTGCCACTTTTGTCTGCTAGTCAAGCAGTACCAAGAGATACACTAGAAGGGGTAACTTTTTTCCCACTGCTAGTGTAAAAATAGGGTCTGGTGGATTTTTGAGCTTAGGAAAGCTCTTGCTTGAGTTTTGCTTGGACAATGGGGCACTCCCACAACCAGTTGGGTTGTGGGAAGTCAAATAAACAAGAAAAACAACAAGTTTCTTCACAAAATAAACCACAAAATGACCAAAAATGTTACTGATGAAGGCCTAAGGTTTCTGATGAACAGTTGACCTTTTTTACTTGTACAAAAACGAATTTCAAAGCCTCAAATCTTGCATACAACCCTACTAACTAGAATATAAGCAATCTAAATCCCTAGATTAACCTAATATCTAGCAGCTTGCAAAATTTAATGGTCAAATTCTCATGAAAATAGTTAGAAAAAGGACCTTGCTGTTTTTAGCTACTCATAACCAATCTTGAACATGCAAACTGTTTAAAAACCTCTCCAAACTGAAAATAAATAATCATGCAACCTATTACTATCCTAAGGAGTGTGTTAAACAGGTTTTCAAACAAGGTTGATGACAATTAACCCTACTTAAACCCTAATCCAAACACTCCGTTATTTCTGTAAATCAAAATTTAACATACCAAATCCATTTTAAACCCAACAAATCTGATTACAATAACTTCTAACATGCATACAATCCTCTAAACCGAAGAATCAAACCAAATAACATACACTTAAACTACTTGCATACAAGTGTACCAATTCACATATAAATCATAATTTTTTGGAAACTGAAAACAAGGGATGGCCAAGTTACCTTGTGGGACCTACAATCCAGGTCCCACAATGGCTGAAAAGCCACCTCCTTTCAGGCTGGGGCCTGAGCTGAACCCTTTTTGGCTGTTTGAAAGCAAGAGGATGATGATGATGATCCTTGTACCTGCACAATCACAACCAACAAAGAAACAGATTCAAGTTGGTAATAAGCTAAAGTAAAAGCTTGTCAAAGCTTTTGGTGTATCCTATCACAAACAGTAAGCTAAGTGATCAATAAAAAAAATGAAATGAATTTTCTGAAAAATCTTTGATACTTGAAAAACTTTGAACTTAAAAACGGATTGGATAAATGGAACTCAGCTAGCTTTCAATCACACACCAACTTTTACAATCTATAAAAAGGAATTACTTTTGCACCAAAATACCAACTTTTATTAATTTATAAAAAGGGATTACAAATGTTGAAAAGCTAAAACTGGAACCACTAAATGTGACACAAGTCGCCTCATTATATACAACTGATAGAAGGTCCTAGAATGTCTAAAACCCTAATGAAGAAAAACCCTAAAAAGCCCTTGAGTTGAAAATTTTGAATCTCAGTCAAAATCCTTCCCATGTGATTCTGTTGAAGTTTAGTGAAGGCCAGCTGTGTTGAGATGATCTTAGCCATTAGATGCACAGTAGGGACCAAGAAATTCCACATAACCGTTGATATGGTCGGGTATTGGGGTTTGGTGAAAGTGACGGGTGTAGGGGAGGGTCCCACAAGACACATGGGTGTGTCTTGGTCACGGTTTTTGTGTGGGTTTTGGTGACAAAGAGGTTAATTAGTGATCTGGAAAAGGGTTAGCAAAAACCCTTTGTTTTTAAATGGATTGATCCTGGGTTGTTCTAGGGTTTATGTGGGATTAAAGAGTTGGTTAATCTGTTTTGGGGGTTAATGATTTTAAATAAATGTTTTGGTGGGAATTTATAAACTGATTAATATAATCAGTTTAAGCCGTGAGTGGGGTGTGAGGTGGAGTGATGATGCATTTTGATTGGTGGATGGGTGGAAAGAGGTGACGTGTAAGGCTGGGAGTGGATGGGGTGAGGTTTTTTGTCTGGGTAGATATGGTCCCCAATGTTTCTTGTTTTGTTTACTTTGTAAAAATAGCCATCAACTCTATTTTCCTTTATAAATAACTTTGGACAGTTGGCAAATTTGGCACAATAACTTTTCAAGCCATAAATAAGGACTATTCATGCACTTTTCTCATTCTTTAAGGATCATTCTTATACAACGCTCAAGCTTTAGGGATTTTCTTTGTACAAATGACTATTGGAGGGTCATTTGTGACAAGTCTTCAAAGATGAGGCACCAAACATGACATTCTTCAATTCTTCAAGGTCATTTTTGGAAATTCCAGATTCGGGTCCGGTTCATTGTGAGGCTTCTTTTCCCGTGTTCGTTTTTGATTGATCCTTGTGATCTTTTTGTCTTTTTCTCAATATCCGTACCTAAAATACACAAGCAACAAACACGAGCATATATTTGGCAGTTTTAATGCTATTTAATGCATTTTAAGCCCGATTTAGACGATGAGACTATGTATAAAAGCAGTCTCATCACTCCCCCATACTAAACCATTGTCGTGCCCTCACGCAATGCTAGAATAAAGTATCATAGCACCTCCAAATTTCATTTTATTCACTTTATTGAACGATAAACTAGCTACACTACTACTATTACTACTACTTGCGTTATAGACATAATGTACGATTTTCATCGCAAAATGGGACGTTTAGGTTCATAGAATAAGAACACGTGAATGCTTCGTTAGAAATAATTTCATCGTCCTTGATTTTCACCCCAATTCCATGCCAAGCGTGCAACGAGATCATTGTCATTATAAGTTAGTAATGCTAACACTACTCATATGCCCTAATCACGTACTTATCCTCCCATTATTCCTAAGTTGTATCTCTTATATTTTATTTTGTCTTGAATGTTTCAAGAGGATACATTGTTTGACTTATGCGATAATAGAGATTTAGGTCTAAAAATAGAGTCCTAACGGTGTAACCAAGACCATCAAATCAATAACCCCTCCTAATAGACAACGATGTTAAAAAATTAAGTTGACAAGAAGAATCGATAAACACGGTTTTATAACGGTTTTGAACATGAGACTTATTACCAAGACATTTATACGCCCCCTAACGGAAGGGCCTTATTATCTTTGGTTTACCTCCATCTTTTATTCAACTTCTCCATGAAGCTTTTATTATGACTTCGGTCTTGCCTTGCCTTTTATTATCCGCCTCGTCGGTGGTTTTATTAGCCAAAGACGTATATCCTCACGCTAAAGCGAATTTTGAATCTTTAAAGCTTCGAAGATTAAGGCTTGATTCACTTTCAATTTTGCATAGATTTTTCGGCCTTGTGGGGCTTCAAATTGTTTGCTAGATTTAGGTGAGCACTTGAAATCTTATTATTAGGTGAAGCTTTCGATTATTAGGGTGCCAATACTTCAAAACCGTGACGCTGGCGATACCTTAATGTCTTCCCAATTTAATTACACGGAAGCTACTAGAAAAGACTAGAAACCCAACAATCCTAACTAAACCGCTAAGTCAATATTTATTAAGCAAAAAATATTTACAAGCGAAGGGAGAATAAGCAAACAACGAGAACACATGAGTTTTTGAAAGAATACGAGTACTCTACGTTTAGCATAGTAACTTATACTTAACTCTATCATTTCTCGTCCTCTTTTAAGAGACTTAGCCTAATGTGAAGTTAATGAATCAAAGCTAAGTGCTCAACACGCACGGTCGAGTCAAAAATTACTCTTATTCTCGCCATCGGAAAATCTACATTCGTGTCTTCAAACACTTATAAAACATGAGAAAAATTTTAAAATTTGGCCATTTTTAGCCTTATTTTGCAACAAAACGATAACAAAAAGATAAACTTTGGAAAGCGTGAAGGTTTGGCAAGGAAAGTATCTATTCACCCCCCCATACTAAAGTTAAACATTGTCCTCAATGTTTCGAGTCTAGGGGTGCAAAACACCCCCATACTAAAGATGTAGTCGAATGCCTAATCTAGCATGGAAAGGGTGTAACCAATAAATTAATAGTCGTTTATGAAGTGTGCTAATAACCTAAGGTTATAACATCAAAGGATATATCATTTGGATATTGAGAAAGTATTCAAAGCAAACGATCGAGTGCTCCCATAAAACGAACAAGAGAGGCTCCAATCGTGAAGATCATGATCTAAAAACCACAATTCACAAACAACCACGGAACAAAGGTTGGAAGGGCATCAATCCCCTCACTTTAAACTAATTAGAAAGCAATAATATGTACATGGATAAGCATGGGTCTCCCCCACGAGGCACCTTGTTTTTGATCATTTAGGGATTATCTTGGTATGGTCAATTTTTGGTGGGGCTTACATGAAAAACAAGGCCCAAAAACAACCGGTATTAAGGACTAAGTCCTTTGATGGTGCAAAATACCGGGATCAAAGATGGCGTTCTCGTTTTCATTGGAAAAACAAATCAACGCGACTTCATCGTGTGTCAACAAAAACCCAAAGGGTTTCAAGAAAATAGATGAGAAGAAATAGAAGGGTGGGACAATGGGTAAGTCACTAAAAACATGAGCTACTCGAGGTAGACTCGCACCAATCAAATAGAAAGATTTTCCATTTATTGCATCGGTGGAAGACTGAGATTTTCCTTTATAAGCAATTCCGGGATCAAATATCTCGTCCTCGGTGGAGAAAGGAGAGGGAACATAAGGGGCTTCCCCCACACTAGGTCCACACAAAGCATCGTCAAAAGGAGAAGACGAGCTCGTAGTACTCAAAACACGTGGTGATGACGGAGTTAGCATTGTAGAAAAATCTTTTCAATCCAACTTAAAATCTTTTCCTTTTTCATCTTTTAAACTCTCCTTATGAAAACCCGACTTAATTATGTCAAAAATATTTGGTGTTTCTAAAGCAATGTTAGTCACACTAAAAATTCTCACATTTGAAAACCGTTTTGGTAAAGGTGGTGGTAAGTTCTCAAAACGTTTGTCAATAAAGAAAACTCCCCCATAGGGATCAACATATTCATCATCTGAAGAATCATTCGTGATTGGAATCGTAGGCTTAACACTCTTAACCTCCACCGGCGGAGGAGACGGAACTTCATTTTTCTCAACAATTCCCAAAACTCTTTTTGAAATCCTTTTACAAATGTTTTTGATGGGACTAACATTGTTCAAAGACGTGATAGAATACACATGAGAAAGTGTGGAGTTTTGAGTTGCATTAATGACGAGTTCTTCCTCATTGAAATGGAGAGTGATTTTCCTAGCATGCACATCGATAAGTGCTCTCGAGGTATCCAAAAATGATCGACCTAAAATTAGACGAACTTTAGGATCGATGGGGATATCAACAACAATAAAGTCTACGGGATAGTAGAACTTTCCAACTTTCACAAAGACGTCCTCGGCTACTCCACAAGCTAGAATCGTAGAATGATCGGCCATCTCGATTGACATTCTTGAAGGGGTGAGATTGGGAAGATTGAGCGACTTAAAAATCTCAAGTGGCATCAAATTAATACTAGCACCAACATCGGCCAAGGGGTAGCATTCTTCCATGTCTTGTATAGCACATGGGATTAAAAACTTGCCGGGATCACCGACTTTTTGAGGTATACGGCTAAGAAAAACCGATGAACAACTAGACGATTTTTGCAATTTCTCTTTGTTATTCAACATACTTTTGAAGTTCGCGGCAAATCGAGGCATCATGACCAAGGCGTCGGCAAAACTTATATTAAAATGCAAGTCACGAAACATTTTCATAAAAAGTTCAAATTGATAATTATTTCGTTCTTGTGCCTTTTCCTTGTCTCGTCTTGAAGGGTAAGGTAAGGGTGGTGTGGGTTGGAGCATAGGCATCGGCCTTGGAATCTCGGGTTCCATGATTGGTATTGGTTCGACCGTAGGTGTGGTTTGAGCGGTACTTCGTGGGCTTGGAATTTGCTCCTTTTCTACCACCACCTCGGGTTCTTTCTCTTTTTCCTTCTCCATAGAAGTACTTGGACGAGAAATGGGTTCTTTGAAAGTTTTACCACTACGAGTAGTAATAACCTTCAATTCTCCTTTCGGGTTCACGATGGTATCACTAGGAAGACCACCCGAAGAAGAAGGTTTACACATGATAGCTTCAAACATTTTTCCCATTCGATCTTCAAACTTAGATTTCCTAGCATCCGCTTTTAACAATTCTTGCTTAATCTCATGTTGACCTTGCTCCATTTTTTGTTGATTTTGTTGGAGTCGTTGAACATTTCCTTCCATTTTATTAGCATGAGTTTTAAGTTCATTAGCAAGTTCGTTTTTAAGCTCGTTTTCAACTCGGATCTTAAGCTAACCATTTCACGTTGCATATTATCAAACTTAGCATCGTTTGCTTTTGCATAATTCAAAAATTCTCCTTGAAGATTTTTGGTGTGATCATTTTGAAAACCTTGTGTGGTAGTTTGAAAATCACAGTTTTGGTTTTGGTTTGAAATTTGCCCATTTCCACTTTGATAATTACCCTTGTTGTAGTTACGTTGATTGCCTTGATAATTACCACCTTGATTGTTGTTTCGATAGTTATTAGCATTTTGACTTGGTGGAGCTTGATTTGGGCGGGAACCTTGACCTTTTTGGTTATATGTTCCCGTGGCTACATAAGCACTCGAAGTGTTACCATCCGCGGTAATGCACTCGGAATGATCATGAGCTCCACCACAAGACAAACAACTCTTAGCAACCGCTTTAACCGAAGCGGAATTTGAAGCTTCTTGAGCTTTCCAATGGGACATAAGGTTAGCAAATCTATCAAAAAACCGATTTTCTTCATTTGCTTCATCATGTAAGGCATTAATGCTACGAGACGATGACGAGCCCATTTTGGTAACACTCGGTGTGTTACGAGGGCTATAAACCTTAGACCTATTCTCAATTATCACCAAAGCTTCCTCAACCGTTTTACACAAAAAATTACCACCCGCGGCGGCATTTAAATAAACTCTTTCATGATCATTAAGTCCATTGTAAAATGTGTCGATTTGATGCAAGTCAGAAAAACCGTGATGAGGACATTCATGTAACATTTCTTTAAACCTATTCTAAGCCGTTGAAAAACTTTCATTAACTTCTTGTGAAAATTTTGAAATCTCGTTATTCAAGTGCGTAGTCTTAGAGGGTGGAAAAAATTGGTTCACAAATTTTGAAACGAGATCCTTCCACGTCAATATAGAATTGGGTGGCTCTTTCTCTAACCAAATTTTAGCGGGCCCCGCTAAGGAATACGGAAAAAGCATCATCTTAATCGAGTCATTCGAGACATCCTTAAATTTGGAAGTTGCGGTAAGACGATTGAACTGGCGGATATGGTTGTGGGGATTGTCCTTCTCATCACCACGGAATTTGTTGTTTTGGATCATCGACAACAAACCCGTTTTCACCTCAAAATTCTCCGCAAGGATAGCAGGAATCACAATAGCCTCTCCATAACCCTCGGTGGGTGCTTGAAGTAACTCCATCATAGTTCGATTCGCCATGGTTGGTGCTTCTCTTACAATGGGTTCGTCAATAGGAGGCTCCTCACTAGAATGATTTGGAGTGGGAGTTTTGTTCTTTCGTTTACGTGCACGTTTTGCTTGATTACGAGTTAGCATAAACGTCACGTACAACGTGGGGACGAGCAAAGAAGATTCTTTTTGGTGTTTTTAACTTTTTCAATTTTTTGGATTTTTGATTGTTTTTACTTTTTTTTGGATTTTGGAATTGTATTAGGTAGACACAAATCTACAAATCTCCTTCTTAATCAAATCTCTTGATTAAAGAAGCCTCAATGAATGAAAACGATCACGTGAAGTGAACGCCTTCGATGACTTTAGAACGATGGTGGAACACCAAAACGTTCAAGAGGGTTTAATTAATGAAACAAAGAAAATATATATGATACTTAATAATACTTTGGGCGGAAAAACCCTCGATTAGCTTTCAAAATCAAATACTCACAAGCAAGCGGGGAAACGAGGCGGCGCGAAGCACTTAAGAGCCTTTTTCCTTAGGATATATTTTATAATATCCGCCTTATACCCACCTTATAGTTTGTATTTTCATAATCGAGCTTCACGAAAGTATTTATCTATTTTTGCCTTTTTCTTTGGTTTGAGATTCGAATACAATGATTGGGTAATGACCTCCCAAGTCAAGGTTGTGATTTCTCACGTATTTGGAGTACTTGTGAATTTATTGTTCTACTATACAATATAGTAATAGTATTCACACAAAAAAAAAACGAAAAACCGATAATACGTATTAGTAGAGTGCTACTAATACAAATACTAATTATGGTTAGTATATAAAAACAACAATTGTTCAAATCAAAACACAACACGCCTCCCCGGCAACGGCGCCAAAATGATTGTAGAGTTTTTGCTACCCTTTAGGAAAAGAGTACCAAAATAGTGGTAAGCGTTAAGTGTTGGTTTAGGAAAACCGAGCACTAATGACCCTTATGAAGTTCAAGTTCGTTTCCCAAGGAGGATAGTGTGTTGTGTAATGAATTGATTAATGGTTTGTGATTATATTGAGAAAAAGAAAATAGAAAAGAGATTAGAAAAAGAATGACGGTTACGAAGACGGATTAAACTAAGACGAAAAAGGCGTTCACGTAAAACCGTAAAAAGCTAGAAATTAAAAATTTTAACCTAGAAATTAATTAAAAGCTAAAACTAAGTCTAAAATAATATAAATAAGAATTAAAATCCAATTGAAATATTTTAAAACCTTTTATTAATTAAATATTCAATTTTAAATGCTAATTAAAGCCCTACAATTAAATATAAGTAATCAAAATGTCCAAAATATTATTTTATTGAACAAATAACTTACTTATATTATCTAAGGACTAAAAAGTATTTGTCCTAAATTTTAAAAACTATTTTTCTATTTTTAAATCACTAAAAACTATTTTTAAACTAAAATAATTAATAAAAATAATAAATTAGTGCAAAAAATAATTTAACAATTTTAAAAATCCTAAATTACTCTAATGAATAGTAGAAAAATGAAAAAGTTTGAAAAATATAAAAGTTTTCACTAAAAGACAAAAACAGTTTGAATTTAAACCCTAATTAAACTAAATTAATTCTAAAAAATAATTAAAATGTGAACAGTAAAAAATTTTTGAACTAAAAAACTTAAAACAATTTTCTAAGTCTAACAAAGTTTTTAAAACTGAAAAATAATTGTTTTTGTCACTAAAAGACAAAAACAGAAATTAAAAAGTAATTTAAAATAGCTATTAAATGTAAAAAATACTAAATGAACAGTAATAAAAAATCTAATTAAACAGAAAAATCAGAAATAAAATTAGAAAAATATTAAAACTGGTTTCAAGTCCTAATTCTTATTTTCACCCACTAAGGACAAAAAATCAGTTTTCTAAAAGGGACATGTGACCTAGTATTGTCTATTTGCTGAGTAGTGGAAACTATTGTGCAAGCAGGGGGAACCTTTTTCCCACTGTTAGTGTAAAATATTGGTTAGTTGACCAAATAGCTTAGGAAAGCTATGTGAGGGCTTGTTTTTGGACAACAAGGCACCCCTACACTCAGTGGAGTGTAGGGAGTCAGATTATGCACAAAAAACACACAAGTACTTTACAAATTCAAGCACAAATAGCACAACAAAGTTACTGATTAGGCTAATGTAGGTCTGTGATGATTTTTGCTGATGCACTTTGCACAAAAGTGATTTTCAAAGCTTCAAATTAAGCACACAATCCCACCAAAATGGCATAAAAGTGATACACAATCCTACTTAGCACTTAACCCTAACAGATTTCAAAAGGTGGTGAACCAAATCCACAAAAATCAGTCAACAAAGGCACTTACTGATTTCTAGCTATATTATCCAATTTTAACATGCAATTTGTTTTAAACTTCACCAAACTGAAAACCAAACACTAATATCACCTACTAACAACCTAATAAGTGTGTTTAGACAGATTTTAACCCAAATACTTTTCACCAAGCTCAGTTAAAAACCAAATCCAAACACCCCTTAATTTTCAGAAACTGAATTTTTTCAAACCAAATCAAGTCAAATCCAAACCAAACCGACTACAATAACTTCTAACATGCATACAATCCTCTAAACAGTAGAATCAAACCAAATAACACACGCTTAAACTACTTGCATACAAGTGTACCAATTCACATATAAATCACAATTTTTTGGAAACTGAGAACAAGGGATGGCCAAGTTACCTTGTGGGACCTACAATCCAGGTCCCGCAATGGCTGAAAAGCCACCTCCTTTTAGGCTGGGGCCTGAGCTGAACCCTTTTTGGCTGTTTGAAAGCAAGAGGATGATGATGATGATCCTTGTACCTGCACATTCACAACCAACAAAGAAACAGATTCAAGTTGGTAATAAGCTAAACCAAAAGCTTGTCAAAGCTTTTGGTGTATCCTATCACAAACAGTAAGCTATGTGATCAATAAAAAAATGAAATGAATTTTCTGAAAAATCTTTGATACTTGAAAAACTTTGAACTTAAAAACGGATTGGATAAATGGAACTCAGCTAGCTTTCAATCACACACCAACTTTTACAATCTATAAAAAGGAATTACTTTTGCACCAAAATACCAACTTTTATTAATTTATAAAAAGGGATTACAAATGTTGAAAAGCTAAAACTGGAACCACTAAATGAGGCACAAGTCGCCTCATTATATACAACTGATAGAAGGTCCTAGAATGTCTAAAACCCTAATGAAGAAAAACCCTAAAAAGCCCTTGAGTTGAAAATTTTGAATCTCAGTCAAAATCCTTCCCATGTGATTCTGTTGGAGTTTAGTGAAGGCCAGCTGTGTTGAGATTATCTTAGCCATTAGATGCACAGTAGGGACCAAGAAATTCCACATAACCGTTGATATCGTCGGGTATTGGGGTTTGGGGAAAGTGACGGGTGCAGGGGAGGGTCCCACAAGACACATGGGTGTGTCTTGGTCACGGTTTTTGTGTGGGTTTTGGTGACAAAGAGGTTAGTTAGTGATCTGGAAAAGGGTTAGCAAAAACCCTTTGTTTTTAAATGGATTGATCCTGGGTTGTTCTAGGGTTTATGTGGGATTAAGGAGTTGGTTAATCTGTTTTGGGGGGTTAATGATTTTAAATAAATGTTTTGGTGGGAATTTATAAACTGATTAATATAATCGGTTTAAGCCGTGGAGTGGGGTGTGAGGTGGAGTGATGATGCGTTTTGATTGGTGGATGGGTGGAAAGAGGTGACGTGTAAGGCTGGGAGTGGATGGGGTGAGGTTTGTTGTCTGGGCAGATATGGTCCCCAATGTTTCTTGTTTTGTTTACTTTGTAAAAACAGCCATCAACTCTATTTTCCTTTATAAATAACTTTGGGCAGTTGGCAAATTTGGCACAATAACTTTTCAAGCCATAAATAAGGACTATTCATGCACTTTTCTCATTCTTCAAGGATCATTCTTGTACAATGCTCAAACTTTAGGGATTTTCTTTGTACAAATGACTATTGGAGGGTCATTTGTGACAAGTCTTCAAAGATGAGGTACCAAACTTGACATTCTTCAATTCTTCAAGGTCATTTTTGGAAATTCCTGATTCGGGTCCGGTTTATTGTGAGGCTTCTTTTCCCGTGTTCGTTTTTTATTGATCCTTGTGATCTTTTTGACTTTTTCTCAATATCCGTACCTAAAATACACAAGCAACAAACATGAGCATATATTTGGCAGTTTTAATGATATTTAATGCATTTTAAGCCCGATTTGGACGATGAGACTATGTATAAAAGCAGTCTCATCAGACTGTGAGATATCTGATGACCTAAGAAGAAAGATACCTTGCCCATCATTGACATCTTAAACTTGGAAGACATGAGTGTCTCAAACTCGTCGGATAAGGTTTGGGTCGAGGCTGCAAATATAATATCATCAACATATATTTGTACCATAATCATATCTTTACCTTGTTTTTGAATGAACAGCGTGGGATCCACCTTGCCTTTAGCGAAGCCTTGCGTAATGAGGAATTGTGACAATAGATCATACCATGCGCGTGGAGCTTGCTTCAACCCATAGAGAGCCTTCTTAAGCTTGTACACATGATTAGGATAATTAGGATTCACAAAACCATCCGACTGTTGAACATAGACTTCTTCCATGATTTTACCATTAAGAAATGCCGTCTTCACATCCATCTGATAGACAATCATATTCATATGGGCTGCATAAGCGAGGAATAGTCTAATAGCTTCCAAACGGGCAACAGGTGCAAAGGATTCCATAAAGTCGACGCCCAATAATTGCTTGTATCCACGAGCTACTAGTCGAGCTTTGTTCTTCAATATTCCGCCTAACTCGTCGAGTTTCACCTTGTAAACCCATTTCAAAGTGAGTAACTGCACTTGATCCGGGCATGGGACAAGTTCCCAAACTTCAAGATGTATGAATTCGTTAAGTTCTTCTTGCATAGATTCTATCCAACAGGATTGAGTAAAAGCTTGTTGCCATGTCTTAGGTTCAACTTCAGTGAGAAAAGCATCAAAGTGACAAAACATTGCACTTTCATGTAACTGACTTCGTGTGGATACCGGATGATTAGGGTCACCAATAATAGAATCTATAGGATGATCCTTTGTCTACTTGCTGTCATGTTCACGAATCCGTGGATTGGAGTAAACCATAGAAAGAGCTTCCTCTGAGGTGGACGACCCCACTTGAGTAGGGTCGGTGATTGTTGTAAGTAATACGTCTTTTTAGGAAAAAGAACGTAAATAGGGTAAGCGTGCACGACGATTTAGGAAAACCGTGTGTGAATGACCCTAAAAGTGAGTTCGTTCTCGAGGAGGTATGGTGTTGTGAATTAACTTGTAGTTGTTTGAGATTAATATTAAGAGAATAGGGATGAGAAGATGAAAGACGGTTACGTTAAAATTAAACTACGACGAAAAAGACGAAAACGTAAAGCCGTGAAAAACTACCCAAATTAAAAATTATTAAAAACAAAATATCAAAAAGGCTAAAAACAAGTCTCAAATAATATAAACAAAGTTAAAAATCCAACAAAGATATTTTAAAACCTTTTATTAATTAAATAATTAATTTTAAATGCTAATTAAAGCCCTAAAATTAAATTTAACTAATTCAAATGTCTAAAATATGATTTTATTGAATAATTACTTAACTTATATTATTAGAAGACTAAAAGGTAATTTTCTAAAAATTAAAAGCTATTAAAACTATTTTTAAAACTCTAAAAATGATTAAAAATGATTAAAACCTAATAAAACTTAAATTAATTATAAAAATAATCTAAAAGCTATAAAAATATTCTAAAAATGGAAATAGTCCTAATTAATGATAAAGATCCTAAGAAAAATGAAAAAGAAAGAAAAATAAAATTTTGAAAAATTAATATTAAAATAATAATAAAATAATGCTAAAAATAAAAAGTTTATAAAACTTGAAATAAAAAAATTTCTAAAAATCCTAAATAATATAACTAAGAGAAAAACACTAATTACAAGTCCTAAATCCTTTTTAATAATTTTATAAAAATCTTTAAAGTTTATAAAAAACCTTAAAATATTATAAAATTATTAAATTAAAGTTTATAAAACCAAAACTATATGTAAACCTCAAAATATATATTAAAAAGCTAAAAACTATTTTTCCTAAAAATTAAAAATCTTTTTGGTATTTTTTAATGATTTAATAAAATACGGCTATTAATTAATTCCTAGAAAATAATAAAATAAGAGGAAAATTTTGAAACCAATTTTGAAAATTCACTAAACCTAATACATTTCCAATAAAAATGAAAAGAACCCAATCAGCTTAATAAATAAGCTGGAAATGGAAGGAAAAGATACGGCTTAATAAATAAGCTAGAAACCAAAGGACCTTAAGTATTAAACCTTTCACGTTTATACACAAGATAAATGCTAGCACACTGGTAAGAGCCTTGAACCCTCCAACGAGAGGTCAGGGGTTCGAAGCCAGGCTAGTGGATTTTTTTGCTATTTATTTTTTTTTTAATTTTTTTCTTTTTCAAAACAATCAGAAACCTTAATAAGCTATGAATCCAACTCAAATACTCCTTTTTAGCTAAGATTAAACAAACTTAAAGATCAAAAACGTGCCAATATACTTTGAAAACTGATGAACAAGTGTGAGTGTGCACATTTGTGCACTTTTTGAGCCAAGAGGAGCTTGGTTGATGGCTTGTTTGGTGTTGTTTGTGGACAAGGGGGCACCCTTGAGCTTATTGAAGCTCAAGGAGTCAAGCACAAGCAAATATAAGCACTTAGCACATCACAAGATCAAAAATCAAGCACACAACACCCTAGTCAAGTTTCTGAGATAGAGCAGGCAGGTCTGGGGACAATATGAGCTATCAAATGCAATATAATGAACTTCAAGACTTCAAACCAGGCATACACATTCACAAAATGGAACTCAAGAGCTAGCAATAACCCAAATACCCTAACCTCTAACAGGAAACAAGATTCAAGCACCAAATTGCATGAAAAATTAAGCAAAAGTGAGCACACAGATTTTTCTTACCCTTTTTCACTTTTTAGCACACAAATTGACTTAAAACTTGTTCCAAATTACCTTAACACTAACTAACAACCTATTCTGATCTACAATCAACCTTCTAACACCTTTTATAGATCAATCAAGGATCAAGTGCCCTGCTAAAACCCTTTGCCAAACACCACTTAATTTCTGATTATGCAATTTTCTCAAATCAACAGCCTCTAAATCCTATGCAAACTAATCAAATTACCATCTAACATGCATAATACCACTTAAGCACTTAAATCCAACACTTCAAACACACTTAAGCAGCTTAACAAATAAGATCACACAATACTGAAATTTTAACAAAGGAAAAGGGAATACCTCAGGGTCTTACATCCAAGACCCTAGAGGATGTAAATCCTCCTCCCTACCAGCCCGGGCTGGTGCAGAACAAAATATCAACACCTTCACTCCTGTTTAAGACAAGATCAAAGAAAACTCAAAAAATACAAGCACAAATATCTTTCTGTTTTCTTTCTATCTTCTTAAAACCTTTACAAAAACTTCTTAAAACTTAGAAAACACGTTTTCTATTATACCCTAACACCAATAACATGAAACTCTTACACCAAAACCTTAACCTTAAAAACCTTTGAATCAAATTCAAACCAAAATTTTCCAAATTTCAGAAACTTTAAACAACTTTGAAAATCAAAGTAACTTAACCAAATAACAAAGTGGAACTCAGAATCAAGCATAAACCCAACACACAACTTTTTATAAACTAAAAAGGAATTACAATTGAATTTTTCAAATACCAAACTTTTATTTCATAAAAAAGGGATTACAAGGATTTTATGCTTAAAACTGGAACAAAGGGTCACCCACAGGTTGGGGCCTCTTTTATACTAAGCTAAGAAGGATCTAGAATCCAAATAACTAAACCCTAATCACTAAGAAAATCCCAAATATGCCCTTGAACGGTTTTGAGTGGTGAGCTGTCCTTTTTGATCTCTACCCTTCATTTATGCGTTGTGGCTAAGCAATAAACCGTGGCCCTTGATTTAGGACACGTCATGTGCCTTGGAGCCAAAGGAATGCTCCTATTGGTGGACGGGGTATTGGGGGTTTGGTACACATGCGTGGGATTGGGTAGTTTAGGAGTGGGAAGGGTTTTAGGTAGTGTGAATTACACGTGTGAGAGGTTAATTGAGTTTTACCCAGGTTTAAGTGAGGGTAAATTCTGGGCTGTAAGAATGATGAACAGTAACTATTTAGATCCGAAAATGGGGGAAACAAAGGTGTTAAGCGGGGTTTTTGGTTTAAATGTTTCAGGTTGGCACATTTGGTCCTTGTTGTTTGAGATTTTTGGCATTTCATGTTTTCAAGCCCTAAAAACGAGTTTGCTTTGTTAATATCTTCCATGACTTGTCACTTTTGGCACCAAGTTTTGGAAAAGGGTTTCAAGGGATTGTTTTTGTCATTTTTGAATATTTCAAGGGCTGTTTTTGGGCAATCTTGATCTTCAAAGGTCTTCAATGTGTCTTTCACTTTATGAGGGACCATATTTGGCAATTTGAAATTGTTGAGGGACTAATTTTGCCATTTCTTCAAAGTTAAAGGACCTTTTTGTAATTTTGACAAACTTAAGGGACCAAACATGTAATTATTATTATACAAGGGTTTTAAGTGTCATTTCTTCATTCATTGAGGATCAATCTTGTTTTGTCTTCAAGTCTTCAAGGGTATTTGATGAAAATTCCATGATTAGGGCCCGGTTCATTGTACGGCTTCGTTTCTCGTGTTCGTTTTTCCTTGTATCTTGTGATTTTTTGTCTTTTTCACGATATCCATACCTAAAATACACAAGTAAACAAACACAAGCATATATATGGTATTTTATGACATTTTTATGCATTTAAAGCCCGAAAAGAACGATGAGATCATGTATAAATGCCATCTCATCACTCCCCCATACTAAGCCATTGCCGTGCCCTCACGCAATGCTAGAATAAAGTATCTAAGCATCACCAAAGTTCAATTTTATTAACCTTTATTGAAGAGTAAAAGACTTGCAACATACTACGATGATGTGTAAAGACATAATGTATGATTTTCATCACCAAAATGTGACTTTTAGGGTCTAAGAATAGAAACAAGTTAATGTCCCTTAGAGTAAACTTCGTCATCCTTGATTGTCATACATTCCATGCTAAGTGCAAAAACAAGATCATTGTTGGTACAAGTCACAATGCTAACACTACTCATACGTCCAAATTGTGTAATACTTTTTCTCCCCGCAATCCTAGTTATTATAAAAGGAAATGGGTTACTAGCATTTTTTATCTAATTGTCATGGATCACAAGTGATTCATATTGACTTATTTAAGTAGTTATTAGTCCGAAAGCAAAGTAGCACGATTTGATCAATGGTTAGCCGAAGGACAAAATCTTTTAAAACGGCTTCTCGTGTATCTCCTTAAGTTCATATCTTGGCATAACTCGTTTCACGATTTGAGACCTTTCTCGGACCGATATTTGGCATGTACTTCATACTTCAAATCTTGGGAAGACGTTCTTGAAATTATGGTCTTCTCTTCATATATTTGGAATTTCTTCACTTGACGTTTTTGAGAGATTCTTCATATAGGACCACGACTTCATCATTTTTCTTCAATCTTTACTTTGGATTTTGATATACAACGATCCGCCTCCTTTTCGGACTTGGATATATTCATCCTCATACCTTGTTAGGGTCTTTTTGGATAGACTTTCTCCATTCTTTAGGGGAGTAATAGCTTCTCGTCGTGTGTCTCGATCCTTCATATTGATTTTGGAATAATGATACTTCACATCATCTTTGGATCTTTAGCAAAAATAGAGCTCCTCATGCCTTGTTAGGGCCTTTTTGGATGATCGCCAATCTTCGCGTCCCGCTTCAATAAGTTATGCCTTGGCTATGAACTCTATTCAACCCCGAGCAACTTTTAAACGATCTTGCGCTAGAGGCTAAGTAACTTTTCAAATCGTACGACCTTACTTATTGCAATTATGATTTATTCCTAATGCATTGATCTTATGGGAAGAAAAAGCCACAATTAAAAACATATGAGTTTTTGAAAGAACATTTTCATGTTCTACGTTTAGCATGATCACTTGTCTAACTCTATCATTTCTCGTTCTTCACTATATAAAGACCTCTAATTAAAGAGACTCGTGAATACTTAGCCGTGCAAGTCAAAATTAAGCCAAATTTGGATTAGCTTTCATTAAGACTATATCAAATCAAAGTTTTGGGTTTTCAAGCCACCTATAGGATCTTGCACTTTCTTGGACTTTTTCAAGTTTAGAGAATGTGTTTTAAAGTTCCCTTGATAAGTGACTTTCTAGAATTAATTATAGGAACTTGCGAAAAGTTCTTGTTCTTAACCCGAATGAATTAAGACTTTCGCGTTTTGAAGCTCCCTATATAAAAGTCTAGCAAAACTTGAATTGAGCGGGTTAAGGAATGTAAATGGCTCCAAATGCCCATCAAGTCAAAAATTAACTCTTATTCTACCCATCGGAAAATATACATTCGTGTCTTAAAAACACTTATGAAAACTAAGAAAATTTTTAAAATTTGGCCATTTTTAGCCTTATTAGCAAAACAAAACATTGAAAGTTGGAAAACGTGAGGGCGTAGCAAAGCAAGTACCTATTCACCCCCCCATACTAAAAGTAAACATTGTCCTCAATGTTTCGAGTCTAAAGGTGGAGCACCCCCATACTAGAGACGAAGAGTCGAATGCTTAGGATCTAGCATGGAAAGGGTGATCAACAATATATCTAAAGCCGTTTATTAATTATGCTAAAAGATAATTGTTAGAACAATAAAGGATATGTCATGGATTCGTGAAAAACTTCTTCAAACGAACGATGGAGGCTCACGTAAACGAACACGAGAGTCTTCAATCGTAGACGATGATGATGATCTAGATAACACAATCACAAACAACCACGAGACAACGAGTTGGAAGGGTACAAGTCCCCTTATTAGTGAATAATAAGCATAAAGATAAGCATGGGATCTCCCCCACGAGGCACCTCGTTTTTGATTACCGAGTCATGAGCTCGACTCGATTCCCTCAAAATGTGAACATTTAGGGAAATTCATGGTGTGGTCAATTTTTGGTGGGGCTTACATGATAAACAAGGCCCAAAAAGCAACCGGTATAAAGGACTAAGTCCTTAGATGATGCAAAATACCGGGGTCGAAAATGACGTTCTCGTTTCCATTGGAAAAACAATTCAACGCCACTTCAACATGTGCCATAAACTCAAAGAGTTTGAAGAAAATAGATGAGAAGTAGAAGGGTGAGACAATTGGTAAGACAAACGTTTGAGCTACTCGAGGTAGACTCGCACCAAGCAAATAGATATAGTTTCCATTTATTGCATCGGTGGAAGACCGAGATTTCCCTTTACATGAAATTCCGGGATCGAATATCTCGTCCTCGGTGGACAAGGATGAGGGAACATAAGGGGCTTCCCCCATACTAGAACCACACAAAGCATCGTCAAAAGGAGAAGACGAGTTTGTAGCACTCAAAACACGTGGTGATGACGGAGTTAGATTTGTAGAAAAATCAATTAAATCACATTTAAGATCATTTTCTTTGTTATCTTTTAAACTCTCCTTATGAAAACCCTTGTTGATTATGTCGAAAACATTCGGTGTTTCTAAGACGATGTTAGTCACACTAAAAATTCTCACATTTTGAAACCGTTTTAGTTTTGGTGGTGGCAAGTTTTCAAAACGTTTATCGACGAAGAAAACTTCCCCATCGGGGCCAACATATTCATCATCCGAAAGATCTTCCGTAGAAACCGGCAACTTATCAACACTTTTTAAGAATGAAGGTGAAGGATTTTTCGATTCAAGTATTGATGGGTTCTTCTTTGTAGGCTTAGCACTCATAACCTCCACCGGCGGAGGAAATGGTAAATTGTTTTTGGCGACATTCCCTAAAACTCTTGGTGAAAATTCTTTGCAAACGACATTGGTCGAGTCACCATGGTTTAAAGTTGCAATAGAATATACATGAGAAAGATTGGAGTTTTGTGTTGCATTGATGACAAGTTCTTCTTCATTGAAACGAAGGGTGATTTTACGAGCATGAACATCGATAAGTGCTCTTGATGTATCCAAAAATGAACGACCCAAAATGAGAGGAACTTTTCGATCGATAGGAATGTCTACAACGATAAAGTCAACGGGATAGTAAAACTTTCCGACTTTAACGAAAACGTCCTCGGCTACTCCACATGCCATGATCGTAGAATGATCGGCCATCTCGATGGACATGTTCGAAGGAGTAAGAGCCGGAAGCGAAAGCGATTTGAAAATCTCGAGAGGCATTAAATTAATACTAGCGCCAAGATCGGCCAAGGCGTAGCATTCCTCCATATCTTGAATAGCACACGGAATCAAAAATTTACCGGGATCACCGACTTTTTGTGGTATGCGGCTTAGAAAAACCGATGAACAACTAGACGATTGTTGTAACTTCTCTTTGTTGTTTAGCATACTTTTGAAGTTTGCGGCGAATCGAGGCATCATGATTAAAGCATCGGCAAAACTTATGTTAAAATGCAAATCACGAAACATTTTCATAAATAGCTCAAATTGATAATTGTTCCTTTCTTGTGCTTTCTCTTTGTTACGTCTCGAAGGGTAGGGTAAAGGTGGTGTGGGTTGGTCATTAGGCAACGGCCTTGGAAACTCGGGTTCCACAATTGGTTTTGGTGTAACCGTAGGTGTGGTTTGAGCGGTACTTCGTGGGATTGTAATATGCTCCTTTTCGACCACCACCTCGGGTTCTTTCTCGATTTCCTTCTCCGTAGAAGTACTTGTACGAGAGATTGGTTCCTTGAAAGTTTTACCACTTCGTGTAGCAACAACCTTCAATTCTCCCCTCGGGTTGTTAATGGTATCACTAGGAAGACCACCCGAAGAAGAGGGCTTACACATGATAGCTTCAAACATCTTAGCCATTCGGTCCTCAAATTTTGATTGCCTAGCATCCGCTTTCAATAACTCTTGCTTAATCTCATGTTGTCCTAATTCCATCTTTTGTTGGTTTTGTTGAAGACGTTGGACATTTCCTTCCATTTTGTTTGCATGAGTTTTAAGTTCATTAGCAAGTTCATTTTTAAGCTCGTTTTTCAACTCGGACCTTAAGCTAATCATCTCACGTTGCATGTTATCAAATTTAGCATCATTTGCTTTTGCATAATCTAAAAATTCTCCTTGCAAATTTTTAGTGTGAGCATTTTGAAAACCTTGTGTAGTGTTTTGAAAATCACGGTTTTGGTTTTGATTAGAGATTTGTCCATTCCCACTTTGATAATTCCCTTTGTTGTAATTGCGTGTGTTGCCTTGGTAATTACCTTGGTTGTTGTTTCGATAATTATTAACATTTTGATTTGGTGGAGCTTGATTTTGGCGGGAACCTTGGCCGTTTTGGTTGTAAGTTCCCGTTGCTACATAAGCACTCGAAGTGTTACCATCCGCGGTAATGCACTCGGAAAGATCATGAGCTCCTCCACAAGATAAACAACTCTTAGCAACCGCTTTAACCGAAGCGGAATTGGAAGCTTCTTGAGCCTTCCAATGGGACATTAGATTAGCAAATCTATCAAAAAACCGATTTTCCTCATTAGCTTCATCATGTAAGGCGTTAATGCTACGAGACGATTGTGACGAAGATGACGAACCCATATTGGCAACACTCGGTGTGTTACGAGGGCTATAAACCTTAGATCGATTTTCAATGATTTGTAAAGCCTCATTTGTCGTCTTGCACAAAAAATTACCACCCGCGGCGGCATTCAAATAATCTCGTTCATGATCATTAAGCCCATTATAAAAGGTATCAATTTGATGCAATTCCGAAAAATCATGGTGAGGACATTCATGTAACATCTCCTTAAATCGTTCCCATGCCATTGAAAAACTTTCATTGTTACGTTGCACAAATCGTGAAATCTCATTCTTTAAGTGTGTTGTTTTCGATGGTGGAAAAAACTTGTTCACAAACTTAGAAACGAGATCGGCCCATGTCAAAATCGAATTTGGCGGTTCTTTCTCGAGCCAAATTTTTGCGGGACCATCCAACGAGTATGGAAACAACATCATCTTAATGGCGTCATGTGGAACATCTTTGAATTTGCTAGTAGCGGTGAGACGGTTGAAATTCCTTATGTGGTAATGCGGGTTGTCTTTCTCGTGACCTCGAAACTTATTTGCTTGCAACATCGACATTAAACCCGTCTTAATCTCGAAATTCTCCGCAAGGATGGCGGGAATAACAATGGCCTCTCCAACACCCTCGGTGGGTGCTTGTAGCAACTCCATCATAGTACGATTAGCCATTACGACTTCTTGTTCTATAATAGGTTCAACAATTGGAGGTTCTTCAACAATCAACGATCCTTGATTTGCTTGCTTTTGGAGACGTTTACGAGCTCGTTTAGCTTGATTACGAGTGATCATAAACTTCACGAAGAATGGGAGGTGAGCAAAGAAGATTCTTTTTGGTTGTTTTGTGGATTTTCAATTTTTTTGTGTTTTTGATGATATTTAATTTTTTTGGATTTTGGTGTATCTTCGTAGACAACAATCTACAAAATCTCTCCTCGAATCAAACTCTTGATTAAAGAAGCCTCAAAGGAATGAAAACGATCACGTGGAGTGAACGCCTTCGAATGACTTTAGAACTTTGGTGAAAACCAAATTGTTCACGAGGGTTTAATCACAAAGAAAACCAAGCAAATATAGTATACGTATTAATACTTTGGGCGGCAAAACCCTCGATTAGCCTTCAATCTCAAAATACTCACAAGCAAGCGGGGAAACGAGGCGGCGCGAAGCACTTAAGAGCCTTTTTCCTTAGGGTATATTTTATAATACCCGCCTTATACCCACCTTATAGTTCGTATTTTTCAAAATCGAGCTTCACAAAAGTATTTATCTATTTTTGCCTTTTCTTTTTGTTTGAGATTCGAATACAATAATTAGGAGATCAAATCCCAATTAAGGTTGTGTTTTCACACTTTTGGAGATATTGTATATTGGTTGTGATACTTAATACAATATATTAATAATATTCACAAAGAAAAACCAAGAAAACCGATAATACGTGTTAAGGGAGTTCCACTTAACACAAATACTATTATGGATAATATCAAAAACAAAATTTTCCAAATTAAAGCACAACACACCTCCCCGGCAGCGGCGCCAAAATGATTGTTGTAAGTAATACGTCTTTTTAGGAAAAAGAACGTAAATAGGGTAAGCGTGCACGACGATTTAGGAAAACCGTGTGTGAATGACCCTAAAAGTGAGTTCGTTCTCGAGGAGGTATGGTGTTGTGAATTAACTTGTAGTTGTTTGAGATTAATATTAAGAGAATGGGGATGAGAAGATGAAAGACGGTTACGTTAAAATTAAACTACGACGAAAAAGACGAAAACGTAAAGCCGTGAAAAACTACCCAAATTAAAAATTATTAAAAACAAAATATCAAAAAGGCTAAAAACAAGTCTCAAATAATATAAACAAAGTTAAAAATCCAACAAAGATATTTTAAAACCTTTTATTAATTAAATAATTAATTTTAAATGCTAATTAAAGCCCTAAAATTAAATTTAACTAATTCAAATGTCTAAAATATGATTTTATTGAATAATTACTTAACTTATATTATTAGAAGACTAAAAGGTAATTTTCTAAAAATTAAAAGCTATTAAAACTATTTTTAAAACTCTAAAAATGATTAAAAATGATTAAAACCTAATAAAACTTAAATTAATTATAAAAATAAATCTAAAAGCTATAAAAATATTCTAAAAATGGAAATAGTCCTAATTAATGATAAAGATCCTAAGAAAAATGAAAAAGAAAGAAAAATAAAATTTTGAAAAATTAATATTAAAATAATAATAAAATAATGCTAAAAATAAAAAGTTTATAAAACTTGAAATAAAAAAATTTCTAAAAATCCTAAATAATATAACTAAGAGAAAAACACTAATTAGAAGTCCTAAATCCTTTTTAATAATTTTATAAAAATCTTTAAAGTTTATAAAAAACCTTAAAATATTATAAAATTATTAAATTAAAGTTTATAAAACCAAAACTATATGTAAACCTCAAAATATATATTAAAAAGCTAAAAACTATTTTTCCTAAAAATTAAAAATCTTTTTGGTATTTTTTAATGATTTAATAAAATACGGCTATTAATTAATTCCTAGAAAATAATAAAATAAGAGGAAAATTTTGAAACCAATTTTGAAAATTCACTAAACCTAATACATTTCCAATAAAAATGAAAAGAACCCAATCAGCTTAATAAATAAGCTGGAAATGGAAGGAAAAGATACGGCTTAATAAATAAGCTAGAAACCAAAGGACCTTAAGTATTAAACCTTTCACGTTTATACACAAGATAAATGCTAGCACACTGGTAAGAGCCTTGAACCCTCCAACGAGAGGTCAGGGGTTCGAAGCCAGGCTAGTGGATTTTTTTGCTATTTATTTTTTTTTTTAATTTTTTTCTTTTTCAAAACAATCAGAAACCTTAATAAGCTATGAATCCAACTCAAATACTCCTTTTTAGCTAAGATTAAACAAACTTAAAGATCAAAAACGTGCCAGTATACTTTGAAAACTGATGAACAAGTGTGAGTGTGCACATTTGTGCACTTTTTGAGCCAAGAGGAGCTTGGTTGATGGCTTGTTTGGTGTTGTTTGTGGACAAGGGGGGCACCCTTGAGCTTATTGAAGCTCAAGGAGTCAAGCACAAGCAAATATAAGCACTTAGCACATCACAAGATCAAAAATCAAGCACACAACACCCTAGTCAAGTTTCTGAGATAGAACAGGCAGGTCTGGGGACAATATGAGCTATCAAATGCAATATAATGAACTTCAAGACTTCAAACCAGGCATACACATTCACAAAATGGAACTCAAGAGCTAGCAATAACCCAAATACCCTAACCTCTAACAGGAAACAAGATTCAAGCACCAAATTGCATGAAAAATTAAGCAAAAGTGAGCACACAGATTTTTCTTACCCTTTTTCACTTTTTAGCACACAAATTGACTTAAAACTTGTTCCAAATTACCTTAACACTAACTAACAACCTATTCTGATCTACAATCAACCTTCTAACACCTTTTATAGATCAATCAAGGATCAAGTGCCCTGCTAAAACCCTTTGCCAAACACCACTTAATTTCTGATTATGCAATTTTCTCAAATCAACAGCCTCTAAATCCTATGCAAACTAATCAAATTACCATCTAACATGCATAATACCACTTAAGCACTTAAATCCAACACTTCAAACACACTTAAGCAGCTTAACAAATAAGATCACACAATACTGAAATTTTAACAAAGGAAAAGGGAATACCTCAGGGTCTTACATCCAAGACCCTAGAGGATGTAAATCCTCCTCCCTACCAGCCCGGGCTGGTGCAGAACAAAATATCAACACCTTCACTCCTGTTTAAGACAAGATCAAAGAAAACTCAAAAAATACAAGCACAAATATCTTTCTGTTTTCTTTCTATCTTCTTAAAACCTTTACAAAAACTTCTTAAAACTTAGAAAACACGTTTTCTATTATACCCTAACACCAATAACATGAAACTCTTACACCAAAACCTTAACCTTAAAAACCTTTGAATCAAATTCAAACCAAAATTTTCCAAATTTCAGAAACTTTAAACAACTTTGAAAATCAAAGTAACTTAACCAAATAACAAAGTGGAACTCAGAATCAAGCATAAACCCAACACACAACTTTTTATAAACTAAAAAGGAATTACAATTGAATTTTTCAAATACCAAACTTTTATTTCATAAAAAAGGGATTACAAGGATTTTATGCTTAAAACTGGAACAAAGGGTCACCCACAGGTTGGGGCCTCTTTTATACTAAGCTAAGAAGGATCTAGAATCCAAATAACTAAACCCTAATCACTAAGAAAATCCCAAATATGCCCTTGAACGGTTTTGAGTGGTGAGCTGTCCTTTTTGATCTCTACCCTTCATTTATGCGTTGTGGCTAAGCAATAAACCGTGGCCCTTGATTTAGGACACGTCATGTGCCTTGGAGCCAAAGGAATGCTCCTATTGGTGGACGGGGTATTGGGGGTTTGGTACACATGCGTGGGATTGGGTAGTTTAGGAGTGGGAAGGGTTTTAGGTAGTGTGAATTACACGTGTGAGAGGTTAATTGAGTTTTACCCAGGTTTAAGTGAGGGTAAATTCTGGGCTGTAAGAATGATGAACAGTAACTATTTAGATCCGAAAATGGGGGAAACAAAGGTGTTAAGCGGGGTTTTTGGTTTAAATGTTTCAGGTTGGCACATTTGGTCCTTGTTGTTTGAGATTTTTGGCATTTCATGTTTTCAAGCCCTAAAAACGAGTTTGCTTTGTTAATATCTTCCATGACTTGTCACTTTTGGCACCAAGTTTTGGAAAAGGGTTTCAAGGGATTGTTTTTGTCATTTTTGAATATTTCAAGGGCTGTTTTTGGGCAATCTTGATCTTCAAAGGTCTTCAATGTGTCTTTCACTTTATGAGGGACCATATTTGGCAATTTGAAATTGTTGAGGGACTAATTTTGCCATTTCTTCAAAGTTAAAGGACCTTTTTGTAATTTTGACAAACTTAAGGGACCAAACTTGTAATTATTATTATACAAGGGTTTTAAGTGTCATTTCTTCATTCATTGAGGATCAATCTTGTTTTGTCTTCAAGTCTTCAAGGGTATTTGATGAAAATTCCATGATTAGGGCCCGGTTCATTGTACGGCTTCGTTTCTCGTGTTCGTTTTTCCTTGTATCTTGTGATTTTTTGTCTTTTTCACGATATCCATACCTAAAATACACAAGTAAAAAAACACAAGCATATATATGGTATTTTATGACATTTTTATGCATTTAAAGCCCGAAAAGAACGATGAGATCATGTATAAATGCCATCTCATCAGTCGGGAATTGGTACACCAAAGAATGGAAGTTCACGCATTTGAGCGAATTCCAAATCGTGATCATCATCATCCTCTTCATCATCAATAGGCATGACATGGGTAGTTGAAACATGTGCTGGTTGAGAATTACTTGTTGATGGTATATCTAGACCAATTGTAGGTGCAGACGTATCTGATTGTGCAACGGTTGCTGGAGCGACAACTTCGGTTTCCGGAGCTATTACCTCAGGTTCTGGAGCAACAATACTTGGAGGAGTAAAGAATTCATCAAAGAACGGTTGAAACAACGTATCCCATTCATTCTTAGTAGGTGGTATAAATGATGATGAAGTAGGGTTGTTTGGGACAAGAACATAACTAATGTTACTGGGTCTGAAAGATAAAATAAGTTCACGCCTTCGAAAAATCCGTCTTCAACTTCCCATAATTAATACCTGATCCAGAAAAATCTGTAGTCACTAAAAAATCGCCCATTTTTTCTTGGTCTCGTCTCAAATAAATTCTCGTCACATTTGTCGCGTCACTTTGTCACGTCACTTGTTGTCTCGACCCGATGATGACCATAGTATAACTTAATACACACGGCCCAAATCATTGCAAAGCTAAAACACATGTGTTCATGGCCCATATCAAACAGCCGGCCCAAGTCGAAATACATGGTTAAATTTGTGAGTCCAAGGCCCATGTCTGGACAACATACCCGGTCCATCATTTTGGGAATAAAACACTCACCACCTAACCTAATTTCACTCACATTTGATAGCCCTAATCTCACATAGATACATCCGCCCCCAAACCAAACTCCTCTCTCATCCCCAACCTCGTGAAATCCGTCCCCCTTTTCTCTCCCATCTGAAACCAACATCACAAAGATAACATAGCCCCACCAAATCACCATCTTCTCCCATCAACTAAATAAAAACAGCCACCAAAATCAATCTCATCACTCATCTTCAATCTAAAGACGCAGCAAACACCATACATAAGAATCATCATCATCTAAACACGTAGCTACAAGATCTTTAAGTGAATAAAGGTCTCGGGTAAGTTAATTTGGATGGTTGTATGCTGTAATTCGATTTTATTTTCTTTAAACAAATCAAATGTAAATCTCAACATACTTGTTTAAGATATACATTCCAGTTCGGAAAAAAAACCGAAGCTTTGCCTTCGATATGATCTATGATGCATTGATGTTTCGAGCCCAAGATCTTTATAGATCGAGGCTTGCATGTGCAAACGAAACAAATCTGAGATCTTTTGATGTTAATTTCTATTTCGAGTGATTAGATGGGATATGTGTCGATGGGTGTAGGTTTAGATTGTGGAGTTGAGGAGTAAAAAGGTTGGCAGTTGAGTCGACTCAGTGAGTTAACTGAGTCAACTCGGTAGTTATCGAGTTGACTCGGTTGTGTTGGTTTTGGTTTTGGTTGAGGTCCAATCTTGGTCAAACAGACATGCGGTGTTTTGTTTAAAAACTTGTCGCAATGTTTAGACAGTTTTTCATCGCAATGTTTTTCTTAAAAAATCCATCGCAAAGATTGAAACCCATCGCAAAGTCTTGCATCGCAATGTTTTCTTAAATCAGTCCATCGTAATGTCTACTAATTTGAGTAAGTCCATCGCAATGTCTTTACCAAGCCATCGCAATGCTTGCATCGCAAAGCCATCGAAATGCTTGCATCGCAAAGCCATCGCAATGCTCGCATCGCGAACCCATCGCAATGACAAATCTTATCCAAATCTGTCCTTTTTCTGAAAATCCGCAAATGTGAGTCTGAATATTTTTCTGGGTAACTTCATCTTCATCTACAAAAGATTACCAGAAAAAAAAGATACCAGATCAAAAAAATGGACCAGAAACAGTAGACGATATGAATACCAGATTACCACTTTTGACAACTTTTTGAATATCAAAAACAACAAGACAACTTTTGATGAAACCAGTGAGACAAAAGAACCATCTTTGACTGATGACATGTAAGAATGACAACAAGTTAACAGACAAGGACAAACAGGTTATGAATATTAGATATAAACAACCAGTGCCAAAAGAATGAAAGATTCGGACCAAAAAATTATAGACCGAGACCCAAAAAAAAATTTTAGACCACCAAATTGAAAACAATAAACACGAACACGATCCAAGGATGGAACCGAGGCTCTGATACCATTTGTAGGTCCTTAGTTTTTTAGGATTGTAGATGTGTTTGATTGATCTAAAGAAAGTAGAGGAATGAAGAACTAGAGAGAGAAAGGTAGAGAGAGAAAGGAGAGAAAGAGAAGGTTGATTAAGTGAATGTGTAAAATACAAATGACCAACCCCTCCTAACATGCTAGGAGGGGGTATATATAGCCCATCCTACATGTGGGCTATATGGACTATATTGGATCACGAGCCAAATATCATTGGAGTGACCGATCCTTTCTAAATACGTAAAAACGTATTTCCAACAATTAGGAGGTGTTAGCTAAATTGACAACTTAGTCTTTCCAATTTATTTTCCAAGCACTTTCATATTGTCATCTTAATTTCTTGTCTTTAATTTCAAGTAAGTTTTAATTTTGTGTTGTTGAATCTTTAATTTTAATCAAGTATTTCATTAATCTCTCATTCTACCTTTCTTATTTTTGTTAATCTTTATGCTTATTTGCTTATTGTCATGCTTATTTGATTGTTTGTTATGCTTTTATAGTTTTAATTGTGTTAGCTTATTGATTTTATAGCTTATTGTGTGTTTGATTTGATTTTAGTTAAGTGTTTTTGATAGTTTAATTTTATTAAAAGTTGATTTTTATTATTTAGATTAATTAGTGTTTGTAAAGTTTTTGATTTGTGGTTGAATAAGTTTTAAATTAAGTTTTGGTTGATAGCTTATTTGATTTGTGCTTATTCGTAGATTACTTCCCTGTGTATAGGATATTCTGTTACTGATATCTGTTTCTAGACATCTTCGGAAAAGGGTTTTAAATTCCGAAGAATCCCCCTTTCTCCGAAGATTTGCATATTCCGAAGATTTTATTTCTTTTCATAGGAATCCGAAATTTTCATTTTTCCGAAATAGTTATGATATTCCGAAGATTTTCGTTATGCCGAAGATGTGATTATTCCGAAAAAGATTGATTTATCTGAAATTTCCTTTTATTCCGAAAATGTTTCTCTTATCCGAAATAGTTAGTTTATCCGAAAAAACTTAGTATTCCGAATATCCCTTCTTTTTCCGAAGTAGTTATTCCGAAATAGCTTGGTTTTTCCGAAGATAGTAGTTTTATCCGAATTTTCTTCTTTTTCCGAAAATATTCCTTTTCCTAATATCATTTCTTTTTTCGAAAAATTCTGTTTTGTTGAATTAGTTAGTTTATTTTCGGTTTAACTGTTCTAGTTAAGTTTATTTTATCTTGTTTTATTTTCAGTTATATTTTTATTAATGTTTTAATTTTTCGTCATTTACTTTTTAATCGTTTATAGCTTTGTTCACCTTGCCTTTTACTTTAAAGTTTTGCATTTTCATTTTAAAAAACGACCAAACTCTTTTTATTCACCAAAGACGACTGAGTCACACTTTAAACCAAGATCAGTTTGATTAGACACCGAGAAGAAAAGAACGATTTTTCAGTTATTAGCCGCCAAGATGGATGGAAAGGAAAGGTTACCACAGACTCAAATCATAAGGAATACTCAAGCACCAAGCGTTAAGCACAATAATGTGATTAAACCAGGGATGTATTGAATGACCACTAAACCCACAAACAAAGTTAGTCGATCGCCTCAGACTTCTAGAAACACTGTAAAACCCGTATGCTTTTACCATGAATAGTACCCTTATGATCGTACGTACATGGTTAGAACTTTCCTTATTTAGCACGTTTACGTTTCACGATTAGGAATTTACAAGTATTACGTACATGTTATTACACGATAAGTATTTGTTACGTATTAAGACATGATAATTATTATCAACAATAATTATAATCACGAACATGAAAATCATGAACGTAAATAATCACGAACTTATTATTACGTATTTACGTATATTTATTACGATTACGAATAAATATAGTTTACGACACGAACGATAACTAAGTAAATCATGTAAACACGACACGAGAACACGTATAATATTTAGACACGGAAAAGAATGGGTTTCCCTTGTGGGCCCCACATACCCGCGGCAAGAAACAAGAGAAAGGGCCAAGCCCATGTTGATTTTTACCAAAACTAGAAAAAGGGGAATATACTTTTCATAATTACAAAAATTAGAAAAATATCAAAACCCTAAATCTTTTTCTCCTTCTCTCTTGGCCGCCGGGTACAAACACCACAAAGGAGTGGTTGGTTGATTTTTTGTGATCAAACTCTTGCAAGATCGTTTGTGTTATCGTTCTCCAATGTTTCACGTATTCGGTAAACCTTAAACCTTTTTCTTTTTAATCTTTTTATTAGATCTAGACACATGAAATCATAAGGTTATAAAAACAAGTATACATAAACATGTAATTAATCATGGGGGTTAAATCATGGTGTTTTTAGGGGTGTTTGTTTCGGCCGACGCAAAGAACCGAGACCCTAGGCTCTCGACTTGCTTTTGTTTCGCACCAAAAACCGAGACCAAGGGGTCTCAGTGTGGCTGTGGTGTCTCGGTCGCAAGAACAAGGGACCCCGACTTATATTGGGGTGTGGTTTGGTTTGTGTGGGTCGCGACTAAAAACAAACATGCACCACCGGCTTAAGCCGGTGGCTAAATAAGGAAAGCAGGGGGAACTCATGCCGCGGTAGCAGGGTGAATCACCGGCGTAGGCCGGTGGCTGTTTTGCGAAAACAGTGGCAACCGGCCAAGCCGGTTTGCCACTGTTAAGGGTGCGTTTGTTTGGCCGGTTCACGGGTTCACGAACACGGTTCACGACTTAATTAATTTTACAAGTTTAATTATTTTACAAGTTTATTTAATTACTAGATTAATTAAATTAATTTACCATGTTATATAATTAATTTAATTTGGACATGACTTAGGTTAATTATTATTATTAATAATACATGACTTTAACCTAAGTATTTAAATCATGAAATTTAGACTAAGTAATTAATTAATTATTAAAAACATGACTTATAATTAATTAATTTCCATGAGTTAGGTTATATTAATAATAAATATTAACACATGTTTTAACCTAAGTATTATTTATACTTTAATTAATTAAATCATGCTATATTTATTTAAATCATATAACATATAGTTTATTTAATTTACATGTAATAATTAATAAACTATACTATTTAATTACATGACTTAGAATATTAATCAGTAAAACTTACACTTATCTTATTAGCTTAATAAATTAGCTTAATTGTATTTATGGAAACTTTCTATTTTTAGAAACTTATTTATTGTGAGCAGCTAATCTATTTATGAAAACTTTCTATTTTTAGAAACTTATCTATTTTAAGCAGTAAATCTAATTTTGAAAACTTTCTATTTTGGAAACTTTCTATTTTTGGAAACCTTCTATTTTTAGAAAGTTACTTAATATTAAACAACAAGTATAATAATACAAGAAATACAAGTAATACTTAATCAGAATAGACAGAATACATGATAAACACAGCATAACGATAAAATCAGTAAAACATGACATGAACATATAAAACAAGCTAAGACATGATATAAAACCAGTTACGTACTCAATAATCAGAATACTTATACACGTATACTATTTTTGTAGCATTAGTGATATCGAAGTAGGACTCTCTTTCGTTCGTTTTCTTCGTTCACTCGACACAAGGTACGGATTCTCCGTCCTTTCAGTATGGACATTCTTTCCTTATTAGGATTTCCCGTATGCAGCCAACTGTTTTCCCATTATATGTTTTATATGTTTTTGAATTGATTATTTTTAATTAGATACCTAAAGTCATATACATGCATGACCAGTTTCACCTAGTTATGGAGGTACCATAACCATAACACTAGAGGCACTAGTGTTATGACTTCACCACGATGGAGTGATAGCTCGTGGCATCCCTTTAGCTTTTGGCCATATTATTATTATCATGTGGGGCGTATGGGTGCATCCTAGGTTACATGTTTTTACAGATTATTCAGGTGAATGTGGTGTGTGCCTTGCATCCTTCACAAGGAGTTGATCCCTCCTACCCAAAAACTTATATTAATTAGAGGCAACCCCTCTAATTACCTGACGAGGTCACCCCTCCAAGTATTCATGCACGTTGATATTTTATGAACTATATTTGATAATGGTAAACATGTTAAACAGTTTTTTATAAGATAAACATAAGGCTTTTCAAACTATAAAACTAGTTTTACTAAGTTATGTCAGGTTATCTAGGACTTAGTCTTTTCCGCTGCTATATGCTTGTATGATTATATTATTCATGCTATACTTGTATATCCGTGAACTGAGCATTATGCTCAGACGTCTTTCCTTTCATGTTCCAGAAACGGCAGGTACTCAAGGACGCTCGTAGACTTTAAGCGTACGTGCATATGGATTGGAAGCTTCCTAGCCTTCATTACTTTATGCATTTCTTCATACTTTTGATACTCATTTATATGGACATTGTTTAATCCTTTTCATTTACAGTACTTATGTTTGTGTGTGATGAGTTCTACTTTTGGGGTACTGATGTTTGTTTCTGGTATTTCCTTTATGGTCATGTAATGTTTAATACATTTATCCTTGTATGTTTTGATGACACGCCATAATCACGCGTGACATTCCATTTACCAAAATGGGGTGTTACAATTATGGTATCAGAGACAAGGTTTCGACCTGTAGGCTCTCAAAACATGACCTGTGATTAGTGGGTAGTCACTATGGTCTTCCTAGAACTGACAGTCGGTTTTATGCATTAATTGTTTTCATGCATACATTGTTTTCATGCATACATATATATGTCATTGTCGCAGGTTTATGACTAAGTAATGGTTGGTACAGGACTGACCCTATTTAGTCGCATGTGTTTTATCGAAACTTTTAACTTTGGGACGGACCCATTGGCATCCCCTCGTCATGTCTTTTGTTTTGAGTGAACTGACCATAGGCGTTCACTCTTGCGCATATAAAAGTTTTCATAAAACTGCATCATGCATTCATGTACTGGTTTTTCTACATAATTTTTTTTCTCATGATTTATTGGTATAAATTTTGTTCATGTATATAGTTTATATTTTGATGAGTTAATCATGTATTTTTATGTTATACTGTCAGATGGTTCTCACACGCGAGCAGGAACAACTCAATGCAGCAGTCCAAGCTGCAATGCGAACTATGCTTCCTCAGCTGAGGAATGAAATCAGGGCTGAGGTGCAAGCTGCCAACAATTAGAAGCAACACCCAGTACCTCCTCCTCCTCCTCCTCGAGCAACATTGGTCACATGGCTGGAGAGATTCAGTAAGTTACTCCCTCGAGCTTTCGAGAGAACAGATAGCCCCAGTGTAGCTGAAAGCTGGTTGGCTCACATTAATAAGATCTTCGATGCCATGGGCTGTGACCCCGTCTTCAAGTCGAGGTTGGCCTGCTACCGGTTCGAAGGTGATGTGTTAGCATGGTGGAAGGCACTGAAGCAGTCTGAGGGAGGTGATAATTGGGTGGCTGGTTTGACTTGGGCTCAGTTCAGGGATTTGGTGATGGGACAGTTCTTTCCCAAGGCTGAGCAAGACAAGCTGAAGAGAGAGTACCATGGAATCCGACAGAGAGCTGGGGAGAATAACAACGAGTTCATGCAGCGCTTTCTTCTTTTAGTTGTTTTTCTTGGTGCAGCAGCAGATACTCCCGAAGAGCAAGCATACCACTTCCGGTGGGCTCTTCGTACATCGGTCGCAAACAAATTTGTGTGTGCTACCTTCAACACTGTGGCACAAGTGGCCGATGCAACACGTAAGCTGGAGATGCTGAAGGAAAGAGAAGAGTTCGGGGAAGCAGAGAGACCCGAGAAGAGGCAGAAGACTGGGGACCGGTCTCAGCCGGCTATTTAGCAACAGCCTACTCAGCCCAAGGGAAACGGTCAGACTCACGACCGTTCTGCTACGGATAGGCGTGGCGGTAATGATAATTACCGTAACAACTCTGGACACTCCAACAACAGTAGGTCCTTTTACTTACTCATTTTCTTATGATTACATGCTATAGTTCTTAATTCTGACACATTAGAGAATCTTCTACCAGGAATCATGGTAACGGAAGGGACCAGAACCAGAGAGGTGCACAGCCTAACCGTCCAGCTATCACTAGTATTCCATCTTACGAACTATCCGCATTGTCCTTTGTACCTATTATCATGTCTCATGTATATTGCTCTTATCAGGCTCTCAGCCAACAAGGACACCTGCTGGAGGATACACTCATCCTCTTTGCACTACCTGCAACCGTAGGCAACCAGGTCCATGTCGCCACGGCAGCGACACATGCTTCATGTGTGGTCTTCCTGGCCATCGCATGAAGGACTTCCGCAAGGGCGAGATGGAGGGCACATCAGGACATGCTGATACCAAGCCGCCTCCTACTAGTGGACGCGTTTACACGACATCTCGCGATCAGGACAACAAGTCTACAGTTACCATCACTGGAATCTTGTATATGTATGGTCAAGTTGCATGTGTTCTATTTGACACGGGTGCTACTCACTCGGTCATTTCTACTGCTTATGCTAAGAATGTTAGGATACTCCCCATGCCACTAGAGAATATACTGAATATTTCCACGCCTTTAAGAGACTTTGTACGCATAACCCATGTGTATAAGAGCCTTCCCCAAGAGTTTGATGACAAGATTCGTCCTGTTGACGCACTTCCGCTGGACATGAATGATTTTGAAATGATATTGGGCATGGACTGGCTATCCAAGCATCATGCTACCATAGACTGCCATTCATATCGAGTCATCTTCGGTGATGTAAATGCACCAGAGTACATTCACAACGGGTTCGTACCCGGAAGGTCTGTACAAATCATATCAACCCTGCAAGCACGTGCATTACTTTCACATGGTTGCGAGGGCTATCTAGCTACTGTTCATGACATGGATGCTGAATCTCCATCAATTCAGAATCAGCCGATAGAGTCAGAATTTCCAGATGTATTTCCAGAAGAACTTCCGGGCATACCGCCTGCACGTGAAGTACAGTTTAACATCAAGCTCATTCCAGGAGCTGAGCCGATTTCCAAGGCTCCTTATCGCATTGCTCCCATAGAGTTAAAGGAGTTGAAGGATCAATTGTAGGAACTTCTGGAACAAAACTTCATTCGACCGAGCGCATCTCCATGGAGCGCGCCGGTCTTATTCGTGAAGAAGAAGGACGACAGTATGCGTCTTTGCATAGATTAGCGTGAGCTGAACAAGATCACCATCAGGAATAGGTATCCTCTACCACGCATCGACGATCTGTTTGACCAACTCCAAGGGGCCAAACATTTCTCCAAGATTTATTTAAGGTCGGGCTATCATCAGCTACGGGTTAAAGAGCAGGACATCGCCAAGACTGCTTTCCGTACACGCTATGGCCACTACGAATTCGTAGTCATGCCATTTGGCCTTACCAATGCTCCAACAGTGTTCATGGATTTGATGAACAGAATCTTCCATGAATTTCTGGAAAAGTTCGTCATTGTCTTCATTGACGACATCCTGATATTCTCTAAGTCCAAGGAGGAACACGAAGACTATCTTCGTACAGTATTACAGATTCTTCTCCAGAAGCAGCTGTATGCTAAATTCTCCAAGTGTGAGTTCTGGTTAGACAAGGTGGCATTCTTAGGTCACATTATATTAGCAGAAGGAATCACTATGGTTCCAACAAAGGTTGAGGCTATTACCAAGTGGCCAAGACCGACATCAGCGACTGAAGTTCACAGTTTCCTAGGCTTAGCTGGTTACTACCGTAGGTTCGTGGAGAACTTTTCCTGTTTAGCACTACCATTGACCAAACTGATGTGGAAAGGGGAGAAATTCGTCTAGACTGAAGAAAGAGATAAGAGCTTTGAAGACCTAAAGTAGAAGTTAGTATCTGCACCGATTCTTACTCTCCCATCTGGTACGGGTGGATTTCATATTTACAGTGATGCATCGAGGAAGGGACTTGGCTGTGTTCTCATGCAACATGGGAAAGTGATCGCGTACGTTTCACGACAGCTTAAGCCTTATGAGGAAAATTACTCTACGCATGACTTGGAACTTGCAGCAGTCATGTTTGCATTGAAGATATGGAGGCACTACTTGTATGGAGAATCATGTGACATTTTCACGGACCACAAGAGCTTGAAGTACATCTTCACTCAACGTGAATTGAACATGAGACAGAGGAGATTGTTAGAGCTGTTGAAGGATTATTGTCACACCCCACCATGGCGGAATACGGGACGCGACACATGGATATCATCACAACAATAGCGTGTCCACAGAGAGAACTATATGAATTAGAAATGTCATAAAAGGTGACACAAATGTCATGACAATATCTCATCAATGCAGGAGTCTAGGAAAGTAGGTAACAATCCTACCTCTTACCCAAGACAAACAAATAACACAAACAAATCAACATATAGGTTCATAGTATCACTTATTGAAACAAACAGAAAAAAATAAACTAAGAAGGAACGGGGATCTCCTTCTAAATGCATTCCTATGTGACTCCAATCCTAGCCACATATGTTCTCACGCTTAACCACTTTATCACCTCAAATCTTCAAGAAAATTATTTTTGATGAATCCCTAAATTAGGGATTGTAAAAATTCGGCCAAAAGGGGAGAAAATTAATGAAAAACTGATTTTTGTGATATAAACATGGTATTTATATGTTTTATTAAAAACGCTTTTCCAAATTGGGCTCAAGTTGGGTCTTTTGGCCCATTATCTTTTCTTTTTCTTTTCTAGTTGGTTTAAAACCCGATTCATATATATATATATATATATATATATATATTTTATTTTATTTTTCCTTTTAAGACTTATTAATATATTATTAATAATACCTTAAGTTACCTTAATTTATTTCAGCTCCTAAAGCCTCCGAAATCGTAAAACCGCAAAACTAGTCAATTTTACGCGTATACCGAAAAACGTAAAATATATACAGTTTTAAAAAAAATCTTAAATTTTGAAATAAACTTTATAACTAAGTCCTAAATGACTTAAAACCAGCCCGAAAAATACTCACATGACAAAAAACCTTACCCGAGACCTCTAAATGCTAAACCCCAAATCGTAAAAAAAAATATGATTTACTATAATACTTATACGTATACGTAAAACACCAAAATAACACCATTTCATTTCATACTCACTAATTTGTGAGCTCATGAACATGAAATAACCGTTCCTCGATTTACTTATGAGTACTTTATACCCATAAACGATATCCACACCAACCTCGTTCACGCAAAATAACATGTAAACACGTAAATCACAAAGTCACACATAAATTAACCTTAAAATAAGACCAAGTAACGAACCTCAAAACCACGGTTGTCACAATTATGACATTAATCTGCAGTATCATCCCGGCAAGGCGAATGTAGTGGCAGATGCACTTAGTAGAAAATCCAGAATGATAAACGGCATTAAAATTGAGGAGGAAATTATAAGAGACTTGGAGCGACTAGACATTGAGATCATGGTACGTGGACAACACGGTTACTGGTCTAATCTTAGAGTGGAACCCGAGTTACTCTCTAGGATCAAGGAAGCTCAGAAAGATGATGGTGAAATCTGGGCGATAATTTAGAATTTGGAGAAGCAAACAGAATTTCTAGTAGACGCAAATGGTATCTTATGGCAGGGCACGAGACTTTGCGTTCCTGATGATCAAGAACTCCGGGAAGCATTGTTAGCTAAGGCTCATAGCTCCCCATTCTCTATCAATCCTTGTTCGACCAAGATGTACCATGACATCAAGCAATACTTTTGGTGGAGTGGTATGAAACAAGATGTTGCAACTTACGTCTCCAAATGTCTTACCTGCCAGCAGATTAAGATCGAGCATCAGCGATCTGGCGGTCTTCTTCAACCGTTAGATATTCCAGAGTGGAAGTGGGACAAGATCACCATGGATTTTGTTACCGGTCTTCCGCAGACAAAGAGGAAGCATGATGCGATTTGGGTTATCGTTGATCGACTTACTAAGTCAGCTCATTTCTTACCGATCCGCAAGGAAGATTCGGTCAGTAAACTCGCCGATACTTACAAGAAGGAGATCATGAGACTTCATGGTGCTCCATCCAGCATCATCACAGACAGAGATCCTCGTTTCACTTCGCGATTCTGGAGAAGTCTGTAGAAAGCTTGGGGTACAAAACTTATGCTTAGCACGACTTTTCATCCTCAAACAGACGGGCAATCGGAGCGAACGATTCAGACATTGTTGAGGTTATGTGCGTTGTAATGGATGGGAGATTAGGACGATTACATCTTTCTGGTAGTGTTTGCATACAACAACAGTTGGCACGCAAGTATTAAATGTGCTCCGTTCGAGATGTTGTATGGCAGGAAGTGTCGCGCCCCAATCTGCTAGGAATAAGTTGGTGTGCGAACACTTGAAGGACCAGAAATGATTGAGTTGACCAACGAGAAGGTCACAGTAGCTAAGCAGAAATTGCAAGACGCCCGGTGACGTCAGAAGAGTTATGACGACAAGCATCGTAGGGACTTTTTTAACGTAGGAGATCACGTTTTCCTTAAGGTTTTGCCGGCACGTGGTGTTAGACGTTTTGGAATCAAAGGGAAGCTCAGTCCTCGATTCATCGGACCGTTTGATGTCATTGAGCGAGTCGGTGAAGTATCTTATCGTTTAGCATTACCTCCGAAGCTTTCTCATGTTCACGATGTTTTCCATGTGTCCTTACTCAGAGGGTACAAGTATCATTCCCTTCACATGGTTCAGTATCCACTGGAACAGATTCGTGAAGATCTCACTTTCATAGAAGAACCTGAACGAGTTCTTAACAGACAAGAACGAGTCATGAGAAGGAAGACGATTCCTTTCGTCAAAATCCTTTGGAGGGATCATACCGAGCGGGAAGCCACTTGGGAAACAGAGGAGTCTATCCGGGCTTCTTACCCTCATTTCATATTTTGATTTCGGGTATGTTCTTCTTTTCTAGTTTACATTATCTATAATTCGGGGACGAATTATTCTTTTTAGGGGGGAAGAGTTGTAAAACCCGCATGCTTTTACAATGAATAGTACCCTTATGATCGTACGTACATGGTTAGAACTTTCCTTATTTAGCACGTTTATGTTTCACGATTAGGAATTTACAAGTATTACGTACGTGTTATTACACGATAAGTATTTATTACGTATTAAGACACGATAATTATTATCAACAATAATTATAATCAGGAACATGAAAATCATGAACGTAAATAATCACGAACTTATTATTACGTATTTACGTATATTTATTACGATTACGAATAAATATAGTTTAAGACACGAACGATAACTAAATAAATCACGTAAACACGACATGAGAACACGTATAATATTTAGACACGGAAAACAATGGGTTTCCCCTTGTGGGCCCCACATACCCGCGGCAAGAAACAAGAGAAAGAGCCAAGCCCATGTTGATTTTTACCAAAACTAGAAAAAGGGAAATATACTTTTCATAATTACAAAAATTAGAAAAATATCAAAACCCTAAATTTTTTTCTCCTTCAATCTTGGCCGCCGGGTACAAACACCACAAAGGAGTGGTTGGTTTTTGTGGTGACCAAACTCTTGCAAGATCGTTTGTGTTATCGTTATCCATTGTTTCACGTATTCGGTAAAGCTTAAACCTTTTTCTTTTTAATCTTTTTATTGGATCTAGACACATGAAATCATAAGGTTATAAAAACAAGTATACATAAACATGTAATTAATCATGGGGGTTAAATCATGGTGTTTTTAGGGGTGTTTGTTTCGGCCAACGCAAAGAACCGAGAGCCTAGGCTCTCGGCTTGCTTTTGTTTCGCACCAACAACCGAGACCAAGGGGTCTCGGTGTGGCTGTGGTGTCTCGGTCGTAAGAACAAGGGACCCCGACTTATGTCGGGGTGTGGTTTGCTTTGTGTGGGTCTCGGCTAAAAACAAACATGCACCACCGGCTTAAGCCGGTGGCTAAATAAGGAAAGCAGGGGGAACTCAAGCCGCGGTAGCAGGGGGAACCACCGGCTAACTGCCGGTGGGAACTTTTGCTAGCCGGCGGCTAGACAAGACCAAGGGAACCACCGGCGTAGGCCGGTTGCGGTTTTGCGAAAATAGTAGCAACCGGCCAAGCCGGTTTGCCACTGTTAAGGGTGCGTTTGTTTGGCCGGTTCACGGGTTCACGAACACGGTTCACGACTTAATTAATTTTACAAGTTTAATTATTTTACAAGTTTATTTAATTACTAGATTAATTAAATTAATTTACCATGTTATATAATTAATTTAATTTTGACATGAGTTAGGTTAATTATTATTATTAATAATACATGACTTTAACCTAAGTATTTAAATCATGAAATTTAGACTAAGTAATTAATTAATTATTAAAAACATGACTTATAATTAATTAATTTCTATGACTTAGGTTATATTAATAATAAATATTAATACATGTTTTAACCTAAGTATTATTTACACTTTATTTAATTAAATCATGCTATATTTAATTAAATCATATAACATATAGTTTATTTAATTTACATGTAATAATTAATAAACTATACTATTTAATTACATGACTTAGAATATTAATCAATAAAACTTAAGCTTATCTTATTAGCTTAATAAACCAGTTTAATTTTATTTATGGAAACTTTTTATATTTAGAAATTTATTTATTTTAAACAGCTAATCTATTTATGGAAACTTTCTATTTTTAAAAACTTATCTATTTTAAGCAGTAAATCTAATTTTGGATACTTTCTATTTTTGGAAACTTTCTATTTTTGGAAACTTTCTATTTTTGGAAACCTGCTATTTTTAGAAAGTTACTTATTATTAAACAACAAGTATAATATTACAAGAAATACAAGTAATACTTAATCAGAATAGACAGAATACGTGATAAACACAACATAACGATAAAATCAGTAAAACATGACATGAACATATAAAACAAGCTAAGACATGATATAAAACTAGTTATGTACTCGGTAATCAGAATACTTATTCACGTGTATAATTTATGTAGCATTAGTGATATCGAAGTAGGACTCTCTTCCGTTCGTTTTCTTCGTTCACTGGACACAAGGTACGGATTCTCCGCCCTTTCAGTATGGACATTCTTTCCTTATTAGGATTTCCCGTATGCAGCCAACGGTTTTCCCAGTATATGTTTTATATGTTTTTGAATTGCTTATGTTTAATTAGATACCTAAAGCCATATACATGCATGACCAATTTCACCTAGTTATGGAGGTACCATAACCATATCACTGGAGGCACTAGTGTTATGACTTCACCACGGCGGAGTGATAGCTCGTGGCATCCCTTCAGCTTTTGGCCATATTATTATTATCATGTGGGGCGTATGGGTGCATCCTAGCTTAAATGTTTTTATAGATTATTCAGGTGAATGTGGTGTGCGCCTTGCATCCTTTACAAGGAGCTGATCCCTCCTACCCAAAAACTTATATTAATTAGAGGCAGCCCCTCTAATTGCATGACGAGGTCACCCCTCCAAGTTATCATGCACGTTGATATTTCATGACCTATATTAGCTAATGGTAAACATGTTAAACAGTTTTTTATAAGATAAACATAAGGCTTTTCAAACTATAAAACCAGTTTTACTAAGATATGCCAGGTTATCCAGGACTTAGTCTTTTCCGCTGCTATATGCTTATATGCTTATATTATTCATGCTATACTTGTATATCCGTGCACTGAGCGTTATGCTCAACCGTCTTTCCTTTCATGTTCCCAAAACAACAGGTACTCAAGGATGCTCGTAGACTTTAAGCGTACGTACATATGGATTGGAAGCTTCCTAGACTTCATTATTTTATGCATTTCTTCATACTTTTGATACTCATTTCTATGGACATTGTTTAGTCCTTTTCATTTACAGTACTTATGTTTGTGTGTGATGAGTTCTACTTTTGGGGTACCGATGTTTGTTTCCGATATTTCCATTATGGTCATGTAATGTTTAATACTTTTATCCTTGTATGCTTTGATGACACGCCATAATCACGCGTGACATTCCATTTACCAAAATGGGGTGTTACAAACACTAATTGTAACACCCCATTTTGGAAATGGAAATGTCACAACAATTATGGCGTGTCATCAAAGCATACAAGGAAAAATGTCTAAACATTACTTGACCATAAAAGGAAAATACCGGAATCAAACATCGGTAGTCCAAAAGTAAAGCTCATCACACACAAACATAGTATAATAAAGGAAAGGAATAAACAATGTCCAAAGCATAAGTATCATAAGAAAGGAAATGCATAAAGTAAAGAAGGCTAGAAAGCTTCCAGTCCATATGCACGTACTCTTAGTGTCTACGAGCGTCCCTGAGTACCTGTCGTTTTGGGAACATAGAAAAGGAAAACGGCTGAGCAATACGCTCAGTGCACGGATGTACAATAAAGCATGAATAGGATAAGCATATAACATATAACAGCAGAAGAAAACTATGTCCCGAGTAACCTGGTTAAGTCTTGATAAAACTGGTTTAATAGTTTGAAAAGTCTTATGTTTATCTTATAAAACTGTTTGTCATATTTTACCATTAGCCAATATAGGTCATGAAAATCCACCGTGCATGAATACTTGGAGGGGTGACCTCATCATGCAAATTAGAGGGGCTGCCTCTAATTTAATATACTGGTTTTTGGGTAGGAGGGATCAGCTCCTTGTTAAAGATGCAAGGCACACACCACATTCACCATGAAATCCTGAATAAAAACATGTAACTAGGATGCACCCATACGCCCACATGATAAATATAATAATATGGCCAAAAGCTGAAGGGACGCCACGAGCAATCACTCCGCCGTGGTGAAGTCATAACATCAGTGCCTCTAATGTTATGGTTATGGTACCTCCATAACTAGGTGAAACTGGTCATGCATGTATATGGCTATAGGTATTCTTAATTAAACATAAGCAATCAAACACGTAACTTATACTATGGGAAAACAGTTGGCTGCATACAGGGAATCCTAATAAGGAAAGAATGTCCATACTGAAAGGACGGGAATCCGTACCTAATGTCCAGTGAACGAAGAAGATGAACTGAGAGGAATCCTACTTCCGAATCACTAGTGCTACATAAATACATACATGAATAAGTATCTGCTTCCTAAATACGTAGCTGGTTTTATGTCATGTCTTAGCTTATTTTATGTGTTCTTACCATGTTTTACTGTTTTAAAGCCTTAAACTGTGTTTTATCTTATATTTTGTTTGATCTGATTAAGTATTTCTGGTATTTCATGTGTTATTATACTTACTGTGTAATAATAACTAACTTTCCAAAAATAGCAGGTTTCCTAAAATAGAAAGTTTCCAAAAATAGAAAGTTTGCAAAAATTGAAAGTTTCTAAAAATAGAAAGTTACCAAAAATAGAAAGTTTCCAAAAATAGAAAGTTTCCAAAAATATAATTACTGCTTAAAATAGATAAGTTTATAAAAATAGAAAGTTTCCATAAATAGATCAGCTGCCTTATTTAATTAAGTTTCTAAAAATAGAAAGTTTCCATAATTAGAAATAAGCTGGTTAAATAAGCTAAGTATATAAGCCTAAGTGTTTTCATGATTATTTTCTAAGTCATATAATATAATGTATAGTTTAATAATTATTTCATGTAATTAAATTAAACTATAGGTTAAAATATTTAATTAAAGTATAACATGTTTTTAATTAAATAAGTTAAATACTTAGGTTAAAATATGTATTATTATATGTTAATAATATAACCTAAGTCATGTTAATTAATTAATTATATCCATTGTTTTAAAATAATTAATTAATTATAAGTCTTAAATATACAAATACATAGGTTAATTAATTACATGATTATTAATAATTAAATAACCTAAGTCATGTTATTAAATTAATCATATCATTTTATTAATTTAATTTTTTTTAACATAAGATCATAAAACATAAAAAAAACTAAGTATACACCATGAACCAGATCTAAGCTAAAAACAATTAACTGGACATGAAATCGACACCGTAACCCGAACCAACTCGGGGTAACCCTTGTCTTGGGGCTGCCGTGGGACCCACACACACCAACCAAGATCGTATGGTCTTGGTGGTGGTCGGTTTGGCCAAACCGAAACCCCTTCGGGTTCGGTGCAGCCTGCGGCCAAAAACAAACACCCTTTAAAACATACTTTTGATTTTATTAAACCCCAAATCATGTTAGATCCATGTTTAATTATTAGGTTTTTGTAAAAACATAACATGTTCTTGATTTATAAAAAGATTAAATCAAAAGAAAAGGTTTAAAAAGGATTTACCGAATTCGTGATCAAAAGGATGAAGAACAAACACGATCACCAAGAAAATTCCAAGATCCAATATCACAAACCACCTCCTTGTGGTATTTTAGGGTGGCGACACAAAGAAGACAAGGGAGGAGGGTTTTAGGTTTTTCTAAAAATCTTCTGTAAAAAATAAATGAGTAGTGAAAATCCCTTTTTCCCTTTTAGTAAAATTTGACAAATGGGCTTGGCCCATTTGTCCTTGTAGCCGCGGGTAGGGGCCCCACTTGGGGTACCCATACCTTTTTCCATGTCTTGTTGTTAAGTTAAACGTTTGTGATTATTTGTGTTCGTGTTTTAAGTGTTCTCGTTACGTAAATACATTGATCTAATATATTTAATTACGCTCGTAATAAATATATATATACTTAATTAATAATAGTTTGTGTTTTAATTACGTTCATGATTTCATGATCGCATGTTCATGATTAATTATTGTCAAATAATTATTACGTGCTCGTGCGTAGTAAATACTTATCGTGTTCTAACACGTACGTAATACGTAAAATCTTAACACGTAATCGTAAACATGCTATATTAGGAAAGTTTTAATCTAGTACGTACGATCTTAAGGGTACTATTCATGGTAAAACTATGCGGGTTTTACAACTCTTCCCCCCTAAAAAGAATAATTCGTCCCCGAATTATAGATAAAGTAAACTAGAAAAGAAGAACATACCCGAATTCAAAATATGAAATGAGGGTATGAAGACCGGATAGACTCCTCTGTTTCCCAAGTGGCTTCTCGCTCGGTATGATCCCTCCATAGAATTTTGACGAATGGAATCGTCTTCTTTCTCATGACTCGTTCTTGTCTGTCAAGAACTCGTTCGGGTTCTTCTATAAAAGTGAGGTCTTCACGTATCTGTTCTAGTGGATACTAAACCATGTGAAGGGGATGATACTGGTACCCTCTGAGTAAGGACACATGAAACACATTGTGCACATGCGAAAGCTGCGGAGGTAACGCCAATCGGTAAGATACTTCACCGACTCGTTCAATGATATCAAACGGTCCGATGAAACGAGGACTGAGCTTCCCTTTAATCCCGAAGCGTCTAACACCACGTGCCGGCGAAACCTTAAGGAAGACATGATCTCCTACGTTAAATTGTATGTCCCTACGGTGCTTATCGGTGTAACTCTTCTGACGTGACCATGCCTCCTGAATTTTCTGCCTAGCTACTGCGATCTTCTCATTGGTCATCTCTATGATTTATGGTCCTTCAAGTGTTCGCTTACCAACCTGATCCCAGCAGATTGGGGCGCGACACTTTCTGCCATACAACATCTCAAATGGAGCACACTTGATACTTGCGTGCCAACTGTTGTTGTATGCAAATTCCACCAAATAGATGTAATCGTCCCAATCACTTGTCCATTCCAACGCACATGACCTCAACATATCTTCCAATGTCTGAATGGTTCGCTCCGACTGTCCGTCCGTTTGAGGATGAAAAGTCGTGCTTAGCTTAAGTTGTGTACCCCAAGCTTTCTGCAGACTTTTCCAAAAGCGTGAAGTGAATCGAGGATCTCTGTCTGAGACGATGCTGGATGGTGCACCGTGGAGTCTCATGATCTCTCTTCTGTACGTATCTGCGAGTTTACTTACCGGATCTTCCTTGCGGATCGGTAAGAAATGAGCTGATTTGGTAAGTCAATTTACGATAACCCAAATTGCATTGTGCTTCCTCTTGGTAGGCGGAAGACCAGTAACAAAATCCATGGTGATTTTGTCCCACTTCCAATCTGGGATATCTAACGGTTGAAGGAGACCGCCAGATCGCTGATGCTCGATCTTAACCTGCTGGCAGGTAAGACATTTGGAGACGTAAGTGGCCACATCCTGTTTCATACCACTCCACCAAAAGTGCTGCTTGATGTCATGGTACATCTTAGTCGAACCAGGATGTATAGATAATGGGGAGCTATGAGCCTCAGCTAACAAAGCTTCCCGGAGTTCTTGGTCATCAGGAACACAAAGTCTAGTGCCCTGCCATACGATACTATCTGCATCCACTCTGAATTCCGTCTACTTCTCCAAATTCTGTACTATCGCCCAGATTTCTCCGTCATCCTTCTGAGCTTCCTTGATCTTAGATAGTAACTCGGGTTCTACTCTAAGATTAGCCCAGTAACCATGCTATCCACGTACCATGATCTCGATGTCTAGTCGCTCTAAGTCTCTGATGATTTCCTCTTCGATTTTAATGTCGTTGATCATTCCGGACTTCCTGCTAAGAGCATCTGCTACTACATTTGCCTTTCCGGGATGATACTGTAGATTAATGTCATAATCCTTCAACAACTCTAACCATCTCCTCTGCCTCATGTTCAATTCACGTTGAGTGAAGATATACCTCAAGCTCTTGTGGTCCGTGAAAATGTCACATGATTCTCCATATAAGTAGTGCCTCCATATCTTCAATGCAAACACGACTGCAGCAAGTTCCAGGTCATGCGTGGGGTAATTTTCTTCATAAGGCTTAAGCTGCCGTGAAGCGTACGCGATCACTTTCCCATGTTGCATGAGTGCACAACCAAGTCCCTTCCCTGATGCATCACTGTAGGTTTGAAATCCACCCGTACCATATGGTAGAGTAAGAATAGGTGCAGATACTAGATTCTGCTTCAGGTCTTCAAAGCTCTTCTCTCGATCTTCAGTCCAGACGAATTTCTCCCCTTTCCGCATCTGTTTGGTCAATGGTAGTGCTAGGCGGGAAAAGTTCTCCACGAACCTACGGTAATAGCCAGCTAAGCCTAAGAAACTACGGACTTCCGTAGCTGATGTCGGCCTTGGCCACTTAGTAATGGCCTCAACCTTTGCTGGATCCATAGTGATTCCTTCTGCTGATACAGTGTGACCTAAGAATGCCACCTTGTCTAACCAGAACTCACACTTAGAGAATTTAGCATACAACTGCTTCTGGCGAAGAATTTGTAGTACTGTACGAAGATGGTCTTCGTGTTCCTCCTTGGACTTTGAGAAAATCAGGATGTCATCGATGAAGACAATGACGAACTTGTCCAGAAATTCATGGAAGATTCTGTTCATCAAATCCATGAACGCTGCTGGAGCATTTTTCAGGCCAAAAGGCATAACTACGAACTCGTAGTGGCCATAATGGGTACGAAAGGCAGTCTTATCGATGTCCTGCTCTTTGACCCGTAGCTGATGATAACCTGACCTGAGATCAATCTCGGAGAAATGTTTGGCCCCTTGGAGTTGGTCAAACAGATCGTCGATGCGTGGCAGTGGATATCTATCCGAATGGTAATCTTATTGAGCTCGCGATAGTCTATGAAAAGACGCATACTGCCGTCCTTCTTTTTAACAAACAAGATCGGTGCGCCCCATGGAGATGAGCTCGGTCGAATGAAACCTCGTTCAAGAAGTTCTTGCAGTTGATCCTTTAGTTCCTTTAGCTCTATGGGAGCCTTGTGATAAGGAGCTTTGGAGATTGGTTCAGCTCCTGGAACCAGCTCGATACTGAATTCCACTTCTCGTGCAGGTGGTATGCCCGGAAGTTCTGCTGGAAAAACATCTTGGAATTCCGACACTATAGGTTGATCCTGAATTGATGTAGATTCAGCATCCATGTCGTGAACCGTAGCTAGATAACCCTCGCAGCCATGTGACAGTAGTGCACGCGCTTGCAGGGTGGATATTACTTGTACAGACCGTCCGGGTATGAACCCATTATGAATGTACTCTGGTGCATTAACATCACCGAAGATAACTCGATATGAATGGCAGTCTATGGTAGCATGATGCTTGGATAGCCAATCCATGCCCAAAATCATGTCGAAGTCATTCATGTCCAGCGGAAGTGCGTCGACAGGTCGAACCTTATCGTCAAATTCTAGGGGAAGACTCTTGTATACATGGGTGATTAATACAGAGTCACTCAAAGGCGTGGAAATAGTAAGCCTATTTTCTAGTGGCAAGGGAGGCATCCTAATGTTCTTAGCATAAGCAGTAGAAATAACCGAGTGAGTAGCACCCGTATCGAAAAAAACACATGCATCTTGACCATACATATACAAGATTCCAGTGATGGTACCTGTAGACTTGTTGGCCTGGTCTCGAGATGTCATGTAGACACGCCCGGTAGTAGGAGGCGGCTTGGTATCAGCATGTCCCGATGTACCCTCCATCTCGCCCTTACGGCAATCCTTCATAATATTGCCAGGAAGACCACACTTGAAGCACGCATGAGTATTACGGCGACATGGTCCTGGGTGCCTACGGTGGCAAGTAGAGCAAAGAGGATGAGTGTATCCTCCAGCAGGTGCTCTGGCTGGCTGAGAACCTGATAAAACATTTTACATAAGACATGGTAATTGGGTACAAAGGACAAAGCGGATAATCGTAAGATTGAATACTAGTGATAGCTGGACGGCTAGGCTGCGAACCTCACTGGTTCTGGTCCCTACCGTTTCCATGGTTCCTGGTAGAAGTTTTTGCTAAAGTGTCAGAATATGAGTTATAACATGAAAACATAAGGAAATGCGTAAATATTAGGACTTGCTGCTGTTGGAGTGCCCAACGTTGTTACGGTAATTATCATTACCGCCACGCCTATCCGTAGCAGAACGGTCGTTAGTCTGACCGTTTCCCTTGGGCTGATGAGGCTGCTGCTGAGTAGCCGGCTGAGACCGGTCCCCGGTTTTCTACCTGGAAGATACATTTAATGAGATGAATAATTGACATATGGAAAGTATACGGATTGGTCACCGCTTGAATACGAATGTTTACCTCTTGTCGGGTCTTTCAGCTTCCCCGAACTCATCTCTCTCCTGCAGCATCTCCAGTTTTCGTGCTGCATCGGCCACTTGTGCTACAGTGTTGAACGTAGCACACACCAGATTGTTTGCGACCGATGTGCGAAGAGCCCATCTAAAGTGATGTGCCTGCTCTTCAGGAGTACCTGCTGCCGCACCAAGGAAACCAGCTAAGCGAAGAAAGCGCTGCATAAACTCGTTGCTATTCTCCCCAGCTCTCTATCGGATCCCATGGTACTCTCTCTTGAGCTTGTCCTGCTCAGCCTTGGGAAAGAACTGCTCCATCACCCTGTCCTTGAACTGAGCCCAAGTCAAACCAGCAACCCACCTGATAGGTGTGAAAACACCCATCCTTTTTACCACTTAATTACAATAATAACCGAGCCAAAACGTGTATTTTATGTCATTTATGTCGGAATTATGCGTGGTTTGTGTTTTTGTTGTGATTTAGGACGAAAAGGTGAAAAGTGGAGAAAACACGGGATTTCACGGGCTTTTATCGAAGAAAAAGACAAAAGACGAAGTCAAGAAATCAAGAGTGGAAAAAGAACGGAAGTCCAAGACCAATTCTGAAGATTTATCGAAGAACAAGTCTAAAGACGGAAGTTTAATAAAGCCGAAGAACTCGAGTCTAATAAATAAATAAATTATAAGACGAGTTTAATTAATCCCGAGACAAAGTCGATAAAGTCGAAGAACTTAAAAGACGAGAAGACGTGAAGAAAGAAAGAAAGAGGAGGCAACACATGCACCTCCCCATTTCCTATAAATACCCTCCTAAACTCATTTAGGAGGGTTGGTTAGTTTTAGTTTAGATTAGTTTCATTTTCATTAGGTAGGTGATTCTAGAGAGAAAAAGTGACAGTTTCTCTCACTAGGATCTCAATCTTTTATCTTCCTTTCTTGTTTTTAATCAAAACTTTACTTTCAAATAGCTTAATTCTTGTTTTAATCTTAATCTTATTCTATCTTTCTTAGTTTTTTTTATATGATCTTAAATCCGATCTCTTTATATACATGTCTTGTTGATTTTGATGTTTGATTAAAAAGTTCATCTTTTTATTTCATCTAAGCTTTTATACGAATTAAGCTATAAGTTTGACAATCTTATTGGCTTTTTTTGTACTTAGCTTATTTGCTTTTTAGTTTTCTTAAAAAGTTAGTCTTTTTAAAGTTTGCTTATTTAGTATTTTAAAAAGTTTTCAAATTTATGTTTATTGATCTTTTAATGTTTGATTTTTGTAGCTTAAAGTGTTTTAGTGCTTATTGTGTTAATTTTCTTATTTTTAATTAAGTGCTTTTTAGTTAATTTTTATAAAAAGTTGTTTTTAAATATTTTTTATTATTTAGTATTTTTAAAAGTTTTTAAATTTTGGTCTATTAGCTTTTTCTTAAATTTGATTTGGTTAAGTTTTTAGATAAGTGCTTATTTGGTATTTGCTTATTTTCTTATTGTTGCCATCGTAATGTTTAAGGGTTTTACCAGTACGATCGAGTAAGTGTGATCGCATAAACCCCGAGGGTTTCTGTTAGCCTCAAAATATTGAGTCAAACAAGAATGTTCGGTCATAGGTTTCTATTGTAATATTTATTAGAACGTTGTAATAAGTAGTTATTTAGTTGTGGTTCACGGGCTTGGATTTAAACTAATTAAAGTCCAAAAGACAAGCCCGGCCCAATATATAGTCCATTAAAGCCCGCATGTGGGTGGACTATATAAACTACCCTCCTAGCATGTTAGGAGGGTGGATGGTCATTTGTAACTTCTTTTTCTTAATCTAATCTCACCAAGTTAATCATCTCCTCTCTAATTTCTCTCACTACTTTCTCTCTCTAGGAATTCATCTCTTCTTCATCTATTTTCTTTCTTTCTTCATTGCTTAATCATCACAAATTAATGGGACAACATTTGGTATCAATCGCCACGGGGTAGATTTGTGATTGGTTGGTGTTATTATATTTGATTCGAATGATTTAATCCATAAATCATCTCGGATTCAAATTTTTTTGTGTTTTCCGTGCTTTGCTTAATCATCTACATCTTATACATAGTTGTAGTAGTGATTTGGTATATTTACTTTGGCTAAAAACACAAATTTTTTGGGTTTTTTGATCATTTTTTGGCTTAAAATCACGTATTGGTTGAGTTCTGTCCGAGAAAAGGGGGATACATTCCGATTGTTGCAATCTGAAAAGGGTTTATAGATTCCGATTGGGATTCAGATCAACATTCCGATTGGACTTCCAACATATATTCCGATTGGTATATTCCGATTCGTCATTCCGATCATACATTCCAATCATACATTCCGATTGGTGCATTTCTATATCATTCTGATTGGTGTATTCAGATAACATTCCGATTGGTGTATTCAGATAACATTCCGATTGGTGTATTCAGATAACATTCCGATTGGTGTATTCAGATAACATTCCGATTGGTGTATTCAGATAACATTCCGATTGATGCATTCCGATATCATTCCGATTGGTTATTCCGATGATGTGTTTTTGCTAAATTTTGTTTGAGTATTTTTTAGACTTAGCCACCATCTAGACTAGTTTCGGAATATCGTTTCCACGAAGAGTTAAAAAATTTTTCGTCAAGTAAATTCAAATTTTTTCCATACTAGTTTTGGGACATTTCTAGCTCGATTTCAAATTTTGGCGATTACAAAATTTTTGGACTACCGTTTTAGTCGGACTGGAGAATTTATTGTCGGCCTGGAGAAAAATTGCAATTTTCGGAATTTAAACCACAACAACAATCACAACAAATCTACTTAAGATCCATATTCACTTCATCATTTCAGAGAATATTGAGATGGATTCTACTGCCGAATATCGTGTGACGAACAACAACATAATGGTGGCGGGTAACAAAGAGAGACCACCAATGCTTGTATCTGGACGGTATGCTCAATGGCAATCACGTTTCATACGATATCTTGATACAAGACCTAATGGTGATGCCTTGAGGAAATGTATTACTCATGGACCATATATATTTAAGAAGATCTCAGTTCCTCCAAGAGCAGCCACAGATACTACTGATCCAATACCTGCAAGTGAACGTGATGAAACAAGAGCTGATCTCACACCTGAAAATTGTGCTTGGCATGATGCGGAGAAGGAAGCCATCTATATGGTTTTAAGTGGGATTGGAGATGATATTTACTCCACGGTTGATGCATGCCCGACAGCACATGAAATGTGGACTGCTATTGAACGCTTGCAACAAGGAGAATCACTCAACAAACAAGATGTCAAAACAAACTTGTTTTGGAATTTTGGCAAGTTTACTTCACGGGATGGAGAATCAATTGACTCTTACTACTCCAGGTTTTATAAGATGATGAATGACATGACAAGAAATAACCTGCAAGTCTCCACCATGCAAGTCAATGTCCAATTTCTTCAACAACTTCAACCCGAGTGGACACGATTCGTCACTTTGGTCAAACAACAAGAAAAGTTAGACGAGGTCTCATATCATCGACTTTTTGACATCTTGAAGCAATTTCAGAATGAAGCAAATGAAATTCGAGCTGAACATGTTGCCAAGACGGCTAATCCACTTGCTTTAGTGACTACCACTCAACATGTTCAAGATCCTCACTTTCGTGCTCCTAAGCCATACTCCAATACATCATCTTCACCATGATATTCCACATCATCTAAGTCTTCATTTTCCACAAAATCTCGAGGTAAAGCGCCAAGAGCACCATCACCACCATCTGAGTCCTCATCTGAAGAAGATAGTGATGAAGACCAAGCTCAAAAGAACCAAGAGATGAAACAACAAATTGCTTACATAATGAAGACTTACAAGAAAATCTACAAACCCACCAACAACAATATTCGCACATCATCTAACACAAAAAATCGATATGTTGAGAGTCCTCCAAGGTATGACACACGTCGACGTGGTGAAAGTCCTTCTAGGTATGATCGACATAATCCAACGCATGTTGAGGGTTCTGCAAGATATGATCGACAAACTGCCAAGTATGATGCTCAGAGGATTTCTGCTGCTACTGGGAATAGGGAAACGGTTGGAAGTCAAGTGGTTCAGCAGAGTGGGATTCAATGTTTTAATTGCCAAGGTTATGGGCATATGGCAAAGGAATGCAGGAAGCCGAAAAGGGTTAGAGACTCCAGCTATCACAAGGAAAAGATGTTGCTATGCAAAAAGATGGAAGCAGGGGTTAAATTGTCAGCTGAGGAAGGAGCCATGCTTGATGATACTGATGATGAAGATTCTGATCAAGAGCTTGATGCACATTACTCGTACATGGCAAAGGTTGAAGAAGTTCTCAAAGTCACTGAAGATGACAATGGTCCTATCTTTGACACTGAGCCAATCGATAAGGTACACACTACTGATGAATATAATGTGTTTGGTGATATTCCTGAGCATAGTGATCTACCCAATGCCATTAATGACACGTGTATGATGGAAACGGTTGATAGCAATACCACACCCGATTCATCAGACATGTGCAATAATGAGTCTGAGGACGATCAACATGCAAATGAATATGATGAAGAGGAACGTATTGCGCTTGCTAATTTAATTGCTACTTTACAAAAAGATGTCACTGAAAATAAAAAGAGTCAAAAGCAATTAAAGAAGGCAAACGCTACGCTCACTCAAAGTTTTGAAGAATGTAAAGCTGCTCTTATCAAATCTACTGAGATGACTGAAAGCTATAGAGATGAGCTCCTTCAGAAAACCAAAGAGCTTGAGGGGTACAAGGGAAGTGCGTTAAAAAGTCAAAAGGACGATTTTGAAAACAAATATAATACAACTCTTGAGTTATTAGCTAAAGAGAAGCGTCAATATAATGTTTTCTTAATGGATGAACGTCAAAAAACGTACCTTGCCAATACCAAAGTTAATGAACTTGAACAAAAGCTCTCTATGACCACCACTGATTCTGCTAAAATTCTAGAGGATAAGAAACAAGAGGTAGATGCGTTAAAACAAGACTTCAAAAGTAGATATGATAAAGAAACCGAAAAAGTTACGAAACTAGAAGCACAAGTCGACTTTTTGAAGAACGTTGTTTATAAAACGCATGATTCTATTCAATCCGTAAGAATGCTAGCACCTCCATCGATGTTTAAGGGTCAAGCTAGCTTTGCAAGTCCTGAGTACCTTGCCAAAGCTCAAGCTGCGAACCCGTGTCTTTATCTTGATGAGACTGAAAGGACAGATCTTGATTGCATGCCTGTTAGTGCCGATAGTGAAGAGACTGCCCTTTGGGACGATGATAGTCAACCACTTGTTAATAAGGAGTTTGTGAAACCTTATAATTATGCTTATGAGAATAGTCTTTATGGCCTGTTCAACAAACAAACTCAGAAAACTCGTGAGGAAGTGTTCTTAGAATGCAAACAAAAGAGAATTCAATGGAAGAAAGCATTTGCCCCTAAGAAATCTAATGTTTACAAATACATCAACTACCTCCCTCTAGATGAATCTAAAAGCAAGAGTAGGAAAACATTAGGTATTCTTAAACATCACATAGATAATGTTAAATCTATTGTTGAACGAGACTGGGCAAAACGTGAAAATGCTAAATGGACATGTCCGATTCCTCAAGATATTACCTTGCTTGTCAAAGAACTCTTAATTCCAAACACGGCGTTGATTAAAGAAACTGTTCTTCAACTTGAAGAGTTCATTCGGACTGAAATGTTTGATGATTTAAAATATGTTGAATCTATTGAGAAACACATTGATGATCTTCAAATGGAGAAGTCTGATTTCTCAGATGAATATGATTTACTCTTGCAAGAATGCGTTTCTAAAGATGTTATGTGTGCTTATTTTACATCTTGTGCTGATATTGATGAATATTCTGAAGTTGCATGCCAATATCTTGATAAGATCAAAGAATGTGAACGTCTTGAAATTGAGCTTTCGAAACGTAAAGAAAATGTTGACAAAAAGGCTTTTGAGTTACTTCAACACAAAACTGATTTCCTTCAAAAACATTGTCATTCACTTGAACTTGCTTTGCAAAAAGATGTTGGTCGTTTTCCACATGATAATAAATTGCAAGAAAAACTTTCCCAAACATTTCGAGAAATGAATGAACAGAATTTGGAAATTAAAGAGTTGAAAGCTCAATTACAAGACAGGGACAGAGCGATAGCTGAGTTGCAGAAACTCATTGCTAAAATGGGTGGGAAAATTGTGGAACCCATCATTAAGAAAAATGTGGTTAGACAACCCAATGCCTCTAAAGAGAATAGATCCTCTATCTTGGGAAAACCATCTGCTTTATCTAATTCCTCGTTTGCAAAACCTGTGTTTGCCCCCAAGATGGATGGAAAGGAAAGGTTACCACAAGCTCAACCCATAAGGAATCCTATAGCACCAAGCGTTAGGCACAATAATGTCATTAAACCAGGGATGTATAGAATGTCCACTAAGCCCACAAACAAAGATACTCACTCGCCTCAGACTTCTAGAAAAACTAATATTCATGTGTCTTCTACTACAGGAATAGTCTCCACTACTAGTGTTAGCCGGCCTCAGCTTAAGAGCACTCAAGTGAATGATAAGGTCTGGAAACACAAGAATCAAGGGAAGATGAAGCAAGTAGAAGAACACCCTAGGACTTTCAATGTTTCTAAGAATAAAACGTCTGTAATCGCGTGTCATGACGATTTGAATGATTCGACTTTAAATGCTATGAATGTGAAATTTGTTTGTGTCAAATGTGGCAAGTGTGCTAATGCTAATCATTCTATGTGTGCTATGAATAATGTTAAAGGCGTAGAAACTAGAACTAAGAAGCAAACTGTGATGCCTATTAGTGCTAGTAAACCCAAACGCAAAGTGAACCATTCTGGTGCTACCCCCACTAAGAAAAGTATTGCATCAGACTCCACTACTAAGAATCCTAGAAGCAAAATTAAGGAATTATATGAGTCTGCCAGTAAGTCTTGGAAATGGTGGTTTGCTAATCAATGTCCTCCCGGATATAAATGGATGCCAAAAGTTAGGACAGAAAATGTGAAAACGAGTGTTAGTTTGCCTTTAAATGTTGATAAGGACACTAATGATTCTACTATCACAACTACTGTGGTATCCAATTTAGCAAATGCTCCATCGTGTTCTAACTCTTCTGCAGGTGATACAAATAATTCTCTTCATAATGGACTCCGGATGCACGAAGCACATGACGGGGAATCTCAAGCTTCTAATTAACTTCGTGGAGAAGTTCCTAGGTACGGTCCGATTCGGAAATGATCAATTTGCACCGATCCTAGGATATGGAGATTTGGTTCAGGGGAATATCACGATTAAAAGGGTATACTACGTCGAAGGGCTCAATCACAATCTTTTCTCGGTCGGTCAATTCTGTGATGCGGATTTGGAAGTTGCTTTCAGAAAGAAGACATGTTTTGTTCGTGATTATGATGGGAATGACTTACTTACCGGTACACGGGGTACTGATCTTTACACAATTTCACTTCAAGACACAACTTCATCAACTCCAATTTTCTTCATGGCTAAAGCTTCAACGACTCAGGCATGGTTATGGCATCAACGTCTTTCTCATCTCAACTTTGATACCATTAACTTGCTTTCCAAGAAAGATATTGTGAGAGGCCTTCCAAGCTTGAAATTCATCAAAGATCATCTTTGTTCTTCTTGTGAACTTTGTAAAGCTAAACGAAGTAGCTTCAAAACAAAGACCACACCAAGCTCTAAAGGACGGTTAGATCTTCTTCATATGGATCTGTGTGGTCCAATGCGTGTTCAGAGTATCAATGGAAAGAAATATATTCTGGTAATTGTCGATGATTACTCAAGGTACACATGGACTCACTTCTTGAGGTCCAAGGATGAAACACCCGACGTTCTCATCAGCTTCCTAAAATTGATACAACGTGGTCTTCAAGCTCAAGTTAAAGTGGTTCGTACTGACAGAGGTACAGAATTTTTGAATTCTAATCTGAGAAAGTATTTTGAAGCCGAAGGGATTGAACATGAAACATCTATTGCTCGAACACCCGAACAAAACGGCGTTGTTGAAAGACGAAACCGTACTTTGGTTGAAGCTGCTCGAACATTATTATCCGCTTCAAAACTTCCACTATACTTTTGGGCCGAAGCCGTGTCAACCGCATGCTACACACAAAACCGCTCCTTAATTATCCCAAGACACGAAAAGACACCATATCACATAATTCATGATCGAAAACCTTCACTCAAACACCTTCATGTTTTTGGATGTACTTGCTACATTATTCGAGATGGTGAAAATTTGGATAAAATGAAAGAGAAAGGTGATGCATGTATTCTTGTGGGATATGCAACTCAGTCTAAGGGATATAGAGTGTTCAACAAAAGAACAAAATTGATTGTCGAGACAATTCACATCCGATTTGATGAATCTCAAGAAATGGCACTTGAACAAAACAGTTTAAGTCCCGATCCACAACGACAAACGACTTCCGTTCACAACCGCACGGAACTCGAAGCTCAAGACCACAGCAATGAACCGTCAAGTTCAACGCTGGTTCCAGAAAATGTTCCTAGAGCTGATATGACAGTCGACACGACAATTGAAGAGTTGGAAATGTTATATGGACCAATGTATGATGAATATTTCACGGGGGAGAAACAAGTTGTATCAAAGTCTTCCGCTGTCACTCATGATAAGAATGATGAAACCGATCATCGTCAACAACAAGATACAACTTCATCTACTTCAACACGGGTTGCTGCAGATTTACCTCCTCAGAATATTACTTCAACAATCGATCCTACAACATCCACAACTACTGTCATTGCTCCAGAGAACACAAATCAAGCAGACAATGCATTATCTGACGAAGACGAATTCATCAACCCATTCGGTACACCGGTACACGAAACTGGAGAGTCTTCTACTCGCCATATTGATCCGTCAAATATGCATACTTTCTATCAACGACATCCTTCAACACATCATTGGACCCGAGATCATCCTTTGGTTCATGTCATTGGAAACCCTTCACAGCCCGTTCGCACAAGACGACAGCTCAACACCGATGCCGATGTTTGTATGTTCGCACTCGCCGTGAGTTCAGCTGAACCGAAAAACATCAAAGAAGCATTAGCTGATCATGCTTGGATTGAATCGATGACAGATGAACTTCACCAATTTGAAAGACTTAAAGTCTGGGAACTTGTTGACAGACCATACGATGTAACACCATTAAATCTTCGATGGATATGGAAAAACAAGATGGATGAAGAAAACACGATTATCAAGAATAAATCTAGGCTAGTGGCTAAAGGGTATGGACAGAAAGAGGGTATTGATTTTGAAGAATCATTTGCACCAGTTGCTCGAATGGAAGCGGTCAGGATTTTTCTTGCTTATGCTGCACATAAGGGATTCATCGTTTATCAAATGGACGTAAAGACGGCGTTTCTTAACGGTCCTTTGAAGGAAGAAGTTTATGTCACGCAGCCGGAAGGATTCGTCAATCCTCATTATCCTGACAAGGTGTATCGTCTCCACAAAGCACTATATGGACTCAAGCAAGCTCCAAGGGCGTGGTACGACGAGCTCTCGAAATTTCTGGTGTCCAAAGGTTTCTCAAAAGGTTCCATTGATTTAACTTTGTTCACTTATAAATATGGGGATGACATTCTGCTTGTGCAAATTTATGTTGATGACATTATTTTCGGGTCTACAAACCCAAAACTTTCAAAATGGTTTGAAAAAGTAATGCACAGCAGATTTGAAATGTCTATGATGGGTGAACTAAAATTCTTTCTAGGAATTCAAGTTCACCAATCCCCAAGTGGTATCTTCATTAACCAAGCTAAGTATTGTCAATAGATAATCACAAAGCATGGTATGACATCATGTGACCCCATTGGGACACCATTATCAACCACATCCCTAGATGCTGATTTAGAGGGATTACCCATAGATCAAACGAGATATCGTTCCATGATCGGGTCCCTCATGTACTTGACAGCAAGCAGACCTGATATTCATCATGCTACATGTTATTGTGCACGATATTAAGCACGACCCACTGAAAAGCACCTCAAGGAGGTTAAACGGATCTTTCGGTACCTTAAGAATACCATTCACATGGGACTCTGGTATCCGAGGGAAACCGGTTTCTTTCTAACGGCCTATTCAGATTCTGATCATGCAGGGTGTCTTGATACACGTAAAAGTACTTCTGGTGGTGCACAATTTCTAGGTCAAGACAAGCTTGTGGGATGGTCTTCCAAGAAGCAGGATTGCACGTCACTTTCATCAGCCGAAGCGGAGTATGTGTCTCTATCTGCGTGTTGTGCTCAAGTTCTTTGGATGAGAACACAACTCACGGATTATGGCTTCCACTTTGATAAAGTACCTATGTACTGTGACTCAAAGTCTGCCATAGCCATCTCCTGCAATCCGGTACAGCATTCCCGCACGAAGCACATTGATGTCCGATATCACTTCATTAAGGAACAAGTTGAAAGAGGTATTGTTGAATTATACTTTGTTGGAACTGATTACCAATTAGCTGACTTGTTTACAAAAGCTCTTTCGAAAGAGAGGTTTGCGTATCTAGTTAGGCAAATTGGTATGAGATGTTTGACTCCAGCTGAACTGGAGGTTCTGGCAAAGAAGCCTGCTTGATTCATTTATCAAACATCTACCTGTAAATATTAATCAAAAAGCAAAATACAAAATTAAAAAATCTTTGATAATCCAAAAATATTCTTCTCGACATGTCTTTCAGTATCGATAATATGGACGTACCTAGAAATGTCGCTCAATAACGACACGGGTGTGTACATAAAGCTCGAATGAAAGTTGTAAATATTTTTTCAAAACATGTCATTTCTATATTTTCAAAAGGAAATTGTCTATTTTGGACAATACTTCCAACAACGGGTAGAGCAATCTATCTCGGGTTGAGCTTGTCACAAAACATTCAACGTTTTGAGCTCAACACAATGGCTTGTAATCACTTTCAGATTGCAACCCGGATCTAAATTCACGGGGGAGTGTACGCTTTTGTACTCTTACCATTCGCAAAAGAAGTTAACTCTTCTTACACTTGAGTGGATTCGTCAAGACATTCAAAGTCTATGAACTCAAGTTTATGCTTTTAGAAAAACCTTTTCGTCAAAAAGAATTGATTTTTCAAAAAGCGTTGAACACAATTTTTTCAAGAATTTCTCAATGATATTCAAAATCTTTCAAAAATTGTGTGTTCAACAACTCCTATCCTCAAAAGTTTAATGTGGATCAAATCCTCGTAATGACAATTCCATTGGATCAATTTTTGAGGGGGAGAAATTCAACTACATGCAAAAGATTAACACATCTTTCTCCCGAAGATTTTCAAGACTATTTTTCAAAATATATTTTAATCAAATTTGGTATCTCTAATATCAAAAGATTTTATATATTAGAGATAGGGGGAGAAAATGTGATTAAAATGTGATCTATAAGACTCAAGCACTTTAACTCTTACCCACATGTGCGAAACACTTTCGATTATCGATGCACATGTGAAGGGGGAGCTTTTCTGAAACGACAAAACTAGCAAGGTGTTAAATGTTTTTCAAACACTTTGTTAGAATTTAAAGTGGTTTTCATGGTTACGATCAAATACCCACAACATCTTTAATTCACGACGTTATTGGTGTCAAAAGGGTGGTTAGGTTTAAGTCCTATGATCCAACCAGAACCGGAGGGATCTTCCCAGGGACAATCCAATAGATTATTAGAAGTCCTTAGGAAAGATGGAGTAGAATGTGAACGTAGCTGAATGCCGACTAAGTACTGATGATAGCACTGGAACAATCACAACAAGGTGCTATTAATGATGTCTTGGTAAGCATTGAAGGGGTTGAAGAATGAAAAAGAAATGTAAGGATAAAGGGTCTAAAGAAAGAATCCCTCCATACAACTTAGGCAGAAACCGGGTCAACCCATCATGAAGACAAACTCATCATGGACCCAGTGATGTGAAGCACAACCCTTTCCTAGCTACTCAGGCTTCTCTCAAAAGAAGTTTGTTTTATTGTCACGGAGATCAACACGACTTCTATTGACTTTCTCACTCCGAGATAGTTGATATTGAATGGGTGGCATCTGCTCCAGCCTCCGACCACTAAAAGTGCACAAATCGAGTCTAGAGCCAAGAGATCAATCAAATCTCGTTAGGACACACGGATAAAGATCAAGAGAGTCCTACGCTATATCCTTGCGATATTGCTAGAACACTCAGAGTGATACCACTTAGTATTCACAATGATGAGTGGAAATCCTTCCAGTGTTAACATCAAACAGCACTGCGGTAGGTCATATGTAAGATTCTTTATGAATTGAACATATGTACAACTGAAAAGCAACAGTGGTTTGATTCTGAATTGATTCAAACTCGTTTCAGGTTTCTACGCAATATCTTTATGGTCTTGCCAGAACATTCAGAGTGATATTTATTAATATTCACAGTGACGAATGGAAATCCTTCTAGCGTCAACATCAAACAGCGCTACGGTAGGTGACTTGTGAGATTCTTATGAATCAAACTTGTGTCAACTGGAAAGCAACAATGGTAAGATTCTTAATGAATCAAACTTGTTCCAGGAATTTGAATTGACGACTTTAATCAAGCGGATATTTATCCAATTGATTCACTCTTTATGTTCGCAGTCTTGCTTTGAGACGGTCGAGTAAAGAGAACGGCTAGTACAGCCGCGAAACCCTGTCAAGGAGATTCTTAATTGAATCTACCTGATCACAGGTACGATATTTAATATCGTATAACGGTCTTCACCGACCGGAGGTAAAACGCTACCGATTTAGGACGAATGTCAAAGCCATTCAGTCCGTGTCTATGTTTTGTCTCGAGAAGGTGGCGTCACGGTGTACTCAACAAAGTCAAAGATTCACAACCACATATTCATGCCCAAAGACTTATCCAACAATTGATAGGGTGAGCATGTGGATAAAGACACAAGATCGCAAGATGGCAATGACAAGTCAAGGATGATTTGAAGATCTCAAGACTTAAAGACAAAGTCGAAAGACAACGACAAAGGCTCAAAGATCACAGCATGAAGGAACAAAACTACTGTTACACGTTCAAGACTCATTTATGACGAAATTCATAAATCTCCATTGGAATCCAAATATCAAAGAGGAATGACCTCACATTGGGGGAGATTGTTAGCCTCAAAATATTGAGTCAAACAAGAATGTTCGGTCATAGGTTTCTATTGTAATATTTATTAGAACATTGTAATAAGTAGTTATTTAGTTGTGGTTCACGGGCTTGGATTTAAACTAATTAAAGTCCAAAAGACAAGCCCGGCCCAATATATAGTCCATTAAAGCCCGCATGTGGGTGGACTATATATAATACCCTCCTAGCATGTTAGGAGGGTGGATGGTCATTTGTAACTTCTTTTTCTTAATCTAATCTCACCAAGTTAATCATCTCCTCTCTACTTTCTCTCACTACTTTCTCTCTCTAGGAATTCATCTCTTCTTCATCTATTTTCTTTCTTTCTTCATTGCTTAATCATCACAAATTAATGGGACAACAGTTTCTACTTGCGATCCATTACTGCGATCCTTAGTACGATCGTTCACTACGATCACACTCCTTAATCCACACCACGATCACTTGTTGCGATCGTGGGTACGATCATAGAGTGTGATCCGTGGGTACGATCTGCTAGTACGATCCTTGATACTTGGTTTTTATGTGGGTTCAATTTTACTCTCGATATCCTCTCGAATTGATCTCGGTCTTAAGTGGAATGATTTGTTCTTGGTTAATAAAAAATGGTTGGTTTGTTTATTTATTTTAAACTAATGACAAGAAATTAAGTGTCGAAGAGTAAAGTAAAAGATTTAAATGATTAACGTTTGAAAAATTTAAAGGTTATGTGAGGAAAATAAATGAACACTTCAATAAAAACTAACACTTGGAAAACTTTTTGAAAAATGAGTACTTAGTTGAAAAAGACTAAAAGAAAGTAGGCTCGTAACAAAACAAAGTAACTAAGATCGGAATGTGGCAATGCACCAATCGGAATATATTCCGATTGGGTTGATCGGAATAGTGGGGCAATCGGAATGTACTAAAAGGTGCATCAATCGGAATATTAAGACTAATCAATCGGAATGTTGGAATTTGGCCATAATCGGAATAAGCCGGAATCGAGCCAATCGGAATAAGGCTTGGAGTGCCAATCGGAATATACAAAAGCTCACCGTCGGAATGTTAGAATGCCCAATCGGAAAATATGAAACCCTTTTCCGATCGGTAGATCGGAAAGAGGGGGATGCTTGGTCGGAAAGCTCAATCGGAAAAGGGAGTTTCCCTTTCCGAAATTGGGGCAAATTCGGGACAAAAGCGATGTAAATAAGCTACTAGGATAAGCTAAAACCCAAAACTAACTTGAATCAATTAATAAGCTAATCAAATAAGCACTAAAAACAACTTTTCTAACTTTAAAGTAAATAACTTTTTAAATCAACTCAATAAAAAGATGAACTTTTTATAAAAACTTTATAAAGTAAATAAGCTAAATCATCAAATAAGCCAATAAGAACAAGGATCTCAAAGCTTATTTATGCAAAAACTTAAGGAAACATAAAAAGTAAATAACTTTTTTAAGCACAAATCATAGATGAACAACACGGATCATACGAGATTTGTACCAAAATCAATAAAAGTAAAAGAAAGGAAGGATGAGATTAAAGATTAAAACTTAAAAACTTGAACTTGATTAATGAAAAAGGTAATACAAAGTTGATCTTGAAAGAGAAAAAGATGAAAAGTAGTGAGAGAAAGTTCTAAACTTTCTCTCTCTAAAACTAGAGAGAAAAATTAAAAACTAAAAACTAAGTAACTAAGTGTGTGAAAATTTGTGAGGTGAAGGCTTTATATAGGCGTGTGAATGGTGTTGATGGGCTCTTGATTGGGCTTTGATTCGGGCTTCTTTTTCTTCTTTCTTCTTAAGTCTTCATGCGTCTTTAAATAAACGTTTCCGACTTGGATTTGAGAAGTGTCGGTGAATAATTCCAACTCGTCTTATAATCTTTTATTTAATAGACTCGAGTTCTTCGACATATATGAATCTTCCATCTTTGGCTCTATTCTTCGATAAATCTTCAAATAGGCACAATGACTTCAAATCTTTGCATCTCTTGGACAATAGACTTCATCTTGAGTCTTTTTCCTTGATAAAACCCGTGCAATCCCATGTTTTCTTCAATATTCTCCCGGTTGGCTCTGAAGACACAATAAACACAAAAACCACGCATAATTCCAAACAAATGATATTAAATACGTGTTTTGGTCTTGTTTTAGCCAGAATTAAGTGGTAAAAGGATGGGTGTTTTCACACCTATCAAATCCCCTACACTTAACCATTGCCATGCCCTCATGCAATGCTTAGTGACAAAGCTCATTTACACTTTTCTCATAATCAATCAACCTTGGCCTTATTAAAATACTACTAAACAAAAAATTAAAACTTTAAAGTAAACAAAAGGATGGAAAATAGCTTACGTGGTAATAACTTGTAAAGAGATCGAGGACTTACATTAGGGCTTCGGTGCTGCGAAGATTTATCACCCTCAAGTTTCACGTTCCCCAAACTAAGCTTAAAAACGAGATCATTGTTATTATAAGTTAGCAATTCAGACACTTTCACACATGGCTTAATTAAATGCTTAGACTCCCTTATTCCTAGGTGTATCTCTTATATTTTATTTTTGTCTTAGAATGATCATGAAGATGCATTTTTGGACTTATTTCGATAGTTATTTAGGGCTGAAAGCAAAGTAGGACGATTTGATCAATAGTTAGCTAAAGGACAAAATCTTTTAAAACTGCTCCTCGGGATATCAAAAAGTTCATATCTTGGCATAACTTGGTTCACGATTTGAGACCTTTCTCGGGCCGATATTTGGCATGTACTTCATACTTCATATCTTCGAGAGACGTTCTTGAGATAATGGTCTTCTCATCGTAATAGAGTTTCTTCACTTGGAGACTTTTGAGGGGTACTCCAACTTTGTTGACCACGACTTCATGATTATTTCTTCAATCTCTAATTGGGATTTTGAGATACAACGATCCGCCTCCTTTTCGGACTTGGATCTATTTATCCTCATACCTTGTTAGGGTCTTTTCGGATAGACTTCTCCATGATCTTTATGGGAGTTGATTGCTTTTCGTCATGAGTCTTGATCCTTCATATTGACTTTAGGAATAATGCTTTTCACATCACTTTGGATCTTCAGCAATAAAATTGAATCCTCATGCCTTGTTAGGGCCTTTTTGGACTCGCCAATCTTCGCGCCCCGCTTCATAAGTTATGCCTTGGCTATGAACTCTCGTCATTACCGAGCAACTTTTAAACGATCTTGGGCTAGAAGCTAAGTAACTTTTCAAATCGTAAGACCTTACTTATTGCAGATAAATTTTTAGCAAGTGATGGGAGAATAGGCAAATAATTACACCAAGTGAGCTTGCGCAAGAACACCGACTTATAATTGACTCTATCATTTCTCGTCCTCCACAATTTAAAATCTCAAGTAATGAGACTCGTGGACACTTAGCCTAATAAACCAATTAAGGTCTACATGGTTAAGGATACTAGCTAGAATAAACTTGGATAAGTCTATTCGGGTTGAGTCAAAATAAACGCAACGGGCCTAATATGTCAAAGATTTCTAAACTAGCTACACCACTTATTAATATTTTTGACTTTATTGCGGAATATATACATATGAAAGCAACGATAAAAAAAATTTTAAAAATTACGACTAAATGGCCAAAGTTAATTAAAAATTTGAAAAATGTTGAAAAAGATGATTTTCTGGTTAATTGAAGGCTTTTTCATGGAAAAGTCCACTTAAAACTTCGATAGAAGTCCCCCCTACACTTAAGATAAACATTGTCCTCAATGTTTAAGCATGTGGGAAAAGTTTCCCCTACACTTATGACATTGTGCACGTTGGTTAACTCAAGCTAAGGAAGAGACGACTAAAGTGATCAATTTCAAATGTGAGTATGAAGAAAATTGAATCACGATAGTTGAGAGATAGAACCGGATTTCAGATAACACGGGAGCACGGGTCTTCAAAGTTTCCAAGAGTGCACTTATCCCTGTAATCACATCACCACACAAATACAAATACCTATGCAGGTCCCCCTACACTTAGGAGGTTAACACATAAAAAGATAGATACTCGGGCTGCCTCCCGAGGAGCGCTTGTTTTTGATGACCGAGTCACGAGCCTGACTCGACCCAAAATTAGTTCATGGGGAACGTGGTGAGGGATGGAATCATCTCCTGAGAGATGTCCTCACCAAAGTACAGCTTCAGACGCTGGCCATTCACCTTGAAATTGGGCCCATTTGGCTGAGAAAGCTCAATGGTCCCATACGGAAAGACGTTGGCGACGGTGAATGGACCAGACCAGCGGCTCTTCAACTTGCCAGAGAAGATCTTCAACCGAGAGTTGAAAAGTAAGACTTGATCACCAATATGGAACTCTCGGTTCTTGATTTTTGCGTCATGGAGGATCTTCGTCTTCTCTTTGTAGATCAGCGAGTTCTCATAAGCTTCATTTCTCAATTCATTGAGCTCGTTGAGTTGAATCTTGCGATGATCACCGGCTTTGTTGATGTCGAAGTTAGCCCACTTTAAGGCCCAGTGCGCCTTATGCTCCAGCTCGATGGGAAGGTGGCATGCTTTCCCGTACACAAGACGATAAGGTGTACAACCGATCGGGGTCTTGTAAGCAGTACGGAAAGCCCACAGAGCATCATCTAACTTATCGGCCCACGCGGCACGATGCTCTCCCACAGTACGCTCCAAAATTCGTTTCAATCCACGATTGGATATCTCGGCTTGCCCATTGGTTTGGGGATGATAAGCGGTGGAAAGACGGTGATTGACACCATACTTGGCCATGACTCTTGCAAATTGATCGTTGCAAAAATGAGTCCCGCGGTCACTGATAATAGCACGAGGAACGCCGAATCGAGCGAACAGCGATTTCAAAAAGTTACAAACCACCCTTGCATCATTAGTAGGTAAAGCTTTGGCTTCAACCCACTTGGAGACGTAGTCAACGGCAACAAGGATGTGTTTGTTTCCTTTAGATGAAGGAAATGGCCCCATAAAGTCGATACCCCAAACATCAAAGATTTCACACTCTTGAATGAAATTCTGAGGCATCTCGTCTTTATGTGTGATCGTGCCTTGTTTCTGGCAAGCATCACATTTTTTAACCATATCGTGAGCGTCACGATAAATGGAGGGCCAATAAAATCCTGAATCAAACACTTTTTTGGCGGTGTAGTTGGGACCAAAGTGACCACCAGTGGGTCCTTTGTGGCAAGCATCAAGGATTTCGAAAGCTGCCGGTCCATCAACACATCGGCGAATAATCAAGTCAGCACATTGTTTGAAAAGATACGGGTCATCCCAGAAGTAAGTCTTTATGTCTTTGAAGAACTTCTTCTTTTGCTGGGATGTTAACCCGTCAACGAGGATTCCACCCGCCAAGTAGTTTGCAATGTCCGCAAACCACGGGGTTTCATCAGCAGTCGAGTTTATAGACATTAAGGTCTCCAGGGGAAAAGAATCGTTGATTTCTTTGTTCGGATGATCCCCCTGGTAAGGATCCTCAAGTCTACTGAGATGATCCGCGGCTAGGTTTTCTGCTCCTTTTTTATCACGAATTTCAATTTTAAATTCCTGGAGCAGCAAAACCCAGCGAAGAAGTCTTGGTTTGGAATCTTGCTTTGTCAACAAGTACTTCAGCGCGGAATGATCGGTGTACACAATGGTGGTAGAAAGGACAAGATAGGGGCGGAATTTTTCAAAAGCATAGACAACAGCTAAAAGCTCTTTTTCAGTTGTCGTATAATGCAATTGTGCCCCTGTCATTGTCTTGCTAGCGTAATGGATTGGTTGGAAGTGTTTGTTCACTCTTTGTCCAAGAACCGCTCCAATAGCAAAATCACTAGCATCGCACATCAACTCAAAAGGCAGCTCCCAATTAGGGGTAACTAAGACGGGTGCCTTAGTAAGCTTATCCTTAAGTGAGTCAAAGGCTTCAAGACACTCTTTGGAGAAGATAAAAGGAGTATCTTTTTCCAAGAGGTGGGTCATCGGGCGAGCGATTTGAGAAAAATCTTTGATGAATCGTCGGTAGAAGCCCGCATGACCCAGAAAACTTCTCACACCCTTCACGGTTGAAGGTGGAGGCAACATAGCGATAACATCGACTTTAGCACGGTCTACTTCAAGACCGGCTTTCGAGATCTTGTGTCCTAGGACGATGCCTTCTTTTACCATAAAATGGCATTTTTCCCAATTCAGAACTAGGCGAGTGTCTTCGCACCGCTTGAGCATACGTTCCAAATTGGCAAGGCACGCAGAGAATGAATCGCCATAGACCGAGAAATCATCCATGAATACTTCCATAGTGTCTTCCACCATGTCATGGAAGATCGCCATCATACACCTTTGGAATGTCCCAGGAGCATTACATAAACCAAAAGGCATGCGTTTGTAAGCAAATGTTCCATAGGGACAAGTGAATGTGGTCTTTTCTTGGTCCTTGGGATCGATGGGAATTTGAAAATACCCGGAGAAACCGTCTAAGAAGCAGTAATAATCATTACCAGCTAGACGCTCGAGCATTTGATCCATGAAGGGAAGAGGAAAGTGGTCTTTTCTCGTGGCATCATTGAGCTTGCGATAATCAATACAAACTCTCCACCCAGTAACGAGACGAGTGGGAATCAACTCGTTGTGTTCATTGGGAACAACGGTTATTCCGCCCTTCTTGGGCACACAATGGACGGGACTTACCCACGGCGAATCTGAAATAGGGTAGATCAAGCCGGCATCTAGAAGTTTGATAACCTCTTGTTTGATGACGTCATGAATTTTAGGATTAACCCTTCTTTGGCTCTGGATTGTGGGTTTGAAGTCATCTTCCATGAGAATCTTGTGAGTACAAAAGTTCGGATCAATTCCGCGGATATCGGAAATTTTCCAAGCTATTGCCTTCTTATGAGCTTTAAGCACAGCGATGAGACGAGTTTTCTCTTCTTCTTGCAAGTCCTTAGCGATGATGACGGGTGACTTCTTCTTTGCTTCAAGGAACGCATACTCGAGATGGGGTGGCAACTCCTTAAGTTCTAAATCCGGAGGATTTTCGACGGGAGGCGTTTTCAAAGTCGTGGCATCGATAGCAATAACCGTGGGAGATGGAGGCGAAGGATTGTCTTCGGTGAGAAGATTGTCAAAGAAATTCATGTCTTCATCCCCCTCGGTGGGAGAATCATTAGTAGCTAAATTCGCATCTCCCATGGTATCTTCAAGATTGTTCCAGAATAAATCACTATCTCCAAATAGAGACAACGATGAATCAATGGAGGACACGGTCTCAACATTGGGAAGAGAGGTAGGAATACTTTTGCAAGCATCATTAAAGTGTTCTTCACAAGCCTCATCGAGAACGTCAATACAGTTAACACTCTCATATGAATAAGGTTGTTTGGACAACTTTCCCATGTTGAAGACTACTTTATCGTCACCCACTCTCATGATAAGCTCACCGGCTTCAACATCAATGAGAGTGCGACCGGTCCTTAAGAATGGACGACCAACAATAAGTGGCACACGGGGGTCCATCTCATAGTCGACGACAACAAAATCAGCAGGAAAGGTGAATTTGTCGACTCCTACAATGACATCCTCGGCTATCCCCACTGGATAAGCAACCGTACGGTTAGCCAATTCCAAAGTCATTTTGGTGGGGACTAGCTCTGGGAGAGATAATTGCTTCCAAACACTTAGAGGCATGAGATTAATACTGGCACCTAGATCGGCTAGGGCCATGCAATTCTCTACTCCCGGGAAATTGCAAGGGATAAGAAAACGACCCGGATCACCAAGCTTGATTGGCAATTTCCTTAAGAGCACTGCAGAGCAGTTCTCATTAAGTTGGGTGTTGGCGAGATCGAGGAGCTTTTCCTTGTCGCTCAGAAGATCTTTAAACATTTTAGCATATTTAGGCATGTGAGCGAGAGCCTCAGCGAAGGAGATATTGAAATTCAATTGTTTGAACATTTTAAGGAAGTTCGAAACTTGAATATCGTCCTTGCTTTTGAGCTTCTCTTTCCTCAACCTAGATGGATAAGGTATATTGGAAGAAGAGGAAGGCTTTGGAATAATAGGATCACTCACATCCTTGGGTGGAGGAGGGGTAGAAGTAGGGGGTGGAGAAATTGGGGAAGGAGAAGGATGAGGAACAGGAGCAGGTGACTCGCTCTCCTTAGTCACAACCACCGGTGGAGGTATAGGAAGCTCGGGGTCCTTGGTACCTTTGCCACTTCGAGTGGTGATTGCTTTCATCTCCCCTCTTGGATTCGCAACGGTGTTACTTGGAAGAGTACCCGAAGAAGAGGGTTGATTACCTTGGAAAAAGCTAGCCATCATGTTTCTTAAGTCATTCGTTTGACTATCCATAGTGTGTTTCATATCAGCTCTCAGATCATTTCCTTGTTTCATCAGGTCTGCTTTCAAGTTGCGCACTTCCTGTTGGAGATTATCCACGATCACATCGTTAGTTCTCATGTAGGTTCCAATGTCTTGATGTGATGCGGGGGTTTGGTTGGAAGGAGCAGTGTATGCGGGTGGTTGATAAGCAGGTTGCTGGTAAACTTGGTTATTTCGTTGAGGTGGTTGTTGCTGCTTATGAGGAGGGATGTATGGTGTGCGAGTTTGTTGTTGTTGAGGAGGGCGGTTGAGGTTTTGTTGTTGGTTTTGGTTGTTAGGATTAAAACCAGGTGGTGAGAGATAGTTGTTGGAACGGTAGCTAAGCAGGTTGCGGTCACCTTGAGGTTTTGCTTGATAAGCAGGTTGAGTATAGGTGCCATATGCTGCATTAACATTCTCAGCAGGGTAATCTTGGGTGGCAGTACAAGTTGTGTAGGAGTGAGGACCACCGCATATCTCACAAGGTTGGCTGACAGCGTTCACTTGTGCGTTTTTGGCGTTGTTGCTGTTGTTGTTGCTGACGGTGTGGGTGACAAGAGATTCAAGAAGCGTAGTGATTTTGTCAAGTCGCTTGTCGCTGTCATGAGTGCTAGCACTAGCAACATTGGTCCGAACACTCTTGGTTTGCACACGAGATTTGTTCTCAATGATATTCCAAGCAGCATTGGAAGTCTTAGCCAATAAATTACCCCCCGAGGCACTGTTCAGTGAATCTTGGTCACTCATGCTTAAACCATTGTAAAAAGTATTGATTTGATGTACTTTGGTAAAACCATGTTGTGGGCATTTTCTTAAAAGATCTTTAAAGCGATCCCAAGATTCACTGAATGACTCATCGTACTTTTGTTCAAAATTTATGATCTCATTCCGCAAAGCGGTAGTACGAGAGGGTGGAAAAAAGTAGTTGATAAACTTTGTTTCCAAATCCGTCCACGAGAGAATACTCTGTGGCGGTTCCTTAGCAAGCCAATGCCGGGCTTGTCCCTCTAAAGAAAAGGGAAAAAGTTGTAACCTTATAACCTCCTGTGTAACTCCATTGAACTTGACCGTGTTGGTGAGTTGTAGAAATCTCTTGATATGGTCGTGTGGGTCATCAATGGTTCGTCCCAAGAATGGTTGAGCTGAGACCATCTGGATAAAGCCTGATTTTAGCTCGAAATTGTTGGCGGCAATTGGTGGTATAACAATTGGATCCATATTGCCATCGACATGAGCTTGCAGCAATTCAATCATTGGGCGATTATCCGGAAGGTGCTCATTGTTGTTGTTATTATTCATGTTGTTGAAAGGCGGGTTGTTGTTGTTATTATTGTTGTTCGGAGGTGGTATGTTATTGTTGTTTTGTACACCAGCCATGTCTAGGTTATCGAGAGGCTCGGGCTCTTGATAAGACGTGGATCGAGTGCGCATACACCTGCAAAAGAACGAACAAACAAAGCAAAAATATTTTTGGTTTTTATTGTTTTTTTTTTTTTTTTTTTTTTTTTTTTTTTTTTTTTTTAATTTTTAGGATTTTTGAAAATTTTATATTTTTTAGTGTTTTTTTTTTTTTTTTTTTTTTTTTTTTGAAAGTTTTCTTGCAAAACTAACGTTCACGGGGAACGGATCCCAAAATCCAATTTCTCACAAAAAACTTTTGATCTTAACGAGAAGAGCCGGCAGCGGCGCCATTTGATACTTGGTTTTTATGTGGGTTCAATTTTACTCTCGATATCCTCTCGAATTGATCTCGGTCTTAAGTGGAATGATTTGTTCTTGGTTAATAAAAAATGGTTGGTTTGTTTATTTATTTTAAACTAATGACAAGAAATTAAGTGTCGAAGAGTAAAGTAAAAGATTTAAATGATTAACGTTTGAAAAATTTAAAGGTTATGTGAGGAAAATAAATGAACACTTCAATAAAAACTAACACTTGGAAAACTTTTTGAAAAATGAGTACTTAGTTGAAAAAGACTAAAAGAAAGTAGGCTCGTAACAAAACAAAGTAACTAAGATCGGAATGTGGCAATGCACCAATCGGAATATATTCCGATTGGGTTGATCGGAATAGTGGGGCAATCGGAATGTACTAAAAGGTGCATCAATCGGAATATTAAGACTAATCAATCGGAATGTTGGAATTTGGCCATAATCGGAATAAGCCGGAATCGAGCCAATCGGAATAAGGCTTGGAGTGCCAATCGGAATATACAAAAGCTCACCGTCGGAATGTTAGAATGCCCAATCGGAAAATATGAAACCCTTTTCCGATCGGTAGATCGGAAAGAGGGGGATGCTTGGTCGGAAAGCTCAATCGGAAAAGGGAGTTTCCCTTTCCGAAATTGGGGCAAATTCGGGACAAAAGCGATGTAAATAAGCTACTAGGATAAGCTAAAACCCAAAACTAACTTGAATCAATTAATAAGCTAATCAAATAAGCACTAAAAACAACTTTTCTAACTTTAAAGTAAATAACTTTTTAAATCAACTCAATAAAAAGATGAACTTTTTATAAAAACTTTATAAAGTAAATAAGCTAAATCATCAAATAAGCCAATAAGAACAAGGATCTCAAAGCTTATTTATGCAAAAACTTAAGGAAACATAAAAAGTAAATAACTTTTTTAAGCACAAATCATAGATGAACAACACGGATCATACGAGATTTGTACCAAAATCAATAAAAGTAAAAGAAAGGAAGGATGAGATTAAAGATTAAAACTTAAAAACTTGAACTTGATTAATGAAAAAGGTAATACAAAGTTGATCTTGAAAGAGAAAAAGATGAAAAGTAGTGAGAGAAAGTTCTAAACTTTCTCTCTCTAAAACTAGAGAGAAAAATTAAAAACTAAAAACTAAGTAACTAAGTGTGTGAAAATTTGTGAGGTGAAGGCTTTATATAGGCGTGTGAATGGTGTTGATGGGCTCTTGATTGGGCTTTGATTCGGGCTTCTTTTTCTTCTTTCTTCTTAAGTCTTCATGCGTCTTTAAATAAACGTTTCCGACTTGGATTTGAGAAGTGTCGGTGAATAATTCCAACTCGTCTTATAATCTTTTATTTAATAGACTCGAGTTCTTCGACATATATGAATCTTCCATCTTTGGCTCTATTCTTCGATAAATCTTCAAATAGGCACAATGACTTCAAATCTTTGCATCTCTTGGACAATAGACTTCATCTTGAGTCTTTTTCCTTGATAAAACCCGTGCAATCCCATGTTTTCTTCAATATTCTCCCGGTTGGCTCTGAAGACACAATAAACACAAAAACCACGCATAATTCCAAACAAATGATATTAAATACGTGTTTTGGTCTTGTTTTAGCCAGAATTAAGTGGTAAAAGGATGGGTGTTTTCACACCTATCAATCCTATACAACATGACTACGATGGATATCAATACAATAGTACGATGCATGCATGCTTGCGGGTGCGATGGAATCTTAATTACAAGTACGATGGAAACATGCATGCATGCTTATGCATGGCGCCAAAATGAGCAGCTAGACTGGCTGCTTCCAGCAGCTAGCCTGCCTGCTTGCTTATTTATTAGTATTGTTCCGTAATTGTCTAGTTTTATCTGAAAGTTGTTCCAATTTTATTTTTGAAAGTTACGTATTTTTAGTTGAATTTTTCGTCTAATTTTAAAATTAATATTTTTTCGTAAAGTTCAAGTTTTATCTTTTATTTAGTACCCGCTTTAGGTTTTCCCTCGTTTAGCTTTAAAGTACCATTTTAGTTTTATTCTCTCCTTTTTCATTTAGTAAACTTTATTTTCGAGTCGATAGTTGATTTCGTCCTTTAGTTTTATTTTTATTAATTGTTTCGCTTTAAATTTCGTTTTATTATTTGTTTTAATATTCGTTTTAATATCGTTTTAATTTTTAGTTTTGAATATTCACTTTGTTTTACTTTTATTATTTGTACTTGTCTTTAGTTTGTTTTTTAATACTTTTCGCATTTACTTTTTAATTAGTTATAGAAAATCAACTTCACTTTTTCTTAACCAAAAACAATTGAGTCGCACTTTGAGCCGGAAATCAATTCGTTAAGACACCGAGAAAACGAACTTTTTCAACAAGTAAAATCTTAATTTCAAATGGCGCCACTGCCGGCTCTTTTCGTGAAGATTAACGGTTTTTTGTGAGAGACGCGTTGGCTTTTGGGATCCGTTCACTTGTGAACGTTATTTTTCGTGTCAAATATTTTCAAAAATCCCAAAAATATTTGAAAAATCATAAAAAAGCATTTCTTTTTCAAAGTTTTTGTACCAAAAATATTCTTCTTGCTCATCTATTTTTCTTTATGGATTCTTATGTCTATTGTGTCGGATGTGGGAGACGATTGTACGGGAACGACTCTTGTCAATGATGTACATGTGAGCGGTGCGGAAACGATATCGACAACACACAATTCGGATTTTGTCCTTTGTGCAACTCGACTAATTCGTCCTTTTTGACTCCACCTCCTGTTCCCCCGTGCATCTATTGTGGAAGCGATTCTCATTGGCATGTTTCGTGCCCGGTTCGATACCCGTATGATCACGGGCAAGAACCGGGGTACAATTATGACAATGATAATAGCTATCCACAAGACGCACCCAGTCTTTCTCCTCAACCGTTTTGCAACAACTGTGGGGGTCCTCACGATACTTCTTATTGTCAACCAATGAATTATTATGAGCAAAATCCGTGTCCTCAGTTTTCTTCACCAATGGATTATTATGAACCAAACCCGTGTTCGAATTCTTCTCAACCGATGAACTACTATGAGCCACACCCATGCTATAATTCAGGTTTTCAACATTTTGAGCCCCCACATCACACCCTCAATCATCAATCCTCTCAGCAAATTAATCTTGACCCACAACGCACTACTTTGAATGCCGAAATACACTCCATCATTATGCAACTTCAAGAAGCCGTTGCTCTAACAAAAGAAGCATGGGCGGAGGAAAATCAACTGCAACAAGAGCAAGTATCTAATCTTAATGATTATACCCCTCCTCTTGTGCGTCAATACTATTATGATGATGATGACGATGATGCTGTATGCACTTTCAACACATCTTCTGAAGTTACTGCTCCTACTCTCGATGTTCCTACTGCGTCTAAGGATCTAGATTCGTTGAATGAGCTTAGTGATGTTGGTCTCGACAAAGTATTGGATGATGAGGTTTGTGACTTACCTGCTATGGAACTTCAGGACGACGTTGCTCTTACGGAAGAGGTCGATCCTAGTGATGACGATTCTTCCCTCCGCTATGAGAATTTCACTTTTGAAATCTCTCAATCTCCACCGGCAGACGCGGGCGATGACGATTTATTCTCTCCGGCTTACGAGAAGTTCACCGATGAACTTGATCTTGTGGATGAGGTGGAAGACGTGGTTCTTCGCGATAGATTACGGAAAGTGCACCTTCTTATTGCTCAAATCGAAGAGTTGACTTCTCCTCCTCTCTCCGAGTCTTTGCCTCCATCTCTTCCTCCCGTTGAAGATAATGACCCATTGCTGGAAGAAATCGACATTCACTCCATACCTCTAGGTATTGATGACGATGACATGGAGGGGGATATTATTTTTGATAATTTGATGCAAGAAGGTATTGTCCCAAGTCCCCCTCCCGAGCACCTTTCATCCTCCCATTTGGCCACTATTACGGAGGATGAGTGCTTTGACCCGGGAGGTGACATTGATTATGCTATCATTGATAACATCATGGCTTTGCCGAATGCTCAGCCTCCATTGTCTTTTGGGGATGACAATGTGCTTACTTTACCCACCCCACCTCCCGTGGTTCTTGATTTCACATACTTTTCGTATGTTGAAAGGACCTTTCTACCATTTAAGACTTATCCCCCCGCCTCTCCTTTGTTGATGTCAACCGGGAACGAGGACAAGGTCTTTGATCCCGGTATTACATTCGAGGCTTCCCCATGGACCATTTAATTCGGGGACGAGTCAGGCTCGTGACTAGGTTAACAAAAACAAGCGCTTTTTGGGAGGCAACCCAATTATCCATCTATCTTTACCATAAGTGTAGGGGGAGCCCTGTTGGTGTTTCTTGCTTTCTTTCTTATCATGTGCAGGGATTAGAGCTTCAAAGACACACTCTTGATGACTTTTGACGACTGTGATTCCGTGTTCCCGTCTTCCCGGTTCTATCCTAAACTCTTTTCGATTCACTATTTTATATTTTCTCAATATTAAAATAGGAATCTCTTTAGTTGTCTTTTCCTTAGCGAGATTTAAACAAAGTGCACAATGTCCTAAGTGTAGGGGAGTTTACTCCCACATGCTTAAACATTGAGGACGATGTTTATATTAAGTGTAGGGGAGACTTCTATCGAAGTTAAGTGGTCTTTTCCTTGTATTTGTCTTCATTTTAACCGGAAAATGAATTTTTCGACATTTTTCAAAATTTTTGATCTATTTTGGCCTATTAGTTTTTCCCATTTGTATAGTTATTTTATTTCCTTCCTAGAGTAAATTTTTAATAAAGTGGTTTTAATTTTCAAACGTTATGAATCTTTTGACTCAACCCGAGTTTACTTATCTAAAATTTACTCTAGCTAGTATCCTTAACGTGTTTAAGTCAAGTTTTGCTAGGCTTTTATATAGGGAGCTATAAAACACGAAAGTCTTAACTCTCACGGGTTAAGAACAAGAACTTTTCGCAAGTTCCTATAAATGACCCTAGAGAGTCGTTTATCAAGGGAATTTTAAAATGCGATTTCTAAACTTGAAAGAGTCTAAGAATTTTCAAGATCCTATAGGCGACTAAAAAACCCAAAACTTTGATTTAATAGGCTAAGCATCCACGAGTCTCATTCCTTGAGATTTTAAATTATGGAGAACGAGAGATGATAGAGTCAATTATAAGTTTGGTATTCTTTCGTGAATTTATGTGAGTTAATTATGAGCCTATTCTCCCATCTCTTGTTAATAAATTTATCTGCAATAAATAAGGTTGTACGATTTGAAAAGTTACTTAGCTTCTAGCCCAAGATCGTTTAAAAGTTGCTCGGTATGGATTAGAGTTCATAGCCAAGGCATAACTTATTGAAGCGGGATGCGAAGATTGGCGAGTCCGAAAAGGTCCTAACAAGACATGAGGGCTATATTTTGTTGCTAAAGATCCCATGTGATGAGAAGAATCATTTATCAAAAATCAATATGAAGGATCGAGACACACGACGAAAAGAAAATACTCCCCAAAAGATCATGGAGAAGTCTATCCAAAAAGTCCCTAACAAGGTATGAGGATAAATAGATCCAAGTCCAAAAAGGAGGCGGATCGTTGTATATGAAAGTCAAAAATAATGATTGGAGAAAAATGAAGAAGTCGTGGTTCAAGTATGAAGAATCTCTCAAAACTTCAAGTAAAGAAATTCCTATTATGAAGAGAAGACCATTATTTCATGAACGTCTCTCAATATTTGAAGTATGAAGTCGCCGCCAAATATCGGTCCGAGAAAGGTCTCAAATCGCGAAGCGAGTTATGCCAAGATATGAACTTTATGAGGTCCCGAGAAGCAGTTTTAAAAGATTTTGTCCTTTAGCTAACTATTAATTAAATCGTCCCACTTTATTTTCAGCCTAATAAACTATCGAAATAAGTCAACAATGCATCCTCGTGATCATTCAAGACAACAATAAAATATAAGAGATACACCTAGGAATAAAGGAGTCTAAGTGAATAATTGGCCCACATGAGTTCATGTTAGTTTGCTAACTTATAATAACAATGATCTCGTTTTTAAGCTTGGTTTTGAGAATGTGAAAACTTGAGGATGATGACTATTCATGACATTTCCAAAACGCTATGGTATGTTTTTGATTTCTTTACTTACTTTCTTCCTTTGAATGTTTATAACTTTCTATCTCTTTAATAAAGGCCAATGTGGATTGACTATGATGGAAAATATGAAACATGCTTTGTAACTAATGCATTGCATGAGGACATTGCAATGGTTAAGTGTAGGGGATTTGATAGGTGTGAAAACACCCATCCTTTTTACCACTTAATTACAATAATAACCGAGCCAAAACGTGTATTTTATGTCATTTATGTCGGAATTATGCGTGGTTTGTGTTTTTGTTGTGATTTAGGACGAAAAGGTGAAAAGTGGAGAAAACACGGGATTTCACGGGCTTTTATCGAAGAAAAAGACAAAAGACGAAGTCAAGAAATCAAGAGTGGAAAAAGAACGGAAAGTCCAAGACCAATTCTAAAGATTTATCGAAGAACAACTCTAAAGACGGAAGTTTAATAAAGCCGAAGAACTCGAGTCTAATAAATAAATAAATTATAAGACGAGTTTAATTAATCCCGAGACAAAGTCGATAAAGTCGAAGAACTTAAAAGACGAGAAGACGTGAAGAAAGAAAGAAAGAGGAGGCAACACATGCACCTCCCAATTTCCTATAAATACCCTCCTAAACTCATTTAGGAGGGTTGGTTAGTTTTAGTTTAGAGTAGTTTCATTTTCATTAGGTAGGTGATTCTAGAGAGAGAAAGTGACAGTTTCTCTCACTAGGATCTCAATCTTTTATCTTCCTTTCTTGTTTTTAATCAAAACTTTACTTTCAAATAGCTTAATTCTTGTTTTAATCTTAATCTTATTCTATCTTTCTTAGTTTTTTTTATATGATCTTAAATCCGATCTCTTTATATACATGTCTTGTTGATTTTGATGTTTGATTAAAAAGTTCATCTTTTTATTTCATCTAAGCTTTTATACGAATTAAGCTATAAGTTTGACAATCTTATTGGCTTATTTTGTATTTAGCTTATTTGCTTTTTAGTTTTCTTAAAAAGTTAGTCTTTTTAAAGTTTGCTTATTTAGTATTTTAAAAAGTTTTCAAATTTATGCTTATTGATCTTTTAATGTTTGATTTTTATAGCTTAAAGTGTTTTAGTGCTTATTGTGTTAATTTTCTTATTTTTGTTTAAGTGCTTTTTAGTTAATTTTTATAAAAAGTTGTTTTTAAATATTTTTTATTATTTAGTATTTTTAAAAGTTTTTAAATTTTGTTCTATTAGCTTTTTCTTAAATTTGATTTGGTTAAGTTTTTAGATAAGTGCTTATTTGGTATTTGCTTATTTGCTTATTGTTGCCATCGTAATGTTTAAGGGTTTTACCAGTACGATCGAGTAAGTGTGATCGCATAAACCCCGAGGGTTTCTACTTGCGATCCATTACTGCGATCCTTAGTACGATCGTTCACTACAATCACACTTCTTAATCCACACCACGATCACTTGTTGCGATCGTGGGTACAATCATAGAGTGTGATCCGTGGGTACGATCTGCTAGTACGATCCCCAAGTACGATCCTAAACAACTTGACTACGATGGATATCAATACAATAGTACGATGCATGCATGCTTGCGGTTGCGATGGAATCTTAATCACAAGTACGATGGAAACATCATGCATGCTTATGCATGGCGCCAAAATGAGCAGCTAGGCTAGCTGCTTCCAGCAGCTAGCCTGCCTGCTTGCTTATTTATTAGTATTGTTCTGTAATTGTCTAGTTTTATCTGAAAGTTGTTCCGATTTTATTTTTGAAAGTTACGTATTTTTAGTTGAATTTTTCGTCTAATTTTAAAATTAATATTTTTTCGTAAAGTTCAAGTTTTATCTTTTATTTAGTACCCGCTTTAGGTTTTCCCTCATTTAGCTTTAAAGTACCATTTTAGTTTTATTCTCTCCTTTTTCATTTAGTAAACTTTATTTTCGAGTCGATAGTTGATTTCGTCCTTTAGTTTTATTTTTATTAATTGTTTCGCTTTAAATTTTGTTTTATTATTTGTTTTAATATTCGTTTTAATATCTTTTTAATTTTTAGTTTTGAATAGTCACTTTGTTTTACTTTTATTATTTGTACTTGTCTTTAGTTTGTTTTTTTAATACTTTTCGCATTTACTTTTTAATTAGTTATAGAAAATCAACTTCACTTTTTCTTAACCAAAAACAATTGAGTCGTACTCTGAACCGGAAATCAATTCGTTAAGACACCGAGAAAACGAACTTTTTCAACAAGTACAATCTTAATTTCAAATGGCGTCGCTGCCGGCTCTTTTCTGAAGATTAACGGTTTTTTGTGAGAGACGCGTTGGCTTTTGGGATCCGTTCACTTGTGAACGTTATTTTTCGTGTCAAAAATTTTCAAAAATCCCAAAACATTTGAAAAATCATAAAAAGCATTTCTTTTTCAAAGTTTTTGCACCAAAAATATTCTTCTTGCTCATCTATTTTTCTTTATGGATTCTTATGTCCATTGCGTCGGATGTGGGAGACGATTGTACGGGAACGACTCTTGTCAATGGTGTAAATGTGAGCGGTGCGGAAACGATATCGACAACACACAATTCGGATTTTGTCCTTTGTGCAAGTCGACTAATTCGTCCTTTTTGACTCCACCTCCTGTTCCCCCGTGCATCTATTGTGGAAGCGATTCTCATTGGCATGTTTCGTGCCCGGTTTGATACCCGTATGATCACGGGCAAGAACCGGGGTACAATTATGACAATGATAATAGCTATCCACAAGACGCACCCAGTCTTTCTCCTCAACCGTTGTGCAACAACTGTGGGGGTCCTCACGATACTTCTTATTGTCGACCAATGAATTATTATGAGCAAAATCCGCGTCCTCAGTTTTCTTCACCAATGGATTATTATGAACCAAACCCGTGTTCTAATTCTTCTCAACCGATGAACTACTATGAGCCACACCCATGCTATAATTCAGGTTTTCAACATTTTGAGCCCCCACATCACACCCTCAATCATCAATCCTCTCAGCAAATTAATCTTGACCCACAACGCACTACTTTGAATGCCGAAATACACTCCATCATTATGCAACTTCAAGAAGCCGTTGCTCTAACAAAAGAAGCATGGGCGGAGGAAAAGCGACTGCAACAATAGCAAGTATCTAATCTTAGTGATTATACCCCTCCTCTTGTGCGTTAATACTATTATGATGATGATGACGATGATGTTGTATGCACTTTCAACACATCTTCTGAAGTTACTGCTCCTACTCTCGATGTTCCTACTGCGTCTAAGGATCTAGATTCGTTGAATGAGCTTAGTGATGTTGGTCTCGACAAAGTATTGGATGATGAGGTTTGTGACTTACCTGCTATGGAGCTTCAGGACGACGTTGCTCTTACGGAAGAGGTCGATCCTAGTGATGACGATTCTTCCCTCCGCTATGAGAATTTCACTTTTGAAATCTCTCAATCTCCACCGGGAGACGCGGGCGATGACGATTTATTCTCTCCGGCTTACGAGAAGTTCACCGATGAACTTGATCTTGTGGATGAGGTGGAAGACGTGCTTCTTCGCGATAGATTACGGAAAGTGCACCTTCTTATTGCTCAAATCGAAGAGTTGACTTCTCCTCCTCTCTCCGAGTCTTTCCCTCCATCTCTTCCTCCCGTTGAAGATAATGACCCATTGCTGGAAGAAATCGACATTCACTCCATACCTCTAGGTATTGATGACGATGACTTGGAGGGGGATATTATTTTTGATAATTTGATGCAAGAAGGTATTGTCCCAAGTCCCCCTCCCGAGCACCTTCCATCCTCCCCTTTGGCCACTATTACGGAGGATGAGTGCTTTGACCCAGGAGGTGACATTGATTATGCTATCATTGATAACATCACGGCTTTGCCGAATGCTCAGCCTCCATTGTCTTTGGGGGATGACAATGTGCTTATTTACCCACCCCACCTCCCGTGGCTCTTGATTTCACATACTTTTCGTATGTTGAAAGGACTTTTCTACCATTTAAGACTTATCCCCCCGCCTCTCCTTTGTTGATGTCAACCGGGAACGAGGACAAGGTCTTTGATCCCGGTATTACATTCGAGGCTTCCCCATGGACCATTTAATTCGGGGACGAGTCAGGCTCGTGACTCGATTAACAAAAACAAACGCTTTTTGGGAGGCAACCCAATTATCTATCTATCTTTACCATAAGTGTAGGGGGAAGCCCCGTTGGTGTTTCTTGCTTTCTTTCTTATCATGTGCAGGGATTAGAGCTTCAAAGACACACTCTTGATGACTTTTGACGACCGTGATTCCGTGTGCCCTTCTTCCCGGTTCTATCCTGATAGGTGTGAAAACACCCACCCTTTTACCACTTATTTCTTACTAAAACAAGACCAAAACGCGTGTTTAATATCAATTGTTTGGAATTATGCGTGGTTTTTGTGTTTAATGTGTTTTCAGAGTCAACCGGATGAATATTGAAGAAAACATGGGATTGCACGGGTTTATTCAAAGAAGAAGACTCAAGACGAAGTCTATTGTCCAAGAGATGCAAAAGATTTGAAGTCAATGGGCCTATCTGAAGATTTATCGAAGAAAAGGACCAAAGATGGAAGAATTACATATGTCGAAGAAACTCAAGTCTATTAAACGAAGAAATTAAAAGACGAGTTGAATTTAATCGTCGACAAATCCTGAATCAGAATAAAAAACGTCAGCTTTTCTGAAAAGACGAGAAGACAAGAAGAAAGGGAGAAAGCCCACTCACCAGCCAACCACTTAGCCTATAAAAGGAAATCACCCTCAAAAATTTGGAGGAGTTTTTAGTTTTCAGTTACATTTTTCCTAGTTCGTAGGAAACCATCTCCCTTAAGGAGTGGTTTTCATCTTCTTTGATTTCTTCTTTAATCTTGTAAGTTTGATCCTTTCCTTTTGTGTACTGAATCTTAATCATCAATACAAGTTTTCATTTTAATCTTTTCATTCCTCTTGTTCATCATCATCTTATATTCAAAGTTCTTAAGTTCTTATTTAGTGGGTTTGATCTTCAAAAGTTGTTGATTTTGTGTTTTTATGATTCGGATTTGATGTTCATGGTTAGTAGATGATTTGTTATTAGTTTTGGTTAAGATTTGGTTAAAACCTTGGTTGATTTTTGACAAATTCGTATTTCCCTGTTTAGTTTCTGCTTACTGTTCTTCAGCCTTGATTATTCTGTGTAGTCTGTTTACTATTTCCCTTATTCGGAACATTTAATTATTCCGGATAGCCATCTTTCTTTTTCCTTTATTCGTAATTATTAATATTCCGGATAGCCCTAATATTCCACATAGCTTATTTTTCCGCATAGCATTATTATTCCGAGTAGTAGAGTATTCCGAGTAACCAAACTTTCTGAATTGTCATCTTTATTCCGCGTAGAGTAAACATTCCGAATAGAACTAGTATTCCGAATGGTCCATTATTCCGTGTAACATCATTATTCCGGATTGAACCAAATATTCCGAGTAGGACAATATTCCGCATCATCATCATTCCGAGTAGCACCATTTTGTCAGAATGGTTATTGTTTAATCAGTCAGTTGTTTAATTTTAATTAAACTTTGATTTCATTAACTGTTTTGGTTTGGTTTAAATCTTTACTTACTTCATAACTTTATCTTTTTAATAGATTAGAAAACCAAACCACTATTTGTCACCAAGAACAAATCTTTCCACTTAGAGCTGTAATCAATTCGAGGAGATACCGAGAAACGAATTTTCAAACTAGTCAAATTTCTTGTATCAAATGGCGCCGCTGCCGGCTCTTCTCGTTAAGATCAACAGTTTTTTGTGAGAACTTGGATTTTGGGATCCGTTCACCGGGAACGTTACTTTTTCATAAAAATTCTCAAAAAACCCTAAAAATATAAAATTTCAAAAATCCTAAAAATTAAAAAAAAAACATAAAAACCAAAAATATTTTTGCTTTGTTTTTGCTTTGTTAGTTCTTTTGCAGGTGCATGCGTACACGATCAACGTCTTATCAAGAGCCCGAGCCTCTCGAAGACTTAGACATGGCCGGTGTACAAAACAACAACAATAACCCACCTCAAAACAATAATAATAACAATAACAACCCACCTTTCAACAACAATAATAACAACAATGAGCCTCTACCGGATAATCGCCCGATGATTGAACTTCTGCAAGCACATGTAGATGGTAACAATGATCCAATTGTCATACCCGCGATTGCAGCCAACAACTTCGAGCTCAAATCCGGCTTTATCCAGATGGTCTCTGCTCAACCATTCTTGGGGCGTACCATTGATGATCCACATGACCACATCAAGAGATTCTTGCAACTCACCAATACGGTCAAATTCAATGGTGTTCCACAAGAGGTAATCCGTTTACAACTTTTTCCCTTTTCTTTAGAGGGACAATCCCGACATTGGCTTGCTAAGGAACCGCCACAAAGTATTCTTTCGTGGACGGATTTGGAGACCAAGTTTATCAACTACTTTTTCCCACCCTCTCGTACTACCGCTTTGCGGAATGAAATCATTAATTTTGAACAAAAGTACGATGAGTCTTTTAGTGAATCTTGGGACCGTTTCAAAGACCTTTTGAGAAAATGTTCACAACATGGTTTTACCAAAGTGCACCAAATTAATACTTTTTATAATGGTTTAAACATGAATGACCAAGATTCACTAAACAGTGCCTCGGGGGGTAATCTTTTGGCTAAGACTTCCAATGCTGCTTGGGATATCATTGAGAATAAGTCTCGTGTGCAAACCAAGAGTGTTCGGACCAATGTCGCTAGTGCTAGTACTAGTGACAGCGACAAGCGACTTGACAAAATCACTGCGCTTCTTGAATCGCTTGCTACCCAAACCGCCAGCAACACCAACAACATCAATGCCAAAAACGCTCAAGTCAATGCTGTCAGCCAACCATGTGAAATATGCGGGGGTCTTCACTCTTACACCACTTGTACTGCCACCCAAGACTACCCTTCTGAGAATGTGAATGCAGCATATGGCACCTATCCTCAACCCGCTTATCAAGCTCGTCCTCAAGGTGACCGCAACTTGCTTAGCTACCGCTCTAACAACTATCTTTCCCCACCCGGTTTTCCTCCTAGCAATCCGAACCAACAACAAAACCTCAATCACCCTCCTCAACAACAACAACAACCTCGTACACCATACATACCACCTCACAAACAACAACAACCACCTCAAAGATACAACCAAGTTTACCAGCAACCTGCTTATCAACCACCCGCATACAATGCTCCTCCCAATCAACCCACCGCTTTACACCAAGAAGTGGAAACCTACATGAGGACTAACGATGTGATCGTGGGAAATCTTCAGTGGGAAGTGCTCAACTTGAAAGCAGACCTGGTGAAACAAGGGAACGATCTGAGAGCTGACATGAGAAACACTTTGGATAGTCAAACGAATGACTTAAAGAATATGATGGCTAGTTTCTTCCAGGGTAATCAACCCTCTTCTTCGGGTACTCTTCCGAGTAACACCGTTGCGAATCCAAGAGGGGGGATGAAAGCAATCACCACTCGCAGTGGCGAAGGTACCAAGGAACCCGAGCTTCCTATACCTCCACCAGTGATTGTGACTAAGGAGAACAAGTTGCCTGCTCCTATTCCTCATCCTTATCCTTCCCCAATTTCTCCACCTCTTACTTCTACCCCTCCTCCACCCAAGGATGTGAGTGATTCTTCGATCCCAAAGCCTTCCTCTTCTTCTGATATACCTTATCCCTCAAGGTTGAGGAAAGAGAAGCTCAAAAGCAAGGACGATATTCAGGTTTCAAACTTTCTTAAAATGTTTAAACAATTGAATTTTAACATCTCCTTTGCCGAGGCTCTCGCTCACATGCCCAAATACGCGAAAATGTTCAAAGATCTTCTTAGCGACAAGGAGAAGCTTCTTGATATTGCCAACACCCAACTTAATGAGAATTGCTCTGCAGTCCTCTAAAGGAAATTGCCAACCAAGCTTGGTGATCCGGGTCGTTTCTTAATCCCTTGTAACTTCCCGGGAGTAGAGAACTGCATGGCCCTAGCCGATCTAGGTGCCAGTATTAACTTAATGCCCTTAAGAGTTTGGAAGTAATTATCTCTCCCTTAGCTAGTCCCCACCAAAATGACTTTGCAATTGGCTAACCGTACAATTGCTTATCCAGTGGGGATAGCCGAAGACGTCTTTGTAGGAGTTGACTCCTGCCGATTTCGTTGTTGTTGACTACGATATGGACCCTCGTGTGCCATTAATTGTTGGTCGTCTATTCTTGAGGACCGGTCGCACTCTCATCGATGTTGAAGCCGGTGGGCTTATCATGAGAGTGGGTGACGATAAAATCGTCTTCAACATGGGTAAGTTGTCTAAACAGCCTTATTCATACGAGAGTGTTAATTGTATTAACGTTCTTGATGAGGCTTGTGAAGAACACTTCAAAGATGCTTGTAAAAGTATTCCTACCTCTCTTCCTAATGTTGAGACCGTTTCCTCTATTGACTCCTCACTATCTCTATTTGGAGACAGTGATTTCCTTTGGAAAGATTTGGAAGCCACAATAGGAGATGTGAACTTAGACAATGACAATTCTCCCACCGATTGGGATGAAGATCTTTTCCTCATTGAGAACCTTCTTAAAGAAGACAATCTTTCTCCACCATCTCCCACGGTTATTGCTATCGATGCTCCGACTTTGAAAACGCCTCCCATCGAAAATCCTCCGGATTTAGAACTTAAGGAGTTGCGGCCCCATCTCGAGTATATGTTCCTTGAAGAAGAGAAGAAGTCGCCCGTCATCATCGCGAAGGACATAAAAAAAGACGAAAAATCTTGCCTAATCGCCGTGCTTAAAGATCATAAGAAGGCAATTGCTTGGAAAATTTCCGATATCCGCGGAATTGATCCGAACTTTTGTACTCACAAGATTCTCATGGAAGATGACTTTAAACCCGCAATCCAGAGCCAAAGAAGGGTTAATCATCGTATTCATGACGTCATCAAACAAGAGGTTATCAAACTTTTAGATGCTGGCTTGATTTACCCTATTTCGGATTTGCCTTGGGTAAGTCCCGTCCATTGTGTGCCCAAGAAGGGCGGAATAACCGTTGTTTCCAATGAACACAACGAGTTGATTCCCACTCGTCTCGTTACTGGGTGGAGAGTTTATATTGATTATCGCAAGCTCAATAATGCCACGAGAAAAGACCACTTTCCTCTTCCTTTCATGGATAAAATGCTCGAGCGTCTAGCTGGTAATGACTATTATTGCTTCTTAGACGGTTTCTCCGGGTATTTTCAAATTCCCATCGATCCCAAGGACCAAGAAAAGACCACATTCACTTGCCCCTATGGAACATTTGCTTACAAACGCATGCCCTTTGGTTTATGTAATGCTCATGGGACGTTCCAAAGGTGTATGATGGCTATATTCCATGACATGGTGGAAGACACTATGGAAGTATTCATGGATGATTTCTCGGTCTATGGCGATTCTTTCTTTGCTTGCCTTGCCAATTTAGAACGTATGCTGAAGCGGTGTGAAGACACTCGCCTTGTTCTTAATTGGGAAAAATGCCATTTCATGGTAAAAGAGGGCATCGTGCTAGGACACAAAATCTCTAAAGCCGGTCTTGAAGTAGACCGTGCTAAAGTCGATGTTATCGCTAAGTTGCCTCCACCTTCAACCGTGAAGGGTGTGAGAAGTTTCCTTGGTCATGCGGGCTTCTACCGTCGATTCATCAAAGATTTTTCTTAAATCGCTCGCCCGATGACCCACCTCTTGGAAAAAGATACTCCTTTTATCTTTTCCAAAGAGTGTATCGAAGCCTTCAACTCGCTTAAGGATAAGCTCACTAAGGCACCCTTCTTGGTTACCCCTAATTGGGAGGTGCCTTTCGAGTTGATGTGCGATGCTAGTGACTTTGCTATTGGAGCGGTTTTGGGCCAAAGAGTGAACAAACACTTCCAACCAATCCATTACGCTAGCAAGACAATGACTGGGGCTCAATTGCATTACACGACAACCGAAAAAGAGCTTTTTGCTGTTGTCTATGCCTTTGAAAAATTCCGCCCCTATATTGTCCTTTCCACCACAATCGTTTACACCGATCATTCCGCGTTGAAGTACTTGTTGACTAAGCAAGATTCCAAACCAAGACTTCTTCGCTGGGTTTTGCTACTCCAAGAATTTAAAATCGAAATTCGCGATAAAAAAGGAGCTGAAAACCTAGCCGCGGATCATCTCAGTAGACTTGAGGATCCTTACCTGGGGGATCATCCGAACAAAGAAATCAATGATTCTTTTCCTCTGGAGACCTTAATGTCTATCAACTCGACTTCTGATGAAACCCCGTGGTTTGCAGACATTGCAAACTACTTGGCGGGTGGAATTCTCGTTGACGGGTTAACATCCCAGCAAAAGAAAAAAGTTCTTCAAACACATTAAGACTTACTTTTGGGATGACCCGTATCTTTTCAAACAATGTGCCGACTTTATTATTCGCCGATGTGTTGATGGATCGGCAGCTTTAGCAATCCTTGACGCTTGCCACAAAGGACCCACCGGTGGTCACTTTGGTCCCAACTACACCGCCAAAAAAGTGTTTGACTCGGGATTTTATTGGCCCACCATTTACCGTGATGCTCACGAGATGGTTAAACGATGTGATGCCTGCCAAAAACAAGGCAAGATCACACATAAAGACGAGATGCCTCAGAATTTCATTCAAGAATGTGAAATCTTTGATGTTTGGGGTATCGACTTTATGGGGCCATTCCCTTCCTCTAAAGGAAACAAATACATCCTTGTAGCCGTTGACTACGTTTCAAAATGGGTTGAAGCAAAAGCTTTACCTACTAATGACGCAAGGGTGGTTTGTAACTTTTTGAAATCGCTATTCGCTAGATTCGGCGTGCCTCGTGCCATTATTAGTGATCGTGGGACTCATTTTTGCAATGACCAATTCGCAAGAGTCATGGCTAAGTATGGTGTAAATCGTCGTCTTTCCACAGCTTACCACCCACAAACTAATGGCCAGGCTGAAATATCCAACCGAGGATTAAAGTGAATTCTTGAAAGAACCGTGGGAGAGCATCGTGCCTCATGGGCTGATAAACTTGATGATGCTTTGTGGGCTTTTCGTACCGCTTACAAGACTCTGATTGGTTGTACACCATATTGTCTCGTGTACGGGAAAGCGTGCCACCTCCCCATTGAGTTGGAGCACAAGGCTTATTGGGCCTTGAAGTGGGCTAATTTTGATATCAACAAAGCCGGTGACCTACGCAAGATCCAACTCAATGAGCTGAATGAACTCTGTAATGAGGCTTATGAAAATTCTTTGATCTATAAGGAAAAGACTAAGCTCATTCACGACTCTAAGATTAAGAACCGAGAGTTCCAAGTTGGAGACAAAGTTTTACTCTTTAACTCTCGGTTGAAAATCTTTTCGGGCAAGCTGAAATCTCGTTGGTCCGGCCCATTCACCATTGCCCAAATTTTTCCATATGGTACTCTCGAGCTCGCTCAACCTAATGGACCGAATTTTAAGGTGAATGGCCAACGAGTGAAGTTGTAATTTGGTGAGGACATCTCTCAAGAGATGATTCCATCCCTCACCACGTTCCCCATGACCTAATTTTGGGTCGAGTCAGGCTCGTGACTCGGTTATCAAAAACAAGCGCTCCTCGGGAGGCAGCCCGAGTATCTATCCCTTTTCGTTTTAACCTCCTAAGTGTAGGGGGACCTATATAGGTGTTTGTCTTTGTGTGGTGATGTGATTACAGGGATGAATGCACTTTTGGAACCTTTGAAGAACCGTTCTCCCGTGTTATCCGAAATCCGGTTCTATCTCTCAACTATCGTGATTCAATTTTCTTCACACTCAGATTTGAAATTGATCACTTTAGTCGTCTCTTCCTTAACTTGAGTTAACCAACGTGCATAATGTCATAAGCGTAGGGGAGACTTTTCCCACATGCTTAAACATTGAGGACAATGTTTATCTTAAGTGTAGGGGGGACTTCTATCGAAGTTTTAAGTGGACTTTTCCATGAAAATGCCTTCATTTAACCGGAAAATCATCTTTTTCAACATTTTTCAAATTTTTAATTAACTTTGGCCATGTAATCGTAATTTTTAAATTTTTATCGTTGCTTTCATATGTATATATTCCACAATAAAGTCAAAAATATTAATAAAGTGGTGTAGCTAGTTTAGAAGTCTTTGACATATTAGGCCCGTTGCGATTATTTTGACTCAACCCGAATAGACTTACCTAAGTTTATTCTAGCTAGTATCCTTAACCATGTAGACCTTAATTGGTTTATTAGGCTAAGCATCCACGAGTCTCATTACTTGAGATTTTAAATTGTGGAGAACGAGAAATGATAGAGTCAATTATAAGTCGGTATTCTTGCACAAGCTCACTTGGTGTAATTATTTGCCTATTCTCCCATCGCTTGCTAATAATTTATCTGCAATAAGTAAGGTCGTACGATTTGAAAAGTTACTTAGCTTCTAGCCCAAGATCGTTTAAAAGTTTCTCGGTAATAATAAGAGTTCATAGCCAAGGCATAACTTATGAAGCGGGGCGCGAAGATTGGCGAATCCGAAAAGGCCCTAACAAGGCATGAGGATTCCATTTTATTGCTGAAGATCCAAAAGTGATGTGAAAAGCATTATTCCCAAAATCAATATGAAGGATCAAGACTCACGACGAAAAGCAATCAACTCCCATAAAGATCATGGAGAAGTCTATCCGAAAAGACCCTAACAAGGTATGAGGATAAATAGATCCAAGTCCGAAAAGGAGGCGGATCGTTGTATCTCAAAATCCCAATTAGAGATTGAAGAAATAATCATGAAGTCGTGGTCAACAAAGTTGGAGTACCCCTCAAAAGTCTCCAAGTGAAGAAACTTTATTACGATGAGAAGACCATTATCTCAAGCACGTCTCTCAAGATATGAAGTACGAAGTACATGCCAAATATCGGCCCGAGAAAGGTCTCAAATCGTGAATCGAGTTATGCCAAGATATGAACTTTTTGATATCCCGAGAAGCAATTTTAAGAGATTTTGTCCTTTAGCTAACTATTGATCAAATCGTCCTACTTTGCTATCAGCCTAAATAAACTATCGAAATAAGTCCAAAAATGCATCTTCATGATCATTCTAAGACAAAAAAAAAATATAAGAGATACACCTAGGAATAAAGGAGTTTAAGCATTTAATTAAGCCATGTGTGTAAGTGTTTGAATTGATAACTTATAATAACAATGATCTCGTTTTTAAGCTTAGTGTGGGGAACGTGAAACTTGAGGATGATAAATCTTCGCAGCACCGGAGCCCTAATGTAAGTCCTTGATCTCTTTGCAAGTTATTTCCATATAGCTATTTTCAAGTGAAAATGGTTTTCTATCCTTTTGTTTACTATAAAGTTTTAATTTCTCTTAGTACTTTAATTTCTGTTTAGTAGTATGTTAATAAGGCCAAGGTTGATTGATTATGAGAAAAATGTAAATTTGCTTTATCACTAAGCATTGCATGAGGGCATGGCAATGGCTAAGTGTAGGGGATTTGATAGGTGTGAAAACACCCACCCTTTTACCACTTATTTCTTACTAAAACAAGACCAAAACGCGTGTTTAATATCAATTTGGAATTATGCGTGGTTTTTTTGTTTAATGTATTTTCAGAGTCAACCGGATGAATATTGAAGAAAACATGGGATTGCACTGGTTTATTCGAAGAAAAAGACTCAAGACGAAATCTATTGTCCAAGAGATGCAAAAGATTTGAAGTCAATGCGCCTATCTGAAGATTTATCCAAGAAAAGGACCAAAGATGGAAGAATTACATATGTCGAAGAAACTCAAGTCTATTAAACGAAGAAATTAAAAGACGAGTTGAATTTAATCGTCGACAAATCCAGAATCAGAATAAAAAACGTCAACTTTTCTGAAAAGACGAGAAGACAAGAAGAAAGGAAGAAAGCCCACTCACCAGCCAACCACTTAGCCTATAAAAGGAAATCACCCTCAAAAATTTGGAGGAGTTTTTAGTTTTCAGTTACATTTTTCCTAGTTCGTAGGAAACCATCTCCCTTAAGGAGTGGTTTTCATCTTCTTTGATTTCTTCTTTAATCTTGTAAGTTTGATCCTTTCCTTTTGTGTACTGAATCTTAATCATCAATACAAGTTTTCATTTTAATCTTTTCATTCCTCTTGTTCATCATCATCTTTTATTCAAAGTTCTTAAGTTCTTATTTAGTGGGTTTGATCTTCAAAAGTTGTTGATTTTGTGTTTTTATGATTGGGATTTCATGTTCATGGTTAGTAGATGATTTGTTATTAGTTTTGGTTAAGATTTGGTTAAAACGTTGGTTGATTTTTGACAAATTCGTATTCCCCTGTTTAGTTTCTGCTTACTGTTCTTCAGCCTTGATTATTCTGTGTAGTCTGTTTACTATTTCCCTTATTCGGAACATTTAATTATTCCGGATAGCCATCTTTCTTTTTCCTTTATTCGTAATTATTAATATTCCGGATAGCCCTAATATTCCACAGAGCTTATTTTTCCACATAGCATTATTATTCCGAGTAGTAGAGTATTCCGAGTAACCAAACTTTCCGAATTGTCATCTTTATTCCGCGTAGAGTAAACATTCCGAATAGAACTAGTATTCCGAATGGTCCATTATTCCGTGTAACATCATTATTCCGGATTGAACCAAATATTCCGAGTAGGACAATATTCCGCATCATCATCATTCCGAGTAGCACCATTTTGTCAGAAAGGTTATTGTTTAATCAGTCAGTTGTTTAATTTTAATTAAATTTTGATTTCATTAACTGTTTTGGTTTGGTTTAAATCTTTACTTACTTCATAACTTTATCTTTTAAATAGATTAGAAAACCAAACCACTATTTGTCACCAAGAACAAATCTTTCCACTTAGAGCTGTAATCAATTCGAGGAGATACCGAGAAACGAATTTTCAAACTAGTCAAATTTCTTGTATCATATCCTAAACTCTTTTCGATTCACTATTTTATATTTTCTCAATATTAAAATAGGAATCTATTTAGTTGTCTTTTCCTTAGCGAGATTTAAACAAAGTGCACAATGTCCTAAGTGTAGGGGAGTTTACTCCCACATGTGATACAAGGGTTTTTGACACCCCGTATAAAAATTAAAGTTCTCATTCTCGGTATCTTAACGAATTGATTTCTGGCTTCAAGTATGACTCTATTGTTTTTGGTGAAAAAGAATATTTTGGTTGTTTTTAAAATAAAAGTGCGAAACTTTAAAGTAAAAGTGTAATTAAAGTAAATCTAAAACTAATTTAAAGTAAGTGCAAGAATTTAAATCGTGACTGAAATTAAAGGGCACTAAACGTAAATAATGCAAATTAAAATCTATCTAAGGCAATCTTAAAACGCAACTAAAACTTAAACTAAGGCAAGGCTAAAATAAAGCTAAGGCAATTAAACTTAAAGTGCGAGTAAGGAAAAAGGCGGGAAAAATAAAGCTTGAAATTAAAAATTAAAAACAGAAACTAAAGAGAACCTGAATACAGCTCATTCGGAATAACCCTTCGTTCGGAACAATCACTCATCCGGAATGTCATCTTCGTTTGGAATGATTTTTCTTTTCTCGGAATATTACCAAAATCCTTGATCCGGAACAAATTGATCTGAATATGTCACTTATCCAAAACAATCCTTCGTTCGGAACTTTGCTGATTCGGAACTTCTTGAAAGAAATCCTTGATTCGGAAGTCTTGGTTCGGAAGATTTTGATTCGGAACTCTTCCGAATGAGTTGCTTGATTCGGAAGTTCTTGAGTTCCGAATGAACCACTCTTGAGTCAGAACTCCTTGATCCGAAAGTCTTGATCCGGAAGTTTTTATTCGGAAATCTTCCGAATGAATCAAGAATCCTTGGTTCGGAACTTTTCTGCTTGGAACTCCTTGATCCGGAACACTTCCGAATGAACCCTCCTGGTTCGGAACTTTCTGATCCGGAAGATTTGATTCGGAATTCTTCCGAATGAATCAAGAGACCTTGATTCGGAACTCTTCCGAGTGAAGTTCTTGGTTCGGAACTTTTGGAACGGAAAACTTCCGAATAAACAAGAAACCTTGACTCGGAAGTTCTTGACTCGGAACTTCCTGATTTGGAACTTAGGATGTTCCGAATGAAAGAACTCCTTCTCTTGGCTCGGAACTCTTCGAAATGAAGCCTTGCTAGTTCGGAACTTTTTGAGTCAGGAGCTTCCTTGTTCGGAACTAACCTGGGAATCACAGTAACAGAAACAAACACCCCCGAAGAACAGGGAAACACAGTAACGCAAAATCTAACCACAAATTTAACCAAAATCAAACACAAGATTAAACTAAACTAATAACAAAACAATCAATAATCATAAACAAACAATCTAAATCAATAAAACTAACAAATCTAACCACAATAATTGAAACCCACTTTGATCAAAATAAGAACATGAACATGAACATAAACATAAACATAAAAATCAAAGATTAAGAAAGGTAGATAGGAGATTAAGAAGATAAAATAAAGATTGACAAGAATTAAATGGAGACTTACTTGAAATTAAAAGAATTTAAGGTGCAAGACAAGGTATTTAAATTTGACAAGTATTTAAATGACATGAATTTAAAGGTGTAAGGTAAATAAATGGTGGAAGACTAATTGTCACACTTAGCCAACAAAGAAAATAATTAACTAGCCTAATCTATATATAGGGGAGGATTAGGAAGCTTCCTCCCCTCCTTCCTTTTTTCTTAATTGCAAGATTAAGTCCTTCCTTCTTTAATCTTCTTTTAATTGCACCATTAGTCCTTTATTCTTCTAATCTTCTTTAAACTTGGACTCTAATGGCTTGTGGCTCGGGATTTCTTTGAACTCGTCTTTTAATTCTTCAATAAAGTAGACTTGAGTTCTTCGGCTTTAAGTAAACTTCCATCTTTCGACTTTTTCTTCGATAAATCTTCAGAATTGGTCTTGGACTTCCGTTCTTTTTGCACTCTTGACTTCTCGACTTCGTCTTTCATCTTTTTCTTCAATAAAAGCCCGTAAATGCCCGTGTTTTCTCCACTTTTCACCTTTTCGTCCTAAATCACAATAAAAACACAAACCACGCATAATTCCGACACAAAAGACATAAAATACACGTTTAGGCTTGGTTATTATTGTAATTAAGTGGTAAAAAGGATGGGTGTTTACACACCTATCAAATCCCCTACACTTGACCATTGAAATGTCCTTATGCAATGCATTAGTTACAAAGCACGTTTACACTTTTCATCATAATCATTACATAGTGGCCTTTATTAAAGAGATAGAAAATTAAAAACATACAAAGTAAAGAAATCAAAAACATACCTTGGGTTTTGGAAATGTCATGAATAATCATCATTCTCAAGTTTTCACTTTCTCCAAACCAAACTTAAAAACGAGATCATTGTTATTATAAGTTAGTAGACTAACACGAATTCATGTGAGCCAATTATTCACTTAGACTCCCTTATTCCTAGGGGTATCTCTTATATTTTACTATTGTCTTGAATGATCACGAGGATGCATTGTTGACTTATTTCGGTAGTTATTTAGTCCAAAAACAAAGTGAACGATTTAATCAATAGTTAGCTAAAGGACAAAATCTTTTAAAACTGCTTCTCGGGACCTCATAAAGTTCATATCTTGGCATAACTCACTTTGCGATTTGAGACCTTTCTCGGACCGATATTTGGCAGCGACTTCATACTTCAAACCTTGAGAGACGTTCATGAAATAATGGTCTTCTCTTCATATAGGAATTTCTTCACTTGAAGTTTTGAGAGATTCATACTTTGACCACGACTTCTTCATTTTTCTCCAATCTTTATTTTGGACTTTGATATACAACGATCCGCCTCCTTTTATGACTTGGATCTATTTATCCTCATACCTTGCTAGGGTCTTTTCGGATACACTTCTCCATGACTTTTGGGGAGTTTTTGCTTTTCGTCGTGTGTCTCGATCCTTCATATTGATTTTCGATAAATGATTCTTCACATCACTTTGGATCTTTAGCAACAAAATATAGCCCTATTGCCTTGTTAGGGCCTTTTCGGACTCGCCAATCTTCGCATCTCGCTTCAATAAGTTATGCCTTGGCTATGAACTCTAATCCATACCGAGCAACTTTTAAACGATCTTGGGCTAGAAGCTAAGTAACTTTTCAAATCGTACAACCTTATTTATTGAAGATAAATTTATTAGCAAGCGATGGGAGAATAGGCTTATAATTAACTCACATAAATTCACGAAAGGATACCAAACTTATAATTGGCTCTATCATCTCTCGTTCTCCACAGTTTAAAATCTCAAGGAATGAGACTCGTGGATGCTTAGCCTATTAAATCAAAGTTTTGGGTTTTCGAGTCGCCTATAGGATCTTGCAAATTCTTAGACTTTTTCAAGTTTAGAAATCGCATTTTAAAGTTCCCTTGATAAACGACTCTCTAGGATCAATTATAGGAACTTGCGAAAAGTTCTTGTTCTTAACCCGTGAGAGTTAAGACTTTCGCGTTTTATAGCTCCCTATATAAAAGCCTAGCAAAACTCGACTTAAACACGTTAAGGATACTAGCTAGAGTGAACTTAGATAAGTAAACTCAGGTTGAGTCAAAAGATTCACAACGTTTGAAAACTAAAACCACTTTATTAAAGATTTATTCTGGTAAAGAAATAAAATAACTATACAAAGGGAAAAACTAATAGGCCAAAATAGATCAAAAATTTTGAAAAATGTCGAAAAATTGATTTTCCGATTAAAATGAGGACAAATACAAGGAAAAGGCCACTTAACTTCGATAGAAGTCCCCCCTACACTTAAGATAAACATTGTCCTCAATGTTTAAGCATGTGGGAGTAAACTCCCCTACACTTAGGACATTGTGCACTTTGTTTAAATCTTGCTAAGGAAGAAACAACTAAAGAGATTCCTATTTTAATATTAAGAAATATAAAATAGTGAATCGAAAAGAGTTAGGATAGAACCGGGAAGAAGTGAACACGGAATCACGGGTCGTCAAGAATCATCAAGAGTGGATCATTGAGCGCTCGAATCCCTGATTAAGAAGTGAGGAGAGGAAAGAAAACCAACGGGTCTCCCCTACACTTAGGATAAAGAAAGCTAAAAGATAGATACATGGGTTCCTCCCAAGAAGCGCTTGGTTTTTTATTACCGAGTCGTGAGCCTGACTCGACCTTGATTATCAACGGAAGAAGCATGAAATATATCCACCAGGATCAAAGACATAGTTTCCGTCCATCAAATAGCAGAGGCTTAAGGCGAACAAGGCAAGCCAAAGAAAAGTAGGCAAGGCTCCCTTAAGCAGTGATGGAGCACGGTGGAAGCAAGGGTGAAGTGGTGTAAGCATGTCTTCAATAATTCCAAAGATTTTGCCTTTTATTTCATCAGGTGGATACTGAGATGGCTTAAAGATTTCAATACCGGGGTCGAACACCTTTTCCTTTAAGGGAAAATAGCACTCAGGCTCAACAGAGTGTGAAGAAGATCCGCGAAGAAGCACAACCTCGTCCTTAGAAGGGGGACAAAGAGGTGTTAACTCATACATGCTGCGGATATTGGTGTCAACTGGTTTCTTCTCCTTAGAAAGAATGTTCTTCAAATCCAAAGTAGGATCAAGATGATAATCTTCAAAGTCCAAAGGAGGAGCATCACTCTCATGAGGGAAGTAAGTGTTAAGAAAAGAAGAGAAATCTTCCTCAAATGAGTAATCGTCCAAAGTAGGATCGAGTGATGGTGGAGGATCTTCATCATGTGAAGAATCGCTCGAAAGAGTATCGGCCTCATCGAAATCATCATACGTAGGCAGGTCGGGATACTCAGAAGTAAGGTCATCATAATCATCCGAATCTGAGCTAGAATCATCATCATAAGCATCGAAGATCGGTGGAGAATCAGTAGGGAGAGAATCATCCACATCATCATGAAAAAGTGGATTATCAATGCAAGAGTTGAATAGAGGATTGTCGTAGACAACAAAGTCATCAAGCACATTAATCATATTCACTGATTCTCGGCCTCCAAAGGATTTGCCTGTAAGCTTTCCCATTTTAAAAACTTGTGCATCATCCCCGACTCTTAAGATTAACTCACCTTTGGCCACATCCACTAAAGCTCGTCCGGTTCTCAAGAATGGCCGACCAAGTATTAAAGGAATACGAGGGTCCATTTCATAATCAACAACGACAAAATCGACCGGGAAAGTAAATGTGCCAACTTTTATGAACACGTCTTCGGCTATACCAACGGGGTAAGCGAGAGTGCGGTTTGCCAGTTCAAGAGTCATCTTTGTTGGAGTGAGTTCGGGTAATGATAGTGTTTTCCAAACACTCAATGGCATCAAATTAATACTGGCCCCGAGATCAGCAAGGGCAGTAAATTCTTCAGTTTTGTTGAACACGCAAGGCAACACAAAACGACCGGGATCTCCAAGCTTTTCCGGAAGTTCTTTAAGAATAACTGCAGAGCAGTTTTCATTTAAACGTGTGTTGGCAAGTTCAATCAGCTTCTCCTTCTTATTAAGCAATTCCTTAAATGCTTTAACAAATTTGGGCATGTGGACAAGTGCTTCAAGAAAGCTAATGTTGAAGTTCATTTGAGAGATCATCTTCACATAGCGTGACACTTCAGATTCGTCTTTGGTTAGTAGTTTGGTCTTGCCTAAACGAGAAGGATAAGGGATATTGGGTTTGGGTGGTGAAGGTGCAGGTGTAGGTAAAGGTTGAGATGTTGAAGGGTCCTTCCTAGAGACATCGTCATGGCGAGGCGGAGACGGTAATGGTGCACTAATACTAGGTGTAGGAGGAGTAGGGATAAATGGTGGTGGAGGAGGTGTAGATGATGGTGGCGGGATTGGTGGATCGACAATGGTAATTACACTACAAGTAGTAATAGCACTCACATTTGCTCGCGGATTGGTGACGGTGTTTGAAGGTAGAGAACTCGAAGTAGAAGGTTGAGCTACGGGCAAGAAACTAGCAAGCATATTCTTCAAATCATTGGTTTGATTGCTGAAGGAGGATTGAATATTATCTCGAAGCTCGGATCTAATCTCATTTCCTTGCTTGGTGATATCTCCTTTCAGATTGATAATTTGGCTCTGTAGATTCTTGATTTGCTCACCTTGGGTTCTCATTATGGCTTCAACATCGGGGTTAATGGGCGGGGTTTGTTGAGCGGGTGGGTGATAAGGATTAGAAGCTCCTGGTGGGATTTGGTTGCTTTTATTGTAGTTGTTGGCGGGGTTTTGGTTTTGAGGAGAAAAACTGGGTGAAAGGTAATTGTTTGACCGGTAAATCAACAAATTTCTATCCCCTTGAGGTCGAGCTTGGTAATTTTCCGGTGAATAATTACCATAAGCTGCATACACATTTTCCGGATTTCCTTGTGTAGAAGGACAATCAGTTTATGAGTGAGGACCGCCGCATGTTTCACAAGGATTAGCAACCGATTTAACTTGTTGTTGGTTTGAAGCGAGAAGCGTAATACTTTTGCTCATTTCAGTCATCATGCGTGTGAGTTCGGTCATATCAGGGTTTGCTGAGGTGGAAGAAACATTGACTCTCGGGTTGTTCCTTGAAGAAGCAGAGGAATCCCAATTTTTTGTGGTGAGTAGTCATGTTCTCAATTAGCTCTCTACACTCCTCGGGTCTCCTTTTCATAAATGTGCCACCGGCGGCTGCATTAATCGTATCACGATCATGAAAAGTCAAATCGTTGTAGAAAGTATCAATCAATGTGACTGGAAGCATGTTGTGGTTTGAACAACGATCAATCAAGACATTATATCTCTCCCAAGCATCAAAAAGAGATTCATCGGGATCTTGCATGAAACCGCTTATTTGATTGCGAAGGCTCGTGACCATGGATGGTGGAAAGTAGCGCGATAAAAAGCGTTGAGTCATCTCATCCCAAGTATGAATTGAATTCTTCGGGAGATGATCAAACCATTTCTCGGCATGATGTGATAAAGTATATGGGAAGAGTTGTAGGCGAAGAACATCCATTGTGGCACCGGGCAACTTCATGCTTTGGGTGATTGTAATGAACTTGTCGAGGTGTTTGTTGGCATCATCATCAGGCAATCCACGGAATGGGTTAGTTTGCACTTGCTGAATCATGAGGTGCTTCAACGAAAACTCAGGAGCGTTGATTTGCATCGGCGCAATCGGTCCTCCTCGTCCAAACATGGTAGGTTGACAAAGTTCCTCCATTGTCCGAAGATCGGGCTGTGGAAGAACATTGTTGTTATTGTTGAGGTGCGGTGGATGATTATTGTTGTTAACACCTGACATAGCTAAATCTGCTTGAGTCTCGGGCTCTTGATAATTAGAAGATCTAGTACGCATACACCTGAAAATGCAAAAGAAAAAGAAACCAAACACAAAGACAATATATATACACAATAAAGATAAAATCTTTTTGGATTTTTGAAAATTTTAATTTTTATGTATTTTTATCAATTTTTAATTTTTATGATTTTTCGAATTTTTTATGCAAAAAATAACGCTCACAAGTGAACGGATCCCAAAAAGCAACACGTCTTTCACAGAAAACCGTTAATCTTTACGAAAAGAGCCGGCAGCGACGCCATTTGATACAAGGGCTTTTGACACCCCGTATAAAAATTAAAGTTCTCATTCTCGGTATCTTAACGAGTTGATTTCCGGCTTCAAGTATGACTCTATTGTTTTTTGTGAAAAAGAATATTTTGGTTGTTTTTAAAATAAAAGTGCGAAACTTTAAAGTAAAAGTGCAATTAAAGTAAATCTAAAACTAATTTAAAGTAAGTGCAAGAATTTAAATCGTGACTGAAATTAAAGGGCACTAAACGTAAATAATGCAAACTAAAATCTATCTAAGGCAATCTTAAAACGCAACTAAAACTTAAACTAAGGCAAGGCTAAAATAAAGCTAAGGCAATTAAACTTAAAGTGCGAGTAAGGAAAAAGGCGGGAAAAATAAAGCTTGAAATTAAAAATTAAAAACAGAAACTAAAGAGAACCTGAATACAGCTCATTCGGAATAACCCTTCGTTCGGAACAATCACTCATTCGGAATGTCACCTTCGTTTGGAATGATTTTTCTTTGCTCGGAATATTACCAAAATCCTTGATCCGGAACAAATTGATCTGAATATGTCACTTATCCAAAACAATCCTTCGTTCGGAACTTTGCTGATTCGGAACTTCTTGAAAAAAATCCTTGATTCGGAAGTCTTGGTTCGGAAGATGTTGATTCGGAACTCTTCCGAATGAGTTGCTTGATTCGGAAGTTCTTGAGTTCCGAATGAACCACTCTTGAGTCAGAACTCCTTGATCCAGAAGTCTTGATCCGGAAGTTTTTATTCGGAAATCTTCCGAATGAATCAAGAATCCTTGGTTCGGAACTTTTCTGCTCAGAACTCCTTGATCCGGAACACTTCCGAATGAACCCTCCTGGTTCGAAACTTTCTGATCCGGAAGATTTGATTCGGAATTATTCCGAATGAATCAAGAGACCTTGATTCGGAACTCTTCCGAGTGAAGTTCTTGGTTCGGAACTTTTGGAACGGAAAACTTCCGAATAAACAAGAAACCTTGACTCGGAAGTTCTTGACTCGGAACTTCCTGATTCGGAACTTAGGATGTTCCGAATGAAAGAACTCCTTCTCTTGGCTCGGAACTCTTCGAAATGAAGCCTTGCTGGTTCGGAACTTTCTGTGTCAGGAGCTTCCTTGTTCGGAACTAACCTCAGAATCACAGTAACAGAAACAAACACCCCCGAAGAACAGGGAAAGACAGTAACGCAAATCTAACCACAAATTTAACCAAAATCAAACACAAGATTAAACTAAACTAATAACAAAACATTCAATAATCATAAACAAACAATCTAAATCAATAAAACTAACAAATCTAACCACAATAATTAAAACCCACTTTGATCAAAATAAGAACATGAACATGAACATAAACATAAACATAAAAATCAAAGATTAAGAAAGGTAGATAGGAGATTAACAAGATAAAATAAAGATTGACAAGAATTAAATGGAGACTTACTTGAAATTAAAGGAATTTAAGGTGCAAGACAAGGAATTTAAATTTGACAAGTATTTAAATGACATGAATTTAAAGGTGCAAGGTAAATAAATGGTGGAAGACTAATTGTCACACTTAGCCAACAAAGAAAATAATTAACTAGCCTAATCTATATATAGGGGAGGATTAGGAAGCTTCCTCCCCTCCTCCCTTTTCTCTTAATTGCAAGATTAAGTCCTTCCTTCTTTAATCTTCTTTTAATTGCACCATTAGTCCTTTATTCTTCTAATCTTCTTTAAACTTGGACTCTAATGGCTTGTGGCTCGGGATTTATTTGAACTCGTCTTTTAATTCTTCAATAAAGTAGACTTGAGTTCTTCGGCTTTAAGTAAACTTCCATCTTTCGACTTTTTCTTCGATAAATCTTCAGAATTGGTCTTGGACTTCCGTTCTTTTTGCACTCTTGACTTCTCAACTTCGTCTTTCATCTTTTTCTTCAATAAAAGCCCGTAAATGCCCCTGTTTTCTCCACTTTTCACCTTTTCGTCCTAAATCACAACAAAAACACAAACCACGCATAATTCCGACACAAAAGACATAAAATACACGTTTAGGCTCGGTTATTATTTTAATTAAGTGGTAAAAAGGATGGGTGTTTACACACCTATCAACATGCTTAAACATTGAGGACAATGTTTATATTAAGTGTAGGGGAGACTTCTATCGAAGTTAAGTGGTCTTTTCCTTGTATTTGTCTTCATTTTAACCGGAAAATGAATTTTTCGACATTTTTCAAAATTTTTGATCTATTTTGGCCTATTAGTTTTTCCCCTTTGTATAGTTATTTTATTTCCTTCCTAGAATAAATTTTTAATAAAGTGGTTTTAATTTTCAAACGTTATGAATCTTTTGACTCAACCCGAGTTTACTTATCTAAAGTTTACTCTAGCTAGTATCCTTAACGTGTTTAAGTCAAGTTTTGCTAGGCTTTTATATAGGGAGCTATAAAACGCGAAAGTCTTAACTCTCACGGGTTAAGAACATGAACTTTTCGCAAGTTCCTATAAATGACCCAAGAGAGTCGTTTATCAAGGGAACTTTAAAATGCGATTTCTAAACTTGAAAGAGTCTAAGAATTTGCAAGATCCTATAGGCGACTCGAAAACCCAAAACTTTGATTTAATAGGCTAAGCATCCACGAGTCTCATTCCTTGAGATTTTAAACTGTGGAGAACGAGAGATGATAGAGTCAATTATAAGTTTGGTATTCTTTCGTGAATTTATGTGAGTTAATTATGAGCCTATTCTCCCATCGCTTGTTAATAAATTTATCTGCAATAAATAAGGTTGTACGATTTGAAAAGTTACTTAGCTTCTAGCCCAAGATCGTTTAAAAGTTGCTCGGTATGGATTAGAGTTCATAGCCAAGGCATAACTTATTGAAGCGGGATGCGAAGATTGGCGAGTCCGAAAAGGTCCTAACAAGACACGAGGGCTATATTTTGTTGCTAAATATCCCAAGTGATGAGAAGAATCATTTATCAAAAATCAATATGAAGGATCGAGACACACGACGAAAAGAAAATACTCCCCAAAAGATCATGGAGAAGTCTATCCAAAAAGGCCCTAACAAGGTATGAGGATAAATAGATCCAAGTCCAAAAAGGAGGCGGATCGTTGTATATCAAAGTCCAAAATAATGATTGGAGAAAAATGAAGAAGTCGTGGTCCAAGTATGAAGAATCTCTCAAAACTTCAAGTAAAGAAATTCCTATTATGAAGAGAAGACCATTATTTCATGAACGTCTCTCAAGATTTGAAGTATGAAGTCGCCGCCAAATATCGGTCCGAGAAAGGTCTCAAATCGCGAAGCGAGTTATGCCAAGATATGAACTTTATGAGGTCCCGAGAAGCAGTTTTAAAAGATTTTTTCCTTTAGCTAACTATTGATTAAATCGTCCCACTTTATTTTCAGCCTAATAAACTATCGAAATAAGTCAACAATGCATCCTCGTTATCATTCAAGACAACAATAAAATATAAGAGATACACCTAGGAATAAGGGAGTCTAAGTGAATAATTGGCCCACATGAGTTCATGTTAGTTTGCTAACTTATAATAACAATGATCTCGTTTTTAAACTTGGTTTGGAGAATGTGAAAACTTGAGGATGATGACTATTCATGACATTTCCAAAACCCTAAGGTATGTTTTTTATTTCTTTACTTACTTTCTTCCTTTGAATGTTTATAACTTTCTATCTCTTTAATAAAGGCCAATGTTGATTGACTATGATGGAAAATGTGAAACGTTCTTTGTAACTAATGCATTGCATGAGGACATTGCAATGGTTAAGTGTAGGGGATTTGATAGGTGTGAAAACACCCATCCTTTTTACCACTTAATTACAATAATAACCGAGCCAAAACGTGTATTTTATGTCATTTATATCGGAATTATGCGTGGTTTGTGTTTTTGTTGTGATTTAGGACGAAAAGGTGAAAAGTGGAGAAAACACGGGATTTCACGGGCTTTTATCGAAGAAAAAGACAAAAGACGAAGTCAAGAAATCAAGAGTGGAAAAAGAACGGAAGTCCAAGACCAATTCTGAAGATTTATCGAAGAACAAGTCTAAAGACGGAAGTTTAATAAAGCCGAAGAACTCGAGTCTAATAAATAAATAAATTATAAGACGAGTTTAATTAATCCCGAGACAAAGTCGATAAAGTCGAAGAACTTAAAAGACGAGAAGACGCGAAGAAAGAAAGAAAGAGGAGGCAACACATGCACCTCCCCATTTCCTATAAATACCCTCCTAAACTCATTTAGGAGGGTTGGTTAGTTTTAGTTTAGAGTAGTTTCATTTTCATTAGGTAGGTGATTCTAGAGAGAGAAAGTGACAGTTTCTCTCACTAGGATCTCAATCTTTTATCTTCCTTTCTTGTTTTTAATCAAAACTTTACTTTCAAATGGCTTAATTCTTGTTTTAATCTTAATCTTATTCTATCTTTCTTAGGTTTTTTTATATTATCTTAAATCCGATCTCTTTATATACATGTCTTGTTGATTTTGATGTTTGATTAAAAAGTTCATCTTTTTATTTCATCTAAGCTTTTATACGAATTAAGCTATAAGTTTTACAATCTTATTGGCTTATTTTGTACTTAGCTTATTTGCTTTTTAGTTTTCTTAAAAAGTTAGTCTTTTTAAAGTTTGCTTATTTAGTATTTTAAAAAGTTTTCAAATTTATGCTTATTGATCTTTTAATGTTTGATTTTTATAGCTTAAAGTGTTTTAGTGCTTATTGTGTTAATTTTCTTAATTTTGATTAAGTGCTTTTTAGTTAATTTTTATAAAAAGTTGTTTTTAAATATTTTTTATTATTTAGTATTATTAAAAGTTTTTAAATTTTGGTCTATTAGCTTTTTCTTAAATTTGATTTGGTTAAGTTTTTAGATAAGTGCTTATTTGGTATTTGCTTATTTGCTTATTGTTGCCATCGTAATGTTTAAGGGTTTTACCAGTACGATCGAGTAAGTGTGATCGCATAAACCCCGAGGGTTTCTACTTGCGATCCATTACTGCGATCCTTAGTACGATCGTTCACTACGATCACACTCCTTAATCCACACCACGATCACTTGTTGCGATCGTGGGTACGATCATAGAGTGTGATCTGTGGGTACGATCTGCTAGTACGATCCCCAAGTACGATCCTAAACAACATGACTATGATGGATATCAATACAATAGTACGATGCATGCATGCTTGCGTGTGCGATGGAATCTTAATCACAAGTACGATGGAAACATGCATGCATGCTTATGCATGGCGCCAAAATGAGCAGCTAGGCTGGCTGCTTCCAGCAACTAGCCTGCCTGCTTGCTTATTTATTAGTATTGTTCCGTAATTGTCTAGTTTTATCTGAAAGTTGTTCCGATTTTATTTTTGAAAGTTACGTATTTTTAGTTGAATTTTTCGTCTAATTTTAAAATTAATATTTTTTCGTAAAGTTCAAGTTTTATCTTTTATTTAGTACCCGCTTTAGGTTTTCCCTCGTTTAGCTTTAAAGTACCATTTTAGTTTTATTCTCTCCTTTTTCATTTAGTAAACTTTATTTTCGAGTCGATAGTTGATTTCGTCCTTTAGTTTTATTTTTATTAATTGTTTCGCTTTAAATTTCGTTTTATTATTTGTTTTAATATTCGTTTTAACATCCTTTTAATTTTTAGTTTTGAATATTCACTTTGTTTTAGTTTTATTATTTGTACTTGTCTTTAGTTTGTTTTTTAATACTTTTCGCATTTACTTTTTAATTAGTTATAGAAAATCAACTACACTTTTTCTTAACAAAAAACAATTGAGTCGCACTTTGAACCGGAAATCAATTCGTTAAGACACCGAGAAAACGAACTTTTTCAACAAGTGAAATCTTAATTTCAAATGTCGCCGTTGTCGGCTTTTTTCGTGAAGATTAACGGTTTTTTGTGAGAGACGCGTTGGCTTTTGGGATCCGTTCACTTGTGAACGTTATTTTTCGTGTCAAAAATTTTCAAAAATCCCAAAAACATTTGAAAAATCATAAAAAGCATTTCTTTTTCAATGTTTTTGCACCAAAAATATTATTCTTGCTCATCTATTTTTCTTTATGGATTCTTATGTCCATTGCGTCGGATGTGGGAGACGATTGTACGAGAACGGCTCTTTTCAATGGTGTACATGTGAGCGGTGCGGAAACGATATCGACAACACACAATTCGGATTTTCTCCTTTGTGCAACTCGACTAATTCGTCCTTTTTGACTCCACCTCCTGTTCCCCCGTGCATCTATTATGGAAGCGATTCTCATTGGCATGTTTCGTGCCCGGTTCGATACCCGTATGATCACGGGCAAGAACCGGGGTACAATTATGACAATGATAATAGCTATCCACAAGACGCACCCAGTCTTTCTCCTCAACCTTTTTGCAACAACTGTGGGGGTCCTCACGATACTTCTTATTGTCAAACAATGAATTATTATGAGCAAAATCCGTGTCCTCAGTTTTCTTCACCAATGGATTATTATGAACCAAACCTGTGTTCTAATTCTTCTCAACCGATGAACTACTATGAGCCACACCCATGCTATAATTCAGGTTTTCAACATTTTGAGCCCCCACATCACACCCTCAATCATCAATCCTCTCAGCAAATTAATCTTGACCCACAACGCACTACTTTGAATGCTGAAATACACTCCATCATTATTCAACTTCAAGAAGCCGTTGATCTAACAAAAGAAGCATGGGCGGAGGAAAAGCGACTGCAACAAGAGCAAGTATCTAATCTTAGTGATTATACCCCTCCTCTTGTGCGTCACTACTATTATGATGATGATGACGATGATGCTGTATGCACTTTCAACACATCTTCTGAAGTTACTGCTCCTACTCTCGATGTTCCTACTACGTCTAAGGATCTAGATTCGTTGAATGAGCTTAGTGATGTTGGTCTCGACAAAGTATTGGATGATGAGGTTTGTGACTTACCTGCTATGGAGCTTCAGGACGACGTTGCTCTTATAGAAGAGGTCGATCCTAGTGATGACGATTCTTCCCTCCGCTATGACAATTTCACTTTTGAAATCTCTCAATCTCCACGGGAGACGCGGGCGATGACGATTTATTCTCTCCGGCTTACGAGAAGTTCACCAATGAACTTGATCTTGTGGATGAGGTGGAAGACGTGCTTCTTCGCCATAGATTACGGAAAGTGCACCTTCTTATTGCTCAAATCGAAGAGTTGACTTCTCCTCCTCTCTCCGAGTCTTTGCCTCCATCTCTTCTTCCCGTTGAAGATAATGACCCATTGCTGGAAGAAATTGACATTCACTCCATACCTCTAGGTATTGATGACGATGACATGGAGGGGGATATTATTTTTGATAATTTGATGCAAGAAGGTATTGTCCCAAGTCCCCCTCCCGAGCACCTTTCATCCTCCCCTTTGGCCACTATTACGGAGGATGAGTGCTTTGACCCAGGAGGTGACATTGATTATGCTATCATTGATAACATCACGGCTTTGCCGAATGCTCAGCCTCCATTGTCTTTGGGGGATGACAATGTGCTTACTTTACCCACCCCACCTCCCGTGGCTCTTGATTTCACATACTTCTCGTATGTTGAAAGGATCTTTCTACCATTTAAGACTTATCCCCCCGCCTCTCCTTTGTTGATGTCAACCGGGAACGAGGACAAGGTCTTTGATCCCGGTATTACATTCGAGGCTTCCCCATGGACCATTTAATTCGGGGACGAGTCAGGCTCGTGACTCGGTTAACAAAAACAAGCGCTTTTTGGGAGGAAACCCAATTATCTATCTATCTTTACCATAAGTGTAGGGGGAAGTCCCGTTGGTGTTTCTTGCTTTCTTTCTTATCATGTGCAGGGATTAGAGCTTCAAAGACACACTCTTGATGACTTTTGACGACCGTGATTCCGTGTTCCCTTCTTCCCGGTTCTATCCTAAACTCTTTTCGATTCACTATTTTATATTTTCTCAATATTAAAATAGGAATCTCTTTAGTTGTCTTTTCCTTAGCGAGATTTAAACAAAGTGCACAATGTCCTAAGTGTAGGGGAGTTTACTCCCACATGCTTAAACATTGAGGACGATGTTTATATTAAGTGTAGGGGAGACTTCTATCGAAGTTAAGTGGTCTTTTCCTTGTATTTGTCTTCATTTTAACCGGAAAATTAATTTTTCGACATTTTTCAAAATTTTTGATCTATTTTGTCCTATTAGTTTTTCCCCTTTGTATAGTTATTCTATTTCCTTCCTATAATAAATTTTTAATAAAGTGGTTTTAATTTTCAAACGTTATGAATCTTTTGACTCAACTCGAGTTTACTTATCTAAAGTTTACTCTAGCTAGTATCCTTAACGTGTTTAAGTCAAGTTTTGCTAGGCTTTTATATAGGGAGCTATAAAACGCGAAAGTCTTAACTCTCACGGGTTAAGAACAAGAACTTTTCGCAAGTTCCTATAAATGACCCTAGAGAGTCGTTTATCAAGGGAACTTTAAAATGCGATTTCTAAACTTGAAAGAGTCTAAGAATTTGCAAGATCCTATAGGCGACTCGAAAACCCAAAACTTTGATTTAATAGGCTAAGCATCCACGAGTCTCATACCTTGAGATTTTAAATTGTGGAGAACGAGAGATGATAGAGTCAATTATAAGTTTGGTATTCTTTCGTGAATTTATGTGAGTTAATTATGAGCCTATTCTCCCATCGCTTGTTAATAAATTTATCTACAATAAATAAGGTTGTACGATTTGAAAAGTTACTTAGCTTCTAGCCCAAGATCGTTTAAAAGTTGCTCGGTATGGATTAGAGTTCATAGCCAAGGCATAACTTATTGAAGCGGGATGTGAATATTGGCGAGTCTGAAAAGGTCCTAACAAGACATGAGGGCTATATTTTGTTGCTAAAGATCCCAAGTGATGAGAAGAATCATTTATCAAAAATCAATATGAAGGATCGAGACACACGACGAAAAGCAAATACTCCCCAAAAGATCATGGAGAAGTCTATCCAAAAAGGCCCTAACAAGGTATGAGGATAAATAGATCCAAGTCCAAAAAGGAGGCGGATCGTTGTATATCAAAGTCTAAAATAATGATGGGAGAAAAATGAAGAAGTCGTGGTCCAAGTATGAAGAATCTCTCAAACCTTCAAGTAAAGAAATTCCTATTATGAAGAGAAGACCATTATTTCATGAACGTCTCTCAAGATTTGAAGTATGAAGTCGCCGCCAAATATCGGTCTGAGAAAGGTCTCAAATCGCGAAGCGAGTTATGCCAAGATATGAACTTTATGAGGTCCCGAGAAGCAGTTTTAAAAGATTTTGTCCTTTAGCTAACTATTGATTAAATCGTCCCACTTTATTTTTAGCCTAATAAACTATCGAAATAAGTCAACAATGCATCCTCGTGATCATTCAAGACAACAATAAAATATAAGAGATACACCTAGGAATAAGGGAGTCTAAGTGAATAATTGGCCCACATGAGTTCATGTTAGTTTTCTAACTTATAATAACAATGATCTCGTTTTTAAGCTTGGTTTTGAGAATGTGAAAACTTGAGGATGATGACTATTCATGACATTTCCAAAACGCTGAGGTATGTTTTTGATTTCTTTACTTACTTTCTTCCTTTGAATGTTTATAACTTTCTATCTCTTTAATAAAGGCCAATGTGGATTGACTATAATGGAAAATGTGAAACGTGCTTTGTAACTAATGCATTGCATGAGGACATTGCAATGGTTAAGTGTAGGGGATTTGATAGCTGTGAAAACACCCATCCTTTTTACCACTTAATTAAAATAATAACCGAGCCAAAACGTGTATTTTATGTCATTTATGTCAGAATTATGCGTGGTTTGTGTTTTTGTTGTGATTTAGGACGAAAAGGTGAAAAGTGGAGAAAACACGGGATTTCACGGGCTTTTATCGAAGAAAAAGACAAAAGACGAAGTCAAGAAATCAAGAGTGGAAAAAGAACGGAAGTCCAAGACCAATTCTGAAGATTTATCGAAGAACAAGTCTAAAGACGGAAGTTTAATAAAGCCGAAGAACTCGAGTCTAATAAATAAAAAAATTATAAGACGAGTTTAATTAATCCTGAGACAAAGTCGATAAAGTCGAAGAACTTAAAAGACGAGAAGACGTGAAGAAAGAAAGAAAGAGGAGGCAACACATGCACCTCCCCATTTCCTATAAATACCCTCCTAAACTCATTTAGGAGGGTTGGTTAGTTTTAGTTTAGAGTAGTTTCATTTTCATTAGGTAGGTGATTCTAGAGAGAGAAAGTGACAGTTTCTCTCACTAGGATCTCAATCTTTTATCTTCCGTTCTTGTTTTTAATCAAAACTTTATTTTCAAATAGCTTAATTCTTGTTTTAATCTTAATCTTATTCTATCTTTCTTAGTTTTTTTTATATGATCTTAAATCCGATCTCTTTATATACATGTCTTGTTGATTTTGATGTTTGATTAAAAAGTTCATCTTTTTATTTCATCTAAGCTTTTATACGAATTAAGCTATAAGTTTGACAATCTTATTGGCTTATTTTGTACTTAGCTTATTTGCTTTTTAGTTTTCTTAAAAAGTTAGTCTTTTTAAAGTTTGCTTATTTAGTATTTTAAAAAGTTTTCAAATTTATGCTTATTGATCTTTTAATGTTTGATTTATATAGCTTAAAGTGTTTTAGTGCTTATTGTGTTAATTTTCTTATTTTTGATTAAGTGCTTTTTAGTTAATTTTTATAAAAAGTTGTTTTTAAATATTTTTTATTATTTAGTATTTTTAAAAGTTTTTAAATTTTGGTCTATTAGCTTTTTCTTAAATTTGATTTGGTTAAGTTTTTAGATAAGTGTTTATTTGGTATTTGCTTATTTGCTTATTGTTGCCATCGTAATGTTTAAGGGTTTTACCAGTACGATCGAGTAAGTGTGATCGCATAAACCCCGAGGGTTTCTACTTGCGATCCATTACTGCGATCCTTAGTACGATCGTTCACTACGATCACACTCCTTAATCCACACCACGATCACTTGTTGCGATCGTGGGTACGATCATAGAGGGTGATCCGTGGGTACGATCATAGAGTGTGATCCGTGGGTACGATCTGCTAGTACGATCCCCAAGTACGATCCTAAACAACATGACTACGATGGATATCAATACAATAGTATGATGCATGCATGCTTGCGGGTGCGATGGAATCTTAATCACAAGTACGATGGAAACATGCATGCATGCTTATGCATGGCGCCAAAATGAGCAGCTAGGCTGGCTGCTTCGAGCAGCTAGCCTGCCTGCTTGCTTATTTATTAGTATTGTTCCGTAATTGTCTAGTTTTATCTGAAAGTTGTTCATATTTTATTTTTGAAAGTTACGTATTTTTAGTTGAATTTTTCGTCTAATTTTAAAATTAATATTTTTTCGTAAAGTTCAAGTTTGATCTTTTATTTAGTACCCGCTTTAGGTTTTCCCTCGTTTAGCTTTAAAGTACCATTTTAGTTTTATTCTCTCCTTTTTCATTTAGTAAACTTTATTTTCGAGTCGATAGTTGATTTCGTCCTTTAGTTTTATTTTTATTAATTGTTTCGCTTTAAATTTCGTTTTATTATTTGTTTTAATATTCGTTTTAATATCGTTTTAATTTTTAGTTTTGAATATTCACTTTGTTTTAGTTTTATTATTTGTACTTGTCTTTAGTTTGTTTTTTTAATACTTTTCGCATTTACTTTTTAATTAGTTATAGAAAATCAACTTCACTTTTTCTTAACCAAAAACAATTGAGTCGCACTTTAAACCGGAAATCAATTCGTTAAGACACCGAGAAAACGAACTTTTTCAACAAGTAAAATCTTAATTTCACCACTCGTCACCACCTTCAGACTGCATCAATGCTAACCACCAATTGAGTACATCGCCTTCGAACCGATAGCATGCCAACCTCGCCTTGTATGCGGGGTCACAGCCCATAGCGTTGAAAATCTTCTCGATGTGTGCCAACCAGCTTTCAGCATCGCTGGGGCTATCTGTCTACTCAAAAGCTTGAGGGCGGAGCTTGTTGAATCTCTCCAGCCATACTGCTAATGTCACTGGAGGAGGAGGAGGTGCCTGATTATGCTGCTGATTGTTGGCAGTTTGAACTTCAGCCCTGATATCATTCCTCAGTTGAGGAAGCAAAGCTTGCATAGCAGCCTGAATTACAGCATTGAGCTGCTCCTGTTTGCGTGTGAGAACCATCTGACAGTATAACATAAAACATATGATTAAACAGATCAAAACATAATATATATATATATATATACATGAAAAAATTTTATACTAAAATTTTACGAGAAAAATTTTATGCAAGAAAATTTTGTGTATGAATGCATGATGCAGTTTTATGAAAACTTTTGTATGCTCGAGAGTGAACGCCTCTGGTCAGTTCACCCAAAACAAAAGACATAGCGAGGGGACGCCTATGGGTCGGTCCCAAATTTAAAAGTTTCGATAAAACACATGTGACTAAATAGGGCCAGTCCTGTACCAACCATTACTTAGTCAAAAATCTGCGACAATGACATGTATATGTATGCTTAAAAATGATGAATGCATGAAAAAAACTGTCAGTTCTAGGAAGACCGTAGTGACTACCCACTAATCACAGGTCATATTTGAGAGCCTATAGGTCGAAGCCTTGGCTCTGATACCATAATTGTAACACCTCATTTTGGAAATGGAAATGTCACAACAATTATGGCGTGTCATCAAAGCATACAAGGAAAAATGTCTAAACATTACTTGACCATAAAAAGAAAATACCGGAATCAAACATCGGTAGTCTAAAAGTAAAGCTCATCACACACAAACATAGTATAATAAAGGAAAGGACTAAACAATGTCCAAAGCATAAGTATCATAAGAAAGGAAATGCATAAAGTAAAGAAGGCTAGAAAGCTTCCAGTCCATATGCACGTACTCTTAGTGTCTACGAGCGTCCCTGAGTACCTGCCGTTTTGGGAACATAGAAAAGGAAAACGGCTGAGCAATACGCTCAGTGCACGGATGTACAATAAAGCATGAATAGGATAAGCATATAACATATAACAGCGGAAGAAAACTAAGTCCCGAGTAACCTGGTTAAGTCTTGATAAAACCAGTTTAATAGTTTGAAAAGTCTTATGTTTATCTTATAAAATTGTTTGTCATATTTTACCATTAGCCAATATAGGTCATGAAAATCCACCGTGCATGAATACTTGGAGGGGTGACCTCATCATGCAAATTAGAGGGGCTGCCTCTAATTTAATATACTGGTTTTTGGGTAGGAGGGATCAGCTCCTTGTGAAGGATGCAAGGCACACACCACATTCACCATGAAATCCTGAATAAAAACATGTAACTAGGATGCACCCATACGCCCCACATGATAAATATAATAATATGGCCAAAAGCTGAAGGGACGCCACGAGCAATCACTCCGCCGTGGTGAAGTCATAACATCAGTGCCTCTAATGTTATGGTTATGGTACCTCCATAACTAGGTGAAACTGGTCATGCATGTATATGGATATAGGTATTCTTAATTAAACATAAGCAATCAAACACGTAACTTATACTACGGGAAAATAGTTGGCTGCATACGGGGAATCCTAATAAGGAAAGAATGTCCATACTGAAAGGACGGGAATCCGTACCTTATGTCCAGTGAACGAAGAAGATGAACTGAGAGGAATCCTACTTCCGAATCACTAGTGCTACATAAATACATACATGAATAAGTATCTGCTTCCTAAATACGTAGTTGGTTTTATGTCATGTCTTAGCTTATTTTATGTGTTCTTACCATGTTTTACTGTTTTAAAGCCTTAAACTGTGTTTTATCTTATATTCTGTTTAATCTGATTAAGTATTTCATGTGTTATTATACTTACTGTGTAATAATAAGTAACTTTCCAAAAATAGCAGGTTTCCTAAAATAGAAAGTTTCCAAAAATAGAAAGTTTCCAAACATAGAAAGTTACCAAAAATAGAAAGTTTCCAAAAATAGAATGTTTCCAAAAATAGAAAGTTTTTAAAAATAGAATTACTGCTTAAAATAGATAAGTTTCTAAAAATAGAAAGTTTCCATAAATAGATCAGCTGCCTTATTTAATTAAGTTTCTAAAAATAGAAAGTTTCCATAATTAGAAATAAGTTGGTTAAATAAGCTAAGTATATAAGCCTAAGTGTTTTCATGATTATTTTCTAAGTCATATGATATAATATATAGTTTAATAATTATTTCATGTAATTAAATTAAACTATAGGTTAAAATATTTAATTAAAGTATAACATGTTTTTAATTAAATAAGTTAAATACTTAGGTTAAAATATGTATTATTATATGTTAATAATATAACCTAAGTCATGTTAATTAATTAATTATATCCCTGGTTTTAAAATAATTAATTAATTATAAGTCTTAAATATACAAATACATAGGTTAATTAATTTCATGATTATTAATAATTAAATAACCTAAGTCATGTTATTAAATTAATCATATCATTTTATTAATTTAATTTTTTTAACATAAGATCATAAAACATAAAAAAAACTAAGCATACATCATGAACCGGATCTAAGCTAAAAACAATGAACCGGACATGAAATCGACACCGTACCCCGAACCAACTCGGGGTACCCCTTGTCTTGGGGCTGCCGTGGGACCCACACACACCAACCAAGACCGTATGGTCTTGTTGGTGGTCGGTTTGGCCAAACCAAAACCCCTTCGGGTTCGGTGCAGCCTGCGGCCAAAAACAAACACCCTTTAAAACATACTTTTGATTTTATTAAACCCCAAATCATGTTAGATCCATGTTTAATTATTAGGTTTTTGTAAAAAAATAACATTTTCTTGATTTATAAAAAGATTAAATCAAAAGAAAAGGTTTAAAAAGGATTTACCGAATTCGTGGATCAAAAGGATGAAGAACAAACACGATCACCAAGCAAAATTCCAAGATCCAAGATCACAAACCACCTCCTTGTGGTGCCTTAGGGTGGCGGCACAAAGAAGACAAGGGAGGAGGGTTTTAGGTTTTTCTAAAAATCTTCTGTAAAAATTAAATGAGTAGTGAAAATCCCTTTTTTCCTTTTAGTAAAATTTGACAAATGGGTTTGGCCCATATGTCCTTGTAGCCCCGGGTAGGGGCCCCACTTGGGGTACCCGTACCTTTTTCCGTGTCTCGTTGTTAAGTTAAACGTTTGTGATTATTTTTGTTCGTGTTTTAAGTGTTCTCGTTACGTAAATACCGTGATCTAATATATTTAATTACGCTCGTAATATATATATATATATATATATATATATATATACGTAATTAATAATAGTTCGTGTTTTAATTACGTTCAAGATTTCATGATCGCATGTTCGTGATTAATTATTGTCAAATAATTATTACGTGCTCGTGCGTAGTAAATACTTATCGTGTTCTAACACGTACGTAATATGTAAAATCCTAACACGTAATCGTAAACATGATATATTAGGAAAGTTTTAATCTAGTACGTACGATCTTAAGGGTACTATTCATGGTAAAAGTATGCGGGTTTTACACTAATACTCGTGTGTCTTCTATTACAGGAGTAGTCTCCACTGCTAGTGTTAGCCGGCCTCAACTTAAGCGCACTCAAGTGAATGATAAGGTCTGGAAACACAAGAGTCAATGGAAGATGAAGGAAGTAGAAGAACACAATAGGAATTTGAATGTTTTTAAGAATAAAAAGTCTGTAATCGCGTGTAATGACGATTTGAATGCTTTGAATGATTTGAATGCTTTAAATGTTAAATTTGTTTGTGTCAAATGTGGAAAATGTGGTAATGCTAATCATTCTATGTGTGATATGAATAATGTCAAAGGCGTAGATACTAGAACCAAGAAGCAAGTTGCGATGCCTATTAGTGCTAGTAAACCTACACACAAAGTGAACCGTTCTGGTGCAACCCCCACTAAGAAAACTAATTCATCAGACTCCACCACTAAGAACCCTAGAAGCAAAATTAGGGAATTATATGAGTTTGCTAGCAATTTGTGGAAATGGTGGTTTGCTAATCAATGTCCTCCAGGATATAAATGGATGCCTAAAGTTAGGACAGAAAATGTGACAACGAGTGTCAGTATGCCTTTAAATGTTGCTAAGGAAACTAATGATTTTGAAATCACAACTAACGTGGTATCAAATTTAGCAAATGCTACATCGTGTTCTAACTCTTCTGTAGGTGATATATATAATTCTCTTCATACTGGACTCCGGATGCACGAAGCACATGACGGGGAATCTCAAGCTTCTAATTAACTTCGTGGAGAAGTTCCTAAGTACGGTCTGATTCAGAAATGATCAATTTGCACCGATCCTAGGGTATGGAGATTTGGTTCAGGGGAATATCACGATCAAAAGGGTATACTACGTCGAATGGCTCAATCACAATCTTTTCTTGGTTGGTCAATTCTGTGATGCAGATTTGGAAAGTGCCTTCAGAAAGAAGACATGTTTTGTTCATGATTATGATGGAAATGATTTACTCACCGGTTCACGGGGTACCGATCTCTACACAATTTTACTTCAAGACACAACTTCTTCAACTCCAATTTTCTTTATGGCTAAAGCTTCAACGACTCAGACATGGTTATGGCATCAACATTTATCTCATCTCAATTTTGATACCATCAACTTGCTTTCCAAGAAAGATATTGTGAGAGGCCTTCCAAGCTTGAAATTCATCAAAGATCATCTTTGTTCTTCTTGTGAGCTTTGTAAAGCTAAAGGAATTAGTTTCAAGACAAAGACTACACCAAGCTCTAAAGGACGGTTAGATCTTCTTCATATAGATTTGTGTGGTCCCATGCATGTTCAAAGTATCAATGGGAAGAAATACATTATGGTAATTGTCGATGATTACTCAAGGTACACATTGACTCACTTCTTGAGGTCCAAGGATGAAACACCCAAAGTTCTCATCAACTTCCTTAAACTGATTCAACGTGGTCTTCAAGCTCAAGTAAAAGTGGTTCGTTCTGACAGAGGCATATAACTTTTGAAATCAACTCTGAGGAACTTTTTGAAGCCGAAGGAATTGAACATGAAACATCTATTGCTCGAACACCCGAACAAAACGGCGTTGTTGAAAGACGAAACCGTACTTTAGTTGAGGCTGCTCGAACATTATTATCCGCTTCAAAACTTCCACTATTCTTTTGGGCCGAAGCCTGTCAACCGCATGCTACACACAAAACCGATCCTTAATTATTCCAAGACACGAAAAGACACCATATCACATAAATCATGATCGAAAACCTTCACTCAAACACCTTCATGTTTTTGGATGTACTTGTTACATTATACGCGAGGGTGAAAATTTGGATAAGATGAAAGAGAAAGGTGATGCATGTATTCTAGTGGGATACGCAACTCAGTCTAAGGGATATATAGTTTACAAGAAGAGAAAAAAATTGATAGTCGAGACTATTCATATCAAATTTGATGAATTACAAGAAATGGCACTTGAACAAAATAGTTTAAGTCACGATCCACAACGACAAACGACTTCCGTTCACAACCGCATGGAACTCGGAACTCAAGACAACAACAATGAACCGTCAAGTTCAAAGCTGGTTCAAGGAAATGTTCCAAGAGCAGATATGACAGTCAACACGACAATTGAAGAATTGGAAATGTTATATGGACCAATGAATGATGAATATTTCACGGGGGAGAAACATGTTGTATCGAAGTCTTCCGTTGTCACTCATGATAAGAATGATGATACCGATCTTCGTCAACAAAAGGATACAACTTTATCTACTTCAACACGGGTTGCTGCAGATTTACCTCCTCAGAATATCACATCAACAACCGCTCCTACAACATCCACAACTACTGTCATTGCTCCAAAGAACACAAATCAAGCAGAACATGCATTAAACGACGAAGACGACTTTATCAACCCATTCGATACACCGGTACACGAAACTGGAGAGTCTTCTACTCGCCATGTTGATCCGTCAAATATTCATACGTTCTATCAACGACATCCTTCAACACATCATTGGACCCGAGATCATCCTTTGGTTCAAGTAATTGGAAACCCTTCACAGCCCGTTCGTACAAGACGACAACTTGAAACCGATGGTGATGTTTGTCTGTTCGCACTCGCCCTGAGTACAGCTGAACCAACAAATATCAAAGAAGCATTGGCAAATCACGCTTGGATTGAATCAATGACGGATGAACTTCAACAATTCGAAAGACTTAAAGTCTGAGAACTTGTTGACAGGCCATATGATGTAATACCATTAAACTTCGATGGATATGAAAAAACAAGATGGATGAGGAGAACACGATCATCAAGAATAAATCTAGGCTAGTGGCTAAAGGGTATGGACAGAAAGAGGGTATTGATTTTGAAGAATCATTTGCACCAGTAGCTCGTATGGAAGCGGTCAGGATTTTCCTTGCTTATGTTGCACATAAGGGATTCATCATTTATCAAATGGACGTAAAGACGACATTTCTTAACGGTCCTTTGAAGGAAGAAGTCTATGTCACTCAGCCGGAAGGATTCGTCAATCCTCATTATCCTGACAAGGTGTATCGTCTCCACAAAGCACTTTATGGACTCAGGCAAGCTCCAAGGGCGTGGTACGACGAGCTCCCAAAATTTCTAGTATCCAAAGGTTTCTCAAAAGGTTCCATTGATCTAACTTTGTTCACTTATAAATATGGGATGACATTTTGCTTGTGCAGATTTATGTTGATGACATTATTTTCGGGTCTACAAACCTAAAACTTTCAAAATGGTTTGAAAATGTCATGCACAAAAAATTTGAAATTTCAATGATGGGGAACCAAATTTTTTTTAGGAATTCAAGTTCACCAATCCCCAAGTGGTATCTTTATAAACCAAGCTAAGTATTGTCAAGAGATAATCAAAAAGCATGGTATGACCTCATGTGACCCCGTTGGGACACCGTTATCAACCACGTCCCTAGATGCTGATTTGGATGGAGATGCCATAGATCAAACGAGATATCGTTCCATGATCGGCTCTCTCGGGTACTTAACAGGAAGCCAACCAGATATATCACATGCTACGTGTTATTGTGCACGATATCAAGCACGACCCACTGAAAAACACCTCAAGGAGGTTAAATGGATCTTTCGGTACCTTAAGAATACCATTCACATGGGACTCTGGTATTTGAGGGAAACCGGTTTCTTTCTAATGACCTATTCAGATTCTGATCATGCAAGGTGTCTTCATACACGAAAAAGTACTTCTGGTGGTGCACAATTTCTAGGTCAAGATAAGCTTGTGGGATGGTCTTCCCAGAAGCAAGATTGCACGTCACTGTCATTAGCTGAAGCGGAGTATGTGTCTCTATCTGCGTGTTGTGCTCACGTTCTTTGGATGAGAACACAACTCACGGTTTATGGCTTCCACTTTGATAAAGTACCTATGAACTGTGACTCAAAGTCCGCCATAGCCATCTCCTGCAATCCAGTACAGCATTCCCGCACGAAGCACATTGATGTCAGATATCACTTCATTAAGGAACAAGTTGAAAGGGGTATCGTTGAACTATACTTTGTTGGAACTGATTACCAATTAGTCGACTTGTTTACAAAAGCTCTTTCGAAAGAGAGGGTTGCGTATCTAGTTAGGCAAATTGGTATGAGATGTTTGACTCCAGCAGAACTGGAGATTCTAGTAAAGAAGCCTGCTTGATTCATCTATCAAACATCTATCTTGTAAATATTAATGAAAAAGAAAAATACAAAACTAAAAAATCTTTGATAATCCAAAAATATTCTTCTCGACATGTCTTTCAGTATCGATAATATGGACGTGCCTAGAAATGTCGCTCAATAACGACACGGGTGTGTACATAAAGCTCGAATGAAAGTTGTAAATATTTTTCAAAACATGTCATTTCTACTTTTCATAAAGAAAAATGTCTATTTAGGACAATTTTCCAAACAACGGGTAGAGCAATCTATCTTGGGTTGAGCTTGTCACAAAACATTCAACATTTTGAGCTCAACATAATGGCTTGTAATCACTCTCAGATTGCAACCCGGATCTATATTCACGAGGGAGTATACGATTTAGTGCCCTTACCATCAGCAAAAGAAGTTAAATCTTCTTACATTGAGTGAATTTGTCAAGACATTCAAAGTCTATGAACTCAAGTTTATGCTTTAGAAAAACTTTTTCGCCAAAAAAAAAAGAAATAGAGTTTTTCAAAAAGCGTTGAACACAATTTTTTCAAAAATTTCTCAATGATTATTCAAAATCTTTCAAAAATTGTGTGTTCAACAACTCATATCCACAAAAAAAGTGAAGTGTGGATCACATCCTCACAATGAAAATTCAATTGCATCAATTTTTGAGGGAGCGTTCCAAATTCATGCTAAGTTTGACACACTTTTCTCCCGAAAGTTTTCAAGACTATTTTTCAAAATATATTTTAATCAAATTTGGTATCTCTAATATCAAAATGACTTTATATATTAGAGATAGGGGGAGAAAATGTGATTAAAATGTGATCTAAAGACTCAAGCACTTACGGTTACGATCATATACCCACAACATCTTTTAGTTCACGACGTTATTGGTGTCAAAAGGGTGGTTAGGTTTAAGTCCTATGATCCAACCAAAACCGGAGGGATCTTCCTAGGGACAATCCAATAGATTATTAGAAGTACTTAGGAAAGATGGAGTAGAATGTGAACGTAGCTGAATGCCGACTAAGTACTGAAGCTAGCACTAGAACAATCACAACAAGGTGTTAGTGATGATGTCTTGGTAAGCATTGAAGGGGTTGAAGAATAAAAAATAAATGTAAGGATAAAGGGTAAAAAGAAATTAGCCCTCTATACAACTTAGGCAGAAACCGGGTTAACACATCATGAAGACAATGCATTATGGACCTAGTGATGTTATGCACAACCCTTACCTGGGGTACTCAGTCTTCTCTCAAAAGAAGTTTGTTTTATTGTCACGGAGATCAACACGACTTCTATTGACTTTCTCACTTCTAGTTAGTTGATATTGAATAGGTGGCATCTACTCCAGCCTCCGACCACTAAAAGTGCATAAACCGAGTCTAGAGCCAAGAGATCAATCAAATGTCCTTAGGACACACGGAATGACGATAAAGAGATTCCTACGCTATGTCCTTGCGATATTGCTAGAACACTCAGAGTGATACTACCTAGTATTCACAATGATGAGTGGAAATCCTTCTAGTGTTAACATAAAACAGCACTGCGGTAGGTCATGTGTAAGATTCTTTATGAACTGAACATATGTAAAATTGAAAAGCAACAGTGGTTTGTTTCTTTATCGATTCGAACTCGTTTCAGGTTTATACGCAATATCTTTATGGTCTTGCCAGAACATTCAGAGTGATATTAATTAATATTCACAGTGATGAATGTGAATCCTTCTAGCGTCAACATCAAACAGCGCTACGGTAGGTAACTTGCGAGATTCTTATGAATAAAGCTTTTGTCAACTGGAAAGCAACAATGGTAAGATTCTCTAAGAATCAAACTTGTTCCAGGAATTTGAATTGATGACTTTATTCAAGCGGATATTTATCCAATTGATTCACTCTTTATGTTCGCAGTCTTGCTTTGAGACGGTCGAGTAAAGAGAACGGCTAGTACTGCCGCGAAAACCTGTCAAGGAGATTCTTAATTGAATATACCTAATCACAGGTACGATATTTAATATCGTGTAACGGTATTCACCGATCAGAGGTAAAACGCTACCGATTTAGGACGAATGTCAAAGCCATTCAGTCCGTGTCTAAGTTTTGTCTCGAGAAAGTGGCGTTACGGTGTACTCAGCAAAGTCAAAGATTCAAAACCACATACTCATGCCCAAAGAAATTCAACAATCAAGAAAGCTAAAGACTTCCGCAATTGTGATAATCAAAATCTTCCTTATCAATTAAGTAGAGGAATGACCTCTCTTCAAAGGAGATAGTTAGCAAGCTTTCAAGATAGTGCAAAGTATGAGCATGTGGATAAAGACACAAGATCGCAAAATGGCAAAGTTAATTCAAGGATAATTTGAAGATCTCAAGATAAAAGACAAAGTCGAAAGACAACGACAAAGGCTCAAAGATCACAACATGAAGGAACAAAACTACTATTACACGTTCAAGACTCATTTATGACAAAATTCGCAATCTCCATTGAACTCCAAATATTGAAGAGGAATGACCACACATTGGGGGAGATTGTAAGCCTCAAAATATTGAGTCAAACAAGAATGTTCGGTCATAGGTTTTTATTGTAATATTTATTAGAACGTTATAATAGTTAGTTAATAGTCATGACATTACAGGCTTGTTGGTAGCTTAAAAGGCCTCTTTCAAGGTACTAAGCATTTATTCAAGACCGGCCCAAAACAATATAGTCCAATAGAAAGCCCGCATGCGGGTGGACTATATAAGCACCCTCCTAGCATGTTATGAGGGTGGCAAGTAATCATTTTTCTCTAATCTAATTTCTCATAGTTAATCACCTCTGTCTCTCTCTCTACCTTCTATTTTTACTTTCTCTCTCTAGAAATTATCTATGTTTCTTCTTTAATTCATTAAATCAACCATGGTGAAGTGATAAAATATTGGAACAACAGAGAACAAGTGTTTTCAAGACTATACAAGCTTTACAAGTAATCCCGACTTGGGAAATGCAAGAGAAACCATGTAGCTATTTGTAGTATCAAGTGTGCAAATCACTCAGCATGGAAGTAGATGTCAGCCGTGTGAGTAGATGACAGCCGTGTGAGTAGATGTCATCCATCCTCAGCAGCCACCATCTCCTTTTCATTCATCAGCCACCAGCAAGAAAGTAGATTGCCAGCCAACTTTAGCCACCATCTCCTTTTCCTTCGGCAAAATTTCTACTACAAGTTACAACATATTCTTGAAGCATCTAAAGAAGCCACAAGAACATTTTATGGAAGAGTCTAGTACAACTTTGGTTTGCCTTTGCCAACAAGCTATACATTCACTCCTGGCCTTCAATTTGTCAATAAATAAGACCCATGGGATCACATCTTTCATATGCTCTCATTATTTTACTTCTCATAACCAATTTTACCATCAATAAGCTCTCTCTCCCTTGTCCAAAACCTGAAATCTTGAGTTGAGCAAGGTGGTGCAAGAAAAGTAACTTTTGGAGCCCGAAAAGAAAAGTTAACTTCACCACACTCTTAGGGATCATTAACCTAATTATTAGCACTATATTTACACTTTGCAAGACTCTTGATTATGACTTTTAAGTTTTTATTTTCTGAGTTTATGTCAATGTTTAGTACGAGTGGCTAGTTTCATTTTACACTTGGTAAGATGATGTTTGTGGTATGATGATATGGTTTTGATTGTGATTATGTTTTAATTTAATTTAAAGCTTTTCATTTGAACCATTGTTACTTATCTTTCATGTGAAATTGGTTGTCAAAACTTAATTTGTTGTTAAAGATTTCATAGGTCAAAAGGGTTATTTTCTAACCACGAGTCATAACTGGTTTGTCTAAGGATTGGATATATTTTATATTGACCATTTACTAAGAAGTCTTGATCACTAAGAAACATAATTATAAGTGTTAACAAGTTTGTGAAACGAACCGCAAATCAAACGAGTTGAAATTGGATTAAGTCTTGAATTGAGTGATTTAGTCTAATGCTTATTTTCCTTAACCGAAGTCTTGACGGAGATTGAAGCTTTTGAAAACAATTGATTGGATCAACCATCTAATTATCATAATCGTATATCTTAACGTGTCATCATAATCATATCATATCGGATGCCCAAACTAATCTTTACCAAGTGTTGTTTTTAATCATATTATTTCTCATTAAATTACTTGTTAGTATTTGTCTTCATATTGCTACAATAGAATAGATTATATGCTATTTTTGAATGATAATAGGTTTTCCAAATCCCCGTGAACGATCTCGGTTTACCAATAAATGTTGTACCACAAACGAAAGGGTCATACTTGCCCGTGCGTTTTTAGTTCATTCTGGTAACTCGTGTTTATAAATCTAAAACTTGTTCAATCCAACCCACCGGACAAACATCAATGCAATATCAAAATGAGATCTAAAAGGTGAATGAATATGCTGACTTAAGTAATGCACATAATATGATATGTCAGAGCTAGTAGGAGTTAAGTAAATTAAATTGCCTACCAGTTTAATTAGTTAAATTTAAGAGGCACTTATCAATGTCAAACTCCTTATTCTTAACAAGAATGTTCTTAAGTAAAGAATTCATGACTCATTTATAAGGTAAAAGACCATATTCATTAAGTAACTCCAAGCAATACTTTTTTTAGCTCAAACATACATAAGACTTAGTTTTAACACTTCAATCCTAAGAAAATATTTAAACTCATACAAATCCTTGATTGAACTTAGTGTTAAGAAACTTCTTAACATTTTAAATTTCATCAATATCATTCCTAGTTCTAACCAAATTATGATAGAGGTACACGAGAAGTCATTAATACCATATATAAATGAAAAATGAATAAGCAAAACCAGCTATAACAAATAAATGACGTGTGAACTTTTACTCAGCAAGCTTTTGACTTTTTTTTATCATCAAGCATGAAACTAATAAAAAAAGAAAATCATATCACTTCCATTCAAGAATAAAATAAAAACTAAACATTAGGAGATCATATCTCTTGAATCATGAATCAATGCCACAATCACATGGATCTTCAAAACTCAAAACAAAACCCTAACCACATGATTTATCGATAACTCAAATCATATAAACGAATCACCTAATATTCTTATTTGGGTTGTTTTGCTTGATGCAATTTCACGTTAAGATCTGAAAATCATCATGAACGTAATGGATTACACACATATAGTTTGCTGATTCCCCTACTATTTTTATTTGGTTAATTCAATTTATATTATTTGATGATCGAAAGGGTATTTGGGGGTTGATCAAATTTAGATGAGTTAAAATTTTAACAAGGATTAGATTGAAAGAAATTTGGATTTAGATTCAAAATTAAAACTCTCATGAGGATCGCACAATAGTCACAACAAAGATATTGTTGTAGAAAACTCGATGGATTTTGTGGAAAATACTTTTCACTAATGTTTTCATTGTAACACGGATCATGCTCAAAGACAAGCGGGGTCTGTGTTGGATAGTCAAATCCATAGTGAGGATCATTCCCACATGACTTACACAAGTAGGTCTCAAACTAGGGTTATGGAGGAGGATTAGAAAAGTTAGGAGGTTCATTAGAAGAATATGGGTTTGGATTATAATCAAATGAATTTCTTCCTTCTGACGTACATCTTCAACAAGTTCCATGAAAACTTAAATCTCCACAACCCGAGCAACTACTCATATTAGAAAATTGTTGCCTCTCATTTAGTTAATCTTGCCAAATCTTAACAACCTCTGCTTGTAGCTTCTCTAGCTTAGACATTGAGTATGTCACGTCATCGTGTTGTGGAGGTGGGTCAGAAAAATCTAGAGTTTGACAATAAGGCATAATGTCACAGATAGGCTCTGAACCGTAGCTCCCGGAGTATGATGCAGACAACGTTTTTCATACTTTAGACCTCCACAACACACGCACCCACGTTGGTCGTACGAAGACATTTAAAAAAATTAATGGAAAGAAGATAAGAATTAAACGAATGAGAGGATCTTTTTGAAAATTTATATATAATAAAAATAAATAGAAAATATTATAATAATTTACAATATATATAGAAAAATAGAAATGAAAATATTTTTGGTTCTTCGTAATATTTTTTTGTATACATAAAATAGAAATATAAAATATTTTGGGATTTTTCAAAAAATCTATAATAGAAAATAGAAAAAAATAAGACATAAATATTTTTGGGTTTTATATTATTTTATAAAAACAAAAGCTTACAGAAGAAATGGTCTTCAAGTCAAAAATACAACAAAAATTATAAAATTATACCACGTTCCCCGGCAGCGATGCAAAAATTTGATCACCGTAATATAGTCATATTTCCACGGATGAGAGTCGAGTTCGATATTTCCGTTAAAGTTGTGCCGGATGCTCAAATAAATGGGGGTTTATATTTTTTATAAACCCAAAACGTATAGGGAAACAAAAAAGCGCAATTTATTATGAATTTAAACACAATCTAGAAATTCAAAACAAATAAATTGTATAACAATAAGACAATATTTAAAAGAACAATTTAAGCTAAAATAAACTTTGTTAACTGAATAAAGTGAGTACAAATATTCGAAATTAGATTAGAAATACAAAAAAATGATAAGCTTTATGCTACTCCTAATCTACACTACACTAATCCTAAACTAGATAATTTTCTTTTTATGACTTGTGCTATTTATAGACTTAAGAAGAAGCTTCTAGACTCTAGAAATCGATCTAAGATCCATCAAATCCCATTGTTCCTTAAACCCTAGTCCATATGGACCCTTGGATCATTTTACAACTGCCATAAATTCTATCATCCAATTATTTGTTCTGGGATGGCCAGCTTGGAGCAGAAAGAGGGGATGTACGGGTAGGCTTTGCGAGAAAAGGAGGAACAGATCGTGTGAGTAAGGATTTTAATTTCTTTGTTCTTAACGGTGTAAAGGGTGGAGTTAAAAAGGATGAAAATGGGTTGGGGTAAAAAAAGGTTTGGGCTTGTGATGTATTGGGCCGTGACTAGTTTTTTATTGGGTTTGGGGTTATTGAATTAGGTGTAGTTTAAAGGGTTAAGTACATATAAATGTGTTAAGTGTTTTAGCTTAATGGGATGACCTAACCCATTAAGAGTTTCAGGTTGGTCTATTAAGAATGAATACATCTTCGAGTTTGTTTTTCTGTGTTATTTCTAATGTCGTGCTTGTGATTGGATATCGGGCTTCATTTTTGTTCCTTTTTGAAAATTCCGTTATCTATGAGACACAAAATACAAAATGCACATATACAAAGCATTTTTCGCTCTTTATTGGTCTTTTAAGCTCGCTTTTAGTTACTAAAATGATATGTGAAAATCACATATCACTCAACTAAACACAATGCTAAGTGAAGCTCTAGGATGCGGTTGTTGCAAACACACTAAGTTTTACAACCCCTTAGGCAGTGCACCTAATCGTTATAGTGTAGTATTGGCAAGACTCGATGGTTATTTATTATTCACCAGGAGAATATCGTAAGTATTTAGAAAGCAAATAAACCATAGGATTTGGAGGATGGTTTTGATAACTTCTAATTAAGCTACTCCTGAATGTAGAAATGTAAATGTGTGGAAAATCGTATGATTAAACAAACGTGTTCACCTAATGCACTACTCACTAGTTAATCTCTCAAGTTCTATATCTCCTCGCCCTTGTTAGTGTAGTGTGTTAGTATCCCCCTATTACAACAACAGGTTGGTCAAGTCTGCTATATACATGACAACCTAGACGATTACCTACACACATCGCTCACGTCCAATAGTAAATTCATGCGTACTATAACATGCTAGATATTAATATCTAGTCGAGGCTTCCACTAACCTAATAAGGTTTCCCTATAACGAACCGAATAACTAGCTTTCAAGAGCCTAACATGCACACCACAAACAAGAAGCAATATAATCAAAGATCACATAACGTTTCATGCAATCATAAGAAAACACTAATAGGAAAACATGTTAATTGAAATTAAAGAACATTAAATCAAACAAAACATATACGTATTGAATGATTAAATATAATAAAGGGTTAAGTCCATATATTACCAACATACTTTTCTACCTTTACACATCTAGGTAACCAATTTAACATATTAATAATATAGTCACTGAAACTGGCTAATTTGTGATAATATAAGTAATATGACCGACTCACTTTTCCACGTAATTAAATATTTTTTTTCTGTTCCATGTGTATACTATTTTCACCCTTTTTAATTATAATATAAAACATTTTTCTTAAATGTTGGGTGCATCATCTCCGCTTGATAATCATATGCATTTTTCATGTCATAAATGATTTAGTAATTGTTTCTGCCTAGATCAATATGAGAGATATCCACGAGATACATCTCAAAACCTTAAATTTTAATTTTCTTTTCAAGGCATTTATGTATCCACTTCTAACAATATGTAACTAGTGTTTATTTTTTTTATTTCATAACAATCTTGAGTGATTCCATTTCACATCCATTATCCAAAAAACACTAATTTAGTTCAAACCTCTTTTCTATCTCACCCTTCTCTCTTTTCTAACCTGTAGCCTACAACCATTTCCATTTGTGGATGATTTTTTGAGACGTAAATGATATCAGTTTCAACAATCGGAATCTGGGTTGGATATCAAGATCTTTACAAATCTGTTTTCGTGATTTTTTATTTTTGTACAGTTGTCGTTCTTGTGTTTATGTGAATATCTTATGATTGAGGTTTTCCTTGTTTGTTGATAAAGATCTGGGTTCTAGGTTTTAAAATGACTTATTGATAGTGAGTTTCTATTGTTGTCTGTTTTTTTTGTGGTTAAGATGTTTTTGTTTTATGTATTTTTATTTTAGGATGAAGATAAAGATAGGTTGCAAAGGATGATGTGAACTGTCACACCCACCATGGCGGAATATGAGGCGCGAGCTATGGATATCATCACAGCAAACGGTGTCTCTATTAAGAAAACTAAAATGCAAATATAATGTCATACATGGCAACACAATGTCTGACAGTATCTCAAACTAAATACAGGAGTCTAGGTTAGTAGATAAAAGTCTTACCTCTTACCAAAGACAAACAAATAACAAACATCAAACATATAGGTGTCTAACAGTATCACCTATCCAAATAACAAATGTAAATCTAAGAGGAAGTGGATTCCCCAAAATGCATCCTAGCAGCTTCTAAACTTTAGCCACTTCTAACATAGTCTTTCACAACTACCTCACCTTAAAATGACACAAAAATCATTCAACATAAAGTTGGTGAGAACATAGGTTTAAACTATCTAGAACATCATAAGAAAACCTTGTCAACCGCTGTAAATAAGTTGAAGAAAACAAGTTAAAGAAATGGAGCATAATGTGATAATCATGTTACATAGAACTACAAACAAAACTCAAATCAAATACCATTTACATCTATTATTCACAAAACACACTATAGTAATTAGAACAAACAATAAGAAAAATATGATACACCTATCCGGATCTTTCCCACACCCCGTGTGGAAGATGAACCATATCCCTGTTGTGATATCTTTCCTCTGAGGAGTTGATGTACAAGAACTCAAAACGCATATCAGAACACATAACAAAACACATAAGTAAGCATATCACACATTAGCACATATATGTCCACTCATTTAAAAAAACATAGTATTAAGACATTTAAAACATTACAAGTGTCATCTCATCCCATATTGGGAAAATATTTAAAAACTTAGTGAGAATGGGACTATGAACTCACCTGAAAAATCTTCTCCAAGTTCCCTTACACTAGCAAAAATCTAACACAACAATGCATACAATAAAGCCATGAACCAATAAAATAAAATGGCTTATAAACCTATGATGGATGTGTAACTCTCTTACACATTTTAACCTCATCTTATGGCTACAAGTCTTCCATTACACCCCTCTATAATCCCCTTAACCTTGTTATGTTCATAACCTATCCCGTTATCATTTTACTCAAAACAGTCCCGTTTTTCATACCCTAAACTATTGGTCAAACTCCCCCTTAACTAAACCCGTACTTTCTGTAAAAGAAACCCTATACCCTTACATGTGTTAGCTTCATCTCAAAATTTACCCCAACCTTAAAGCTACTATTAAGGCCCCGATATATATATATATATATATATATATATATATATATATATATATATATATATATATATATATATATATATATATATATATATATATATATATATATATATATATATATATATATATATATATAATATAGGGCTAAGTTTGACATAGGAAAATAAAGGACACCATGTCATATCCTATGTGGTATTATTTCATTGCCTATTAGTTTATATCTAATTTATTTTGGAAACTAAATCTCTTTTTTAAATCGGCAGATTTTAACCTAATATAATTCTTCTCATTATACGTATCTTGCAAAACCATAAAAAAATACACGATTTCCTTAAACACCAAAGCCTCATTCTTCTAAAACCCTAATGGTCGTCTTCTTTGTTTTATTTTGTAGGTAAGATTATTTTTCTCATAACCCTAATTCATTTTTGTTTATAGATATGTATTATTTATGTTCTGCGTTTTTGCAGGTTATCATCTTCTAACATCTTTCTCAATTTTTTGTTTTTATTGTTTTTATAAATAATTCTTTGTATGTATGTGCAGATCTTCAAAGAAACAATTCAAAAAAGTCTTGAGTGTAATCATATGATCGTTTCTTTCATTATTCGGTTTCATTTTACCTGTCTATCTAAACACTATTACAGATTGCAGCCATGGCTCAACAACAACAATCACTTTATGTTCCAGGCTTCCAGCAATAACAAAAATAACAATTGATGTATGTTGTTAAATATGTGGTTTTGTAGTTTTTTTCAGGAATTATGAGGTAACTTTGAAACTTTTAGCCAATCTCTTCCATGTATGATCGTCATATATGTTATTTCTTTAAACCCTAATTCAATCTGTTTTCTTTCTTTTTTCCGACAAGTTTCATAAACTAATAAATTTTTTTATCATGAAGAACCACCGATCTCCATCTTCATCAAATCAATAGCTAAGATAAAAAATATTTGAAGGCTCTTAAGGTAAAACTTCTTTGATTGTCAAACCATTCATTCATACAAATTAGGGTTAATATAGGTTAATGAAATAAGTTGTTTTGATCCAGTTAATATGTTGGTGCGGGTGTATGGCATGATAAAATTCTTGGAAGATCATCTTGGTAATATTCTGCTACATCCTGGTGTTTATATAGTGCATAATGTTTTAGCTATTTAATTTTCTATTAAAAAACATAACATGTTGTTGCACTCTAGGCTAGAAATAAAAAAGATATGATTGAACTGTCTTTTGGCTGGTGGACCAGTAGCACCAACGCTTCTTCTTTTATTTTCTCTTATTTGGTTCATTATTTGATCTAATTTTTTCCCTTGTGTAAATTGTAGGTTTATGAAATACTACTGAATAACACACTGTTTCCGGGCTTCTATGGTTATACGTTTATTACTTTTTTGTTTTTGTTATCCAGCCAAATATGGAGACGGTTGGGTGGAACAATCATCATAACCTCTTCTTTTCGGAGTATTCCATAGAGTGTGTGAACCTCACTGTTACATGCTACCTTTTTTGTATTCACCATCTCTTTATAAAAAGGTTAATCATTTTATTTTTTGTAAATGATTGTGTAGGTAGACCCTCCTCGTGCTTATGTTTTGTGTAGATAGCAAGATATATGATGCCACAGAATGGTATCTCTGCTAGGTAAACAGTTGCCTGGGTTGCGTACATATTATCATTTAACCTAGCTCTAAGGTAAGAAAATTCTGTCAGTTTTTCTGCGACTCTTGTAGTCCTGCTACTATACGCATAAGGTATTTAATTTGTAGATGTATCAAAATCATCTTTTTATACACGGTGTCTATTGGCTGACTTTGGATTAATGGGTCAAAATTGTTAACATGCTGGAGCAGATCTAGATAGTGAAAGTTTGTTAGTGACGAGAGGGTTTCTTGACAAAGTTTAACCTGTTGCAACAAAGTTTTAGGGGCGTTTGTGCCGGGGTTTGGGTCAATCTGAAAATGGTTATAGGTCGAGCTGCTGGTGCAATTTTATCAACCATTACATATGTTGAACATCATTTTGCCAAAAGAATATAGACCAGACCATTAATTTTTTATTTTAAGCTGTTAATAGCAATTTGTATATGTATTTTAGACGACGGCTGGATGCGATGGCTTAATATTTGTAGGATAGGTTTGACTTCGACCCACTAGATGTTACCAAAACATGGACTGAAGACATCTTGCCACTACAGCCTGTTGGTCGTTCTCAAAACAGGTTGCACAAGTCGTTCTTAGGACAGCTCTGCAATCAACAATCATGTAGAAAAAATTTTATCTTTTGATCCTAGAAACAATGGAATATATCTAAGAAAATAAAAATCAATGCTCTTAAGTATTTGATTATTCTAAGAGATTGCAAAGTATGACCACATATTTCTTGAGCAGCTGTAGCTTGAGCTTAGTATGCAAATGCATTTATACGGAACTGACCCCTATGTTGTATCTTGGCGAGACAAAAGGTACCTTCTTATTTATTTAAATATATCCTTTGTATATCTGTATTTCTATATATAGTTTTACAGTTTTCTTTTACTCTATTTAGAAACATAGATAGTAATTTATTGACCCAAAAAAGTTAATGGACGGTTATGGCACAGTAGAGGTCATTCGTGTAAAATGATCAGGTCTTCATTAGCTAAGATTCAGAATGTGTGACTGAAACGCAAGGTGGGTGACAGGACTACTCTCATACACAGTAAGTTGTATTTTTCCCTTCTTTAATATTTAATAAATATAAATTTTGTATATTGAATATATTTTTTCTTTAACCCAAGTTCCTTCTGACCTTATACAATCTGTTTTGCACAGCTTATTTATAAGTAATATCTACAAGTATTGAAACTATATATCCATAAACATAGTCCCATTGCACCAGGAATCTTGTGTCGTTGCAGAAAACCATACCCTTTTCCATATAATCTCAAATTCACTGCATTGGTGTCCAATGTATTGTTATTGACATCGACCTTTTAATATAGTTCTATTAATTTTTACAAAATCTGTTATAGTCATTCGCCTTGTGATTCAGTGCGGTTTTCTATGTCCTGAACTTTTCTTTCCTTATTACATTTTGTCGTTGGTTTCTTATAATCGATTCTGTCAACATATAGCCAATAGAGCATCGATTTATGTAGTAAAAGTTTAGGCCATCATCATCAGCTCCATTAGAAGGGGCTGCAAAAGGATCACTGGCAGTAGGACGGCTAATCGCCTCTCAGCTGAACTCGAAGGTAATCTCTTGAGACAGTTACAAGGTTTGAGGAAACACTTGGTATTTGTGAATGTCCCTATCACTCACACTCCTTTGTGCATTTTCCTTCTTGAACCTCCACCCTCAGGTTATTACCTATTGATAAACCAAAAGAAACAAGTACAATTTAAATAACTTCTACACCGTCTCTACTTCCCTACAGCAACTAATAAGATTTATGCTCGCAACATGAATGGTTCAGAATGTAAGGATAAAGTGGAAGCTGGAGTTAGGACTTTAGCAATGCTACAAAGCTAATTCTCATTTATCTGACACCTTACCCAAACACCCCTTAACTAAAATTCATTAGTTCCCTGATAAAAATAATATGCGATTATTGTTAGAAAATCTGTAGGCATCAAGGATGCAACAGTAGCATCAGTTTCTTAGATTTGTTGCAAATAACATATGTTTATATTAAGGGTTTTCTGGTATCCTTTGTGGCTCGAGTGGAAACGGGTGAAGATGGCTGAAAGTTGTCAAAAGTATACAACTTGTAATGTATGAACTTTTCTAAATCACTTTGTTCAAAATTACCACTGATGTTTTAAACTAAATCTAAAGAAGAAAGTGTGTTTTTGCAGATTTGATAGGGATGGAGGGCCGTGACAGCTAGCACCTATCAATGTGTTTGTGATACACTTCAAATACATGTTTGAGAGGAGATGCCATGAATGAGGAGATGACATGTAAATCTAATAATGGGTCCTATGTATGGAGTTGCCATGTTTCTTATTATGGATATGGATATGAGTTGCACTCTTGAGGCACTTCAAATATGAGGTAAATATTTATGGTGAATGTTTTAATTTGGCTCCTCTTATTAAGGCTAAAGAATGTCTCTACAAATTATGACCTTCATCTTGACAAAAAATATACATGTAGTTCTGTATTTTTGTGAGTCCGATTTCACAATGTTTGCCTTTTTTTGAGTTGGAATGGTAAAATCAGTCGCATGAAGTTGATGATATGTATTTGTTCGATGACTTACTTCAGCACATGAAGGTGGATTCTTTGTTCTCTCAGATTTTAAGAGCTTTCGAGAGTTTGGAGGCCGAAGATCTAAGCAATGGGATGAAAGTTGCTTTAATATAGCCTTGAAAAGAACAATAAAGAAATTGTAACAGACACCTACGAAAAAGGATGAATATTCCAGATTATTTGTTTCTGCCATATAATCAATACCTTTATAATACCAACTTCCAAAAATATTTGTTTAAGATTACACATATGGATGATTTATAATTTATAATACCTTTATAATCAATACATATAATCAATAACTTTAAGATTACACAGATTATTTTTATTTACAAAAAGAATTGAATATTTGTTTCATAATCAGATTATACGCAAAAGGGGAGGAACTTCCATAAATTTTTTTAATTAAAGCCGATTAGATGTATAAAAACAAGATCTTTCATACTACCAGGCCGATACAAAAAAATTGGTCCACCAAAAAAAATAGAGAATTAATAGCTAACATGATCACTACCAACCTTCAATTTCATTTAACCTTAAAATCAACCAATCACATACAAAGTGTCTCATAGCTATACAAATTTAGAATTGTAGAATGCCTCCTAAACTGAACAAAGATGATCTGTCATCTGATCGATGTAGATAAATATAGATGTACTCATATGCTAATTCACTTGGTGGTTAAGCCGGTAACCGGTAACTCAATCAGGTTGGTCCGAAAATGAATCCGTGAACCAGTAACTCGATCGAGTTGATCCGATGGTGGAACTCGTCTCGAACGGGTCGACCTAGATGTCAAAATAGTAAAGATATAGATGTTTTATAACATATATTTTAATATTGTAATAAATATAACTAAATTGCTACTATAATAAAAAAACACTTTGTAATTTCTTAACACTAATAGGTATCTAAATAAAAATTTGAAAACGTTGAGGAGGCTTAGCCACTACATATATGTAATATAGACATAAAAAAAGGAGAAACAAACATACACAAAAATATAATACTAAATTATTAAAAAACATATGACCTCAAATGCTATTTCAAAAACAAGTTTGCGTTAATTACTTTAAAGATAAACTATATTTATATTAATATTTAGTTAAAAAACTTATTAATAAAAAAATTGACTTGGAATAACACAAGTTCATTAGGTGGGACAAGACCTACAAATACGCGTATCACCGTAAACAAATATAGTTAATATGAAAAAGTACTTTTAAAAAAGATTAACGAAACAAACCAGCCCATTGGGCGGGTTACGTCGCTAGAAGTAAAAAAAAATATGTAACTCATACAAAGCCTCATGGAACCAAGTCCACCACGATGTTATCCACCGGGGCACTTTTTGCAATACAAACTTATATAAAATATTGTATAATGAGTTGAGCTTTAGTGATGTAGCCATGTCGTAAACATGTGTGTTATATATAAAAAATAAATATAGTGACATTTGACCGAACCAGTGAACACTATTAACATTTATTTGTTTTTTTTATTTTTTTTAAATGGCATCTTAATCCGATTGAAATCCTTCCTTCGAGTTATACCATCTATAACGGGCAGACCTGGGACCCGAACCACTAGAAGAGACTGGCGAAAAGAAAACCGCAAAATTCACAACTTCACACTAAGGAGAAAAATATGGGTTTTTGTCTCTTGCAAGACTTGAACCCTAAACCAAACCCCTTTGCACACACACAATTGTTATCGGGACACTCTAATACATGTATTATATAGTTGTATAATGTTCATAGTATGTTTACATTTGACGGATCTAGCCGGATTTCGAAAATGTGAAACCCAGGTCAATATGACCTGTTATTTAAAAAAATAATCATGTAAATATTTACAAAAAAACAAAGTAAATTTTGTTAAATAAAAACAAAAACATTCTTAATTCTGACTAATATAACAATTAATATAATCAGAGTTAATTAAACTATAGTATGCTTGCCAATACAATAACAATAATACAATATCAATGAATATTATAAATTATGATCCAAAATTGACATAAATAACACCAACAATTTTGGCCCTCTTACTTATAAATGGGAATATCAAATAATTATTTTAAAACATTCATTTTATATATCTATACACCCATAGGTTAACATGTGACTAAAATCGTTCATCCAGTGTTACAACAACTAACAAAAACAAGAGTTAAAATTCTTTCTATAAATCCAATTTTGAAACAACAAATATATGTCCAACTACAAACAAATATAACATATTCCTAAAAAATCGAAAAAGTATATACTAACAAACAAACTGTACGTCAAAAGATTAACATAGGACATAATCCGTTCGCTAGATGAGCCAAGTCCAAACGTAATCAAACGTTAGTTTCTTAAAAAAATCAGTTAAACTCTTTGTGTCCAACTAATAACTAATATAACAGACCGACAAACATTCTTTAAAAAAGTTAATGAAACATACCCGCCCGTTGGGCGGGTTACGAAACTAGTATATATATATATATATATATATATATATATATATATATATATATATATATATATATATATATATATATATATATATATATATATATATATATATATATATATATATATATATATATATCTTTACTACATTATAAAGGGTGTATCCTTTTGGTTGAAAGTTGAAATGTTGAAAGTTGAAAATTGAAAGGTGGGTCCTACTATCTTTACTACATTATAAAGAGTGTATCCCTTTGGTTGAAAGTTGAAATGTTGAAAGTTAAAAGTTGAAAGGTGGGTCCTACTAAAATGTTGAAAAATATTGATTATTCCTTGTGGCCAACTCTAATACACACAACATAATTAATTCACACACACACAAACTTTAATCTCTCTCTAAACCCTAATACACAAAAATATTGATTATCCCGCTGTTATGCGTGGGTACTCGTCTAGTATATATATATATATATATATATATATATATATATATATATATATATATATATATATATATATATATATATATATATATATATATATATATATATATATATATATATATATATATATATATATATATATATATATATATATATATATATATATATATATATATATATATATATATATATATATATATATATATATATATATATATATATATATATATATATATATATATATATATATATATATATATATATATATATATATATATAGATATATATATATATATATATATATATATATATATATATATATATATATATATATATATATATATATATATATATATATATATATATATATATAAGTTTGTTATAAGTTGAGTCTTAACCTATTCCAATCACTTAGATCTCCTCCAGATCCTTTATTTAACATATAAACAAGGATTCGTGTTCATATGAATGTCCATGCTCATCCCTAAGTACCCAAACCAACCCGAAACATATTTGTAAACAGGCTGATCCAAAAACTGTTTTGACCTACGACTGTTGTAACCCACTTTTGCCCCACTTACAGACCTCCAATTTAGCTCTCGTTTCTTTTGTTCAAAATCTTATTCAAATACCTTTAAGTGAGTACCAAATTTTACTTTAGAAAGTTTACCGAACTCTGGATATGATCAAAACAAGTGACAAAAAATTTTGCCCAGGTTTTAAAAACAAATTTAACACAACAAGTCTTATTAATTACCCACATCATGTATAACTATAATACCTAATTAATTTTAACATGTTTAAATCATTAAAGTACAGAATTTATGTTAAACCTAACCCTAGATCCATCAACAAAGGTTTTACCTTAAATTTAATGGAAGATGAAAAACTTTGAAAACCCTAATTTTTCTCTTGTAGTCGACGCCTCTTTTTTTATCCAGGGAATTATGATTGTTTTTTATTTTGTTAAAACCTTATATAGTTAATCCTAACAAGTCCAAGCCTAAGTACAAAACTAGTTTCCTTTTTCCCTTTTTCTTTTGTTTTGGTTTGACCTAAACCGAACTCCTTAATTATTATTATTATTATTATTTTATTATTATTTTATTATTATTTAATGTATTAATAAGATTACCTTAATTTACCTTAATTTATTTCAGCTTCTAAAGTCCTCAAAACCTTAAAACCGTAAAACTAGTCAACTTTACGCGATTACCGTAAAATACGTAAAATAGACTATTTTATGAAAACTCTCAAAATAAGTTATTAACTAAATAAATAAGTCTAAAATAACTTACAACTAACCCCTAAATGATTCCCGACATTAAATCCTTAGTCTGAGACCTCTAAACACTAAATCTCGTATTCGTAAATATACAATTTACTATAATACATATAACTATTTACGTATACATAAAATCTTAAAATAACACTATTTCATCACATAAACATATAAGAGCACATAATTCTATGAAACATACTCATAATAAAGCTAAGTGACGAACCCCAAAAACCGTGGTTGTCAAATTACTCCCTCCTAATAGAAATCTCGTCCCGAGATTTACTCTCAAATTCTATTCCAAATCAGCCCCATGTTAGCCCTCTAAGTGTTCATTATCCCAAAATACCCAAACACCAGTTTAAACCATGTTGTCCAAAAATTAACCTTGACCCAGACACTAGTACAAATAAATTCGACCTAGGTACTGACCTCCATTTACTATACAATCCGAATATTTGAAAAGTACATTCCGAGTATAAAATTTTAGGATTTTGAATCACCCAAAAAGCTTTAAAAACGAATAAGTTACGACCAAAACGATTTTACCCTAAAACCCCTCATTATTTACCATATTCAATCCCTAATTTATTTTAATTCTAGAAAATTAAAGACCCTCACCCATTATATGATTATCTATATGATTTTCACATATGTAATTAAATAAGAACAAAAATTTAATTAAAGATCATTAGCTTTAGGTGATCAAAACCAAATTTATTTTTTATAAACAAGCCATGCTTATATGTTAAAGAATTTATATTCCACCTTATTTCAAACATGTTTCCGACACATTATCCTTATTTCCCCGACTACCAACGACTATTTTACTATTTGCAAATTACATTTTTTTACCATGTATGACTCAAAACAAAAGATATCGTCATCCCCAAACAAACAAAAATCAAAGGAATTCTTAAACTATATCAATAGCCACTACGCTAAAAGATTGTACAAACGAACACATGAAATGAGGATTCGACAAATGCGCTACTACGGAAGTGAAACATCTCAAAGAGAGATGAGCTAACAAACCATCCCAAGAATACAACCGATAAGTAGAAGGGAAATATACATATATAGGCATAGGTATGCATACACTCAAATCCAACAAACATGAAATCAATCCACTGCCCAGAATAGTCCATATTGTTAGGTCAATTCAGTACCTAATGACCTCCCTGAAGGATTTGAATAACAATCAGCCTAAGTGAATTATTAACCTTGAACATAACGAGGTTACTGAGTGAACATTCACTCAGTGAGTTGCCTTCGAGTTCCTAGATTGAGTCTAAAAGGAAGACTCAAGCATTCAGAGAGGCGAAGCTCAATGAATGTCTTCTATGACGAAGAAGAAGGTGATGGGTTCAGTGAGTTGTGGCAATAGACTCACTGAACCCCATATGATCTCCCAGAATAAAACAGGCATTCTCCGAGACTGAAGAAAAGGCGGGATAAGTTGAATTGTGACAAGATGAAGTACATCACACAATTAGCGTGACTTACCCTTTTGGGATAGATGGGGTACTGACAAGTGTAAAGGAATTACGTCTTACTACTTAGAATAGGGTAAGACAAGATACTACACTGTACCAATAAGACAAGAATTGCACATGGGCAATTATTGTCTTCTACCCAACTTTCCTTCTATAAATAGGATGCTTTTAAAGGAGAGAACACAAGCTTGTGCACTTAATTCTTTAGACATTAACACACAAGTTTTCTCTCCTCCAAACATGATCACACACTTGAGTTGTAAACTCTGTTGATAGAATCGTCAAGCTTAGCAATCGTTAGGATTGGACTAGCTTGTTAGTGAGGAGATCACAAAACCACACGTTGTCTATTCAATCCCTATTGTAGCTTCGTATACAATAGGGTATTATTCTTTAATAAAGCTAAGAGTTAAACGTTGAAAACCTTTATGTTATTTACTTACTTGTATTAAGTTTATTGCATTACTTAACCATGAGTTAGGACTATACTTAGTATACTTAAGTATAGTACTAATTACAAAGGACCAAAAAGTGGTATCAGAGCGGTAAGATTATAAAACTTTTAACCACCGTCTCAAAGTTTTTAAAACCTTGATCCATTATGGCTGAAAGTAATGTACCCCAACTTGTTAACAAAAAAGGAGCGAGTTACTCTGATAACGCTCCTAAGTTAGAAGTTGAAAGATTTAACAAATGGAAGAAAAGAATGCTATGTTATTTGATGGGAATGGAACCTTATTACATAACTTGTATTAAGAATGGTCCATTCAAACCAAAAACAACAGCTAGTGATGATAAACCTGAAAACCAATGGTCTGACGATGAAAGGAGAGTGGTCAATCAAGACCAACGTCTGAAAAGCATCATAATATCTTGTCTTCCTGACGATATTATGGAGGCTGTCATCGAGTGTGAGACAACCAAAGAGACTTGGACAGATCTTGTTCATAGTTTCGAAGGACCATCCGACACTAAGGAAAATAGGATTATGGACCTGAAGTTAGAATATAACACTTTCAGGGCCAAACCATCTGAAACACTTCCTCAGACTTACACCAGGTATAAAACCTTTCTCAATGAGCTAACGAATGATGGGGTGAAACTGTCTAAGCATGAAATCAATGTTGGTTTTGTAAACAGTCTCCCTGAAAAATGGCTTGGTTTTTCTCAAGGATTGAGAAATGCTAATCACATACAGACTCAGGATCTTGCAAACATTTATGGGAGATTTATCTATGAAGATAATCTAATAAATAGAAGATATCTTGAAGCCAAGAAGGCCTTAATAACAGACACGACAGCCAAACATACCCAAATTGATCATGGCCCCATTACAACTGCTTTTTACTCAAATGCAATTGTTCAAGATTTTAAGGAAACCTCAGATGATGAGGTGGATGAAAGATCTAGTGCTGAATACATAAGGGATTTGAACAGGGAATATCATGAAAGGGCCATGTTGGCAAATACCAAACGTTATATAAAAAGAACTAGATTTGCTGGTAACCAATCCAATGAGGGAGTGGATTGCTATCGATGTGGTAAAACTGGGCATTTTGCTAAATATTGTCTTTCAAAAACCCCATTGGCCTCTTATAAAAATCAAAATTTTTCATCAGGCAATGACAATTTTCAACCCAAGTTTACACCAAAAATAATTCAGGATTCTTCAATTAACCAAAGTTTTCAGAATAGTAAGAAAATCGAGAAAGACTATAGGTCTGAGTATAAAAAGGTTAAAGCAAAACTTGCACTCTTGGAAGCTGAACCTTCTGTTGCCCAGACTCAAAAGCCTGCTCAGAACAAAGCCAAAGGGCTGGTAGCTGAAACTTTTGATTGGGATGATGAAGACTTGTCCTCAGAAGAGGAGGAAGTCAGGTATCAAGTGTTAATGGCTCTAGCTGATGATGAATTATCAATTGGAAAGAATCATGCTCGAAATGGAGAATGGGTTGACATCACTATGAGAAAGGTAAACATGCTTCTCTCTATGGATGAAGAATCTGATTGGCAAAAATTCCTTAAGTATATTAACAGTGACCTATCGTTTGTTGAAGAGCAGATATTGAATCTTTTGTCAAAATATAATAAACTTGTTTTTGAATTAAACAAATGTAGAGAAGATTTATTAGTTTTAAAACAAGCTAAACTTGAAGCAATATGCTGTCAACTTCAGAACACTGAACTTACTAAAATCAATCATGCTCTTCAAGAACAACTTAAGGAAGAAAAACGCATCAATGAGAAACGAACAAATAGCTCTACCTTAGCTTCTCAGTGTATAAACAGTCAAATACCTGCCCAAAAGAAGAAAATTCTTGGGGCACGACAACTCACTGAAAAGGCACCTACTAAGGAAATGAGTGAAAAGGCATTTCTCCCTGCCTTAGTTGGGTTTGATCATGAAATGATTCCTAAGTCAAAAGACTGGGTTGAAAGATCAAACCCTGAGAGTGTTTTGCCTAACTTTGATACTGGAAAAATATTAATTCCTGAATCTCAGGCTATTAATGAAAAACTTGGTCTAAATAAAGAGACTGAAGTCAGTAACACTGAAACATCTAGTGTTGCTGAAGACATTCAGACTCCTCTACCTCCTTTGAAAAACCTTCAAGGAGCAAGTCCATGTTTTGAACTAATTCCATTGTATTATCAAGAACACTTACCTAGAGGAAGAGCTGGGTTAGGTTGTATTAAACAAACAAAGCCTGACTCAAAAGTGATACCAGATCACACTGAGTCAGGAACTGTCACTGAAAAGACAACTAAACCTGTATCTCCCTCAGGGACTCCTAAACACTCAGTCAACTCTACTCTTATTGTAAATCAAGAGGAGTTAAGTAGATTATTCCAACTTTTCATGGAAGAGAAGCTGAACTCAGCCTCTAAAACTCAGGGTGAAACATCTGTGTCCTCATAGCCTGAATCATCAACAAGTAACAAAACTGAACCTGAGTCTTCTAAAAAAGTTAAAACAAAGAAACCCACATGTGAGCTGTGTCACTATACAAATCACACCATTGACGACTGCTATAGAGTTCTCTATTGCATGAAAATGTAAAAGTAAAGATCACAGGACAGCAGATCATGAGATGCATATAGCTTATTAAAAAATGCTAAAATATACAATTCTCAGCCTTACAACTATGGGCCCACCTCACAACAAACCAGAAAATCCAAGGCTAAGCCTTACCCACCATGTACACATTGTGGCATTCCCGATCATAGACCTGATGATTGTGTATATTACCCTGAGTGTGAGATTTGTAGAAGCAATGATCACACTACCTCAAGACACAATAGAATCATCATGGTCAGAAGAGGAACGCTAGCTGAGTCATCTCAAAGTATTGAATCCTCATTTGGACTAAGCTGCAAAACATGTGGAAGCAATGTTCAGTCTACCTCAGACCATGCTGAGTTTGAGTACTTCAAACGAGGTGAAAGACGTCAGGCTCTTCGAGCCAAAGGGCCTACTAAAAAGTGGTTTCACAAGAGAAACTAATCCACCTCGTTATTTGTGCAGAAACACTTCAAGGAGCCTGTCTGGTACTTAGACAGTGGGTGTTCAAGAAGTATGAAAGGGGTCAAAAGTTATCTGCACAAATACGTGGAGCAACCAGGTCCTAAGGTAGTATTCGGTGATAATTCATCTTGTGTTACTGAGGGATATGGTTCAGTTAAATGTGGTGGAATAGTTTTCTCAAAAATGGCGTTTGTAAACGGTCTAAAGTACAATCTCATCAGTATCAGCCAACTGTGTGATGCTAAGTACATCATTCAGTTTGATGATAAGCAAGGTACTATCTTCAATGCTAACTAATAAGCGTGAAAACACTTATCCTTTTACCACTTAATTATAATAATAACCAAGCCAAAACGTGTATTTTATGTCGTAAATGTCGGAATTATGCGTGGTTTATGTTTTTGTTGTGATTTAAGACCAAAATGTGAAAAGGGAAGAAAACACGGGCTTTCACGGGCTTTTATCAAAGAAAAAGACAAAAGACGAAGTCAAAAGATCAAGAGTGCAAAAAGAACGGAAGTCCAAGGCATATTCTGAAGATTTATCGAAGAAAAGTCTAAAAGACGGAAGTTTAATAAAGCCGAAGAACTCAAGTCTAATTAATGAAGAAATTTCAAGACGAGTTCAATTAATCCCGAGACAAAGTCGAAAAGGTCGAAGAATTTAGAAGACGAAAAGACGAGAAAGAAAGAAAGAAAGAAAGAAAAAAGGAGCAACACATGCTAACCTCCCTTCTCCCAATAAATAGAGACCTTTCATCTCATTTCTTTTTTGTTAGCTAATTTGACAACTTAGCTCTCCACCTTTAATTACTTGCACATTTTAATTTCATGTTATTTACTTAACTGTCAATTTAATTCCCTTGTTTTGCACCTTAAATTTCTTGCCTTTAATTCCAAGTAAGTCTTTTAGTTTTGTTGTTGAATCTTTATTTTCTTTTAATCAAGCTTTTCATTATCATTCTTATTCTACTTTTCTTGTTTTTGATTTGATTTTGATTCGGATTAAGCATTCATTTTGCTTGATCTTATTGCTTATTTGATTAAAAAGTTTACCTTTTTATTCTTATCTAGGCTTTTATACGAATTAAGCTTTAAGCTTGACATGCTTATTAGCTAATTTTGTGTTTAGCTTATTTGTTTTAAAGTTTTCTTAAAAGTTTTATCTTTTTAGAGTTTATTTTATAAAGTTTGCTAATTTTGTATCTTGAAAGTCTTTAAATTTGTGCTTATTGTGTTCGTCTTATTATTGCGTTGGTAAAGTTTTGATTTGTGATTATTAGTCTTAGCTTATTTAGTTTTTCCTATTACATATCTCATTCCTTCGGAAATGGATCTTGGATTCCGACGGCTTTCACTTATTCCGATCGTGACAATTGGAATAGGGTTCTGAGATTCCGACGGCTCTTTGCGATCAACATTCAGATAGAGTAATTCCCCCTTATTCCGATCATGATTGCGATCGCTCATTGCGATTGTATATTGCGACAGGTCTTAAGGTTTTATTGCGACGAAGTGCTGCCAAATTTCTGGCAGCCATATTCCGATGCATTATTCCGACAGATTTGTTTGTAGTTATTCCGATGCTTTTGTTTTTATTACATTCCGATAGAATAGTTTTTACATATTCCGATAGATTCTAGGTTTAAACATTCCGATTGATTTCACTCTAGTTATTCCGATAGATTTGTTCTTACTTATTCTGACACTTACATTCCGATAAGTATTCCGACGGCTTTGTGGTGACAGCATTCCGACGGGATTCCGACGGATTGGGTTTTGTTTTAATATTTTGCCTTAGTTTAAGTTTTCAAGTTTGCATTGTTTTAAGTTTTCAAATTTCATTTTTATTTAATTGTAAAATTTACTTTTCGTCAAGCTTTAATTTTTGTCATTTAATTATTTACTTTTGAAAGTTTTAAATTTTGCACCATTTACTTTTTAATTAGTTTTAGTTTTAATTACTCGTCATTTAATTTAAAGTTTCACAATCTAATTTTTACTACAACGACCAATCTATTTGTTTTCCACCAAAAGACGACTGAGTCGCACTATTAACCAGTAACTGATAGGTGTGAAAACACCCATCTTTTACCACTTAATTATAATAATAACCAAGCCAAAACGTATATTTTATGTCGTAAATGTCGGAATTATGCGTGGTTTGTGTTATTATTGTGTTTTAGGACCAAAAGATGAAAAAGGAAGAAAACACGGGGTTTCATGGGCTTTTATCGAAGAAAACGAGAAAAGACGAAGTCAAAAGATCAAGAGTGCAAAAAGAACGGATGTCCAAGGCTTATTCTGAAGATTTATCGAAGAAAAAGTCTAAAGACGGACGTTTAATGAAGTCGAAGAACCAAGTCTAATTAAAGAAGAAAATTATAAGACGAGTTCAATTTATATCGACAAATCCCGAGACGACGTCGAGAAAGACAAAGAAATTAAATCGAGTCGAGACAAGAAGAAAGAAAGAAGAAAGCATCAACACTCCTCCTCTCCTCCTATATAAACCCTCCTAATATGTCATTAGGAGGTGTTAGTCATTTTGAAGGGTTAGTTAGTTTAGATTAGGAGTAGTGTAGTTTTACTTTCTCTCTCTAGTTTTCACTTTCTCTCTCTAGATTTATTTCATGTTCTTAAGCTTTTCTTTCAAATTCTCTTAATCTTTAATCTTTAATCTTGTACTTTGGAATATTTTATCTTCATCTTATTTCAAGCTTTGTACAATCATCTTCTTCTACCTTTCTTGATTTTTATTTATGTTTGATTTGAAATAATCTTTGATTTTGTTTAATCTTGATGTTTGATTGATTAAAAAGTTTATCTTTTTATCAATCTTTAAGTTTTTATACAACTTAAGCTTTGAGCTTATCATGCTTATTGGCTTATTTTGTGTTTACCTTATTTACTTTTTTTAGTTTTCTTAAAAAGTTTAGTTTTTTTTAAGTTTGATTCATAAAGTTTTCTTTTTTCGTATTTTAAAAGTTTTCAAATTTTTGCTTATTGAGTTGGTTAAGTTTTTGTTAAGTGTTCTTTTTAGAATTGCTTATTGGTTTTTTTAGCTTATGCTCATCCATCCGAATATTGTGATTTTTCCATCACAATAGGGTTTCTACATTGTGACAGCTTATTGTGATAGTTTTTCTGATCACTTATTCCGATCATAGGTTGAGATCGCCCCTGGCATCGTACTTTGCGATCGGTTATAAGGCTTATTGTGACGAATTGCTGCCCAAATTTTGATAGTCATATTGTGATAGACATTCCGATAATTTTCTTATAATTAGTATTCCGATAGATTTTATTGTATACATACCGATAATCATTAGGTTTAATATTGCGATAGATTTTTTTATAACATTCCGATAGATTCTCTTTTCCCACATTCAGATAGTTTAAAAAAAAAGCCCATTCCGATAGATTTTCATCATAAACATTCCGATACAAGATAAACATTCCGATACAACATAACATTCCGATAGAAACACCTGCATGCTTGCATGCTTATTTTTTTTTTCGCCACTTTGAGCTAGTAGGCTGCTAGATTGAGCTAGCTGCCTGCTAGCTTGTTTACTTATTATTTTGTTCCGTAATTGTTTAGTTTTATCTGAAAGGCGTTCCGATTTTAATTCTGAATGTTACGTATTTTTAGTTGAATTTTTTGTCTATTTTTAAAATTAATATTTTTTCGTAAAGTTCAAGTTTTATCATTAATTTAGTACCCGCTTTAGGTTTTGCCTCGTTTAGCTTTAAAGTACCATCTTAGTTTTATTTCCTCCTTTTTCATTTAGTAAACTTTATTTTCAAGTCTAAAGTTAATTTCTTCTTTTAGTTTTATTTTTATTAATTGTTTCATTTTAATTTACGTTTTATTATTTGTTTCGTTTCTTTTTAAAATAGTTTTATAATCCAATTTCTTTCATTTTTATTTAAGTAAGTTTTATTTTAAATTCGAAAAGTTTATTTTTATTTTTATTTATTTATTTTCGCTTTTACTTTTATTAATTGTTTCTTTTAATATTTGTTTTAATATTCGTTTTAATATCGTTTTAATTTTTAGTTTTTAATATTCGTCTTGTTTTACGTTTCTTTATTATTTGTCATTCGTCTTTAGTTTATTCTTTTTACTTTTCGCATTTACTTTTAGGGTAAAAACTATACAATACCATAAAATACGTAAATTTACTGACGAAAACGTAAATTTACTGACGAAAACATAAATTTACTGACGAAAACGTTTTTCTGAGGAAAACGTTAATTTACTGACGAAAACGTAATTTTTCGGACGAGTATGTAAATTTACTGACGAAAACGTAAATTTACGGACGAAAACGTAAATTTACTGACGAAAACGTAATTATGTAAAAAAAGAAAAGGGTAATTTCGTCATTTTAGGGCCATATTGGTAAAGTCAATAATCAATTTGAAAGTTCATTGGTAATGTATAGCGATTAAATTGTAAGTGTTTAAAGTCGGTACATTTTGCTAAGTAGGATGGTATTGTATAGCTTTTACCCTTACTTTTAATTAGTTATAGATAATCAACGACATTTTCTTTTTATTCACCAAGAACGACTGAGTCACACTTACAACCAGTAATCAATTCGAACTGAATCAAGACGAACAAATTTTCATACGGGGAAAAACATTGTATTAAATGGCGCCGCTGCCGGCTCTTTTCGTGAAGATTAACGGTTTATTGTGAGAGACGCGTTGGAGTTTGGGATCCGTTCACTTTTGAACGTTATTTTTCTTGCCAAAATTTTTTCAAAAATCCTATAAAATAAAAAAATTTCAAAAGTCCCAAAAACATTTGAAAAATCATAAAAAGTGTTGAGTCTTAGGATCTAGACTCATCTGGGATATATAACAATGATTGTAATGCACAGCGGAACATAATAAAGAACACAATCAATGTTATGAACAAGGCTTTCTTATTCATAAAATACTAATAACTACTAGCTCCTGGTGCCTTATAGGCTTGACACCAGGAGGACGCACACACACCTTTAGTTTACATTGTATATCAATCAGTGAATAACCATGTGTGCCTAATCCTCTTTATATAATAGAGGTACTAGGGTTACATCACAACCCTAGCTTACTATCAAAGCTAACCTAATATTACATATTAGGTCCTTATTGTTTCTTCTGTCTTCATCTCTGCCTATAGGTTTTGTAATCATCAAATCTGTATGTCCCAACAATCTTCCCCTATTTGATATTACAAAACAATGTGCATGAAGAAACAATGCTCGAACATGTCATCACGATAATAAGCTGCACATCTAACTATTCTTCCCCTTTTTGTAATCAGCAAATAGGGTCTGGTGCAACTCGTAGACGCTTCCCCTTAAGTGATGCATGTAGATGGTTAAGTATATAAACAATCATACTAACCAACTCTGAAATCTTGAACTCAGTGACATAGATCATTTCTTCCTTCAGTATGAAAAAGACATGCTTATTACAATATCATGTAATAAAATGTCTTTGAATAATTCTTGTAGTCAATATATGCATGGCGATCACATGCAATGGCCGATAGTCTTAGTGAGCTCTGACGGATCAACCAGAAACCACTCGATGCTTATGATCATGCTAATTTTGTGATGATCATATCATGAACTGTATGGTATCATATGCCCCCCAAATATTTGTAAAAGAGCGTGTAACTGTTCCAGTTAAGAATTATAGCATAAACTGAATCTCCGAAACGATCTATACCCCCCGTCAAGATGAACTCCCCCCCCCCCTTTTTTTTTTTAACGAACAGTAGGAACCAGCAAAACCACCAGAAGAAACCATAACGTACCAGTAGGAACGACCAGTAGTAACGACCAGTAGGAGTGACCAGTAGGAACGACCAGTAGGAACGACCAGTAGTAACGACTAGTAGTAACGACCAGTAGGAGCGACCAGTAGGAACGACCAGTAGGAACGACCAGTAGTAACGACCAGTAGTAACGACCAATAGTAACGACCAGTAGGAACCGACTAGTAGGAATCCACCATGATGGCTAAGCTTCACCTCGATCCATGTATGCTTCCCCTGAAGAAATGCATGTCCAATCCGATAGGTACCTTGGAGTGATCACTGATGAAGAAAACCAGGTAGAACCAATTTGATGAAGAAGTGGTTGCCTATGCATCACAAGGTGTATTGCTCACCAACAGTTTTTGGTACATGGGAACTACTAACCTTCACAACTATGAGCCAGTTGTAAGCTGTAACAATATATTTAGTCCAAAGACAAGGTGTATTGCTCACCTAAATGCTGATATAATAAGAAACAAATTTGTGAAACTCAACTACAACATCAAAGAAATAATCAAGCATCAACTTCAATGACCAAAATTAACCATAGCTCACTAGTAGCATCTCGAACCCCGTTCTTTTTCCTTTTTTTTAACTACACATATTGTCACGGAGCTGTCGCCAAGCTGTTACTGTTGCTGATAGGAATAGAAATGATATGGACGTCGTTGTTTTGAGAAAGATATGTAGCCCAATACCAAACTTATGAATAATCCGACCCATATACAACCGTGAGATATGTTTAGCATGATAGGTAAGAAATCAATATTCCCTACAAATCAGCCACTCATTATACGTTTGAATATTCCCACATCATAACTCACTATTTAATCTCCTTCCTATAAAATAGACACAAAAATGCTTCCAAAATAACCATGTTTGATAAAAAGAAAGTTGAATATTATCCCTACAAAATAGGGTTTACTTTTCATTTCTTTTCATGAATATACGTAGACCCCAACAACTTCCAAAATTCACCAGTGTGTGCCAGCCAATCAATAAATCATGTCTAGAAAATAAGAGGATAATATTTAAGTAACTTACAAAATCAATCCCACAAAGCATGCCTCCTTTATTGACTGTTTAAGCAAACCGTATACCCTCATATGTCCTCAAATCAAGGCAAAAATCTGGCATCATAACTGTTTTAAAAAGATGTGGAAGGTAATCCCTGAAGATCAGGGAAATCACTTACGCATATCTCATTTAGTGAACAAATAAGACGGGTCTTGCATATTTCTAGGAACAAGTAACCATTTCCTCTTATATGGTCACATATCAACATCCATAATTAGCATATATCATGCCATAATGCCACCCATAATATTCGTAACATTTATTTAAGACTACTATCTCATCCAAAGATATAAATATACGAATCCTCATTCCATACCGCCATGACCAGATTAATTTTGTCTTCACGTAACATATAGTATAAGCAAAATAAAATACCTCACGTGATGAACTATACGAATAGTACTTTGGAGTCTCTGCCATTATCTTGAAACCATACGAGACAGCAATATCAACAGTACTTGATATACGACTGCTTTGCTCCTTTTGTAGAAAGCAAGTAACAAGTATACACAAAAATATGATACACGTCCCTTTCTCCTTTTCACCTTTATAGAACAAATCCAATAGACCAAATGTCACGTGCTGTACATTTTGTAACAAACCCTTGGGACGGCTATCAATCATGTGCTTTAATTTCCCATGCCTCTTTCATCTGCCCTAGAAGCACAGCCAGATGTCCCACGTTCCTTTGTTTAAAAATACAAAAGGAATGCAAGACATAATGGTATTTAAGCAGATTAAGCTTGTCTTCATACTGTCACACGTGTTCTAGGGTTTAAAAACCCTAATGATCTGTCGATCATCATGTATCCTTCTGCCTTTACTGAACAAAGGAACGGATTTTAGGGTTTTACAAGAACAAACCCTAATGAACACCAGCCACCAATCACCTATTGGTTCAAACTTTCAAACACATGAAACCCCAAAAGTGAATCTGTCTTGGCAGCAAGTAATTCTACTAGGGTTCATCATTGATCCAAGGATCAACTCACCAAAGCTAGTAGAACTACCATCACAAATAAGAACGAGCAGAAATTTTAAAGTAACAACAGCAACATCATATGAACAGCAACCACATCATTCACACGAATCATCTAGGGTTTGTTAGCAAAAACCCTAGATCAACAACTTTATTTATTCGAGAAAACAGAAAAATAGCATACACATGAAAACCTTGTAGATCAACCAGATCGAGAGCCAACAAGCTCTGATACCAATTGTTGAGTCTTAGGATCTAGAATCATCTGGGATATATAACAATGATTGTAATGCACAGCGGAACATAATAAAGAACACAATCAAAGTTATGAACAAGGCTTTCTTATTCATAAAATACTAATAACTACTAGCTCCTGGTGCCTTATAGGCTTGACACCAGGAGGACGCACACACACCTTTAGTTTACATTGTATATCAATCAGTGAATAACCATGTGTGCCTAATCCTCTTTATATAATAGAGGTACTAGGGTTACATCACAACCCTAGCTTACTATCAAAGCTAACCTAATATTACATATTAGGTCCTTATTGTTTCTTCTGTCTTCATCTCTGCCTATAGGTTTTGTAATCATCAAATCTGTATGTCCCAACAAAAAGCATTTCTTTTTCGAAATTTTTGCACCAAAAATATTCTTCTTGCTTATCTATTGTGTTTAATGGATTCGTTTGTTGACTGTGTAGGGTGTGGAAGACCATCTTCTGGTTGTCAATCCTGTCAATGGTGTTCATGCGAACGGTGTGGAATGGATATCCCTAATTACGAATTTGGCCGTTGTCTATCGTGCAATTCGATCAATTCATACTTCAATTCATTCTTCTCTTCTAATGACACTATTTCACCCTCTCCCATATATGACGATCCATATCAAGAAAATGCACCGGGTTTCTCTCAATACCCGTGTTGCAACAATTGTGGGGGCCCTCACGATACTTCTTATTGTCAGCCAATGAATTATAGCCAAATCCGTGTCCTCATTTTTCTTCACCGATGGATTATTATGAACCAAATCCGTGTTCTAATTCTTCTCAACCGATGAATTACTATGAGCCACATCCGTGCTATAATTCCGGTTTTCAAAATTTTGAGCCCCCACGTCACACCGTCAATAATCAACCTTCCTTCGAACATTTAAGCCCCCACGAACAATGGGCCACTCTTGTTAAACAAGGGCAAAAAGTTTAAGAAGCTTTAAATAAATATATCGAAAAATGTCAAGAGGATCAACGACAAGAGCAAGTATCTAATCTTAGTGATTATACTCCTCCTCCTGTGCGTCCATACTACTATTATGATGATGACGAGGATGATATCTATGATCTCAACCCATCTTCTGAGATTACTACTCCTACTCTTGATATCCCTAACGCGTCTAAGGATAGTGATACATCGAGTGAGTTTAGTGATTTTGGTCTTGATAAATTCTTTGATGAGGTTTGTGATGTCCCTACTTTTGCTGAGCTTACGGACGAGGTCTCTCTTAATGATGATGATTTTACTCCATGCTATGAGAATTTCACCTTCGAAATTTCTCAATCTCCTCCGGGAGATGAGGGCGATGTTGATTTATTCTCTCCGACTTACGAGAAGTTCACCTCTGAACTTGGTCATATAGATGAGGTAGAAGACGTTATTCTTCGCGATCGATTGTTGAAAGTTCATCTTCTTATCTCTCAAATTGAAGCGTTGAATTCCGCTCCTATTTCTGAGTCTTTACCTCCGTCTATTACTTCAGTTGAGAATAATGATACAACTATGGAGGAAATCGACAATCTTTCAATACCTCCGGGTATTGATGATGATGACACGAAGGGGGATAATCTTTGTGATAATTTGCTGCATGAAGATATTGTCCCAAGTCCCCCTCCCGAGCACCTTTCATCCACTCCTTTAGACACCATTACGGAGGATGAGTGCTTTGACCCGGGAGGTGACATTGACCATTCCATGATTGACATCTTTACGGCTTTGCCGCTCAGTGATCATCCATTGTCTTTGGGGGATGACAATGTGCTTCCTTTACCCACCCCAACTCCCGTGGATCATAACCTCACATACTTTTCGTATGTTGAGAGGACTTTTCTACCCTTCAAGACTTATCCTCATGCCTCTCCTTTATTATTTTCCTCTCAGAACGAGGACAAGTCTTTGATCCCGATATTACATTCGAGGCTTCCGCATGGACCATTTAATTCGGGGACGAGTCAGGCTCGTGACTCGGTTAACAAAAACAAGCGCTTCTCGGGAGGCAACCCGATTATCTATCCTTTTATTCTGTTTTTCTAATAAATGTAGGGGGAGACCCTAGTATGTGTTTGTTGTTTTTCTTTCTTATCATGTGCAGGGATTCGAGCTTTCAAAGATCCATTCTTGATGACTTTTGACAACCCGTGCTTCCGTGTTCCCGTCTTCCCGGTTCTACCCCAAACTCTTTTGATTCTCTATTTTATATTCTTTAATATTAAAATAGGAATCACTTAGTTGTCTCTTCCTTAGCAAGATTTAAACAACGTGCACAATGTCCTAAGTGTAGGGGAGTTTACTCCCACATGCTTAAACATTGAGGACAATGTTTATAATAAGTGTAGGGGGGGACTTCTATCGAAGTTAAGTCGGCTTTTCCTTGTATTTGTCCTCATTTTAACCGAAAATTGATTTTTCGACATTTTTCAAAATTTTTTATCTATTTTGGCCTAGTAGTTTTTCCCTTGTTATCGTTATTTACTTTCTTTGCTAGAATAAATTTTTAATAAAGTGGTTTTAATTTTTGAAACGTTGTGAATCTTTTGACTCAACCCGAGTTTACTTATCCAAGTTTACTCTAGCTAGTATCCTTAACGTGTTTAAGTCAAGTTTTGCTAGGCTTTTATATAGGGAACTTTAAAACGCGAAAGTCTTAACTCTCACGGGTTAAGAACAAGAACTTTTCGCAAGTTCCTATAATTGATCCTAGAAAGTCGTTTATCAAGGGAACTTTAAAATGCGAATTCTAAACTTGAAAAACTCTAAGAATTTGCAAGATCCTATAGAGGATTTGAAAACCTAAAACTTTGATTTAATTGGATAAGCATCCACGAGTCTCATTCCTTGAGATTCTAAATTGTGGAGAACGAGAGATGATAGAGTCAATTATAAGTTTGGTATTGTTTCGTGAATTTATGTGAGTTGATTATAAGCTTTTTCTCCCATCGCTTGTTAATAAATTTAATTGCAATAAATAAGGTTGTACGATTTGAAAAGTTACTTAGCTTCTAGCCCAAGATCGTTTAAAAGTTGCTCGGTATTAATTAGGATTCATAGCTAAGGCATAACTTATTGAAGCGGGATGCGAAGATTGGCGAGTCTGAAAAGTTCCTAACAAGACATGAGGGCTACATTTTGTTGCTAAAGATCCAAAAGTGATGTGAAGAATCACTTATCAAAAATCAATACAAAGGATCGAGACACACGAGGAAAAGAAAATACTCCCCAAAAGATCATGGAGAAGTCTATCCGAAAAGACCTTAGCAAGGTATGAGGATAAATAGATCCAAGTCCTAAAAGGAGGCGGATCGTTGTATATCAAAGTCCAAAATAAAGATTGGAGAAAAATGAAGAAGTCGTGGTCCAAATATGAAGAATCTCTCAAAAACTTCAAGTGAAGAAATTCCTATTATGAAGAGAAGACAATTATTTCATGAAAATCTCTCAAGATTTGAAGTATGAAGTCAATGCCAAAAATCGGTCCCAAAAAGGTCTCAAATCGTGAAGCAAGTTATGCCAAGATATGAACTTTATGAGGTCCCGAGAAGCAGTTTTAAAAGATTTTATCCTTTAGCTAACTATTGATTAAATCGTCCTACTTTATTTTCAGCCTAATAACTATCGTAATAACTCAACAATGCATCCTCGTGATCATTTAAGACAACAATAAAATATAAGAGATACACCTAGGAATAAGGGAGTCTAAGTGAATAATTGGGCCACATGAGTTTGTGTTAGTTTGCTAACTTATAATAACAATGATCTCGTTTTTAAGCTTGGTTTGGGGAACATGAAACTTGAGAGTGATAAACATTCATGACTATCCAAAACCCCAATGTAAGTCTTTTATCTCTTTACTTGTTTTCTTCCTTTGAATATTTTATAATTTTTCTATCTCTTTAATGTCTTGTGTTTTATAAAGGCCAAGGTGGATTGATTATGATGGAAAATGTAAAACTTGCTTTGTAATTAATGCATTGCATGAGGGCATTGCAATGGTCAAGTGTAGGGGATTTGATAGGTGTGAAAACACCCATCTTTTTACCACTTAATTATAATAATAACCAAGCCAAAACGTGTATTTTATGTCGTAAATGTCGGAATTATGTGTAGTTTATGTTTTTATTGTGTTTTAGGACCAAAAAATGAAAAAGGAAGAAAACACGGGCTTTCACGGGCTTTTATCGAAGAAAACGAGAAAAGACGAAGTCAAAAGATCAAGAGTGCAAAAAGAACGGAAGTCCAAGGCCTATTCTGAAGATTTATTGAAGAAAAAGTCTAAAGACGGAAGTTTAATGAAGTCGAAGAACCAAGTCTAATTAAAGAAGAAAATTATAAGACGAGTTCAATTTATATCGACAAATCCTGAGACGACGTCGAGAAAGACAAAGAATTTGAATCGGGTCGATACAAGAAGAAAGAAAGAAGAAAGCATCAACACTCCTCCTCTCCTCCTATATAAACCCTCCTAATATGTCATTAGGAGGTGTTAGTCATTTTTAGGGGTTAGTTAGTTTAGATTAGGAGTAGTGTAATTTTACTTTCTCTCTCTAGATTTATTGCATGTTCTTAAGCTTTTCTTTCAAGTTCTCTAAATACTTAATCTTTAATCTTGTACTTTTGAATCTTTAATCTTCATCTTATTTCAAGCTTTTTACAATCATCTTCTTCTACCTTTCTTGATTTTTATTTATGTTTGATTTGAAATAATCTTTGATTTTGTTTAATCTTGATGTTTGATTGATTAAAAAGTTTATCTTTTTTATCAATCTTTAAGTTTTTATACAACTTAAGCTTTGAGATTATCATTCTTATTGGATTATTTTGAGTTTACTTTATTTACTTTTTTTAGTTTTCTTAAAAAGTTTAGTTATTTTTTAAGTTTGATTCATAAAGTTTGCTTATTTCGTATTTTAAAAGTTTTCAAATTTGTGCTTATTGAGTTGGTTAAGTTTTTGTTAAGTGTTCTTTTCAGAAGTGCTTATTGGTTTTTTTAGCTTATGCTCATCCATCCGAATATTGTGATTTTTCCATCACAATAGGGTTTCTATATTGTGACAGCTTATTGTGATAGTTTTTCCGATCACTTATTCCGATCGTAGGTTGCGATCGCCCCTGGCATCGTACTTTGCGATCGGGTATAAGGCTTATTGTGACGAAATGCTGCCCAAATTTTGATAGTCATATTGTGATAGACATTCCGATACTTTTCTTATAATTAGTATTCCGATAGATTTTTTATATACATACCGATAGTCATTAGGTTTAATATTGCGATAGATTTTTTATAACATTCCGATAGATTCTCTTTTCCCACATTCCGATAGTTTAAAAAAAAAAGAAACATTCCGATAGATTTTCATCATAAACATTCTAATACAACATAAACATTCCGATACAACATAACGTTCCGATTGAAGCACCTGCATGCTTGCATGCTTATTTTTTTCCCTACCAATTTGAGCTAGTAGGCTGCTAGCTTGAGCTAGCTGCCTGCTAGCTTGTTTACTTATTATTTTGTTCCGTAATTGTTTAGTTTAATCTGAAAGTTGTTCCGATTTTAATTCTGAAAGTTACTATTTTTAGTTGAGTTTTTCGGCTATTTTTGGAATTAATATTTTTTCGTAAAGTTCAAGTTTAATCTTTAATTTAGTACCCGCTTTAGGTTTTGCCTCGTTTAGCTTTAAAGTACCATCTTAGTTTTATTTCCTCCTTTTTCATTTATTAAACTTTATTTTCAAGTTGAAAGTTAATTTCTTTTTTTAGTTTTATTTTTATTAATTGTTTCGTTTTAATTTACGTTTTATTATTTGTTTTGTTTCTTTTTAAAATAGTTTTATAATCCAATTTCTTTCATTTTTATTTAAGTAAGTTTTATTTCTAATTCGAAAATTTTATTTTTATTTTTTTTATTTTTTTCCCTTTTACTTTTATTAATTGTTTCTTTTAATATTTGTTTTAAAATTCGTTTTAATATCGTTTTAATTTTTAGTTTTTAATATTCGTCTTGTTTTACGTTTCTTTATTATTTGTCATTCGTCTTTAGTTTATTCTTTTTACTTTTCGCATTTACTTTTTAATTAGTTATAGATAATCAATGACATTTTCTTTTTATTCACCAAGAACGACTGAGTCACACTTTTAACCAGTAATCAATTCGAATTGAATCGAGACGAACAAATTTTCATACGAGGAAAAACCTTGTATTAGTAATCAATTCGATTAGACACACACAACGAACTTAATTTTTATACTTGGCAAAACCTTGTATTAAATGGCGTCGTTGCCGGCTCTTTTCGTAAAGAGTAACGGTTTTCTGTGAGAGACGCGTTGAATTTTGGGATCCATTCACTCCTGAACGTTATTTTTCTTGCTTAAAAATTTTCAAAAATCCATAAAAATTAAAAATATCCAAAAATACAAAAACATTAAAAAACATATAAAAAGCATTTTTTTTTCAAAGTTTTGCACCAAAAAGATTTTATTTTTACACGTACATATATATTCTCTATTTCTTTGGTATCTTTTTCTTTTGCTTTTGCAGGTGCATGCGTACTAGATCTTCAACTTATTCAGAGCCCGAGACTCATGAAGATTTAGTTATGGCTGGTGTACACAACAACAATAATCCACCCCACCCTAAAATGAATAACAACAACAATGTTCCCCCACCTGATCTTCGAACAATGGAGGAGTTGTGTCAACCTACAATGAATGGACGAGGAGGACCGATTTCGCCGATGCAAATCACGGCTCCAGAGTTTTCGTTGAAGCATCACATGATCCAATAAGTTCAAAACACTTGTCCATTTCGCGGATTACCGGATGATGATGCCAACAAACACCTCGACAAATTCATTACCGTTACTCAAAGCATGAAGTTGCCCGGTGTTACTATGGATATTCTTCGCTTCACCTATTTCCACACACCTTATCCCACCATGCCGAAAAATGGTTTGATCGTCTTCCGAAGAATTCAATTCATACTTGGGATGAGATGACTCAACGCTTTTTGTCGCGCTACTTTCCACCATCCATGGTCACGAGCCTTCGGAATCAAATTAGTGGATTTACACAAGAACCAAATGAATCACTTTTTGATGCCTGGGAACGATATAATGTTTTGATTGATCGATGTCCAAACCACAACATGATCCCCGTCACCTTAATTGATACTTTCTACAATGGTTTAACTTTCGTGATCGTGATACGATTAATGCAGCCGCTGGTGGCACATTTATGAAAAGAAGACCCGAGGAGTGTAGAGAGATTATAGAGAACATGACTAATCATCACAAAAAATGGGATTCATCCGCATCTTCAAGGAATAAACCGAGAGTCAATGTTTCTTCTACTTCTTCAAACCCTGATATCACCGAATTGACCCGCGCAATGGTCGAAATGAGCAAGAATATGCAACTCTTGGCCACAAATCAAAAACAACAAGTTAAAGCTGTAGCAATTTCTTGTGAGATTTGCGGGGGTCCTCGTTCATACACTGATTGTCCTTCTACTCATGACAATCCGAAAAACGTATATGCGTCTTATGGTAACTATTCAACGGAAAGCCATCAAGCCCGACCTCAAGGTGATCGTAACTTGCTAAGTGACCGTTCTAACAACTTTCTTTCACCCGTTTTTTCTCCTCAAAACCACAACCCCAACAACTTCAAAAGAAGCAACCCAAACCCACCTCGAGCTTCTAATCCTTATCACCCACCCGCTCAACAAGCACCACCCATTAATCATGATGTTGAAGCTTTCATAAAGACCCAAGGAGAGCAAATCAAGAATCTGCAAAGCCAAATCATCAACTTGAAAGGAGATATCACTAAGCAAGGGAATGATATTAGGTCCAAGCTTCGACATGATATGCAAACCTCCTTCAGCAATCAAACGAATGATTTGCAGAATATGATGGCTAGTTTCTTTCCAAGTACTCAATCCTCTACTTCGGGCTCTCTTCCTTCAAATACCGTCACCAACCCAAGAGCGAATGTGAGTGCTATTACTAAACGCAGTGGAGCAACCTTAGTAGGACCATCTATCCCTCCCCTAGTTACTCCATCTACACCTCTTCCACAACCATCTATCCCGCCTACTCCCACGCCTAGTATTAGTTCTCCATTACCGTCTCCACCTCCTACTGAAGTAGTTCCCAAGAAACACCCTTCACCAACCCCACCTTCCACCTTTAAAACTTCAACATATCAACCTTTACCTGCTACACCTACACCACCTAAACCCAACATCCCTTATCCTTCTCGCTTAGACAAGTGTCAGTTGCTCACCAAGGATGATATTCAAGTGTCAAATTTTTTGAAGAAGATTTCGAGACTAACCATCACCTTTAGCCTTGTTGAAGCTCTAGCCCAAATGCCTATATTTGTTAAGATGTTTAAGGAATTGCTTAATAAGAAGGAGAAGATGGCCGAGTTTGTTAATACTCGATTGAATGAAAACTGTTCTACAGTCCTTCTTAAAGAACTTCCGAAAAAACTTGGAGATCCCGGTCGTTTTGTGTTGCCTTGTATTTTCAACAAAACCGAAGAATTTACTAGCTAATCTCGGGGTAAGAATAAATATGATTCCTTTAAGTGTTTGGAAAACACTTTCATTACCCGACCTTACTCCAACAAAGATGACTCTTGAGCTAGCAAATCGTACTCTCGCTTACCCCGTTGGTATTGCTGAAGATGTATTTATTAAAGTTGGTACCTTCACTTTTCCGGTCGACTTTGTTGTTGTTGATTATGAAATGGACCCTCGTATTCCGTTAATACTTGGTCGACCATTCTTGAGAACCAGAAAAGCTTTAGTCGATGTTGCTGAAGGTGAGTTAATCTTAAGAGTCGGGAATGATGCTCATGTTTTTAAAATGGGGAAGATCACAACCAAAGAGAATCAGTGAATATGATTAATGTGCTTGATGATTTTGTCATCTACAACAATCCTCTTTTCGATTCTTGCTATGATAATCCACCGTTCCAAGATTATGTGGATGATTCTCTCTCCAATTTAGATCATCCACCAATTCATGAGTCTCCACCAACCTATGATGACTATTATGAATATTCTAGTTCTGATATGGATGATTCTGATGATTTTTCTTCTGAGTATAATGACATGCCAACTTATGATAACTTTGATGATGTCGATACTCTTTCGAGTGATTCTTCACGTAATGACCTTGCACCCACTTTTGATGAAGATCCTCCACCAACAATGCTTGATCCTACTTTGGATGACTACTCATTTGAGGAAGATTTTGCTACATTTCTCAACACTTACTTCCCAAATGAGAGTGATTCTCCTCCTTTGGACTTTGATGATGCTCTTTATCCTCCTTTGGATATGAAGAAACTCGTTTCAAAGGAGAAGAATCCGGAAGACACCGATATCAGTAGCACTTATGTTTTGACACCTCTTTATCCACATTCTGAGGATGAGATTGTGCGACTTATGAGCGGATCTTCTTCAAGGTCTACTGAGCCTGAGTGTTATTTTCCCCTAAAGGAGAAGGTGTTCGATCTCGGTATTGAAATTTTTAAGCCATCTGAGTATCCATCTGATGAAATAAAAGGAAAGATTTTTGGAACTTATGGATATATGCTTGCACCTCATCACACTTGCTACCACCGTGCTCAACAACTGCTTAAGGGAACCTTGCCTACTCTTCTTTGGCTTGCCTTGTTTGCCTTAAGCTTGTGCTACTTGATGGACGAAAACCATGTATTTGATCCTGGTGGATATGTTTCAAGCTTCTTTCCATGCTAATCAAGGTCGAGTCAGGCTCACGACTCGGTTAACAAAAACAAGCGCTTCTCGAGAGGCAACCCGCAGTATCTATCCTTTTTATTCGTTTTTATAATAAGTGTAGGGGGAGACCCTAGTATGTGTTTGTTCTTTTCTTTTTTATCATGTGCAGGGATTCGAGCTTTCAAAGATCTATTCTTGATGACTTTTGACGACCCGTGATTCCGTGTGCCCGTCTTCCCAGTTTTATCCTAAACTCTTTTGATTCTCTATTTTATATGCTTCAATATTAAAATCACTTTAGTTGTCTCTTTCCTTAGCAAGATTTAAACAAAGTGCACAGTGTCCTAAGTGTAGGGGAGGGTACTTCCACATGCTTAAACATTGAGGACAATGTTTATATTAAGTGTATGGGGGGACTTTTATCGAAGTTAAGTGGGCTTTTCCTTGTATTTGTCCTCATTTTAACCGGAAAATTGATTTTTCGACATTTTTCAAAATTTTTGATCTATTTTGGCCTAGTTATTTTTACCCTTGTATAGTGGTTTTCTTTCTTTGTTAGAATAAATTTTAATAAAGTGGTTTTAATTTTTAAACGTTGTGAATCTTTTGACTCAACCCGAGTTTACTTATCTACGTTTACTCTAGCTAGTATCCTTAACGTGTTTAAGTCAAGTTTTGCTACTTTAATATAGGGAGCTTTAAAACGCGAAAGTCTTAACTCTTACGGGTTTAGAACAAGAACTTTTCGCAAGTTCCTATAATTGATCCTAGAAAGTCGTTTATCAAGGGAACTTTAAAATACGAATTCTAAACTTGAAAGAATCTAAGAAGTTTCAAGATCCTATAGATGACTTGAAAACCCAAAACTTTGATTTAATTGGCTAAGCATCCACGAGTCTCATTCCTTGAGATTTTAAATTGTGGAGAACGAGAGATGATAGAGTCAATTATAAGTTTGGTATTCTTTCATGGATTTATGTGAGTTGATTATAAGCTTTTTCTCCCATCGCTTGCTAATAAATTTAATTGCAATAAATAAGGTTGTACGATTTGAAAAGTTACTTAGCTTCTAGCCCAAGATCGTTTAAAAGTTGCTCGGTATTGATTCGAGTTCATAGCCAAGGCATAACTTATTGAAGCGGGATGCGAAGATTGGTGAGTCCGAAAAGGCCCTAACAAGGCATGAGGGCTACATTTTGTTGCTAAAGATCCAAAGTGATGTGAATAATCATTTATCAAAAATCAGTATGAAGGATCGAGACACAAGACGAAAAGCAAATACTCCCGTAAAGATCATGGAGAAGTCTATCCAAAAAGGCCCTAACAAGGTATGAGGATAAATAGATCCAAGTCCTAAAAGGAGGCGGATCGTTGTATATTAAAATCCCAAATAAAGATTGGAGAAATATGAAGAAGTCGTGGTCCAAATATGAAGAATCTCTCAAAAATTTCAAGTGAAGAAATTCCTATTATTAAGAGAAGACCATTATTTCATAAACGTCTCTCAAGATTTTAAGTATGAAGTCAATGCCAAACATCGGTCCGAGAAAAGTCTCAAATCGTGAAGCGAGTTATGCCAAGATATGAACTTTATGAGGTCCCGAGAAGCAGTTTTAAAAGATTTTGTCCTATAGCTATCTATTGATTAAATCATCCTACTTTATTTTCAGCCTAAATAACTATCGAAATAAGTCAACAATGCATCCTCGTGATCATTCAAGACTAATATAAGAGATACACCTAGGAATAAGGGAGTCCAAGTAAATAATTGGCCCACATGAGTTTGTGATAGTTTGCTTGCTTATAATAACAATGATCTCATTTTTAAGCTTGGTATGGGGAACGTGAAACTTGAGGATGATAATCATTCATGACATTCCAAAACCCTAAGGTAAGTTTTTGATCTTTTTACTAGTTTTCTTCCTTTAAATATTTTGTCTCTTTAATAAAGGCCAATGTGGATTGATTGTGATCGAAAATGTAAAACTTGCTTTGTAATTAATGCACTGCATGAGGACATTGCAATGTTCAAGTGTAGGGGATTTAATAAGTGTGAAAACACTTATCCTTTTACCACTTAATTATAATAATAACCAAGCCAAAACGTGTATTTTATGTCGTAAATGTCGGAATTATGCGTGGTTTGTGTTTTTGTTGTTTGATTTAAGACCAAAATGTGAAAAGGGAAGAAAACACGGGCTTTCACGGGCTTTTATCGAAGAAAAAGACAAAAGACGAAGTCAAAAGATCAAGAGTGCAAAAAGAACAGAAGTCCAAGGCCTATTTTGAAGATTTATCGAAGAAAAGTCTAAAAGACGGAAGTTTAATAAAGCCGAAGAACTCAAGTCTAATTAATGAAGAAATTTCAAGACGAGTTCAATTAATCCCGAGACAAAGTCGAAAAGGTCGAAGAATTTAGAAGAAGAAAAGACGAGAAAGAAAGAAAGAAAGAAGGAGCACACATGCTAACCTCACTTCTCCCTATATATAGAGACCTTTCATCTCATTTGTTTTTTGTTAGCTAATTTGACAACTTAGCTCTCCACCTTTAATTACTTTTACATTTTAATTTCATGTTATTTACTTAATTGTCAATTTAATTCCCTTGTTTTGCACCTTAAATTTCTTGCCTTTAATTCCAAGTAAGTCTTTTAATTTTGTTGTTGAATCTTTATTTTCTTTTAATCAAGCTTTTCATTATCATTCTTATTCTACTTTTCTTGTTTTTGATTTGATTTTGATTCGGATTAAGCATTCATTTTGCTTGATCTTATTGCTTATTTGATTAAAAAGTTTACCTTTTTATTCTTATCTAGGCTTTTATACGAATTAAGCTTTAAGCTTGACATGCTTATTGGCTTATTTTGTGTTTAGCTTACTTGTTCTAAAGTTTTCTTAAAAGTTTTATCTTTTTAAAGTTTATTTTATAAAGTTTTCTAATTTTGTGTCTTGAAAGTCTTTAAATTTGTGCTTATTGTGTTCGTCTTATTACTGCGTTGGTAAAGTTTTGATTTGTGCTTATTAGTCTTAGCATATTTAGTTTTGCCTATTATATCTCATTCCATCGGAAATGGATATTGGATTCCGACGGCTTTCACTTATTTCGATCGTGACAATTGGAATAGGGTTCTGAGATTCCGACGGCTCTTTGCGATCAACATTCACATAGAGTAATTCCCCCTTATTCCGATCGTGATTGCGATCGCTCATTGCGATCGTATATTGCGACGGGTCGTAAGGTATTATTGCGACGAAGTGCTGCCAAATTTCTGGCAGCCATATTCTGATGCATTATTCCGACAGATTTGTTTGTAGTTATTCGGATGCTTTTGTTTTTATTACATTCCGATAGAATAGTTTTTACATATTCCGATAGATTCTAGGTTTAAATATTCCGATTGATTTCACTATAGTTATTCCGATAGATTTATTCTTACTTATTCCGACACTTACATTCCGATAAGTATTCTGACGGCTTTGTGGTGACAGCATTCCGACGGGATTCCAACGGATTGGGTTTTGTTTTAATATTTTGCCTTAGTTTAAGTTTTTAAGTTTGCACTGTTTTAAATTTTCAAATTTTTTTAATTGTAAAATTTACTTTTCCTCAAGCCTTAATTTTTGTCATTTAATTATTTACTTTTGAAAGTTTTAAATTTTGCACCATTTACTTTTTAATTAGTTTTAGTTTTAATTACTAGTCATTTACTTTAAAGTTTCGCAATTTAATTTTACTACAACGACCAATCTATTTGTTTTCTACCAAAAGACGACTGAGTCGCACTCTTAACTAGTAATCAATTCGATTAGACACACACAACGAACTTAATTTTTATACTTGGCAAAACCTTGTATTACTAACAAAGAAATTGTGTTGACTGCTCCAAGAAGAAATGATGTATATGTCCTAGACATGTCATCTGTAACAAATTCAGGAGCATGTTTCTTTGCTAAAGCCTCAGACTCTGTCTATTGGATTTGGCATAAGAGACTGTCACATCTAAATTTCAAAGATATGAACAAACTTGCAAAACAAAACAAAGTTCATGGCTTACCTTCTCTTGTGTATTCAAAAGACAAACCTTGTTCAGCCTGTGAAAAAGGTAAACACAAGAGAGCTTCTTTCAAGACAAAACAAAACTTTTCTATCAGGAAGTGTCTTCATCTTCTTCATATGGACTTGTTTGGACCAGTCAGTCCAATGTCTATAAATCATGAGAAATACACTCTTGTGATTGTTGATGAATACTCTAGATACACTTAGGTATACTTCCTGAAGAAGAAGAGTCAAGCTCCTGAATTCATAATGTATTTTAGCAGGCATGTAGAAAATCAAAATGATACTAAAGTTAAACAAATATGAACTGATAATGGAACAGAATTCAGGAACCAAGAGCTTGAGAGTTTTTGTTATGAGAAAGGAATTTCTCAGAACTTCTCTTCTCCTTACACACCTGAACAAAATGGTGTGGCTGAAAGGAAGAATAGAACTCTCATTGAAGTTGCTCGAACCATGCTTAATGGATCCAATCTTTCAAAACACTTCTGGACTAAGGCTGTAAAAATAGCTTGTTATACTCAGAACAGGTGTATTATTGTCAAAAGACATGATAAGACTCCTTATGAAATATTCAGGGAAAGGATTCCAGATATCAGCTACTTTCATGTGTTTGGATGTCCTATGTTCATTCACAATCAAAAGGACCATCTTGGTAAATTTGATGCCATAGCTGATGATGGATACTTTATTGGATAATCTTTTGTCTCCAAAGCCTTCAGGGTCTTTAACACAAGGAGACAACAGATTGAGGAGTCATTTCATGTCACCTTTGATGAAAGTATGGATGCCATTAACTTCACAAATCAATCAATGGAAGAGATTGGGATCAATGACTCATCAAGATATCCTCCTTATGAGTATGAACATTGTCCCTGAAAGCAATATCAAAACTGATGCTGATATATCCTTCCATATATCACCTCACAATAGGTCAATTGATAATTTAATCACACCTCAACATGTCACTGAAGTTATCACTTCTCAAGCTGATGAATCAAATGATTCACCCATCTATGAGAACACTGAAGGGACATGAAAACATCGAATTCCCTATTACTGAAAATCCTTCAGTAGGAGGTGATATCCCAGTACAATGTACTGAATCTCTAGTCCCTGATAATCACCAACCATCGACAAGCTCTAATCCAAGTCCTCAGAACAGATGGTCAAGAAAACAACATATAGAGCTTGTAAATATAACTGGTGATGTATCTGAGGGGATGCTCACACGCAGTCAGGCTGCTAAACTCTCTGCTGCCTCAGCCCATGAATGTCTGTTTGCAGACTTTCTCTCTGAAATTGAACCAAAGAAGGTTTCAGAGGCCCTGACACATCCAGGGTGGGTTGAGGCCATGAAAGAAGAGCTCAACCAATTCCTCAGGAACAAAGTGTGGAAACTAGTTCCTCTTCCCAAAGGTAAATCAACTCTTGGTACAAAATGGGTATTTAAAAACAAGACTGATGAAGATGGAATTGTCATTAAAAACAAAGCTAGGCTGGTTGTTCAGGGGTGTGGTCAACTTGAAGGGATCGACTATGAGGAAACCTTCGCCCCTGTAGTAAGAATGGAAGTCATAAGGATCTTCCTTGCCTATGCTTCTTACATGAACTTAAAGTTTTCCAAATGGATGTAAAAATTGCCTTCCTGAATGGAAAGATCACTGAAGAAGTTTATGTTGCTCAGCCTCCTGGTTTTGAGAGTTCTAAGTTCCCAAACCATGTTTGTAAACTTGAGAAAGCCCTTTATGGACTAAAACAAGCACCAAAGGCATGGTATGAAACTCTGTCTACATTCTTGATAATGAACAAATTTGTCAGGGGGAAGATAGACAACACCTTGTTTATCTTCATAACCAAGGAGGATGTTCTACTAGTTCAGATATATGTTGATGACATCATATTTGGATCTACTAACTACAATCTATGTAGAAAGTTTGAAAAACTTATGACAAGGAAGTTTGAAATGAGTATGATGGGTGAGTTAACATATTTTCGTGGACTACAAATCAAACAGGGGGACAAAGGGATCTCAGTCTGTCAAGAAAAATACACCAGAGAAATACTTAAGAAATATGATATCTCTGAGTGTGCTTCAGTAAAGACTCCCATGGTTCCCCCCAACAACTTAGGTCCTGATCTTACTGGTAAATCAATCAATCAAACCTTATTCAGGGGGATGATTGGATCATTAATGTATCTAACTGCAACCAGGCCTGATATTCAATTCTAAACTAGCTTATGTGCAAGATATCAGGCCGATCCCAAAGAATCACATCTTACTGCTGTTAAACGAATCTTCAGGTACCTGAAGGGTACTCCCTCACTAAGTCTATGGTATCCTCGTTGCTCAGGCTTCGATCTTAAAGGATACTCAGACTCGGACTATGCTGGCTGTAATATGGATAGAAAAAGTACCTCAGGGGCATGTCAATTCCTAGGTGGCAAGCTAGTATGTTGGAGTGCAAAGAAACAACAGTCAGTCGCAATGTCCTCTGCTGAGGCTGAATACGTGGCAGTTGCTGGTTGTTGTGCAAACATCCTTTGGATGAAAAGTCAACTCAGGGACTATAATTTGGAATACAAAGTAGTCCCTATCTTTTGTGATAACACCAGTGCAATTGCCATTTCAAATAATCCAGTCCTGCATTCAAGGACTAAACACATAGACATAAGATGTCACTTCCTCAGGGATCACATCTTAAAAGGAGATATTGAATTACATTTCATCCCCACTGAATATTAGCTAGCTGATATTTTCACCAAACCTTTGGATTAACCAACGTTCACTAGACTTAAAGCTGAACTTGGTATGCTGAATATTGATTAATCAGTCTCCCTGATGACATTGGATTTAATATAAAATATATTCTTGATCATCTCTCTGAGTAAATGTATCTTATCGTCTTCCCCTTTACACCGAGGTACATTAAATGATCTAACTAAATGCTCTAAGGATTTAGTTACTTAATGTCCAAGGTTGGTGAGTCACAATATTAAATATGGAACATATATTCCTTCAATAAATTGTCATAAACCAGTCAAGGGGTCACTCATGTCAAGTATCCCACTAAGCATTAAAATCTTACCCTTTTTCTAACAAAATCCGTTGTAAAAACGTCCTTTCAAATGCACGTGACCCCACGTCATCTCTGCAAAAAGCGTTATCTTTGCAGTAATGGAACAGTTGCCAAGAAAATAGGGGGACCACTTGTACGCTTTTATTTAATGCGGATGTGAAAAGAAATTATAACAAATAAAAATATATTTCACATCCGAGCCTATAAATACCCCTCAATCAAAACAAACACACACACAAAGAACTTGCATTTTACTCTGCCAAAATTTTCTCTCAAAGAAAAAGTGTGTGTGTTCAAACGAGTTTCCAGAAAAGGTTTCTTGTAAAAAGGAAATCACATTGATCACTTGTTTTATTGTTATATAGCACAAACAATCAAAGTTAGCTATTGTTTATAACTCTTGATCCTTTTTATAAGGCAAAAGTTCTCATTAGGTCACTTGGTGAATCTTGTTGTATTATAACAAGAAACAAGTCATGATTTGATTTCCACAAATTTCCATTGTCCTTTTTTTCAAATCTTTAAAAGATATCTTTAATGGCAATGTCCAAAGCTATCAAATACGCCCCTCAGGCTGAACATCTCACAAATGAGGGTGTCCACTTTGTAGGAAACAACTATGAGGGAAATTTCAATTATCCTAGTAGTGTATCAGCCTACAAACCAATTTGCAAATTCTTGAATAACTGTGATTAGGCTGATGATTTTACAAAAACCCCCTCAGCCTTCTACCATGAATATCTTAGGGAATTCTGGTTTACGGCTGTGGTTGTAACCCCTACCCAAGGGCCTGAAGGATCTGAGGGGTCTGAGATCAAGTCACATAAGAAATGTGTCATCATGTTCACTGTAAACAATGCGAAGACGCCATTGATTTTAGACTTCAAAACATTTTGTCAAACCAGTGGACTTGATTATAACAATGGAAAGTATGTTGCACATCCTGACATGGAGTCAATTAAAAAAGGATTAAAAAAATCGGGGTCCCTGAGTTACTTGTAACTAAAACCCCATTGATCAAAACTACTTTCCCCATAGCTTGGAGGATCCTGGTCACTTTTGTGATTCAGGTGATCAGTGGGAACTATTCATCTACTGAGTAAGTTAATTCTACTTAGCAGATGCTAATCTACAGTCTAATTAATTGACTGAATATTTACATAGGAGAGATCGTTTATAATGATCTCGTAACCAGGCTCCTAAAGGAGTCTAGGCAAAAGTATGTTTCTTACCCAAGATTCATATCATGCGCCTTAGAACGGTTACTGGGTTCCCTTTACACTCAGGAAAAATTCAATGTTTTTTCTACTCCCATCCTGAGTTCCATAAACTTTTCAAAGAACCCATCTGAAGTCAACCCATTGCATTGACGGCTCACATGACTGAGGTGATCAGTTGTGAATCATTTGTGTCTCCCATTCCCTTCTTACCAAAGAAGGGGAACAAGCAGACTCAGACAGTGCCAAAGACCAAACCAACAAAGGCACAGGACCCTGAGGCTTCCGAGGCACGACCCAAAAAGGTCAAGGCTAAAAAGACTACCCTTGTTCAGACCAAGCTTCAAATACTCCAAGGGAAAGAGCTTTCGGGAGGCCCTGATACATCACTGTCAGGGTCGACGGGCCAACCTACTGGTCCTCTTGATGGAGAAGGAAACAAACAACCTTCTCTTACGGGACTGCCTTCCACTCAGACCGATGAGGGCACTCGTAAATCACAACCTTTGCCTGAGGTCAAAACTAAGGCCAAAGACTCAGAGAGACGCCTATGGGTAACACACCTCGCTGATAGGCCTATCACTTCCACCAAGTCCAATAAAGGCACACTAGCTCAAAAGTCTTTGCCTGAGGACCCAAAACTTGATTCCTTAGACTCAGAGGGACGCCCACGGGTAAAACACCTTGCTGATAGGAATCTCACCTCTACAACTCCCGATGAAGGTACACTAAAACAAAAGTCTTTGCCTGAGGGAACCACTCTTGATCCCAAAGACTCAGAGGGACGCCCACGGGTAAAACACCCCACTGATAGGAATCTTACCTCCACAACTGATCAATCACAAACTACCCCTGAGTATCAGTTGGCTAAATCCCAAGCCTCAAGATTTAGGGCAGGGAGTGAAGATAACCAAGGCAAACCTTCTTTTGGAGGGGAGTTGGACAAGCCTAAGGGTTCACTGAACTTTGAAGATTTTATAAGTTTACTCGAGAAGCCTGACGAGTTACTCCAAGGTTTCAGTGACGACGATGATATGATTGAGGCTGGGGAAGAACCTGAAACTCAGGGCCCTCCTCAATCAGACCAGAAGCCACAGTCCCCACCATTTTTTGCGGACATACAACCCTCCCCCGAGGCTCAACAAAATCCCTCCCCTAAGGCATCCGAACAAAAAGAGCCCTCCCCTAAGGTAGCGAAAAAGCCCTCCCAAGAGGCAAAACTTGACACCTCTTTGTTGTAGACTCAGACTATGGTTTTGTTTGAGAAAGTTTTGAAAGCAACTCTAAAGGATGTATTAACTCATGCTTCAATAGCCTTGAAGGCTGAGGTCACTCACATTCATGAAGACTTGGCTTCAAAGGCTGATGAACTCCTTAATGAGTTCAGGACATATGGTGATAGGTTTGATGTGGCTGAGGAGAAGATGAGAATTCAGGTAGACAACCAAATGGAATTCATCAGCCCTGTTAACAATAGTCATGAAAATCAAGAGAAGAAGCTCGTCAACTTCCTCAACCATGCTCTTCCTACGGTCGAAGCAAATGTGTCCTTAAAGACAACTCTAGATGGACAGATCAGTGGTACCACTGAGTCCAATTCCAAAGTTGGTCAATTACTTGAGTTACTGAAGGTGGACATGCTCGCTGAGGTTTTCACTAGGTTAGACTCTCTCAGGTCTGACTTGGATGTGGTGAAAGGGAAATGTGATGCCATTTATGAAGATGTTCATATGGATGCTGAAGTAGAGTTCAGATTGTCAAGGGCTGCACAAGGTTACATGGATAATGCCTCCAATCTCTCTGACATCTCAAAATCCCTGAAAGAAGCTGATATTCCTAGACTTAGGACAAGGATCACCACCATAGAAAACACTCAATCCCTAATCCAGTTGGATGTTCAAACTATCAAAGCTGACACTCAGTCCATGAAGGAAATGGTGACTGAGATGTTTCAGGCTTTCAAGGGATCCTCCACCACCTCAGGACCCTCACATAGGGCAAAAGTTAGGATTAGTCAGGCTGATCCTTCAACTTTTGAGGGGGAGAATGTGCCACCAATGATGTTAACTTGGACTGAACCTCCTTCTCACAGTGAGGGGGAGCAGGACAGACTAGCACAACCCCAACCCTTAAACTCAATTCCTCCCAACCCTGAGCCCTCAGTATCTAAGATAGATAAGGGCAAAGGTATTGCTGATGAAACCCTAACACCTCCACCAAAGAAACTTGTAAAAGCCTCAAGAGAAACAAGGACTGATCCTGATGCGATTGTCTTGGTACCATATGAGATTAATGGAATAATGTACAAGATGACTCCTAATCAAATCCAAGTGTACTTAGATAGAATGGAGTTGGCTAAGGATAATTCAGCAACAAGGGCTGAGATCTTGAAGGTATCCACTGAATTTGTGAAAGAAGTGGGTGGTAACCCTGAGGTCTTGCTGAGCAAGAAAGGGGGAAAGGAGTTCATCCAAAAGCAGGAGGAAGAACTTAAGGCCATTCAGGATGAAATGGTCTTGAAGCAACAACAAAGAACCACCCAACTTAAGAAGTTGTATGACCAATAGACCAAATTCGTCACCCAAAGAAGAAAGCCTGAACCAATCACTAACCTTCATATCATTCCTCATACCAGACCTGTCTCAGTATCTGTCTATAGAAACAATGATGAGAGGAACTTTGAAGTTATGAAGAAATTTCATTTGGTGATATCGGTCTCAGTGAGTGGGATGATGTGACACCCCGGGTAGGGTTAAAATATGCATAAATATCCACGGAGATGTCACAAGGGTGGATGGATAGCATATAGTCCATAGAGCATAATATAAAATTAAGTTAAATCAGATTACATGTTTATTCAAACAAATTAATAAAAATTGTTTTAAACAGGACAGTAGGTGATTGTTTTCGTTTCCCAAATAGAACCCCTGATGAGTCCTATGATGCAGATTTATAAGATGCTGGAGACCATGCACACACCACGTACTAACTTCATATTCCTGTGCAAAACATACTAACGGGTCAACATAAAGTTGGTGAATTTATAGTTTTTAACAATTAATTAGTTTGGACATACAATAATCATAGAAGTAATATTGCACAGAGCATTCTTACTAAAATGTAAATAAAATTTGTTTATTATCAGAAATTGATGCTTAACCCCATAGTCCTCAACAGATGAGGACGTAGTGTCTTACAAAAAGACATCCATTCTAGTTCCAACATGGTATACGTCTGTTGTCCCGGCCAAGGCACATTGAGCATGACTCACCCAGACGGGGATGGTCAATCCCTAATAGATCTATTTATAACATTCGGGCGATTTACAATAATTTAACAGTTTCAATAGTAAGCAATCATAATCCAGTTTATACAATCCAGTTATGTCCAATATATGTTTGCATATTTTCTTTCCCCAAAGGGAAAGTTTTATCAAAGTTTTAATGGGATTGTAAACTCACCTAGGAGTAGGCAATTGCTTGTTTAACACGGGTATCCAATTAAAGCTCACACCAAAGTTATGCCTAATCAGATAGTACAGTCTTAATAGATAGTACAAATAACATATATGTATGCTTATACGGATTTTATTCAGTTTATTCATACTATGGTATTTATCTAAATAACCATAGTTCAAGTAGAATCAATATTCATTTTACTTATTTATATAAGTTTCATTTCTAAGTTCACATCAAATGTTTAACTATTAATATTAGTTAGCATACATATATTTATAGTAATCATTCAATTTTACAATTAAGTTTTACATTTAAGTAAACATAAAGAAAATGTTTCACTTAAAATATTAATCTGTGTTTATAGTACTTGTATCAATAACATCCCGTTGAATTTTATAACCACGTTCTATATTTAAGTAAACATAAGGGGTTTTACTTATAATATATTTACGTAGTAACATTTAATTTAATTTACGTTCACATAATTTTATTTCTCAAAAGTATATGAGTACATGTATTAACAATACATATTCATAATTGTTTATACAATTATTTCCTAAAGTAAATATAAATATTTTATATATAAAAAAATATATATAATATTTTGTTTAACTTTAAAGTTCCCATAAATTATTTTAAAATTTATAAAATAATTTAAACTTAAGAATTTATACCTTAATTCTTATGGTCTAAGTATTTTAATTATGTTTTATTATAATTAAAATAGATTTTAGGGTTAGGGCTTGGAAATGTTTTTGAATATGGCAAAACTAGTACCTTTATATTTTTAAACAAGTATAACTTTCGGATTTTACATATTTAGCACCTAGGGCTTGTTATAGTTTTCGGCTTATGGCAGATTTAGTCCCCCTAGTTAGATCTAGGTTTTGTAACTTTACTAGATTTACAAAAACAGCCCCTAGGGCTTCTCTAAGTTTCGACAATTTACAAAAATAGTCCTTAGGGTTTTAAAATGGCAAAATAACTTTTAGAAACTTCCCAAAATGATCCCTAGGGTTTAATTTGCCAAGATAGTATTTATTTAAACCCTAGACTTTTGGATATTTTCATTTTCAGTCCTTGTGTTTACTAGTTTATCAAAACGAGTTTCATAAGTCACGGTTTTAGTCCTTAAGTTTTGTGAATTGTCATTTTCATCCAAAAAGTTTTTATAAGTTATATTTTATTATAAAAACTTCATTTTAACATTTAAACTTTATATGGGCTCATTAAATGGGCTAAACATCAATTGGGCTATTTTAGTGGGCTTAAATATATTTCAAGTCCACTATTTTATTTAAATGGGCCTTTAAATCATCTATTGGGCTTAATACCTTTTTAAGTCCTTTAATTAGTTAAATGGGCCTAATTGTGATTTTAAGTCCGTTTAAGTTACTATAATTTATAAAATGGGTTTATTGGGTCCATTTAAGTTTTGAATTAACATTTTATTGACTTAATTTGTCCATTAACATTAATTTAAATTTTATGTATATTTTTACTTAGGATATTCTTATAAGCTTATTATGAGCTTATTAATATTTAGTTTTTCCAATCTAAATGTATGAAACATACATTTTGTTTTATGTGTTATATTAAATTAGATCTAGGTGTGTTATAAGGTGATAAGTAGGTCATAAGCCCTAGTAGGAGCTTATATCCCACAGCTAATATTGGTTATAGCTTATTAAGATAAGTCAAGTCTTATTTTAAGGTTGCATGTAGTTTATATGTGCTATAAAATTAGATCTAACTATGTACACACTAAGAAAATAAGTCACAAGTTCAAAATGAGATCTAAACTATGTCTAGACCTAAAAATCAACATATATTCATGTACCCTCACATATAGCTCACGACTATATTTGTAGATCTTGGTATTTCCAAGATATCCCTTTAACTAGTTTCTAAATCTTGTAATTATTTACAAAAACACATTATGATTATCTAGGTTACATGCATGTTTCCAAGGCTACCATCATTCCAAGAAACAATGTATAGCCCACTGCTATATTGTTCCCTCCCAATATTCCTATTAGATCTACTAGCTTATTTCATGTATACCATGTTAAGTTAACACTTATCATTAGATCTAGGTTTTTATAAGCATGCATGTACATCTAACCCATTTTAGGGTCATATGTAACCCACGGCTATATATTCACATAAGTTACTTTGATGATTTTTAATAGCTCTTTTAACATGTAACCTATTATGTTCCACTATTCAAAACTTAGTAGACAAATCATATGGCCTTTACTCATTCTAGTCGTGACCTTTAAGGTCATGGCTTTCATGATTTTTAGGTTTCACAAGTTCTTTTTCATAAGATCTATGGTTATTGGTTAACCAAAGTCCCATAACCAAGATTTGTAACCCATGCCATATTTAGATTTATAAAAGGTTTCATATGGTTTTTAAATCTAGTTTAACACATAACACATAAGTCATAAGTTTCTTATTAAAAATATTTTGAATCACGATCATAGGTTGTATAAATATGTCGTGACCCATAAGGGTCATAGCCTTACCAAATCTTGATTTTTAACATGTTATTCACTTGTGTTTATAGATGTATGAAGATGCATGCATGAAGAAATGAAAGATTATGATGTGCATACCTTTCTTGCCTAAAAGTACATAAGAGGATCTAGATGAACAAGGAGATATAAGATCTATTCAAGTTGATGGAGAAATCCCTAACACAAACCAAGCCGTGACCTATAATGATTTGGCTAGGGCTTGGTTTTAGTGATTCCAAAAGAATAATGCCACCAAATGATTTGTAATCAAGATGGGACACAGATTTAGTTGATTTAATGATCAACTTTGGATTTTTGTGGCTTACGACCGAAATATTTGAGAGAGAAAGAAGTAGAGAGAAGTGAGTTGCATGTATGAGAGATGGGGATGTGTGTGTTTCGGCTTAAAGATGAGAGAGGGAAAGAGAGTGCAAAAGGCTTGATTGCCTTGGTAAGGACATTTGTACCAAATGTAAGCTCTTCTCTTTCCAAGACAACCCTTCTTCTTCCACATATGCATGTGTGTGTCGTGTAAGGCTATCCAAAGAAAAAGGTGGGCTTGTGTGGGCTTGAGTTGGGCTAGAGCATGAGGAATACATAACTTTGGGCTAGTCCAAGAAAGTTTAGCGATACCTAAACTTATGCATACACATATACACGGCCATAAATACATGGTGTAGCTTATTTTTCTAATTTTTGGTTAAGTGTTGAGTATTTCTAATATTAAGTATACATATTACTACTTTATATCCCTAGTTTTATGTATGATACTTGTATTTTTACAACCTTGTTTAGGAAAACAAAGTGTACTTAGGGTAAATACACAAGTGATTTAGGAAAACCACGAGTTATGACCCAAAGTGGGGATCGTTCTCAAGGAGGTTTGGTGTGTGTGTAATGAGATGATTAATTATGTGATTATATGATTATGAGAAAGAAAATAGAAATGGGATAAGAAGAGAATGACGGTTACGATGACGGATTACACTAAAACGAAAAGGTCATACACGTAAAACCGTAAAAGCACCAAAATTTAAAAATTTACCCTAAAAATTCCTAAAAAATTGCAATAAATCCTAAATAATGTATTAAGAGTTTACAAAAAATCAGAAATCACCCAAACCTTTTATTTAATTAAATAATGATTTTTTAAAGCTAATTAAAGCCCTAAAAATCAATTTAATTAACAAAAAGCCTAAAATGAGTTTTATCACTTTTAAACCTCTAAAATGACCTACCTTAATTTAAAACTATTTTAGAAAATTTTATAATTAATTAAAACTTTTTAAAAAATATTAAAACCTATTAAAACTTAAAATAGTTATAAAATTAATCTAAGAACAATAAAAATATTCTAAAAGTTGTAAAATTCCTAACATTATGTATTTAACCTAAGAAAAATATAAAAAGTTGAAAAATCTAAGTTTTAATTTTTAATAATAGAATAATAATAAAATAATATTAAAAATCCAAAATATAAAAAATTCTAAAAACTTGCAAACTTGCTTAATTTAACCTAAATAAACAGAAAATGAAGTTGAAATTACAAAAATACCCCTAATGGGCCTTCAAATGGGCCAAAAGTCCAAACATTCACCTTAATGGGCCAAAATAAGCCCAATAAGAAAAATGTTGTCCAAATAAGCCCAAAAGCTCCTATCTAACTCAAAATTTGATTTTAAACACAATTTTTCAAAGGCCCAAAAGCTAAAAATGTGAAATAAGCTGGCTTATATTAAACAGCTAATTCTTAATGGGTTTTTTGGCCAATTAAGCTATAAGCTGATGCCATAAGCTCAAATTAGACACACAAGCTTCTTTTGAGTTTCTTAAGACTTCTGTAAAAAGAAATTTGAAATAAGCCAAAGTAATAAGCCTGAAAATGCAAAAAACAATCTACAGAAAACGACAAAATAGTCGTTTTTTAGTTCTAGGCTATCCCAAGAGCTGATTCAAGTTTCAAAAGCTTTTAAATGACTTAACTAAGCTTAATCAACAAAAAGTTTTCAAATAAGTTCACTCAATAAGCTGAAATAAGCAAATAAGCACTTATGAAAAAGTCAAATGAGTTGGTTTTCTAGCAAAAAGTCAAAGTCAAAGTCTAATAAGCTCCAGTTCAATCAAATGGGTCAAATAATGAAGATCTATAAAAAAAAATAAGTTGTTGCAGGTCTGGATAAGCCAAAATGGCTTATTGATAAGCTGAATGAAAAATTGCACTAGTAGGGGCTAGTTTTTGGTGTTGAGCAGTGGAAACTTTTTCCACTGCTTGACTTCTTGACTTTTTTGTCTTTAGTGACTTTTTTGGAGATTCATGTTACACAAAGGCACCCAAATGATCAGTGGATCATAAGGAGTCAAATACAACAAAGAAATCACAATCAACAACAGCCAATTAGTACAGTTTCATCAATCAATCACCAGATCACTCACAGACATGAACAAATAAGCAGATTAGGTTCAATAAGCACTTATAGCACAATTCAACCAACCAAACTTAACCAAATGCATACACAAGCAATATTAAACTTAAATAAGCAAGTCTAAACAGGTTTCATGCACTAATTCAAAGTATTAAGCAAGATTCAAGCACTTAAAGTTACTGATGAACCACACAATAACAAGTTATGATTCCAGACAGGTAATCCCAAACACCCTTTTAACTTTTCAAATCAAGATTTTTCAAATCAAAAGTGAGTTTTAAGACCACCCAAGCCAAAATTAACTCAATAACAGATATATTAAGCAGATTTAAGCAACATTAAGCAATAAAATCAGCAAGAACACAAGTCACACACAAACCTCATGGATGTACATCCACACCCACGAATTTTGGGCTTTTGTACTAGCAAGAACAAGTACAAGCTTCCACAACAAAGCCTGCTAAGATTCAACAAGGTTAGAAGCAAAATATCAAAAACTGTAAGGTTAAAAAGCCTTGATTAATGCAACTCTTATACTCCACACTTGCTTATCCCCAATTTATAGGCTTCACCACACCTTGATAACTCAATATCAGGATGCTATGATCAGCTTTATAGCCCAAGAATTCCAAGATGAACCAAGAAACTTAGCAAAATATCAAGCTTGAAGGACAATGTGCAAACTTCTGCACACTCCTTGAAAACAGGTTTTGAGGTTTAAGAATAGCAAACAAGTAACAATAATAAGAAGTAAACAACAATGGCACTTGATTTTTCTTCAAAGATTCAAACACATTTCATTAACTGAATATGAGATTTACAGAATTTTAAACAAAGGCAAATTCAAGAGCAAACTGAAATGTAATAACCTAAGGACTTTATATAGGCATACAATGAACTAGTTAAGAGCTAAAAAATGTGAACCCTAATGTAGTGAAGTCCCCATTATGCCCTTTGCAGATTTTGAACTTTGAAGATCATGTGACTCTTTCTTGTTTGTTTGTGGGGCTGGCATGGTGAAAACTTGATCAAATGGTGTAAAATAAGCTTAGGATGTAAGCTGGAATCTCACACGTTAGATGACTGGCCTCTTTTAGTAGTTTCTTCTTTGTTGCAGCAGGGGAATCATGTGTGGGACAAAGGAGTGATGTGGCAAGTATTTTCAAGGTTGGGTTATGATTAAGGCATGCTTCATCAATAATCTAGAGGTTTTCATGGCTTAATTACAACACAATTAAGAAAACCTAATTATGTTCTTGAGGTGAATAGTGCCATGTTTAATCCGTTTTTGGTTTGGATTAAGTTTAAAAAGGTGTTGATGGCGCCAAGATTAATTAATATTAATCTGATGAAGTGGAGTGTGAGGTGGAGCAATGGTGGAATCTGATTGGTGGAAAAGGTGAGTGGGACACGTGTTGGATGTGGATTAGTCTATGTAACTTTGTTTGTCTGCCATGTTTAGCCCCTTTCTTTCCAAACTTGTTTCACTTTGTAAATAAATACCACAAATCCGGATTCCCTTTGTAATAAAGTTTCACTTTTCACACTTTTGCCCCAAATACTTTTCCAAAGTATTTTCAGGGGTATTTCTTGCCATTTCTTGATTCTTGAAGGACTGACTTGGTATATTTGACATTTTGGAGGACTGAAAATGACAATTCTTCATTTTTGAGGGACCATTCTTGCCAAGTCTTCAAAGTCAACGGTCCTTTTGGTAATTTTGATATTTTCAAAGGACCAAATTTGTAATTCTTGTAACTTGTAGTTCTTCTTGGTATGTTTGACTTTGAGGAGGATAAATATTGACATTTTAGTTTTGATGAGGGACTAAAATTGCCAGTTCTTCAAAGTGGAGGGCCCTTTTTGCAATATTGACAAACTTTAGGGACCAATCTTGTAATTATGAAGATACAAGGGTATAAAGTGTCAATTATTCCATATTGGAGGACCCTTCTTCATAAATCTTCAAATCTTCAAGGGTTTTCTTGGAAAATTCTTCATTAGGGCTTGGTTCAATGTGCGGCTTCATTTCCCGTGTTCGTTTTTGCATGATTCTTTTGATCTTTTGTCATTTTCTCAATATCCGTACCTAAACTACACAAGCAACAAACACAAGCATATATTTGGGTATTTTCATGATATTTAATGCATTTTAAGCCCTTTTTGGACAATGAGACTATGTATAAAAGCAGTCTCATCACTCCCCCATACTAAACCATTGTCGTGCCCTCACGTAATTCTAGAATAAAGTATCGTAGCATCTCCAAAATTCATTTTTATTCACTTTTATTGAATGATAAACTAGTTACACTACTACTATTGCTACTACTTGTGTTTTAGACATAATTTATGATTTTCATCGCAAAATGGGACGTTTAGGTTCATAGAATATGAACACGTGAATGCTTCGTTAGAAATAATTTCATCGTCCTCGATTTTCAATCCAATTCCATGCCAAGCGTGCAACGAGATCATTGTCATTATAAGTTAGTAATGCTAACACTACTCATATGCCATAATCACGTACTTATCCTCCCAATTTCCTAAGTTGTATCTCATATTTTATTATGTCTTGAATGTTTCATGAGGATACATTGTTTGACTTATGCGATAATAGAGATTTAGGTCTAAAAAAGGAGTCCTAACGGTGTAACCAAGACCATCAAATCAATAACCCCTCCTAATAGACAACGATGTCAAAAAATTAAGTCAACAAGAAGGATCGATAAACACGGTTTTATAACGGTTTTGAACATGAGACTTATTACCAAGACTTTTATACGCCCCCTAACGGAAGGGCCTTATTATCTTTGGTTTACCTCCATCTTTTATTCAACTTCGACATGAAGCTTTTATTATGACTTCGGTCTGGCCTTGCCTTTTATTATCCACCTCATCGGTAGTTTTATTAGCCAAAGATGTATATCCTCACGCTAAGACGAATTTTGGATCTTTTAAGCTTCAAAGATTAAGGCTTGATTCAATTTCAGTTTGAATAGATTTTTCGGCCTTGTGGGGCTTCAAATTATTTGCTTGAGTTAGGTGAGCACTTGAAATCTTATTATTGGGTGAAGCTTTTGATTATTCGGGTGCCAATACTTCAAAACCGTGACGCTGGCGATACCTTAATGTCTTCCCAATTTAATTACACGGAAGCTACTAGAAAATACTAGAAACCCAACAATCAAGACTAAACCGCTAAGTCAATATTTATTAAGCAAAAAATAGTTACAAGCGAATGGAGAATAAGCAAATAATGAGACCACATGAGTTTTTGAAAGAATACGAGTACTCTACGTTTGGCATAGTAACTTATAATTAACCCTATCAGTTCTCGTCCTCATTTAAGAGACTTAGCCTAATGTGAAGTTAAGGAATCAAAGCTAAGTGCTCAAAACACACGGTCGAGTAAAAAATTACTCTTATTCTCGCCATCGGAAAACCTACATTCGTGTCTTCAAACACTTATAAAACATGAGAAAATTTTAAAATTTGGCCATTTTTAGCCTTATTTTGCAACAAAACGATAAACAAAAAGATAAACTTTGGAAAGCGTGAAGGTTTGGCAAGGAAAGTATCTATTCACCCACCCATACTAAAGTTAAACATTGTCCTCAATGTTTCGAGTCTAGGGGTGCAAACACCCCCATACTATAGACGTAGTCGAATGCCTAATCTAGCATGGAAAGGGTGTAACCGTTAAATTTAAAACCGTTTATGAAGTGTGCTATAAACACAAGGTTAGAACATCAAAGGATATATCATGGATATTGAGAAAGTCTTCAAAGCAAACGATCGAGTGCTCCCATAAAACGAACACGAGAGGCTCTAATCGTGAAGATCATGATCATCTAAAATCCACAATTCACAAACAACCACGGAACAAAGGTTGGAAGGGCACAAATCCCCACACGTTACTACATTAGAAAGCGATAATATGTACATAGGATAAGCATGGTACTCCCCCACGAGGCACCTCGTTTTTTATTACCGAGTCATGAGCTCGACTCGATCCCCTCAATGCTAATTATCATTGGGGAAAGTGATTTGGTCGAGGTAGTTCAAGGATGGAACTTCCCCGCCAAAGTAGTGCTTCAACCTATGTCCATTCACCTTGAAATTGGGGCCATCATTTTGGGCTAGCTCGATGGTCCCATATGGAAAAACTTGAGTCACGGTGAATGGACCGGACCAACGGGATTTCAACTTACCGGAAAAGATTTTCAAACGAGAATTAAAAAGCAAAACTTGATCCCCAATGTTAAAAACCCGGTTTTTAATTTTAGAATCATGCAACTTTTTAGTCATTTCTTTATAAATCAATGAATTTTCATAAGCAATATCCCTTAATTGATCCACTTCATTTAATTGCATTTTCCGGTGTTTTCCCGCGGTCTCCATATCATCATTACAATGCTTTAGGGCCTAATAAGCCATGTGTTCCAATTCAATTGGCAAGTGACAATTTTCCCATACACAAGCTTATAAGGAGTGCACCCAATGTTACATGAATGTCCTCATCACGGTTTTTCCGACTTGCATCAAATTGACACGTTTTACAATGGACTTAATGATCATGAAAGGGATTATCTTATTGCCGCCGCGGGTGGTAATTTTTTGTGTAAAACGGTTAAGGAAGCTTTGGTGATAATTGAGAATAGATCTAAGGTGTATAGTCCTCGTAGCACGTCTAGTGTTCGTAAGGCTTCGTCTTCGGCTTCACCTTCTTTGTCTACTACCATCGATGCTTGCCAAATTGAGGCTAACTTGGAAAACAAAATCTTTGATAAACTTAAAGGTCTTTTGATTGAGTTCAAAGTTGGAGAACCAAGTGCTCCCGCTACGGCTAAAGCGGTTGGGGTTTCATGCATGTATTGTGGTGGAGGTCATGATTTCTCCGAGTGCATTACCAACGGTGGTAACACTTCGAGTGCCTACGCGGCCACGGGAACTTACAACCAAAACAGTCAAGTTACCCGCTCTAATCAATTGACTCCACCGGGTTTTGGTTCAAATCAAAATGCTAACAACAACTATCGCAACAATCAAGTTGGTTTCAAAAACAATTACAACAAGGGAAACTATGGTAATCAAGGGGCTAATAATCAAGTTTCAAACAAAAATCAAAATGATTTTCAAAACAACAACAAAGGTTTGCAAACTTTGAAAGATCTTCCAAATGAATTTGTTGAATACGCTAATGGGAACGATGCTAGGTTTGACAACATTCAAAGAGAAATCATTAGCCTAAGATCCGAGTTTAAGAACGACTTGAAGAAAGAGTTGATAAATGAGTTAGCAAATGAGCTTAAAATCCATACCAACAAGATGGAAGGAAATGTAACAAGGTTACAACAAAACCAACAAAAAATGGAACAAGGGCAACATGAAATTAAGCAAGAGATGATTAAAGCCGAGAAGAGGCAATCAATGTTTGAGAATAAATTTTTATCTATGTTTGAGGCAATTATGTGTAAACCGTGTTCGAGTAGTCTTCCTAGCAACACCGTATCAAACCCTAAGGGTGAGATGAAAGTGATTACCACACGTAGTGGTAAGACACTTATGGAACCGACTCCTCAACCAATTGCTCCTACGGAGGAGGCAATTGAGGAAGAACCCAAGGTGGTGGTCCAAAAGGAGCATGTCCTAATCCCACGAAGTACCGCTCATGCCACACCTACGGTTGACCCATTACCAACAATGGAACCCGAGATTCCAAAGGCTATGCCTATGCCTCAAGCCACACCACCTTTGCCCTATCCATCAAGACTTAGAAAGGAGAAACGTCAAGAGCGCGACATTTACCAATTTGAGCTTTTTATGAAAAATTTTCATGACTTTCACTTTAATGTGAGTTTCCCCGATGCTTTGGTCATGATGCCTCGATTTGCCGCTAACATTAAGAGTATGTTGAACAACAAGGAGAAATTGCACCAATTGTCTAGTTGTTCGTCGGTTTATCTTAATCGCATACCTCAAAAAGTCGGTGATCCCGGTAAATTTTTGATCCCTTCTGCAATCCAAGATATGGAAGAATGCTTTGCCTTGGCCGATATTGGTGCTAGCATTAACTTGATGCCACTTGCAATCTTCAAGTCGCTCAATCTTCCTAATCTTACTCCTTCACTAATGTCTATCGAGTTGGCCGACCATTCCACGATTCCCGCATGTGGATTGGTGGAAGACGTTTTTGTGAAAGTGGGAAAGTTCTATTATCCGGTAGACTTTATCGTTGTCGATATTCCCACGGATCCTCAAGTTCCTCTCATTTTAGGTCGTTCGTTTTTAGATACGTCTATGGCTTTGATCGATGTTCATGCTAGAAATATCACCTTACGTTTCAACGACGAGGAACTTGTTATAAACGCAACTCAAAACTCTCAAATTTCTCATGTTTATTCCGTTTCAACCATAAACCTCGTTGATATGATTGACATGGTTTGCGAGGAATTTTCACAAGAAGTTCTAGGTTTTGGTGATGATGAAAATAGTGGCAATCCCACTATGTTAGATCCCATCCTTGATAACTCGACACCAACCTTCTCTCCATTTGAAGGTGGTGGTTTTACGTTGGAAGAATTCGATGTTCCACGTACTTGTAACGAAGACCTCGACAACGATGAGGACTTCTCGATTATCAAGGATTTTCTTAACGATTTTCCATTTCCTCCACCCGAGGAGGTTATGAGTATCGAGCCCAAATCTTCAATTGAGGAATCACCATCCTCGAGTTGAAAGATTTACCTCCTCATATCAAATATGTCTATTTGGAGGAGGGCGACAAGTTGCCGGTTATTATTGCGAAGGAACTTTCGGATGATGAAAAAAACGCACTTGTCGATGTTCTAAAGGATCACAAAGGGGCAATTGCGTGGAAGTTATCCGACATTAAGGGAATCGATCCCAAATTTTGTACCCACAAAATCTTAATGGAGGAGGATTACAAGCCCGCAATCCATTATCAAAGGAGGGTGAACCCCAAAATTCACGACGTCATCAAAAAGGAAGTCCTAAAACTCCTTGACGCGGGAATGTTTTACCCTATTTCCGATAGCCCTTGGGTGAGTCCTATTCATTGTGTCCCTAAGAAGGGAGGAATGACCGTTGTGCCAAACGATGCCAACGAGTTAATTCCCACTAGACTCGTGACCGGATGGAGAGTGTGCATTGACTATCGTAAGTTGAACGAAGCCACTAGAAAAGACCATTTTCCCTTGCCCTTCATGGACCAAATGTTGGAGAGTCTTGCGGGAAACGATTTCTACTGCTTTTTAGATGGTTTTTCCGGTTACTTCCAAATTCCCATCGATCCTCGTGATCAAGAAAAAATTACGTTTACGTATCCATATGGAACGTTTGCCTATCGTAGAATGCCATTCGGACTTTGTAATGCACCGGGAACCTTTCAAAGGTGCATGATGGCTATTTTTCATGATATGATCGAGAAGACGATGTAAGTCTTCATGGATGACTTTTCCGTGTTTGGTAATTCGTTCACTTCGTGTTTGTCTAATCTATAGAGAATGTTGAAGCGTTGTGAGGAAACCAACCTTGTGCTCAATTGGGAAAAATGTCATTTTATGGTTAAAAGTGGAATCGTCTTAGGGCACAAGGTCTCGAAAGCGGGGATTGAGGTAGATCAAGCTAAGGTAGACGTCATCGTCAAATTACCTCATCCCAAAACCATTAAGGGAGTTAGGAGTTTCCTAGGCCACGCGGGCTTTTATCGTTGATTCATCAAGGATTTTTCAAAGATCTCTCGACCTATTACACATCTTCTTGAAAAAGAGGCACGTTTTATCTTTGACGAAGATTGTGTATGTGACAATCTAACATTTTCAGGTAGTGAATTATTTTCTCGTATAATATTTTGAAACTTATTTTTGTGTTGATTGATGAACTCACAATTTACGGATTTAAATTTGGGCTTACGTGCATAATTTAGCGTCCTTTACGACTAAACCAGAAACCTTAGGATTACGTATTTACGTTTTTGAACTCCGTTTTTGATGAGACAAATTTTATTAGATTCGTTTTGTGCCGTTGATTCATAATTTATAAAAACGTTTTTCGTAAAACGACCCGAGGGCACGCAAATCGAGGAAACTAGAATCGAGGAGTACCCGTAAATTAGCGGGATGGGACAAAATAATTTATCCCATCCCACTAACTTAAGGGGCGGTGATGTTGGAGTTTTTACCACTCTTTAAGGAAAGAGCAATAAATAGGGCAAGTAAGCACGACGATTTAGGAAAACCGTGTGTGAATGACCCTAAGTGAGTTCGTTCTCGAGGAGGCAAGTGCGTTGTGTTAAGAGTTGATTAATGTTTGTGTCTATATGATTGAGAAAGAAATGGGATTAGAAGAGAAAGACGGTTACAAAGACGAATTAAACTACGACGAAAAAGGCAAATACGTAAAACCGTAAATAGTGCCAAAATTAAAATTTTAACCTAAAAATTACTAAAAATCCCCAATAATATTCTAAGAGTTTACAAAAAATCCAAACTTGCTAAAACCTTTTAATTAATTAATTAATGACTTTTTAATGCTAATTAAAGCCCTAAAAATCACTTTTAATTATTAAAAAGCCTTAAACAAGATCTAATAGTTTGTAAACCTCAAAAATATCCTAATTAAGCTAAAAACTATTTTTAAAAATTTTAAAACCAAATTAAACTATTTTTAAACACTTAAAAACTATTAAAATCTATTAAATCTTAAATTAATTCTAGAAATTAATTGAAAAGTCTAAAAAATATTTGGAAAGTGACAAAACTCCTAATTAATTTTCCTTAACCTAGGAAAAATGTAAAAACTAAAAAAAATAAAACTTCAATTTTTAATAATAAAATAATATCAAAATATTCAAAAAAAATAAAAAGTTTGTAAATAAATTCTAAAAAATTACCAAAAATCCTAAATAATGTAACTAAAACAAAAATGCAATCCAAATTTTCTGAAACCTATTTAATAATTTTATATTGAATTTTAAAGTTGCTTAAAAACCCTAAAATCCTATAAAATAAAAAATAAGCTAAATTGAAAACTTAAAAAGCTGTAAACCTCAAAAATAAGATTAAAAACCTAAAAACTATTTTTTCAGATTTTTAAATTACTTTTTACTATTTTTAATGACTTTTTAAAATTAAAACTTAAAATAATCCTAAAAAATTAATTAATAAAGGGAAAAATCTACTTTTTGTTCAGAAAAGTCAAACAACCTTATAAAAACCTAGGAAAAATCTTAAACAGGAAAATGCTTAAAGAAATAAGCTTGAAACAGCTTATTTAAAAGCTGTTAGCCAAATAAGCTATAAAACAAACCCCACTTAAATATCTAATGAAATTAAGTCTAAACGTAAAAAGCCATTTGGATCACTGGTTAACATGTTAGTCCCTGGAAAGCAAGGTTGCGTGTTCGAGCCCAGGCAAGGTGAGCTTTTTACAAACTTTTTCTTTTTTTTTTAGTTTTAAAACTTAAATCAATGACCTTGTTAAGCTTAGAAACACAACTCAAATCCAATATTATCAAGATTTAAACACTACAAATCCAAAAACGTGCCCATGTTTGCACAACTTTCTGATGAATACTTATGTTGTTTCTTCACAAGTGAAAAGTATCAAGAGGACTTGATTTGATGGCGTTTTGATGATGTTTGATGGACAAATGGGGCACGCTTATACTCTTTGGAGTATAAGGAGTCAAAACAAATACAAAAACATGTAAGGAGCACACAAATCAAGCACAAAAATAGCAAATGAAAGTTGCTGATATAGCTTTGTATAGGACTAAGATGATTGCTGGTTCAATTGGCATACAAGTGAGTTTCAAATCCTCAAATAAAGCACACAAATCCACCAAACAGCATGTAATTGAATCACAATCCTTAAACAACTTAATATCTAACAACTTGCAAGAAATCAAGCACCAATTCTCACAAAATCATGCACAAGGAAAACTTTCTGCTTTTTAGCTAATTTCTAAAATTTTATGCATGCAAGTGACTTAAATTCTACCAATAATGCAAACAAACCTAACATATATCCTAACACTACCCAATTGAGTATGTTTAAACAACTTTTACCCTAAAAACTCAACACCAAGCCTGATTAAAAGACAGATCCAAACACTCCTTTATATTTACTGAAATCAAAATTTTCAAAGCAACTCAACACAAAACTCAATCAAATCAAACCTAAGCTGTCTAAACATGCATACAAGACCTATATAAGCAATGTTAAACACTTAAACCAACAAACAAGCAAATATCATGCAATTCACATAAACATCATATAAAAACATAAAACTTGAAAATGAAAATGGAATGAGGGTGCTACCTTAAGGGTCCTACATCCAGGACCCTTAGTGGTTGAAAAACCACCTCCAATAGGCCCGGGCCTATGCTGAACTTTGTTGAGATGATGATGAAGTTTTCCTTAACCAAAATAGATGAAAATGATCCTCTTTGAATCTGCTAAGAGAAAAGGGAACAAAGCTTGTGTAAAAGCTTAAGAGCTTGCCCCTAGCTTATAGATTAAGCTAGAAGGAAACCTTAGCTTATAGGTCAGATTATGATAAACTTAAAAAAGAAAGAAATGACCAAACCAATGGCTATTTTAAACTTGGGTACCCACTACACCAGAACAAGCCATGGTGTTATGGACATACACAAGCTCAAATACCATCACACCAACACACTTAATCACCATTGTATCAGGTTAGTATGAAAATTTAAGATATAAGAAAGCTTTGAAAAACAAACAGAAACTTTGAAACTTAAAAACTTTTTGCTGAAAATCAAACCAAACTCAAACAATTATAACTTAAATCAACTGAAATGTAAAGGGAACTCAATATTTCTCATCAACAACACTTAAACCATTTATATTCCTTAATAAACTAGATTTACAAAGCTTGTGAAAAAGGAGAAAAATCAAGAACAGAAACTTAGCTAAGTCCTATGTGCCTTTATATAGGCTTACACTTGTGATTCTAGAAGTGAATAGAAGCTAAAAACCCTAACACGTGAACTTCCAATCTTGCCCTTGGACGATTTTGAATTTTCAGTCAAAAATAAGCCATATGAAGATCTTTGGCTTGTAGCTGAGATGCCAGTGATGAAAAAGAGATCTTGGACGTCCATATAGCCTTTGGGAACACGAAATTGTTGTGGGTTGTTGATTTGCTGTCCTCATTTTGTTTGAGAGTGAATAGTGGGGCAGGGGAGGGTTGCACAAACATGTGAGGTGATGGTGATGGGGGTTTAAGGGTGGTTTTGGGTTTTAGTAATGTTTAATCAAGGATCTGGAGATAATTACCCAAAACCCCTTTGGTTTAATTGATGTTTTTCCTGGAAATATTTAGGGTTTAAGGATGGATTAGGGAGTGTTTAATCTGAAAAGAGGGGTTAAGTATTTAAATTATGTGTTTGCCACCAAAATTCAAACGGGTTTAAAGTTAATTAAATAAAGGGTGAGTGGATTTGTGACGTGGAGAGTTGTGAGTGGTGGTTTGTCTTAGGTTGTCTGGGCAACATTGGCCCCTCTCTTTTCAAACTTCTTTCACTTTGTATTAACTGGCACAAACTTCATTTCCCTTGTAAACATCTTTGGTTAATTGGCAATTTTGGCACATATTGTTTCCAAACTTCAAACAAGGACTAAACATGCAATTTCTTCAATATTCAAGGGCTGTTTTTGACATGTCTTGATACTTTAAGGCCTTGACTTGTTTGTTGACTTCTTGGAGGACCATTATTGAGAAGATATATATTTTGATATACATAATTTAATTTATATATATGTATATATCGTGATTTTAGTATGTAATTGTTTAATAAGTATGTTATCCTAATACGAGATATATATATAAATGCAGATTGTCATGGCTGACCCTAATATTCCTATAGAGAACCATGCTATTCCCGAACCTAATGTAGATGATGATCCTTATTTAGACTTAGTAGATTATGATATGGATGATGAGGAGGAACCATTTGAGGATCCCGAGCCCGAAATAGGACTAGGAGATCAGATTACCCCTCAGGTTGATATGGTATAAAATGAGATTGATAATGTTGTTATTGAGAATGATGAGGAGATTGGGATAGATAATTTAGATGATGAGATTGACGACGAGGATGTCGAGGAGGATGTAGGTATAGACGATGAGGTTGATGACGATGAGGAAGCTGAGCTTATTTATCCTTATGATGTTCCAGAGGGCGAGCCTTTGCCCCCACCAGTTTATTTGTCTGATTCTGAGGTTGAGCTACCTAGGGATGAAATGTCTGAATCGTTTGAATCTGATTCTGAATCAGAGGAGGATGAGGATGACAATGTACCTGATGGTACTGATGGTATTGCTACTCGTAGACGTGTGATACGAGAGTCGTCTAGTGCTCGAGAGGCTACTCATATTGATGGTCTTGCACCATGGGCCTTGAGACGTGATTTAGATGCTTCCCGTGTTAAAAGTAGTATGACAGAGATTGGATTAGGTGTTGTTCAGAATCAACTTGCTTATTTGGAGTCGAAGACTAAGGTTGGCGAGAAAGAGCGGGATTGCTTAGTTTGGATTTGACTGATGTAGAGTGTTGTTTGAATGAGGCTTTTAGGAGGTTATCAGTGTTAGAAAGTGGTGAGTTTGCTGAAATGAAGAAAAAGGTGAATTTTATGGAGATTCAGTTGAATGTAGCTCGTGCGATGCGTGAGAAAGCTGAGAAGGAGTTGAATATATCCGTGGGTTGGAATAGTAGATTTTATGCCGACATGGTTGAAAGAGGAGTGATCCGTAAGCGCCCAGCTGAAGATGTGTCTAGTGATCGTCCGACAAAGATACAGAAGACGATGGATGATGGACCATCTGGCGGTTCTCAGTAAACCAGTATGTATTTAGTAGTGACCTTTGTATCTATTTTATCTTTTGTAGCTTTGACTGAACCGACTTGTTAGTAGTAGACTTGGCACGGATTTTGAGTATATATAGTGCTAGAACTTTGATATGGGATGTAACTAAGACAATACTTTTGTTTCAAATCGAATGAAATATGTATCTTGTCTTGAATTCCATATTGTGCCTTATTTGTATCTTGATTATGAATTCAATCCATATTATATGAATCCTTTGTTGGGTGAATGCTTAATACTTTGAAATTGTGAAATTATAGAACTATGCCGCCCAAGAAGGCTGTGACTGAGGATGATGTACGTAGGATTATTACGGAGCAAGTTACCGCATCTATGACTGAATTTATGGCAAATGCTAGAAATGAAGCTGGCGGTAGTTGAGCTGGCGATAGTGGAGCTGGTGGTAGTGGAGCTGGCGGTAGTGGAGCTGGCGGTAGTGGAGCTGGCGGTAGTGGAATTGGCGGTACTAATGTGAATGTGAATGCTAATAATGTGAATGCAAATGCTGGAGGAAATATAGGAGGACTTGGAACTAATGCACCTGAAGTTGGTGGTTGTACTTATGTGACGTTCATGAAGTGTGAACCTCTACCTTTTAATAGAACTGAAGGTGCTGTAGGATTAAGCCATTGGATTGAAAAGATTGAGTCGGTGTTTCGGATTAGTAAGTGTAAGGAGGAAGACAAGGTGACTTTTGCTATGGCTACTCTTAAAGGTCGTGCGTTGACTTGGTGGAACGGGAGAATTGCTTTCATAGGTCTTGATGCTGCTAATGCTACTCCTTGGGCTGAAATTAAGAAGTGTATGACTTTTGAATTTTGTCCTCGTAGTGTGATTATTTGGTTAGAACAAGAGTTGATTCATCTGCGAATGAAAGGTGTGGACATTGATAGTTACACAAACCGATTCCATGAGTTGGCCTTGCTATGTCCTCGATTGGTTGAACCCGAAGAGATCCGAATTGAGCAATATATTATAGGGTTGACCAGGAATATCCGGGGGGACGTGACATCATCTAAACCACTTACCATTGATGATGCTGTTCGAATGGCTTACCAACTCATTGGACAGATAATTTAGGGTAGGGAAGATGAAGCCCGTGTTGGTGAGAAAAGAAAGGGAGACGGTGATCGTGTAGATAGAGATGATAATAGGAAGAATTTCAATCGCCGTCAGAACCAGAGAAAGGGGAATGCAAATGCTCTTACCAACAATACACCGCGAAACGATGATAGATGTCCTAAGTGTGGCAACAAGAGGCATGCTGGCGACTGCTGGAAGTGCCGAAATTGCGGAAAGCTTGGACACAAGGTTGAAAGGTGTAAGAAGGGAACCATTTGCTTCAACTGTAAGGAAGAAGGTCATCGGAAATCGGAATACCCCAAGTTGAAAGCGATTTTACCTGGAAGAAATCCACAGGGTGGTATCTATCAACTTGGAACAATTGAGGTGAAGAAAGAGGATCTAAAAGTCGTTACCGGTACGTTTTTACTCAACAATCATTATGTTGTTGCTTTATTTGATTCGGGTGCTGATAGGAGCTTTGTATCCACTAAATTTAGTGCCCTTATTGACATTGAACCTGTTGAGATAAATACCAGTTACGAGGTGGAATTGGCTGATGGTAAATTAGTGAAAACTAATAAGCTATTAGAAGGATGCTCTCTAAATCTCTTAAACCATTCCTTTCCGATTTATTTGATGTTGATAGAATTAGGTATTTTTGATATTATTATTGGTATGGATTGGTTGTCGTTGAATAATGCTACTATTTTATGTGGAGAGAAGAAGGTTAAGATTCCTCTTAGGAATAGAACGTTAGTAATAGATGGTAATCGAGGTGAATCTCGTTTGAAAATCGTTTCGTGTATTAAAGTACAAAAGTACATCAGGAACGGTTGTGAGTTATTCTTAGCTCAAGTGACCGGGAATGAGTCTAGGGAGAAACGATTGGAAGATGTACCTATTATTTGTGAATTTCCTGAGGTATTTCCTAAAGATTTACCCGGACTTCCACCGATAAGGCAAGTAGAGTTTCGAATCGATTTAATTCCTGGTGCTGCACCGGTGGCACGTGCGCCTTACCGATTAGCCCCTTCTGAATTAAAGGAGTTATCTGAGCAACTTAAGGAGTTGTCTGATAAAGGTTTTATTCGACCGAGCTCGTCGCCTTGGGGAGCTCCAGTCTTGTTCGTTAAGAAGAAGGATGGATCTTTCCGTATGTGCATTGATTATAGGGAACTGAATAAGTTGACAATTAAAAATCGATATCCTTTACCTAGGATTGATGATTTGTTTGATCAACAACAAGGATCTAGTGTGTATTCTAAGATAGATTTGCGGTCAGCACCAACTTCGCGTCCGTGAAGAAGATATTCCTATAACTGCATTTAGAACTCGTTATGGACACTATGAATTTCAAGTAATGCCATTTGGGTTAACTAACCCACCTGTGGTTTTCATGGATTTAATGAATCGAGTGTGCAAGCCCTACTTGGATAAATTTGTGATTATGTTTATTGACGATATTCTAATCTATTCTAAGAATGAAGATGAACATAGAGAACATTTAAGGATTGTTTTGAATTTGTTGAAGGATGAAAGGTTGTATGCTAAGTTTTCGAAATGTGATTTCTGGTTAGATTCTGTGCAATTTCTTGGTCATGTGATTAACAAAGATGGAATTCATGTTGATCCTTCAAATGTTGAAGCCATTAAGAATTGGTCTGCACCGACAACGCCAACGGAAGTGCGACAGTTCTTAGGATTGGCTGGCTATTATAGGCGATTCATTAAAGAATTTTCTTTAATAACTAAACCCTTGACTAAGCTTACCCAGAAGAATAAACCTTTCGTTTGGGGAAGTGATGAGGATGGAGCATTTCAGACATTGAAGCAAAAATTATGTAGTGCGCCAATTTAATCATTACTCGACGGGAGTGAAGATTTCGTAGTGTATTGTGATGCATCTCTTAGAGGCTATGGAGCTGTTTTGATGCAGCGGGAGAAAGTGATAGCTTATGCTTCTGGGCAATTAAGGAAGAATGAGGAGAATTATACTACTCATGATCTTGAGTTAGGAGCTATAGTCTTTGCTCTTAGGTTGTGGAGACATTATCTGTATGGCACCAAGTGTACGGTATTCACCGATCACAAAAGCTTACAGTATATTCTCGATCAGAAGGAATTGAACATGAGGCAACGAAGATGGATAGAGTTGTTAAGTGATTATGATTGTGATATAAAATATCACCCAGGAAAATCCAATGTCGTTGCCGATGCGTTAAGTAGGAAAGATAGAGAGCCTATCAGGGTACGTTCTCTAGTCTTGACCGTGCACAATAATTGGCCTGAGCAAATTAGAAATGCGCAAATAGAAGCCTGTAAGAAAGAAAATTTTGTTAATGAAGGGTTCCGAGGAGAAGGAGATCCTCTAGAGGTTAGAGCTGATGGAGTGAAATGCTTAAGAGGTCGTATGTGGGTACCTAAGTTTGGATGGTTAAGAGATTTGATTATGTTAGAGTCCCATAAATCTAAGTATTCCATTCATCCGGGATCTGATAAGATGTACCATTATTTGAAGAAGTTGTACTGGTGGCCGAATATGAAAGCTGATATTGCTATGTATGTTCTTCAATGCTTGACTTGTGCTAGAGTCGAAGCTGAACACCAAAAGCCATCAGGACTACTTCAACAACCAAAGATTCCTGAATGGAAGTGGGAGCGAATTACGATGGACTTTATCACCAAGCTTCCTAGAACATCATCTGGAAACAACTCGATTTGGGTTATTGTCGACAGACTGACCAAATCAGCACACTTCATTCCGGTTAAAGAGCAGTTCTCACTGGAGAAGCTGACTCGTATATACCTTGAGAATGTTGTATGCAAGCATGGAGTGCCTGTATCGATCATTTTAGATCGAGATCCTAGATTCTCATCGAATTTTTGGAAATCTCTCCAAAGATCTTTGGGAACGAATCTCGACATGAGCACTGCTTATCACCCCCAGACTGATGGGCAGAGTGAAAGGACGATACAAACACTAGAAGATATGTTAAGAGCTTGTGTGTTAGATTTTGGTAGGAATTGGGATAAACATTTGCCGTTAGCAGAGTTTTCGTATAACAATAGTTACCATTCTAGTATTAAGGCTGCACCGTTTGAAGCTTTATATGGTAGGAAGTGTAGATCTCCTGTATGTTGGAGTGAAGTTGGGGATACCCAGTTCACGGGACCGGAATTGATCCGGGAGACTACGGAGATGATAGTTCAGATTAAGAATAGGTTGTTGACTGCCCGTAGTAGACAGAAAAGTTACGCGGATGTGCGGCAGAAGCCAATGGAGTTTGAAAGTGGGTGACCAAGTAATGTTGAAAGTATCGCCATGGAAAGGCGTTATAAGATTTGGAAAACGAGGGAAATTTAATCCCTGTTATATTGGACCCTTTAAGATTTTATCTAGAGTAGGTCCGGTGGCTTACAAACTAGAGTTACCCCCAGAACTTCATGGTGTTCACAACACATTCCATGTATCTAATCTGAAGAAATGTCTAGTAGTGAGTGATGAGAAAATTTCGTTGGATAAGGTTCGAATAGATGGGAAGTTGCATTTTATCGAAGAACCCGTAGAGGTTATGGATCGTGAGGTAAAGCAACTGAAACAAAGTCGGATACCTATTGTCAAGATCCGATGGAATTCAAAGCATGGACCGGAATATACATGGGAACGAGAGGATGAAACGTGGAAGAAATATCCGCACCTCTTCGATTTCAATAAGAAACGGACATCAAAATGAAATGGATCACGAGGACGTTGATCCCTTTTAGGAGGAAAAGCTGTGACAATATAACATTTTCAGGTAGTGAATTATTTTCTCGTATAATATTTTGAAACTTATTTTTGTGTTGATTGATGAACTCACAATTTACGGATTTAAATTTGTGCTTACGTGCATAATTTAGCGTCCTTTACGACTAAACCGGAAACCTTAGGATTACGTATTTACCTTTTTGAACTCGGTTTTTGATGAGACAAATTTTATTAGATTCGTTTTGTGCCGTTGATTCATAATTTATAAAAACGTTTTACGTAAAACGACCCGAGGGCATGCAAATCGAAAAAACTAGAATCGAGGAGTACCCGTAAATTAGCGGGATGGGACAAAATAATTTATCCCACCCCACTAACTTAAGGGGCGGCCAAACAAGACACCACATCAAAGATGTGGCATCATTTTAGCACTTAGCTTACAAGTGTAAGCTTAGCCTTACACTTAAGCTACCACTACCTCAAAACCACAAGCTAAACCATTTACCACCATTTCTCTCATGCAAACAACTCTCAAAACTCTCTCAACCCTCTACCCTTGCCGTCCCATATTCAAGAACAAACACCCCATTTGATCTTTTCTAGCCACAAGATACTTGTTATCTAGCTATATTATGGAGTAACCTTGAAGCCTTGATTGCTTGGTGGCCATTTTAACAACAAAGGAGGTGATTTGCTTATGTCCTAGGGCTGATTCTCAACATACTTTCTTGGTGTTTGATGATCTTGGAGATATATTTGGTGTTCATGAAGTTGTTGTCTTCCAAAAACAAGATATACTCTTGGTTGGTAAAGAAGATCATCCTTTCCATTTCTCTTGTTATTTTTGTAAATATCAAATGTATTTTCTTTCTTATTTTATATGTATATGATGAATATATGATGATAAAAATATTGTGTGGGGATCACGTGTTGATAAATATGCTTAAAAAGATGAATAACCATAAGAAACAAGGCTAAAATCATGCTTAATTTGTTGGCTGTATAAAAACAGTAAGTAACCAAAACTTAAACTGATAAATTTGCATGGTGGAATGCATTTACAGTAAGTATAAGATGTCATACACATGTGAGGGTTGGCCATGCAATGGAATCATTAAAATGAGTGAGATATGATCAAAACAAGATGAGTGTGCTAATCTGAATAGTCTGTTTTGTAGGGACTATTCATGCCATCCAAAAATGAGTGTCTAATTCATTGTAGAACTCTAGATATGATAAAAATGGTGAAGATGAAACTAAAAATCAGATTTTGAAGAATTAATGTTTAATACTATTATATAAGCACTCAAATTATATAGTATAAAATGTGAAATTAAAACCCACTAACTTATGAATTTTATTTATATAAATATGTATAAGGTTAAATAAATGGACAAAATATAAAAATGGTAGTGGAATAATATTTATAAGTTATAAAAACTATAAACATGATTTTTACGACTTTTTCGGCTATTACCGTAAAATTAACGTTTTTCGCCAATTAAAACTTAGACGATCAAACCCGTCTAATGTAAAGTTTTTAAAAGTCATATACTGATATATAAGTATCTAATACAAGTAAAAACCGATAAAACCCGAACTATAGAACATACGGACATTAACGAGCTAAGTAAGCATATTGGACTAATAATTGGACTAAATAAGTTAAACACTTATAAAAAGTACTTATTGGGCTTAACCCATTTGGGCCCAACATGTAAAGTGTGAATACTGACAATATAAGTATAAAATGAACTAATATAAGTTAAAGAACTTATAATAAGCTTATTGGACTTAAAACATGTAAATAGGTAAAACTAGTAAACTAGTAAAAAGTTACCAATACATAAACACTAAAATGAGTAAACAAAGATATATAAACCCACTTGATCATCATCATATGTACAAAATCATCATATGTATATTTTTTATTTTGATAAAGTCATTGGACAAAAGTCTAAGACCGATTATTATTTATATAGTTTTCCGTGACCGAAGCACGCCCGTAGCCGATAATACGCCTTTCATTATCAACGTGAGTTCATAGCCTCGCACTCTTTTAAATGTTTTATAAAATGATTTTAAACACGCGAGGGAGATAACATGCTAGTTTTTGATAAAATAGAACACAAGTAGTCTCGATGGTATGCTTAATGATATGGACCCGAATGATGCTATGACCCTATAAATGAGATAAAAAGGATTAATAGTAGTTAGGTTATGTCACTCAAAGTCCCATTAACATGAATTGTGAACTACCGGGATTTGGTAGACGCTTATGCATATGATAGTACTATTTGAGGACGATCACCCTAGTTCGCGCCTTGACGGTTGATCCCCGTCGTACCACATTGATTGGTAAGCGAATTTATGTATGATAAGATTTCCATAGCGTGATTTTTGTGACGACACGCTAACTTAGATGGGCAAATTGTTTGTCGGGTTCGCGGCCCGTTGTTTTCATAGTAAGGTAACAATGACATGCGGCTAATAATAATCCTATATAATCTAAATATCCGATATGATACGATGTTAACAACGATAATAATATTACCTATAATGGTAATATAGAGGCTACGGTCTCATGGACGGTTTAAGAGGTATGCTTGATTTATATATTGCCTGACTAGCAATACGAGGACTTACTTCCGATATTATACTTGTGTTCTGATTTTAACGATTGTTTTATATAACGGTTTTTATTAAACTCTATGAATTCACTCGGCATTCGCTGATATGATTTTCGCATGTTTTTATCTCAGGTGCTTGAAGGTAATCTGGATGGAGATCGACTCTGATGGCCCACATAATATTAAAAATGTTCATTCGATCTATGTTTTGTAAACTTAATGACCTGTATAATTTGGGACCTGTTGTACACTTTAAAACTTTTTATCGAATGAATGTATGTTAAACCTTGTACAACCATTTTTATGTGTTGTCTATGATTGGAGTTATTGTGCTATCCCGTAACACTCTGAAAGACCCTTCCGCTGTACCGATACGAAAATTGAGAGTGTTACAGTGTACGGGCCTTTGAAATCCTTAAGAGGAAAATTACCGAAGCTCCCATTCTTGTTGCTCCCAGTTGGAACCTCCCCTTTGAGCTCATGTGTGATGCTAGTGACTACGCTATTGGGGCCGTATTGGGGCAACGTCATGAAAAGCACTTCTTGCCTATTCACTATGCTAGCAAGACGATGACCGAGTCTCAACTTAAATACAGTACAACAGAGAAGGAGTTCCTTGCCGTGGTGTATGCATTTGAGAAATTTCGACCTTATCTCGTCTTGACGAAATGCATCGTGTATACGGATCATTCGGCTATCAAGTATCTCATGGCTAAACAAGATGCAAAGCTGATATTACTTCGTTGGATTCTCCTCCTTCAAGAATTTGATCATAAAATCGTTGACAAAAAAGGAGCCGAGAATCTAGCGGCCGATCATCTTTCTCCTTTGGAAGATCCTCACCAAAGTGTTTACGAGCCCAAGGAAATCACCGAAACATTTCCGCTCGAGACACTTGGTGTAGTGAATTCTAAGCTTGATTCTTCCACCCCATGGTTTGCGGACATCACAAATTACTATGCGGGCAACTTCATCATCAAGGGTATGACGACTCAAGAAAAATGAAAATTCTTTCGTGACGTCAAGTTCTACTTTTGGAACGACCCCTACTTGTTTCGAACTTGTGCGGATCAAATCATCCGATGTTGTGTATTTGGCACCGAAGCTTCTAATATCCTTAGAGCTTGTCATGAGGGACCCATGGGTGGTCACCATGGTGCTAATCTCACGGCTAAGAAGGTGTTTGATGCCGGCTTCTTTTGGCCTACTATTTACCGAGATGCACATGAGCTTCTGAAGTCGTGTGACTCATGCCAACGACAAGGAAAAGCCTCACAAAAAGATGAAATGCCACAAAATATCATCCAAGTGTGTGAGATCTTTGACGTTTGGGGCATCGACTTTATGGGGCCGTTCCCATCATATCGTGGTAATAAGTACATCCTTGTCGCGGTTGACTACCTATCTAAGTGGGTGGAAGCTAAGGCTTTGCCCACCAATGATGCTCGTGTGGTAGTCAAGTTTTTGAAAAGCTTGTTTTCTCGGTTTGGAACCCCTCGTGCGATCATAAGCGATCGTGGAACCCATTTTTGTAACGACCAATTCGAAAGGGTCATAAGGAAATATGGGGTTACACATCGGCTTTCTACGGCTTATCATCCACAAACGAGTGGGCAAGTCGAGGTTTCAAACTGAGCGTTGAAGAGGATCTTGGAGATATCCATTGGGGAAAATCGTAAAACCTTGGTCGGATAAGTTGGACGATGCTTTATGGGCCTTTAGGACCGCTCATAAGACGCCCATTGGGTGCACTCCCTATAAGCTTGTGTATGGGAAAAATTGTCACTTGCCAATTGAATTGGAACACAAGGCTTATTGGGCCCCAAAAGCATTGTAATGATGACATGGAGACCGTGGGAAAACACCGGAAAATGCAATTAAATGAATTGGATGAATTAAGGGATATTGCTTATGAAAATTCATTGATTTATAAAGAAAAGACTAAAAAGTTGCATGATTCTAAAATTTAAAATCGGGTTTTTAACATTTGGGATCAAGTTTTGCTTTTTAATTCTCATTTGAAAATCTTTTCCGGTAAGTTGAAATCCCATTGGTCCGGTACATTCACCGTGACTCAAGTATTTCCGTATGGGACCATCGAGCTAGCTCAAAATGATGGCCCCAATTTCAAGGTGAATGGACATAGGTTGAAGCACTACTTTGACGGGGAAGTTCCATCCTTGAACTACCTCGACCAAATCACCTTCCCCAATGATAATTAGTATTGATGGGATCGAGTCGAGCTCATGACTCGGTAATCAAAAACGAGGTGCCTCGTGGGGGAGTCCCATGCTTATCCTATGTACATATTATCGCTTTCTATTTAGTAACGTGTGGGGATTTTTGCCCTTCCAACCTTTGTTCTGTGGTTGTTTGTGAATTGTGGATTCTAGATGATCATTATCTTCACGATTGGAGCCTCTCGTGTTTGTTTTATGGGAGCACTCGATCGTTTGCTTTGAAGACTTTCTAAATATCCATTATATATCCTTTTATGTTCTAACCTTAGGTTTTTAGCACACTTCATAAACGGCTTTAAATTTAACGGTTACACCCTTTCCATGCTAGATTAGGCATTCAACTACGTCTCTAGTATGGGGGGTGTTTGCACCCCTAGACTCGAAACATTGAGGACAATGTTTAACTTTAGTATGGGGGGTGAATAGATACTTGCCTTGACAAACCTTCACGCTTTCCAAAGTTTATCTTTTTGTTTATCGTTTTTGTTGCAAAATAAGGCTAAAAATGGCCAAATTTTAAATTTTTCTCATGTTTTATAAGTGTTTGAAGACACGAATGTAGATTTTCTGATGGCAAGAATAAGAGTAATTTTTGACTCGACCGTGCGTGTTGAGCAGATAGCTTTGATTCCTTAACTTCACATTAGGCTAAGTCTCTTAAATGAGGACGAGAAATGATAGGGTTAATTATACGTTACTATGCTAAACGTAGAGTACTCGTATTCTTTCAAAAACTCATGTGTTCTCGTTGTTTGCTTATTCTCCCTTCGCATGTAAATATTTTTTGCTTAATAAATATTGACTTAGCGGTTTAGTCTTGATTGTTGGGTTTCTAGTCTTTTCTAGTAGCTTCCGTGTAATTAAATTGGGAAGACATTAAGGTATCGCCAGCGTCACGGTTTTGAAGTATTGGCAACCCGAATAATCAAAAGCTTCACCCAATAATAAGATTTCAAGTGCTCACCTAAATCAAGCAAACAATTTGAAGCCCCACAAGGCCAAAAAATCTATGCAAAAAAGTCACTAAAGACAATAAAAGTCAACAAGTCAAGCAGTAGAAAAAGTTTCTACTGCTCAACACCCAAAACTAGCCCCTGCTAGTGCAATTTTTCAGTTTGCTTATCAATAAGCCATATTTGCTTATCTAGACCCGCAACAACTTATTTTTGTGATAGATCTTCATTATTTGACCTATTTGATTGAATTGGAGCTTATTAGACTTTGACTTTGACTTTTTGCTAGAAAACCAACTTTTTTTTTTCTTAACGGTGAATTTATTAAGAAAAGACCACAAAGGCAGAAGTACAAAGCTAAAGCTTGACAAAATTAGATGGGACACATCCCCAACTAACAAGAAATAGCAACAAAAAAGGTATGGACAACATCCCATACTCTAAAATACTACAAGTAAAGGCAATGGACAAACCCCATGCTCAATACAAATAAACAAGCAACTAAAAGAATGACAGATAGTTGCTCCCCATAACACAATCTTGATTCGAGTAGAAAAGACCAAGCTTCTGCAATCCATGGCACACCTGATACAAGGCAAGTTCTTAGCTTGTGATGAGGAAACCACTTTGGAATCCATGATTGATCTTGATTCAACCACAAAGGGAAGCAACCAAGACCAACCAATCCTTCCCAATGGAAAACCTCACCATAACTAAGAAACAAGTAGAGTAGATAAAAGAGACCTACTCAAAATGCCATCAGACTAAATGCAGGAAATAAGAGAGGTGCCAGTGTAGCACATCACATTCATTGCCTCCTCAAAACCCCCATCTATGTAAAACCCAGTGGGAAACCATAGAAGGGGGAAAGAGTACAACTGAACATGAATCCTCTCAATGATGCAAAACCTATATATCTATTAGCTTGACAATCAATAGATACAAGGTTAAAAAGATAACAAGGGAGGACAAAGCATCAACAGAAACAATTTTGGGATCTAAAAAATTGTTCAAAAGGGTAGAAACAAGGGAAGAAATGAACCATACCTAGCAAGACGGCACATCTTTCAGCACGCTCTAGAAGGCATATATCACTCCTCCAAGAACTACCCTAATGACCACTAATAGCACATCAAACCTCCACAATCCACCCCAAATGTCCTCCCAAACACCCCATCAGAAGATGGAATACCCAAGCTGCTCCACACTCTAAACCATCGTCTTGGAACCCTTCATTCCACCAAAGGAAGCAAGTAACCTGAAAGAAACAAACGGGACCAAACAACACCAAAACAATCTGCATACCTCTCATCAGCATACAGTAGAGCATAAAACTAAAAGAACTACCTATCATCAGTTTGCATATCCGTAACACCATCACAAATCTCCTTAGCTATAAGATCAGGAAGATCCCAAAGCTTAGCAGCAATATGAACATCAGTGGACCAGTTGAAATTAAGCCCAAGGAGTTTCAATCTCACCACTCTCGTAATGATACTTACCACAGCCTCAGAAGGTCTTGAAGTCTTCGCAAAACTTCTGGAGTTTCTTTCTTGCCATATATAGTAAACAGTAGCACCCCATACAAGTCTTTGGACAACGCTCCAAATAAACTTGTTGACCTTTCTAATGCAAACCCCCAAAACCACCTCAGCCCAAACATATGAAAGGTTGTCTAATTTAGCAAGGGCTTTCATTCTATCCCAAACATATCTAGAAAAATTAGAGTCAAAGAACAGGTGAGGTGCAGTTTCCAAAACAAAATTACACAAAGGACACATAACCATGTCGATACGAAACCATTTAGATAATTTGTCTTGTGTTTTCAGCCTCCCTCTAACCGCAAGCCATAAAATGAATGAGTGGCGAGGTATGCATTGAGGAAACCAAACATGCGCATACCATAGAACCTTAGGGTCATCCTGTCTTAAAACCTTACCAACTTCACTCATACTAAAGTTAGTCGGCTCCCTATGCTTATTAAACCAAATGGCCTTATCATTATTATCACTAAGAACAGGGACCTCAAAATTAAGCGAACTTCTATCTCTCCTATTCCAATCATGTGGCCAAGACCAAGCAATCCCATTAACTCTCTCCGCCACTTTGTCTCTGATATTATAACCACTAGACTCTTTAAGGGCATCAGAAATGATATCACAAAGGAGACCTTTAGCATGCCACTTATCAACCCAAAGAAAACAGTCTTTACCATCACCAATCTTAACACCAACGAAATTCTTAATTTTATCTCTTAGCATTAGAATGTGTCTCTAAGACCAAGAAGCATGACTCTTAATCTGACAACTCCAAATGCTATAACCCTTAAGCCTATAACTATTAATCTACTTTACCCATAACGACTATTTTCTACTAAATACATTCCACAAATGCTTAATCATCAGACTGTCATTCATACTCCTAGTAGTCTTAATGCCTAAACCACCCTGATTTTAGGTCTACAAATATCTTTCCAGGCAACGCTAGTAAACCCCTTTCTTCCCTCATTAAAACCCCATAAAAAATTCTTCAACAGTTTGTCAATACTAGAACAAACATGTTCAGGCAACACAAACATAGACGCCCAATAAACACTTAACGAGGATAGAACAGATGAAATAAGTTGTAACTTACCTGCATACGAGAGATACTTGTTCTTCCAATCAAGAATTCTGCATTTAAGCTTGTCCATCAGAAAATTACAATCAATATTACGAAGCTTCTTGGTAACCATAGGGACTCCTAGATACTTAACAGGAAGCTTTCCTTCAGGAAACGGCATAGCTAAGCAAATTCTAGCTTTGATATCATGAGAAACATTACTAAAATAAACTGTACTTTTCTCCATACTTGGGTATAAACCAGAGCACATACTGAACTCATCCAATCCTCTTCTAAGAACACTAGCCGATATTTCATCAGCATGACAAAGAAGCAACAAGTCATCCGCAAAACATAAATGTGTTAAGTTCAGCTCCTTACAAAAAGAATGAAACTTAAATCTTTTATCCATATTAATATGCCTTTTAATCATAAGATTCAAAACTTCCATGACCAAGGTAAAAAGATAGGGCGATATAGGATCACCCTGTCTTAAACCTCTACCGCTCTTAAAAAAACCATGAACTTCTCCATTAATGCATAAAGAGAATGTTGCAGTCGTAAGGCAAACCATAATCCAATTAATCATTGTGTTATGAAAGCCAAACTTAGCAAGAATGGTTTTAAGGAAATCCCAATTAACTGTGTCATAAGCTTTCTTAATGTCAACCTTAAAGGCACAATTCTTAGAACTAGTAGAATTATCATAACCCACCAATAACTCTTGCATAATCAAAATATTATCACTTATATGCCTACCCGGAACAAAAGCACACTGATTACTATCCACAAGGCTATCAAGACCTTCCTTAAGCCTATTAGTTATAACCTTGCTAAGACACTTGTAAACAACATTACTACATGCTATTGGTCTATAATCCGAAAACTTCCTAGAAACTTTAAGCTTAGGAATAAGAGTAATGAGATTTGTATTCAACTCACCAAGAAGTTTACCTGAGACAAAAAACTCCTTCACATCTTTACAAACATCCGGACCAACGACACTCCAAGCTCTCTTGAAAAACTTGGAAGTATAACCATCCGGGCCTGCGGCTTTATCATCCTTTATCCCAAACATAGCAATCTTTATTTCCTCATCTAAGACGGGTCTAATCATATGCTCAGCAATCAAAGGATCAAGTTTCTTGGAGAATAAAACATCAATATCTTCAAGCTGGTAAATATCATCATCTTTCTGGAAAAATTTCTTGTAATGGTCAACAAACCGATCATAAACATCACACCCATAATAGGTATGACCTTCATCATCACAAACAGCTTCAATTCTTCTCCTACTCTTCTTGTCTTTGAGAAGCTTATGGAAATATACCGTGTTGTTGTCTCCTTCTCTAAGCCATTCTACCTTGGTGTTCTCTCTTAGAACCCGTTCTTCATCAAGGACTGCATCATGATAAGCCTTAGAGAACAATCTCTCATCTTCTCTCCAGGACGGGTTGAGAGGATTTGAATCAAGTCTTCGCTGCACATCCTTAAGCTTGTCCTTACAAGTCTTCACTTTCTCAAACACATTACCATTTTCTCTGTTAAATCTTCTCATATATTTCTTCATATTTTTCAGTCTTTTGGCCAACACATACATGGAAAAGCCATTAACCTCAATAAACCAATTTTCCTTCACCCTTTCAACAAAACCCTCCTTCTCAGCCAAGAAATTCATAAATCTGAATGACCTCGGCTTCATACTAGTTACCTCAGGAAAAGTGACTAGAGCAGGACAATGGTCTGAAGTCAAATAAGGTAAAAAATTAGCAAAACTTCTACCAAACATATGATTGAAGCTTTCATTACACATAACCCTATCCAGTTTCTTAAGAATACCACTATTAGGATCATTTCGCTTCTCAATCCAAGTGTAAAACATACCACTGCTGCATAAGTCCTCCACTTCAATAAAATGGACACACTCTCGAAAGTCATCCACTCCACTAATTCTAGATGTATAACCCCTTGAGCTCTCTTCAAAGGATAATATAACATTGAAATCCCCAAGTAACAGCCATGGGGAATCTCCAATATCAGACTTGTACTCAACCAAATTTTTCCATAGGAGTCTTCGGCTCATTTCAGTTATCTCACCATATACAAAATAGACAAAGAACCTCCTTTGATCATTCACAAACAACACCTCAAAATGCATTACTTGATCTATATGGGATATTAATCTAGCATTAATAGCCAAAGGATTCCAGCCAACAATTAGCCTACAACCCTTTCTACTATCTACAGAGTTTGACACCCACAACCATTCCCCAAACACATTATCACACACATCCTTAACCGATTTCTTCCTCAATCTAGATTCAACTATACCAAACATACTCACATGATTTTCACTGATAAAATCTTTTACTTCTTTCTGCATAAGGGTAGAATTTAACCCTTGTACATTCCACACAGCTAATTTACCTATCATTGAAAACTTGAAGGATCTGCTGCCACACCCCCTTGCATTTCTACCATGGACACATCATGTACATTACTCATTTCATTTTTGGACACAAACTCTGCAGTGGCGTTCGGAGCACCTTCTACATCATTATAATGTCCATTAATCCTATCCTGATAGATGTTCTCAATTGCATCATCGTAATACTCAACCATATCTTCTGACCATGTAGCTTTAACTTCATCCGTCAGAGACATACCCAAGTATACAAATAAATCCACTCTCAACTTATCCCTTTCCCAAGCCAACATAACCACTTTGTCAGATTCTTTTTTCACCGCTTGTTCATAAAACTTACCAAATGCTACATTATTCTTTTTATCTCCACACTCATCAACGATTCTTTTTTTAGCAACCTTTGTAGCAGTCTCATGAAGACCTTCTTTAATAGCAGCAATACTCTCTTGTATCTCATCAATTCTATGTTTTATAATACTTTCCTGCGACTTTGGATCAACATTCATACTATTACTCTTCTCCTCATAATATTTCAACTCTTCCGCAGACCATTCCTTCTTGTCTTCTTCTGTCACAGCAACACCCGATTCTACAATAACATCAATAAATTTCTTCTTCTTCTCACTTGTTTCCTTTTCTCCTTCATTAACTAGAACGCCAAATCTGTTTCCTGTAGTCACCTCATGGACCATATTGACTTTTTTCGGAGCCTCATTTGGAGTTGACTTCTTATCACTAGGAACAACAACTTTCTTCTTGACATCATTAACTTTCTTACTCTTATCTTCCTTTGTCTCTTGCACCACTGGCTTACTACTATCATTAACTTGATCACTTTTATTGTTTTGAACACCCTGTTTCACAGCACCATTTCCTCTACCACCATAAACACCATTACCTCTTCCACCATTATATGAACCTCTTCCTGAGTTACTAAAACCACCCCTGCTATAATCTCCTCTTCTATTAACAACATTAGTCCATATATCATTTCTTGCATTGCTTGTATTATTAGTATTAGTTTCTATTATATGATTCACAGCAGGCTTAGTACTATCTCCTCCTTTCTTAACAATGCAATTCTTCAAAATATGACCAAATACTTTACAATTTTCACAAACCGGAGGCTTCCATGGGTATTCAACTTCCAAAACCATAGAGCGATCAATACTCTTATAATAAATTTCCACCTCATTCAAAATCTCCTTTGAAGAATCAACCTCCAATAAAACCCTAGCAAAACTAGCCCTACCATATGTTTTTTCACACATCTCCGTGGTGATTCTATCCATAATGATAGGAATACCAAGTCTGCTAGCAATGCGACTAATACCATCAACATTCCAGGCTTCCAATGGTACATTAAAAATCTTAGCCCATACTGGTACTTTAGTGACTTCTGGTTTAGACAAACAAATCCCCGGTTCCCATTTTTGAACGAAGAACGGTTTGTCGTCTACAAACCATGGGCCATTCTCAAGCACAGTTTGCATACCATCAACAGAGTTAAAATTACATAAATATAAACCGCTATTATTCATCATCACATCACTGAATTGGTATGGCCTCGACATCCTTCTCAAATTCCCCAATAATTCCCTATGACTCATATGATATCCGACAAAATGACCAATGAGAGTCATGCTCCATTTAGCACTACCTGATTTAACTATTGGATCCATATCAGCAACTTCTTTTCCTTTGCTATTCACCAAACCTTCAACAAAATTCAATCTATTATTACCACTTACATTATCACCTGTTAAAGCCTTAACAAATGAAAACGGCTTCTTTCTACTAGCCTCACTATCCTTCATCTACTCATCCTTTACACCACTTCCTTCACCAACCTCAAAATTACTCACTGATTTAATTCCATTACTAGCATCCACGCTACTAACCTTAAACATACCCGGCCTTTTTTCCCCACCAAAACTAACTTTCACAGGGCTCCTATGTTTACTTCCATTAGCAACCTTAGGATTGAAAACAGGGTTTTCATTAAAAGGAACTGGCATAGGAGAACCCTCAGAACTACCCTTACCCTGATTCCCCTTATCAATATTCTTAACAATATTTTTAACAACACTAGGCTTACTACTATTATCACTTTTAGCAGCAACAGAGTTATCACCTACCCCTTTAGACCCAGATGCTACTTCAACCTTCTTATCACCTACTTCACCCTTACCCCTTTCTTCACTCTCCCCATTAGGACCCCAAAACATCTCAGTATCCTCACCTGAGTTTACTAAGACGTTTTTATCACCCTTCTTAATACCCACTTCATCAACAATCTCCATTTCTTCAACAACACCACCCAAATCACCTGACCTAACACTAGAACGAGTATTCACCCCCTTTTTAACAACAATATTCTCAGGATGCTCTAAAAAATCTTTATCAATATATTTCATGGTATTACCTGAACTAGGATTCATATTCCTAGTCGTCTTCACCGGCTTAAGCTTCCCTGATTTCCTAGGAGGTGGAACAAAGGTCGTCACCGGAGGAGGTCCAACAACCTCCACCGGAGATGGTTCAACAGAACCCACCGGAGTAGTCATAGAAAGATTAGACATGAATCATGGTTTAGAGAAGGTTTAAAGTTAGGAAGGAGGATTAGTGTAACAGTTTAGGCGGATAAGAAACAGTGAAAAAAACTTAATAAAATGTATTGAAAATGGGTGAACAGGAAGATTTAATGGTGAAATTTTATATGACAATGTATAAAATGAAAAGGAGATTATGGATCTATAATAAAATTCATGATCCCATGGTTGGATCAAAAATTAATCAATGATTTCTTAATAAAATGGTTTAGGGTTTTAGAGAGAAGTTTTTAGATAGAAGTTTTTAGAGAGAAGTTAGGGCTAAAATAGCTTAGGTTTTTTGACTTTTTCATAAGTGCTTATTTGCTTTTTCCAGCTTATTGAGTCAGCTTATATGAAAAAATTTTGTTGATCTATCTTATTTAAGTCATTTAAAAGGTTTTGCAATTTGAATCAGCTCTTGGGGTGGCCTAGAACTCAAAAACGACTATTTTGTCATTTTCTGTAGATTACTTTTTGCATTTTCAGGCTTATTCCTTTGGCTTATTTCAAATTTCTTTTTACAGAAGTCGTAGTTAGCTCAAAAGAAGCTTGTGTGTCTAATTTGAGCTTATGGCATTAGCTTATAGCTTAATGGGCCAAAAAGTCCATTAAGAATAAGCTGTTTGGGCTCAATTTGGCCCATTAAGGAGACTATTTTGGGTTTAGCCCATTTTCTAGGCCCATTAAGGGTATTTGGATTTTTATTAATATTTTAATATTATTTTATTATTGAAAATTAAAAGTCTGATTTTCTAAGTTTTTATATTTTTCCTAGGTTCTAGACACTTAATTAGGAATTTTACAACTTTCCAAATATTTTTAAGGTCTTTCAATTATTTTCTAGAATTATTTTAAGTTTTAATAGTTTTTAATTATTTTTAAATAATTTTAATTAATTTTAAAATTTTCAAAAATAGTTTTAAACTAAGATAGGGTATTTTTAGAGGTTTACAAAGTGATAAAACTCATTTTGGGCTTTTTGTTAATTAAATTGATTTTTAGGGCTTTAATTAGCATTAAAAAATCATTATTTAATTAAATAAAAGGTTTGGGTGATTTTTGATTTTTTGTAAACTCTTAATACATTATTTAGGATTTATTGCAATTTTTTAGGAATTTCTAGAGTAAATTTTTAATTTTGGTGCTTTTACGGTTTTACGTGTACGACCTTTTCGTCTTAGTGTAAATCGTCATCGTAACCGTCATTCTCTTCTTATCCCATTTCTATTTTCTTTCTCATAACAATATAATCACAAAGTTAATCATTTCATTACACACACACCAAGCCTCCCTGAGAACGATCCCCACATTGGGTCATAACTCGTGGTTTTCCTAAACTACTTGTGTACTTACCACTATTTTACCTCCTTTTCCTAAAGGTGTGTAAAAACCTCAACATCAGGAATGCAAAGAGATCTTTATCTGGATCGCACTATACATCCGATTGAGCAGTAAAAGAGACTGCTGCTGTGGATGGATATGTGAGGAATGCAAAGAGATCTTTATCCGGATCGCACTATACATCCGATTGAGCAGTAAAGGAGACTGCTGCTGTGGATGGGTAGGCGAGGAATGCAAAGAGATCTTTATCCGGATCGCACTATACATCCGATTGAGCAGTAAAGGAGACTGTTGTTGTGGATGGATAGGCGAGGAATTCAAAGAGATCTTTATCCGGATCGCACTATACATCCGATTGAGCAGTAAAGGAGACTGCTGCTGTGGATGGGTAGGCGAGGAATCAAAAGAGATCTTTATCCGGATCACACTATACATCCGATTGAGCAGTAAAGGAGACTGCTGATGTGCATGGATAGGCGAGGAATGCAAAGAGATCTTTATCCGGATCGCACTATACATCCGATTGAGCAGTAAAGGAGACTGCTGCTGTGGATGGATAGGCGAGGAATGCAAAGAGATCTTTATCCGGATCTGGGGGGGAAAGACCATTAGTGTTGTGGATTTGGTTAGGAGGGAAAATTCATTGCAAAGGGTTTCTGATATGAGGTGCCAGCTTGTTTCATATGCTGGGGAATCCGGGGACGCACTATTTCTACATCCTTTTCATGGGTGAGATACAAGTAATATCTCCATACCCGCGGATGAAAAATTTGGGGTTGAAGGTAAAACAAACATGTTTAACTTTATCCCCTCCTATATTAGCAGCTTTAAGAAAAGACTCACGATCTTTACCTCAAGGCAGCGGGGTACAAACATTAGTTAGTGGTACTAAAGTTTCTACTCAACAAAGAGGTTGCGTTTACGTAAGAAGTTGCAAGGAATTTGCTTCCTTTGACGTGAGGCTGAGTGAGAGGGGCGCAGAAAGAAGTACCTCAAATGATGGAAATAAAAGAAGATACCAAGAATAAAGAAGTGCGCGCCTTGCAGGGTGTCGTAAAAAGGGTCATTCATTCATTATCACCGGTTCAAAATTTTGTATAAATTCTGACTTCTAAAGAGTGGAATTCTCATCTCCCAGTGTCTAGTGGGTGATGGTATTGTCGAACTAATTGGACCCGAAGAGGAAAGAGAAATGTCCAAAAACATAGGACATTCATCATCTCCTTACGGGGAATGCCGAACGTAGCCCTACAAAGTACACCCATTGTGATCTGGGTGTGCCATTCAAGGTTAAGCAGGGAAGAAACAGGTTAGGGAAACGGTCTCGGACCAAATGTTCTTTAGCCTGTTGGTACTAGAGATGACACTAAATCTAGTGTTAACTATATCGGGGTTATGGCTCTCCAGTATAATCAAGGTTTCATCTCACCAAGGTGCACAAACCCATTTTTGGCTATAAGGGATAATTGAATGTTACTTGCTAGCCAATTTGTGCTAAGAACGACCTCAAAGTTATCAAGGCTTTCTAGGATTTGATTGGTGTAAAACGGCTGATTCGGAAAGTTTTTAAGGAACAACCTCAGATGAGGGTGTTTAACTATCATAACTTTTCCGTCGACTATTCCACACTATAATAGTAGCCTAGAAATATCAGAGGGATTTCCATTACCTTACTACATTTAGCAATTGTAGTGCTTTGGTCTACACATGTATCAGACAAGATAGATGCATATCACTGGTTTAGTAAAAACGTACCAGGTACGGTGCTGAAGCCTGGGTTCATTGGGGCATTGCCAGCCATGTACACTTGCAAAGGAGTTCCCTTGTCATCCTTCTTCTGGTTGGCCCTCTTGGGACAATCACGTCTCACGTGCCCAGGGGTTCCACACTCGTAACATAACACAACTTTCTTCGGCCCGCTACCGCTCCCACCAGTGAGGTTTTGGTTTCCCGATTGCCCACTTACACTCCCTCGTGCGTTGGACTTTCCCTTGTTGCGGTTTCCAGGATTGGTGTTGGGTCGACCTGGGGTGGCAACATTGGTTGGACAATCGCGAGCAAAATGGCCTTGTTGGTCGCACTTGTAGCATCCTTGACATTGTCCTCAAGCAACATGATGGTAGTTGCACTTCCAACACTTGGGCTTTGTCCCTGAGTAGTTCTTCGTGCGGGTTGTGGGAGTAGTGTCATCTGCTTTCCCAACGTTTTGCTTTTTGAAAGGCTGTTGGTGCTGGCTACGAGAGTTTTCTTCAGATTTCCTCTTGTTGTCTACTTGTCTCTCAGATAGATTGCGGGTTCGTTTGTTGATCAGCTCAGTCGCAATTTCCATGGCACCTTCCAAAGTGGTGGGTCGTGCAGCTAGCACACTGTCATGAATGTTGTCAGGGAGTCCACTGACATACTTTTCAATCTTGTCGCTCCTTAGAGGAAACATTCTGGTGCACATCAAGCTTAACTCTTGAAATCTTTGGTTGTACCAAATGATATCATTGTTCTTACACTTGAGATCCAATAGCTCGACTTCCAACTTCTTCATTTCTCCTCTGGGACAGTACTTCTCAGTCATTCTTTCCTTGAGGTTGGCCCAAGTGAGAGTATAAGCAGCGGCATGTCCAAGGGTGGTGACCACAGAGTTCCACCAAGTAAGGGCGCTATCGAGTAGAGTGCATGTGGCATACTTAACTTTGTTCTCATCAACACAATCGCTGATGCGGAAAAGTGTCTCTAGTCTTTCAAACCATCGCATAAGTTCAACAACTCCTTCTTTTCCTCGGTAGTATGAGGCTTTGCATTTCAAGAAGTCGGGGCACGAACAACCCCTGTTGAAGTTGTTTCTGCGTAAGTTGGGGTTTGGGTCATCACCCACATTAGCTTCTCTGGCTGTCATGGCTGCCGAAATGCCTTCACCAATCATCTCCCGGAGTTGAGCAGCGGTAACATTATGAGTAGCTTCAGGTACTTCGGTATTAGTGGTATTGAAGACAGTTTCATTATTGGCGTTCGATTGGGAAATCACCATTTGTCTATAATCATACACAAAATGAGATTATTAATTCAATCGTTAGTGCAGTTTTTATATTATTTGCAAGAGAATGTTTTCATGCATAAAATTCATAACATATTTGGATAACCTGTCAGGGTTTCATAATATAATACGTTGCACAATAGATATAACATAAGAGAGTGATTTCATGCAAAGTTCCATAGGGATTTTTAAACATTCGTCAAGCATATCAAATCCGGAACATGGTTTGGCTAGCCTTGCTCCGGGTAGTGGTACACATTATCTTAAGTACATCATATCCAAAATATATGCCCAAAGAAAAAGGAAAGATAAGGTACGGGATTACATCACCAAAAGCAGAAAAAGAGATAAAAGTACAAAGGCCCTATATCATGATAGCCGGGATGTAAACCGCGAGCTTACCATGATGTACAAGAAGTCTAGTACATCTATACTAATCCCGCCTGGATGGTCCACTAGAAGATGTCGGGGCTGATTGTGCGGATGGAGTGGGTGGGGCTGCAGAATTTTTCCTGGTGTTTCACAAAGTCTGAACTGTCGTTCGGGTCTCCTTGAGCGTACGGAGTGCAGACAGTAACTGGTTCCGGAGCCTATAGACGACCCCTCGAAGGTAAGCCATCTCCCCAGTAACCCCATCAGGCCGGACAGTGGCGAGATCAAAGAAGATGGATAATGATTGCTCTTGAGTGGCAAGGGCAGCATAGGTCTGATGCTGCAGACCTTCCACAACCTAAACGCGCTGATGGAGGCGGTAGTTCTCATCCAATAACCATTCCAGCGCCTCGTTCGTCCTTGCCTGGATGCCCTTAGTAGTCTGGGAATCTCCCCTCCTAGTGCGGAAAAGAGTGTCAATACGCTCATAGATGTCGACATGGCTCTGTTGACTGACGGTCAACTGGCTGCGGAGGTCGGACATCTCTCGATCATGGCGTGCAGCCAATGCGGAGATCTGGGCCTGGACGGAATCGACACGTCCTGCCCTGGAGCCTTCTCCATTCTCATAAATGGAGACGGGGGCAGGTTGGGAGAAATAGTCTGATGAAAAGGACAGAAGCATGGAAGATGGTATGCTAGAAGGGACCCAGTCCTCCTCCATAGAGGTTGGGGCCGGTGTGGCTGATGCTGAGATAGAAAATGGGTCATCGGGAAGTACAGCTTCGGTGGCTGGGTCATCCTCTGAATCCGAGGATGACAACCACCTACACTGCGTCGATCGTGGGGATGAACAAACAACTATAGTAGGAGCTACTCTGGGTAGAAGAGTCGTAGATGTAGTAGGCGGAGTCATGATGCTCTGAAATAGTATTATTTTATGTTTGAAGTGAGTATAAGCTTACAAACAAAGAACAATATTATTTAGATTACATGCTTTATGAAATATATCCCCTTTTTAAACAATTATTAGAATGTTTTAAGGTTACAATTATTTATACTTATACATATATATATATATACTATCATGCAAGTAGTTCATTTATCACTTAGCAAGTGTGAAGTTTAGTTTAATATTACTCATATTCTCACTTCAGTATTTTACTATATAGTGTAAAAATTTTCAAGTTTAACGCGTCTAACATATAGCAACACCTTACTAAACAGTATTAATAATCAAGTGTAGTAAACATATATATATATATATATATATATATATACAATTAGTTCGCATAGCATAAAATGCCCTAAGATCTATATGCTTAACTAAGACGGTCCCAAAATAATATCCCAAAAAGAGTTTTATAAGTTATAGTCCAGTTTTAAATAAAAGAAAAAATCATTTTATTTTTATTTTATTTAAAAATTTATCTGGTTCTCTATAAACCTGGCTCTGATACCATTCTCTGTGACATCCCGGGTAGGGTCAAAATATGCGGAAATATCCACGGAGATGTCACAAGGGTGGATCGATAGCATATAATCCATAGAGCATAAGATAAAATTAAGTTAAATCAGATTACATGTTTATTCAAACAAATTAATAAAAATTATTTTAAACAAGACAGTAGGTGATTGTTTTCGTTTCCCAAATAGAACCCCTGACGAGTCCTATGATGCAGATTTCTAAGATGCTGTAGACCATGCACATACCACGTACTAACTTCATATTCCTGTGCAAAACATACTAACGGGTCAACATAAAGTTGGTGAATTTACAGATTTTAACAATTAATTAGTTTGGACATACAATAATCATAGAAGTAATAATGCACAGAGCATTCTTACTAAAAATGTAAATAACATTTGTTTATTATTAGAAACTGAAGCTTAACCCCATAGTCCTCAACAGATGAGGACATAGTGTCTTACAAAAAGACACCAATTCCAGTTCCAACATGGTATACGTCTGTTGTCCCGCCAAGGCACAGTGAGAAGACTCACCCAGACGGGGATGGTCAATCCCTAATAGATCTATTTATAACATCGGGCGATTTACAACAATTTAATAGTTTCAATAGTAAGCAATCATAATCCAGTTTATACAATCCAGTTATGTCCAATATATGTTTGCATATTTTCTTTCCCCAAAGGGAAAGTTTTATCAAAGTTTAAATGGGACTGTAAACTCACCTGGGAGTGGGCAATTTCTTGTTTAACACGGGTATCAAATTAAAGCTCACACCAAAGTTATGCCTAATCAGATAGTACAGTCTTAATAGATAGTATAAATAACATATATGTATGCTTATACGGATTTTATTCAGTTCATTCATACTATGGTATTTATCTAAATAACCATAGTTCAAGTAGCATCAATATTCATTTAACTTATTTGTATAAGTTTCATTTCTAAGTTCACATCAAATGTTTAACTATTAATATTAGTTAGCATACATATATTTATAATAATCATTCAATTTTACAATTAAGTTTTACATTTAAGTAAACATAAAAGAAAATGTTTCACTTAAAATATTAATCTGTGTTTATAGTACGTGTATCAATAACATCCCGTTAAATTTTATAACCACGTTCTATATTTAAGTAAACATAAGGGGTTTTACTTATATTATATTTACGTAGTAACATTTAATTTAATTTACGTTCACATAATTTTATTTCTCAAAAGTTTATGAGTACATGTATTAACAATACATATTCATAATTGTTTATACAATTATTTCCTAAAGTAAATATAAATATTTTATATATAAAAAAAATATATAAAATATTTTGTTTAACTTTAAAGTTCCCATAAATTATTTTAAAATTTATAAAATAATTTAAACTTTAGAATTTATACCTTAATTCTTATGGTCTAAGTATTTTAATTATGTTTTATTATAATTAAAATAGATTTTAGGGTTAGGGCTTGGAAATGTTTCGGAATATGGCAAAACTAGTCCCTTTATATTTTTAAGCAAGTATAACTTTCAGATTTTACATATTTAGCACCTAGGGCTTGTTATAGTTTCTGCTTATGGTAGATTTAGTCCCCCTAGTTAGATCTAGGTTTTGTAACTTTACTAGATTTACAAAAACAGCCCCTAGAGCTTCTCTAAGTTTCGGCAATTAAAAAAAATAGTCCTTAGGGTTTTAAAATGGCAAAATAACTTTTAGAAAGTTCCCAAAATGGTCCCTAGGGTTTAATTTGCCGCGGATAGTATTTATTTAAACCCTAGACGTTTGGATATTTTCATTTTCAGTCCTTGTGTTCACTAGTTTATCAAAACGAGTTTCATAAGTCACGGTTTTAGTCTTTAAGTTTTGTGAATTGTCATTTTCATCCAAAAAGTTTTTATAAGTTATATTTTATTATAAAAACTTTCATTTTAACATTTAAACTTTATATGGGCCCATTAAATGGGCTAAACATCAATTGGGCTATTTTAGTGGGCTTAAATATATTTCAAGTCCACTAATTTATTTAAATGGGCCTTTAAATCATCTATTGGGCTTAATACATTTTTAAGTCCTTTAATTAGTTAAATGGGACTAATTGTGATTTTAAGTCCGTTTAAGCTACTATAATTTATAAAATGGGTTTATTGGGTCCGTTTAAGTTTTGAATTGACATTTCATGGACTTAATTAGTCCATTAACATTAATTTACATTTTATGTATATTTTTACTTAGGATAATAAGCTTATTATGAGCTTATTAATATTTAGTTTTTCCAATCTAAATGTATAAAACTTACATTTTGTTTTATGTCTTATACTAAATTAGATCTAGGTGTGTTATAAGGTGAGAAGTAGGTCATAAGCCCTAGTAGGAGCTTATATCCCACGGCTAATATTGGTTATAGCTTATTAAGATAAGTCAAGTCTTATTTTAAGGTTGCATGTAGTTTATATGTGCTACAAAATTAGATCTATGTACACACCAAGAAAATAAGTCACATGTTCAAAATGAGATCTAAACTATGTCTAGACCTAAAAATTAACATAGATTCATGTACCCTCACATATAGCTCACAGCTATATTTGTAGATCTTGGTATTTCCAAGATATCCCTTTAACTAGTTTCTAAATCTTGTAATTATTTACAAAAACACATTATGATTATCTAGGTTACATGCATGTTTCCAAGGCTACCATCATTCCAAGAAACAATGTATAGCCCACGGCTATATTGTTCCCTCCCAATATTCCCATTAGATCTACTAGCTTATTTCATGTATACCATGTTAAGTTAACACTTATCATTAGATCTAGGTTTTTATAAGCATGCATGTACATCTAACCCATTTTAGGGTCATATGTAACCCACGACTATATATTCACATAATTTACTTTGATGATTTTTAATAGCTCTTTTAACATGTAACCTATCATGTTACACTATTCAAAACTTAGTAGACAAATCATATGGCCTTTACTCATTCTAGCCGTGACCTTTAACGTCATGGCTTTCATTATTTTTAGGTTTCACAAGTTCTTTTCATGAGATCTATGGTTATTGGTTAACCAAAGTCCCATAACCAAGATTTGTAACCCATGCCATATTTAGATTTATAAAAGGTTTCATATGGTTTTTAAATCTAGTTTAACACATAACACGTAAGTCATAAGTTTCTTATTAAAAAGATTTTGAATCACGATCATAGGTTGTATAAATATGTCGTGACCCATAAGGGTCATAGCCTTACTGAATCTTGATTTTTAACATGTTATTCACTTGTGTTTATAGATATATGAAGATGCATGCATGAAGAAATGAAAGATTATGATGTGTATACCTTTCTTGCCTAAAAGTACCAAATAGGATCTAGATGAACAAGGAGATATAAGATCTACTCAAGTTGATGGAGAAAACCCTAACACAAACCAAGCCGTGACCTATAATGATTTGGCTAGGGCTTGGTTATAGTGATTCCAAAAGAATGATGCCACGAAATGATTTGTAATCAAGATAGGACAAATATTTAGTTGATTTAATGAATCAACTTTGGATTTTTGTGGCTTATGACCGAAATGTTTGAGAGAGAAAGAAGTAGAGAGAATTGAGTTGCATGTATGAGAGATGGGGATGTGTGTGTTTCAGCTTAAAGATGAGAGAGGGAAAGAGAATGCAAAAGGCATGATTGCCTTGGTAAGGACATTTGTGCCAAGTGTAAGCTCTTCCCTTACCAATACAACCCTTCTTCTTCCACAAATGCATGTGTGTGTCGTGTAAGGCTATCCAAAGAAAAGGGTGGGCTTGTGTGGGCTTGAGTTGGGCTAGAGCATGAGGAATACATAACTTTGGGCTAGTCCAAGAAAGTTTAGGGATACCTAAACTTATGCATACACATATACACGGCCATATATACATGGTGTAGCTTATTTTTCTAATTTTTTGTTAAGTGTTGAGTATTTCCAATATTAAGTATACATCTTACTACTTGCTATCTCTAGTTTTATGTACAAGGTTCACATTATGAATCTTATTTCAACAAGTGTGTATGTACAAGTATATGTACATGTTTAGACAAATTCACACATGACCCATAGAAATGTAACACATGAGTTTATGTTCTAGGATTATTGGGTGGAAATCTATTACATAACAATCATGGTAATATCATGGATTTTACAAACGAAATGGGAAGGATCTTCAGGACCAAAAAAAAAACAAATGTTTCCCTGAGATACTCAACTCTCTCAGTAAGAGATATGAGAGGTTGAATCAGATGAAGGAACAATTAGGAATCACTGAGGATCTTCCTTTGACTGAACAGGATTCTACCAAAACTCAGGGAAGAAAGAGAAAAAGAGTTGAGCTTGAAGATGAGACTAAGAACCCTGGGTTAGACTACAATCGTACCCTCCCTGAAAATGTCCCCTTTGTGAACAACATGGTTATAGAAGAACCTGAGTAGGGTATCTTCTTCATTGATGTATTTGGGGATCAAGCATTTCTAAGAATAAGTGACATAGAGAAATGCACTATTGAGAGTGTTCTCATCTTTCTTGTGATGGCTGGACAAGTTCAAACTGATGAGAATAAAAGATTTGCTGAGAAGCTCAAGGAGATAATTGCTAGGTGGCCTGACAAAGAAAAGGTGTTAAAGTCAACAAGGGTGAAGAGGGAAGCAATAGATTCATGAATAACTGTAATCTTTTGTTTACTTATGTTTCTTGTATCAGACTATTCAGTCTTATGTAATGATGAATGAAAATGAAGTACTTTGTTATGTCAAGTCTTTTCATCAGTAGAATAGTTTGTAATAAGAAGAAGCCTCTTTGCTCACTTATAACAATTTCACTTAGGCAAATTTTATATCCAAATAGGGGGAGATTGTTAGGTCAATTCAGTACCTAATGACCTCCCTAAAGGATTTGAATAACAATCAGCCTAAGTGAATTTTTAACCTTGAACATAACAAGGTCACTGAGTGAACAGTCACTCAGTGAGTTGCCTTTGAGTTCCTAGACTGAGTCTAAAAGGAAGACTCAAGCATTCAGAGAGGCGAAGCTTAATGAATGTCTTCTATGACAAAGAAGAAGGTGATGGGTTCAGTGAGTTGTGGCAATAGACTCACTAAACCCCATATGATCTCCCTGAAGGAAACAAGCATTCTCCAACACTAAAGAAAAGGCGGGATAAGTTGAATTGTGACAAGATGAAGTACATCACACAATTAGCGTGACTTACCTTTTTGGGATAGATGGGGTACTGACAAGTGTAAAGGACTTACGTCTTACTACTTAGAATAGGGTAAGACAAGATACTACACTTGTACCAATAAGACAAGAATTGCACATGGGCAATTATTGTCTTCTACCCAACTTTCCTTCTATAAATAGGATGCTTGTAAAGGAGAGAAAACAAGCTTGTGCACTTAATGCTTTAGACATTCACAAACAAGTTTTCTCTCCTCCAAACACTACCACACACTTAAGTTCTAAAGTCTTGTTGATAGAATCATCAAGCTTAGCAATCGTTAGGATTGGACTAGCTTGTTAGTGAGGAGATCACAAAACCACACATTGTCTATGCAATCCCTATTGTAGCTTTATATACAATAGGGTATAATTCTTTAATAAAGCTAAGAGTTAAACGTTGAAAACCTTTGTGTTATTTACTTACTTGTATTAAGTTTATTGCATTACTTAACCATGGGTTAGGACTATACTTAGTATACTTAAGTATAGTGCTAATTACAAAGGACCAACACATATAATATACATACTACCATATATTAACACGTTCAATATACTATAAACAAGCATGTATTAACTCTCTTTCATGCAATCATATTTGAAAGTCCATTGGTGTTCTGGCACATATATAATTACGTAGGCCTCTGTAATTATACATGTTCCCTTTCACCAATCTACTCCCTCCTATGATGACACTTATAAGAAATTAATACTACACATAACACATCAGTCAATCAACTCAAATAAGTACATAACCACATCAATAAAATAAGGTCTAAATCTCCATGTCTTAAAATAACATAGCCAATGCCTGAAACATATAAACTCGTAATCCAACTGAACTAGCATAGACACAATTCAAAATGTATAAAGAAACATGAAAGCATAATCAACCAAAATTTAACAATGACTAGTATGGACGACTATGGTTCAACCCGCACTAGTCAAAACTCGAAAGGAAAATAAACATGCGATTAAGTATGGACGACTATGGTTCAATCCATACTAGTCTAAAATTTGATAAGAAGAAACATGTGACTAAGTATTGATGACTATGGTTCAATCCATACTAGTAAAAAAAATCGATTAAGAAAACATCGTAAATACGAATCGACAATATCCGGAACAATATCAATCAATATCATAAAAGTAGTTCATATACCAAATACGGAAATTTGCATTTAATCACATCATATACTATAATGTATATGTAGGGACCCTTAAGCTATAGACTAGTCTAGGCAACTTAATTCTCTATAACCATTGTCTCTAATACCATTCTGTCACACCTCACCATGGCGGAATATGGGGCACAAGCTATGGATATCATCACAATAAACGGTGTCTCTATAGAGAAAACTAAAATGCAAATATAATGTCATATATTGCGACACAATGTCGTGACAATATCTCAAACCAAATACAGGAGTCTAGGTAAGTAGATAAAAGTCCTACCTCTTACCAAAGACAAACAAATAACAAACATCTAACATATACGCGTCTAACAGTATCACTTATTCAAATAACGAATATAAATCTAAGAGGAAGTGGATTCTGTTGGGAATAAAATTAGCTAAGTCACTGGGACGCTGACAGGAAGAACTTGGACGCTGACAAGAGTAAAAGAGGCGCTGACAGATGAGACGCTGATAAGAATTATCAAGGCGCTGACAAGAAGAATCATAACACAAACACAAGGACTAAATCTGCCAATGAGGAATTCTTCAAGCTGGTGGACAAAATATGAAGATAAGAATTCAGAATATATTCCTAAATGTTTAAAAGATTTAGTCAATAAGTTATTTGAGTATGTTTATCTCGTGTCTCTTCCTAAAATAGTTGATCTTAGCTTTTTGTACAAGGCTCCTTAAACCTATAAAAGGAGGCCTTAGGGTTAGACATAATATACATCTTTTCACACACCTCTTCCACACATCTCATAACACTTTCATTGTAATCATTCATTTATATTATTAATCAAAGTGAAAGTTTTGTTTACTTTGTTTTGTTCTTTGTTCTAAGTGTTAAATTCCGCATAACACTTTGTTTGTTCAATACAACAAAGTTTCTCTACGTGTTAAACTTGACTTAATCTCGTTAACACAAAGCTAAATCGATCTAAGTTTGGGATCAACAAGTGGTATCAGAGCTTGTTGAGAAACTTTGATTTGAAGAACGAGATATCGTGAGGTGAACCAGGCTAAGGAAGAAGGTGAAGAAGAAGCTGATGATGTTTTCAGTTAAGTCCACGTCTACTTCAAGTTCCACAAGTTCCAATTCTGATAATGAGGTATGTGATGACTCTTCTTGTAGGTTAAATACTGAAAGACTTAATAAAGAAATTTTAAAATTGAAATCAGATGTGAGTACTGAGAGATGTAAGTTGTCTAACTATCAAATTGCTCTTACTCAAACTGAAAAGACTGTAGCTGAGTATAAGAAAATGGAGTTTGACCTAAAAGATAAAATCAATATCTTAAAACATGATTTGAATCAAAGTAATGATATTAGAAACATCATGGAAAGGGTCAATGCTGAATTACAGGCTAAGTTAGATGAGGCTATCAAAAATAAGGATAATGTAGACCTTAAAATTCAGAGATTTGATAAAGCCTCACAAACCCTAGGAGAATGTGTTAGTAAACAAAGGGATTCTAGGGATATGTCTGGGATTGGGTTGAAAGAATATGTTGCCGTTCCACCACCTGCTGGGGACTTCTATAGTGTCCAAAGAAAGGACTTATCTTGGACTGGTATTCCAGAACTCCAAGAAGAGGAATTTATTCCTCCAACTAGAGTTCTTTCCCCAGTTGAGGAATATCAACAAAAGGTTATTGACTTAGAAGAGTGGAAAAAGGACAACCCCACTTTATTTGTTAAGGGTGGGATACTTAGTGAGAGTCCATTTGTTCCTACACCCATTGAGAGTCCAGTTGTATCTACACCTATAACTGTGACAAATCCCATCACTGGAAAAGCTGTTAATCTTGGCTCCCCAATTAAGAAACCACCTAGTGTTAAATACGCTGAAATGTATAGGAAACCTAGGTCATTCAGAAGCCAAGAAAGTGTTAATGGGACAGGGTTTTATCGGTCTAAGCCTAAGTTTGTGTCCAAAAAGGCTTGTTACTCATGTGGGAGCTTCTCACATTTGGCCTATAATTGTGTCAATGAATACAATTCATTCGTTGATAATAGGTCATCCAATGTCAACCATAGACCTTTTGTCCACACTAGACCACAGGCTACTAGACCAGCTCCTTTCTTCTCTAAGGCAGCTAATACCCATGGACAAAGGCCCTTTCAAAAGACCAACACTTGGTCAAACAGGCAGTATGTTCCTGTAGAAAACCCTAATTTGGGCGCTGACAAGAACAAATTCAGCGCTGACAAGAAAAAATTCAGCGCTGACAAGAACAAATTCAGCGCTGACAAGAAAAAATTCAGTGCTGACAGGAACAAGTTCAACGCTGACAGGCACAAATGCAGCGCTGACAGCTCCAAGTTTGGTATGAGACCTTATTTTAGACCATATAAACAAAGATACTTGGTTAATAAGGGTCAAGGGTCTGAAGCATCATCCTACTTAACTTGGAAACCTAAACAAGAGCAAAACTCTAATTTTAATGGTATTTCAATGAGTTGCAATAGACTTAAATATCTTAAGAAAGTCATTACTAGACTCATTGGAATAAATTGGGTGTTTAGGTCACAAAGGGATGAACAGGGATTTGTGGCAAAGAATAAGACTACTCTAGTTGAACAACTAGACAGATCCAAATCTGACAAGGCTTGGATCTCTAAAGAAAACTAATTTGTTTTCTTTTTGAGCAGTCTATCCAAAAGCAGGTTAATGATCAAGGATATTGGGATAGTGGATGCTCAAGGAACATGCATTTTTGGTCTTTCCATTGTTATTATTTTTATCCACTAACATGTTATCTCTACCCATTGTTGTGGGAAAGGGTAGCCTTTGTTGGTGTGTTTTTGTGGTTTTTGTCTAACTATGCAGGAATGTGGAGCTACATTTGGATGGATATAGAATTGCAAACTTTTATTTATGATGGTTGGAGTGTTTACATTCCTATCTTGAGATAAAATTTTGTTTCTTCACATATAATGATTTGTATGCTTCTATTAAGGGGAGGTAAACCTCTAGGTTTTTGGGTACTCTTAGAGCACTCTTGCACAATTCTAGATTGTGTCCACTGGTGAGTGGGGGTTAGAAATAATGAAGACTCTTTCTATATGAAATTGTTGGAATTTCTAAACCTCGAGGCACTGTAGCATGCACGTAGTTTATTTTGCATGCATGTTGCCAAGACTTTTGACCTAGAATTGGGTGTGGTCGTATGGGTGACTTGAAGTAGATATATTTTTGGGTTACTTGGGGAGTTGCAAAGGTTTTATATGAGTTAACTTTCTCTTTGGGGCATTTGTGAACAAAGGACTCTAGAGTTCATGTGTGTCTATCATGCTTTTTGCATGAGTGTATGCGTGAACAGTGTTTGTCATTCTTGCTTATTAGAGACTAGTTAATTTCCTTAGGATTATTACCTTTGTTTGTGTTTTAACTAAGGTTTTATGCATTCTCAAGTAAACTTTTTATGCTATGCCATCTTAGCTGATGTCATTTTTAAACTTCTTTATAGACCCAAAATGTTTCATCACCCTTACATTTTTCAAATTTTTGAATATCTGGAAGCCTAATGATCATTGAGATGTTTTTCCTAGTTATTGACATCTAGTAGCAGCAGAGATCACTTTCACAAGGGTGTATAGTGTTATGGAGATGGCTGAGACTATTGGAACTAGCTTTAATGCAGGTCAAGTCAGTCTTATCATCAGTAAGTCCATCCACATGTCCTATGAATCAACATTGAGGATTCATTTCCCGAATGTGGACGAGGACAGTATGAAACCTTTTACATTAATGGAGGTGACGAAAATCTGTATTAGCTTGTAAAAGCATAATACAGAAATGGTACAAATTGTCAAGGATCGCTGTTTTGAACTGATAGACTTGTTGTTTTGGAAGCTGATATGAAACTATGGAGGATATTCATGGTTCCGTCCTTGTATATTGATCTTGGAGAGGAGTCTTAAAAAGGGGAGGAGTAATTGAATTTGAGTGACAAAAGTTATAAAGAAGGCCCCAAAAGACACTATAGATGTATTGCAGAAGATGATTAAGATCAAGTTTGAGTGTTGACTTTTTGAGGTTTATTCATACTCAAATTCAAGGATAGAGCATGTTTGTAGGAATCCTCTCTGTATGTTTTATTTTATTCAGAAACTTGATTACTAGAGTAGATATCATTTAACACCCCCAAATTTACACGCAGCGGAATCCATCTTTGGGTGCTAAACAATGATACAACAACACATAATTTATAAAGAACGACTCGAAAAGAGACGTTTTAGATTTATCGTTCCTAAAACATTTGTCAGAGTAGCGTAGTCCCAAGTAATCGTTACCAAAAGATAAGTTAAAACAACATATTGGTTTGTTTTAAAAATGGAACGATAAATAAATCAAAGAGTTTGAACAACAAAAGCAGTGCACAACTTCATTCCCCGTGACCTCCAAGCTTCCACTTCTTGATTACCTGAAATACATGTGAGTAAAACAATCAGCAAAAATGCCGAGTGAATCTATAGGTTTATGAAATCAATTTGAACACAAGCAAAGATTATAAGTTTGTGGCATGCTTATAAGCATCAAATAATAATTCGCATCAACAATAATAATTGTATATAGCATAAATTGCAATAAGCTCATGGAACCGAGCCCTTAGACACTCCCATATCAGTCTAATAAGACGAGAGATTTATTAATTGTCGTTACCTCCAGATTATTGGTACATTGCCGTATACCTGACTTCTCAATACAATATTCTCAAACAGTGTGGAGGTCGGGCCTAAGCTTCTATGACAAGTCCACAAAAACTGAACCGGGGCGGCTTCCCCCATAGATCTATTAATTGTACTAGCGGTTAACCCATCATAGGTTAATTAACGGTCCATAATTGAGGTTTTAACAAAGGCAATCACTTAATGCAATTTAAAGGCAACCACGGGTCCATTCATAGAGGGACAAAGCATACCATAAAAATCTTGTGTTCTAAGTTTATCAAACATGTATTACCCCTCGCGGGTTTAAAATCATTTAATAACTACTATAAAGCGAGGCTATAGACTCACGTTGATAATGAAAGGCGGATTATCAGCTACGGGCGTGCTTCGGTCACGGAAATCTATATAAATAATAATCGGTCTTAGACTCTTGTCTAATGACTTTTATCAAAATAACAATATACATATGATGATTTTGTACATATGATGATGATCAAGTGGGTTTATATATCCTTGTTTACTCATTTTAGTGTTTACGTTTTGGTAACTTTTTACTAGTTTACTAGTTTTACCTACTTACCTATTTTAAGTCCAATAAGCTTAGTATAAGTTCTTTAACTTGTTTTAATCCATTTTATACCTATATTATCAGTATCTATACTTTCCATGTTGGGCCCAAATGGGTTAAGCCCAATAAGTCCTTTTTATAAGTGTTTAACTTATTTAGTCCAATTATTAGTCCAATATGCTTAGTTAGCTCGTTAATGTCCGTATGTCCTATAGTTCGGGTTTTATCGGTTTTTACTTGTATTAGTTACTTATATATCAGTATATTACTTTTAAAAACTTTACATTAGACGGGTTTGATCGTCTAAGTTTTATTTGGCGAAAAACGTTAATTTTACGGTAATAGCCGAAAAAGTCGTAAAAATCAAGTTTATAGTTTTTATTACTTATAAGTATTATTCCACAACCATTTATATAATTCATCCATTTAATTAACCTTTTACATATTTATATAAATAAGTTTCATAAGTTAGTGGGTTTTTATTTTACATTTTATACAATAAAATTTGAGTGCTTATATAATAATAATAAACATTAATTCTCAAAATCTGATTTTTATTTTCATGTTCACCATTTTTATCATATCTAGAGTTCTACAATGAATTAGAAGCTCATTTTTGGGTGGTATGATCTTCATATTATTTTCTACATTTTACTCAGTTATAGCTACTGCTCATTTTAAGTTTATCTAGCCTTAACAGTCCCTACAAAAGAGCTTATTCAGATTAGCACTCTCATCTTGTTTTGATCATATCTCACTCATTATAATGATTCCATTGCATGGCCAACTCTCACATGTGTATAACATCTTGTACTTATTGTAAATGGATCATACCATGCAATTTTATCAGTTCTAGTTTTAGTTATATACTATTTTTATACAGCCAACTAAATAAGCATGATTTTAGCCTCATTTCTTATAGTTATTAACCTTTTTAAGCATATTTATCAACATTTGAACCCCACACAATATTTTTATCATCATATATACATCATATACATATACGATAATAATGAAAATACATTTATTCTTTACAAAAATAACAAGAGAAAATGGAGAGGATGATCTTCTTTACCAACCAAGTGTATTACTTGTTTTTGGAAGACAAGAACTTGATGAACACCACAAGTAACTCCAAGATCATCAAACACCAAGAACAATAGTTGAGAAATCAGCCCTAAGACACAAGAAAATCACCTCCAATGTTGTTAATATGGCCACCAAATGATCAAGGCTTCAAGATAACTCCATGATAGAGCAAGTTAACATGTATTTCATGGCTAGAAAAGATCAAAAGGGGTGTTTGTAGCTTCAATATGGATGGCAATGGTGAAGGTTTTTGAGAGAATTTGTGTTGGTTTGCATGTAAGTAAATGGAATGTGTGAAGTTAGTTGATGGTTTTGTGTTAGATAGTGGAAAAGAGTAGCTTAAGGTGTAAGCTTTGCTTACACTTGTAGCTAGTTAGTTAACATGATGCCACATCCTTAGATGTGGTGTCATGTGTGCCATCCCATGTTAGCTAGTGGGGTGGGATAATGTATTTTGTCCCACCTCACTAATTTACGGGTATTCCTCGATTCTAGTTTTATCGATTTGCGTGCCCTCGGGTCGTTTTACGAAAAATGTTTTTATAAATTATGAATCAACGACACAAAAAAAATCCAATAAAAATTGTCTCATCAAAAACGGAGTTCAAAAACGTAAATACGTAATCCTAAGGTTTCCGGTTTAGTCGTAAAAGACGCTAAATTATGCACGTAAGCCCAAATTTAAATCCGTAAATTGTGAGTTCATCAACCCACACAAAAATAAGTTTCAAAATATTATACGATATAAAATTTTTGGCATCCGTCGGTATCGTGATCACTAGTAGTCCTCGTTGCTCGTCAAAATATTAAAATATAATATTTAATATCGGTTTCAACTTAAACCGTTAAACATAATTATATTTAAGGTTATAAAATACTTCAAAATAATTGAAAATAGAATTAAATTATGACCTTATTTTTACGGGTTTTACATCCTCACCACCTTAAGGGAGCGACGTCCCGGCGCTCAACTCGCCTCATACACGAGTTGATCACTACCCGGAAGGATGACGGCATTCCTAATAAAGAAGTCTTCACGTTCCCACGTGAATATCGATCCACAATCTCCATTGGTTCTTTTACAAAACGCAACTTGTCGTCAAGTTGTATCTCACCAAAAAGGAATAAATAAATCCTTATCCACAAGTCACCCGTCAAGCTCAACACATGAAAATTTTATGAATCACACGAAGCTCATTCGACGACAAGAATAGATGACAGGGTTTACGGGTAAGTCGAGTTAAAAAGAATGTTGTAACTTAAAGGATATCCATCGGTCGGATAGTCATGGACACACATCAAAAAGAACTAACAAGAAAAACATTTTCGTCATCGGAGGGTGCTCACACGCGGGTCCCTACTCAAAAGATAATACAAAGACATCATCTCACTTTCGCCAACGCGAATTAAAGTCTCAATAAACATCGTCGTTGAAAGTCAAAAAGATATTACATAATATGTGTTCTACATGATCGGACGTCATCGGATGATGTCGCCTCAAGTTCTCACAACTTACGATCATTTGACTAGATCACACACCATATAAGTACATAAAATAAAAGGTCGAACATAAACATCGAATATAGATCTCCACCGTTAATCATCGAGAAAACCTTGAACGAACCCTTGATAATAACCACTTGATCTCAAGAGTCTTTCCACTTGCGGTGTCGGCTTCTACATACTCCTCGAGGTCGTAACGAATTTATTAACTCCATTCATTAAGAGATTCGGTCCTCAATCATTCCACGAGTACACACATAGATCCTGGTGATACTTATCGTTTCTTCTTATACACTGCTTCCCGAGATTCATTTTAAACTCAGAATAAAATAGTGATCTTCAATACGAGGAACAGAACGAGATAAAAATGACTTCAATAAACGCATAAACGAACAAGATGTGGTAAAATGATTTAAGATTAACGATCGACGAGGGATCTCGACTCACGTAACCGTAAAACATAATTATTCACAATACTAGAAAAATGAGAGCGAAGAATGAATTAAATATTAACATTAAAATAACGTTTGTCACAATTATCCGTCCCGGATTTGGTATTACCTTAAGACTCAATTTAGGTACTTTCTTGATAAAGATGATATATTAAAAATAGAAGTTAGATAGCTTCATAATTTATTTTGGTTGTCTTAAGAAACTTTGAAAGAATGACATGAATTTTATAAATTAAACTCATATTGTTGGTTACAATTAGAAGATATAATTTCAAAATTAAATCATTATTAGGAATATAAATTAAACCGGTAATTTCATTACATTAAAAGTAAAGTATGATAAGTCAATTAGTTCAAAAGGTAGAACATAATTTTATTTTTAAACATTAGTTTTAGTTATACAAAATATGATGTATAAATTTGACCTTTTACTTGTAATGGTTATTTCGATAATTGAAAATCATTGGAAAATGTATAGAAGTTCCATAAAAATTTTATAATACTTTGTAGAAATACATACATGTGTTTATTATTTCAAAATAACATGGGATATATTCGGGTTTCGAAATGTGACAAGATAACAAACGAATACGAATGAAAATAATAGTCAACAATTAATACGAAATCAATGGTACAAAAGAGAACGAAGCAAATGTCGTACGAATTCTTAAAGAGAATAATAAAATAAAGGCGTTGATGGTAAGACGATAAGAAATAGTAAGATTAACCAAGTTGTCAATGTTGTTAGTGCGGTCGGTGGTTCACCATTATCAGCTCGTTAACTTAGCAGTGGTCGATACATGATCGGAAATAAGATCCATACAAAAATATTAATAAAATAAAATTTCTAATAATCACTTGTAATTAAAACAAATCAAATGAACGATGTTAGTGTTTAAAGAGAGAGGTCAAAGCACGGTTCACAAGAGTGGGTATCGAGACAAACGAGAGTGACAGACGTCATCCCGGATATACGGAAATCACTCTAGTGATAATTCATTATTCACGTGCGAAGACATTCCAAAGATCTACCTAGTCGCATAAAGAAGATTGGACGAGAAGGAAGGATAAAATATCGAGACTTTCAAGTCATTTATCAACAGTCAGTAATTAAATGAACGGTCAAAAGAAATCAGTTATAAGACAAAATGAAGTAACAAGTGGAAAAACGATTGTCGAGTAAAAACGTATTCGTAAGCGCGTAATTCGTTCAAGAAAAGGTAAGAAAACGTATGCGGATGCAAAGAAATTGCGCTACTTGCATAAGATATAAAGGTTTTCAAAACTTCTTTTCACTTTATTTCATTTTATTTATCTTTATCATAAATACAAGTAAAAAGTTGATTATTATCAAAAATTTTAAGGTGGCTACTATTCAGCCTAGCATGGCTCCTTCTAAATTAGACATAGGTGATCAGGCCATGTATAATTTAGGGCTAGCAATGCAGTGCTTCATTTCGTCGAAAAGTATTACGTTTCTTATGTTTATATAAACCATGCCATTTGTAAAATGGAATTTAAAAATAGTTTATAAATTTATAGGATACAAGTAATTTGTGAGATACTCAATAAGCAACTTTTAATGTTACGAAAAGTATTTTATAAGATCAAAGTAAAAACAATTGGTGAAAATAATCGTAAAACAATATCAGATTTATTAATAAGGTGACAGTATGACAACGTATAAAGTAGCCAAAGGTTTGCAAAAAGTGGCAAATAGTAGCTCATAAAACAACCAATAAAATGGTTACAAGTTGTTAAGGTTTCAAAAGGTTATAAGGTTTAGATGAAAACGCCATGAGACACGTGATGAGAATATCGACGAAGAATGTGAAGTCAAAACTTCAAAACTCAACCCAAATCAGTTGAAGGTTAGAAACGAAAATAAAATAACATCGAATGACAAATGAGTCATATATATATGAAAAGAATAAAACAATCCACATGTGTATTCTTTGTAAGACACTCGACACAACATGCTTTTAAGAAAGTATGTTATTCGTTTTTAAATTACACCATTAATCTGGTAATTGCTAATCCTGTAATGTTTCTATTTTTAATCATTTTCACATGCAACTAGTATTAGTTAGTTGTAAAATAATATTCGTTAAAATTTTACGATCTCAAATGAACTCAAAACTTCTTAGAAACATTTAAAACTCATGTTCTGAATTTTCTATCAGATTTAACTTTTAAATATGAGCCGATTAATTGACCCGATAAACGACATCTCCAAGACTCAGAGTCTAAAGCATTTTGATGCAAAACGACGTTTCAGACGACTTTCTAGTTTTACCCGAGACCTGAAAACCAATGTAAAATGTCCAAAATACCCTTGCAAGTTCTGTGCAGGTTTGACTATTTTATTTTAAAAACGCAGGTTTTACTTTTAAGTTTTGACCTGTTTATACTGCCCCTACAGTTTCTGCATAAAGTTTATTTTTCGACACTTCTTAACGGCTCAAAATATATACATATATACACACATGTCTTGTGGATTTTACAACAACGAAAAAAAGAAAAAAAAATCTCGTAATGAGCATCAAATAATATATAGCATGATGAATGACAGAAAATGCTTCAAGGTATTCAACACGAAATTTAGGAAGCAAAACGGTGAAAGACGTTCGTAATTTAGATTTCAAAATGAAATGTAGGCAAATCTCCTTGGTGCCACGATTGTCAAAAACACAAAACATAACAAGAAAAGAATGGAACATTAACATGCTACACTCCGGGAGCGAGAAGGTTAATGAAAAACAAATGATACAATTTTATATAAGTAAAATCGTATTCCAATTCTAGCGCCATAATCTAGACGATGATTTATAAAATGACGATGACGTTACCGAGATATAAGTGAACAATACACTTCGGAGTCGATACATATAAATGTCAATAAATAGCGGTTAGTCTATTCCAAGGACACATTGAGCTACACAATGGTCTAGAAATTACGTTAAAAGACGTCCAGGCACAAATAGCCGGAAGACGATTTGGATATCTACGTAGATATCTCAAAGGGTTAAATAATGAAAATAACGCGCAGATGAAGGTATGTAAGGTCATAATATAAATTTTTTGCAATAAAAGCAATTTAAATACTTCAAAAATATATACAGAAAGATCTTGAAAATTCATTGTATTTATTTAAGTTAATCATTAATAAATGATAAACTTTTATCGAAAAGTTTAACGACATAAATATATATTGATAAAGGATTATAGTATTTATTTAGAAATACTTAGCAATAAGGCATACATAATAATGTATACTAAAGTTGTAATCCCAGAAGTAGCTTGAACCTGAAGTCACGCGAAATCATGTGCACTGACTCTTTGAAAAAAATAAAACCGACAGTTATAGTTTAGGTTTTTAGAAAAAGACCTAGTTCTCTATAACTCATGGCTCTGGTACCAATCTTTAACACCCCCAAATTTACACGCAGCGGAATCCATCTTTGGGTGCTAAACAATGATACAACAACTCATAATTTATAAAGAACGACTCGAAAAGAGACGTTTTAGATTTATCGTTCCTAAAACATTTGTCAGAGTAGCGTAGTCCCAAGTAATCGTTACCAAAAGATAAGTTAAAACAACATATTGGTTTGTTTTAAAAATGGAACGATAAATAAATCAAAGAGTTTGAACAACAAAAGCAGTGCACAACTTCATTCCCCGTGACCTCCAAGCTTCCACTTCTTGATTACCTGAAATACATGTGAGTAAAACAATCAGCAAAAATGCCGAGTGAATCTATAGGTTTATGAAATCAATTTGAACACAAGCAAAGATTATAAGTTTGTGGCATGCTTATAAGCATCAAATAATAATTCGCATCAACAATAATAATTGTATATAGCATAAATTGCAATAAGCTCATGGAACCGAGCCCCTAGACACTCCTATATCAGTCTAATAAGACGAGAGATTTATTAATTGTCGTTACCTCCAGATTATTGGTACATTGCCGTATACCTGACTTCTCAATACAATATGCTCAAACAATGTGGACGTCGGGCCTAAGCTTCTATGACAAGTCCACAAAAACTGAACCGGGGCGGCTTCCCCCATAGATCTATTAATTGTACTAGCGGTTAACCCATCATAGGTTAATTAACGGTCCATAATTGAGGTTTTAACAAAGGCAATCACTTAATGCAATTTAAAGGCAACCACGGGTCCATTCATAGAGGGACAAAGCATACCATAAAAATCTTGTGTTCTAAGTTTATAAAACATGTATTCCCCCTCGCGGGTTTAAAATCATTTAATAACTAGTATAAGCGAGGCTATAGACTCACGTTGATAATGAAAGGCGGATTATCGGCTACGGGCGTGCTTCGGTCACGGAAACCTATATAAATAATAATCGGTCTTAGACTCTTGTCTAATGACTTTTATCAAAATAACAATATACATATGATGATTTTGTACATATGATGATGATCAAGTGGGTTTATATATCCTTGTTTACTCTTTTTAGTGTTTACGTTTTGGTAACTTTTTACTAGTTTACTAGTTTTACATACTTACCTATTTTAAGTCCAATAAGCTTAGTATAAGTTCTTTAACTTGTTTTAATCCATTTTATACCTATATTATCAGTATCTATACTTTCCATGTTGGGCCCAAATGGGTTAAGCCCAATAAGTCCTTTTTATAAGTGTTTAACTTATTTAGTCCAATTATTAGTCCAATATGCTTAGTTAGATCGTTAATGTCCGTATGTCCTATGGTTCGGGTTTTATCGGTTTTTACTTGTATTAGTTACTTATATATCAGTATATGACTTTTAAAAAAATTACATTAGACGGGTTTGATCGTCTAAGTTTTATTTGGCGAAAAACGTTAATTTTACGGTAATAGCCGGAAAAGTCGTAAAAATCAAGTTTATAGTTTTTATTACTTATAAGTATTATTCCACAACCATTTATATAATTAATCCATTTAATTAACCTTTTACATATTTATATAAATAAGTTTCATAAGTTAGTGGGTTTTTATTTTACATTTTATACAATAAAATTTGAGTGCTTATATAATAATAATAAACATTAATTCTCAAAATCTGATTTTTATTTTCATGTTCACCATTTTTATCATATCTAGAGTTCTACAATGAATTAGAAGCTCATTTTTAGGTGGCATGATCTTCATATTATGTGCTACATTTAACTCAGTCATAGCTACTGCTCATTTTAAGTTTATCTAGCCTTAACAGTCCCTACAAAACAGCTTATTCAGATTAGCACTCTCATCTTGTTTTGATCATATCTCACTCATTATAATGATTCCATTGCATGACCAACTCTCACATGTGTATAACATCTTGTACTTACTGTAAATGGATCATACCATGCAATTTTATCAGTTCAAGTTTTAGTTATATACAGTTTTTATACAGCCAACTAAATAAGCATGATTTTAGCCTCATTTCTTATAGTTATTAACCTTTTTAAGCATATTTATCAACACTTGAACCCCACACAACATTTTTATCATCATATATACATCATATACATATACAATAATAATGAAAATACATTTGTTCTTTACAAAAATAACAAGAGAAAATGGAGAGGATGATCTTCTTTACCAACCAAGTGTATTTCTTATTTTTGGAAGACAAGAACTTGATGAACACCACAAGTAACTCCAAGATCATCAAACACCAAAAACAATAGTTGAGAAATCAGCCCTAGGACACAAGCAAATCACCTCCAATGTTGTTAATATGGCCACCAAATGATCAAGGCTTCAAGATAACTCCATGATAGAGCTAGTTAACATGTATTTCATGGCTAGAAAAGATCAAAAGGGGTGTTTGTAGCTTCAATATGGATGGCAATGGTGAAGGTTTTTGAGAGAATTTGTGTTGGTTTGCATGTAAGTAAATAGAATGTGTGAAGTTAGTTGATGGTTTTGTGTTAGATAGTGGAAAAGAGTAGCTTAAGGTGTAAGCTTTGCTTACATTTGTAGCTAGTTAGTTAACATGATGCCACATCCTTAGATGTGGTGTCATGTGTGCCATCCCATGTTAGCTAGTGGGGTGGGATAATGTATTTTGTCCCACCTCACTAATTTACGGGTATTCCTCGATTCTAGTTTTCTCGATTTGCGTGCCCTCGGGTCGTTTTACGAAAAACGTTTTTATAAATTATGAATCAATGACACAAAACGAATCCAATAAAAATTATATCATAAAAAACGGAGTTCAAAAACGTAAATACGTAATCCTAAGGTTTCCGGTTTAGTCGTAAAAGACGCTAAATTATGCACGTAAGCCCAAATTTAAATCCGTAAATTGTGAGTTCATTAACCTACACAAAAATAAGTTTCAAAATATTATACGATATAAAATTTTTGGCATCCGTCGGTATCGCGATCACTAGTAGTCCTCGTTGCTCGTCAAAATATTAAAATATAATATTTAATATCGGTTACAACTTAAACCGTTAAACATAATAATATTTAACGTTATAAAATACTTCAAAATAATTGAAAATAGAATTAAATTATGACCTTATTTTTACGGGTTTTACATATCAAGTTTAGGGGAGGATTGTTGGGAATAAAATTAGCTAAGTCACTGGGACGCTGACAGGAAGAACTTGGATGCTGCCAAGAGTAAAAGATGCGCTGACAGATGAGACGCTGATAAGAATTATCAAGGCGCTGACAAGAAGAATCATAACACAAAGACAAGGACTAAATATGCCAATGAGGAATTCTTCAAGTTGGTGGACAAAATATGAAGATAAGAATTCAGAATATATTCCTAAATGTTTAAAAGATTTAGTCAATAAGTTATTTGAGTATGTTTATCTTGTGTCTCTTCCTAAAATAGTTGATCTTAGCTTTTTGTACAAGGCTCCTTAAACCTATAAAAGGAGGCCTTAGGGTTAGACATAATATACATCTTTTCACACACCTCTTCCCCACATCTCATAACACTTTCATTGTAATCATTCATTGATATTATTAATCAAAGTGAAAGTTTTGTTTACTTTGTTTTGTTCTTTGTTCTAAGTGTTAAATTCCGCATAACACTTAGTTTGTTCAATACAACAAAGTTTCTCTACGTGTTAAACTTGACTTAATCTCGTTAACACAAAGCTAAATCGATCTAAGTTTGGGATCAACAGATTCCCCAAAATGCATCCTAGCAGCTTCTAAACTCTAGCCACTTCTAACATCATCTATCACAACTACCTCACCTAGAAAATAACACTAAAATTTGTCAACATAAAGTTTGTGAGAACATAGGTTTAAACTATCTAGAACATCATAAGAAAACCTTGTCAACCGCTGTAAATAAGTTGAAGAAAACAAGTTAAAGCAATGGACCATAATGTGATAATCATGTTACATAGAACTACAAACAAAATTCAAATCAAATACCAATTACATCTATAATTCCTAAAACACACTATTATAATTAGAACAAACAATAAGAACAATACAATACACCTATCCGAATCTCTCCCACACCCCGTGTGGAAGATGAACCATATACCCGTCGAGATATCTTGCCTCCGAGGAGACGATGTACAATAACTTAAAACGCATATCCGAACACATAACAAAACACATAAGTAATCATATCACACATTAGCACATATATGACCATTCATCTAATAAAACATAGTATTAAGACATTTAAAACATTAAAAGTGTCATCTCCATCCCATACTGGAAGAATATTTAAAAACTTAGTGAAAATAGGACTATGAACTCACTTAAAAGAGCTTCTCCAAGTTCCCTTACACTAGCAAAAATCTAACACAACAATGCATACAATAAAGACATGAACCAATAAAACAAAATGGCTCATCAACCTATGATAGATGTCTAACTCTCTTACACATTCTAACCTCATCTTATGGCTACAAGTCTCCCGTTACACCCCTCTATAAGCCCTTTAACCTTGTTAAGTTCATAAGCTATCCCATTATCATTTTACTCAAAACAGTCTCGTTTTTCATACCCCAAACTATGGGTCGAACTCCCCCTTAACTAAACCCATATTTTCTATAAAAGAAACCCTATACCCTTACATGTGTTAGCTATATCTCACAATTTGCCCCAACCTTAAAGCTACTGTTAAGGCTATATATATATATATATATATATATATATATATATATATATATATATATATATATATATATATATATATATATATATGTATATATATATATATGTATATATATATATGTATTTATATATATATATATATATATATATATATATATATATATATATATATATATATATATATATATATATACATATATATATATATATATCTATATATATATATATATATATATATATATATATATATATATATATATATATATATATATATATATATATATATATATATATATATATATATATATACATATATATATACATATATATATATATACATATATATATACATACATATATATACATATATATATATATATATATATATATATATATATATATATATATATATATATATATATATATATATATATATATACTACATTATAAAGGGTGTATCACTTTGGTTGAAAGTTGTAAATATTGAATGGTTGAAAAATGTGGGTCCCACTAATCTATATCTATACTACATTATAAAGGGTGTATCCCTTTGGTTGAAAGTTGAAAATGTTGAATGGTTAAAAAATGTGGGTCCCACTAATCTATATCTATACTACATTATAAAGGGTGTATCCCTTTGGTTGAAAGTTGAAAATATTGAATGATTGAAAAATGTGGGTCCCACTAATCTATATCTATATCTATACTACATTATAAAGGGTGTATCACTTTGGTTGAAAGTTGAAAATATTGAATGGTTAAAAAATGTGGGTCCCACTAATCTATATCTATACTACATTATAAAGGGTGTATCACTTTGGTTGAAAGTTGAAAATGTTGAATGGTTGAAAAATGTGGGTCCTACTAATTTATATCTATACTACATTATAAAGGGTGTATCCCTTTGGTTGAAAGTTAAAAATGTTGAATGGTTGAAAAATGTGGGTCCCACTAATCTATATCTATACTACATTATAAAGGGTGTATCCCTTTGGTTGAAAGTTGAAAATGTTGAATAGTTGAAAAATATGGGTCCCACTAATCTATATCTATACTACATTATAAAGGGTGTATCCCTTTGGTTGAAAGTTGAAAATGTTGAATGGTTGAAAAATGTGGGTCCCACTAATCTATATCTATACTACATTATAAAGGGTGTATCCCTTTGGTTGAAAGTTGAAAATGTTGAATGGTTGAAAAATATGGGTCCCACTAATCTATATCTATACTACATTATAAAGGGTGTATCCCTTTGGTTGAAAGTTGAAAATGTTGAATGGTTGAAAAATGTGGGTCCCACTATTATATATCTATACTACATTATAAAGGGTGTATCCCTTTGGTTGAAAGTTAAAAATGTTGAATGGTTGAAAAATGTGGGTCCCACTAATCTATATCTATACTACATTATAAAGAGTGTATCCCTTTGGTTGAAAGTTGAAAATGTTGAATAGTTGAAAAATATGGGTCCCACTAATCTATATCTATATACTACATTATAAAGGGTGTATCCCTTTGGTTGAAAGTTGAAAATATTGAATGGTTGAAAAATGTGGGTCCCACTAATCTATATCTATACTACATTATAAAGGGTGTATCCCTTTGGTTGAAAGTTAAAAATGTTGAATGGTTGAAAAATGTGGGTCCCACTAATGTATATCTATAGTCTTAACTCCTTTATAAAGAGAAAATAAATTTGGTTGAATGTTGAAATATAGCTGGTTGAAAATGACGTGGCAAGCATTTGTCATAAAACCGCCCTAAAATAAACTCCTTTATAAAGAAAAGCATTTGTGGCCTTGGAAACCTTGGAAACCTCGGAAACCATGATCAGCCGACTTCTACCTGTACATCTTCCCCACGCTTTCTCCATCTTATCTTGGAAACCTGGGAAACCCTCAATTCAAACGATGTACAATCAATCCATCTATATATACTTTTCATCATACTTTTCAAACGAATCATAATACTTTTCAAACGAATCTTATCAAATGGATTCATCAGCGGATGTGAAACAAAATCTTATCAATTCTGAGGTTTGGTTTAATTTTCATAATCTTTATTTGTTTAATTGTGAGGTTTGGTTTAATTCTGAGGTTTGGTTTTCTTCTTTTTCTGGTTATAGATTGACTTGGAAATATAAAATGCTTTTGGGCCAATGGAGGCTGAGGTTGAGGAAGACCCTGTTGTAGTGGATCTTGAGGTTGAGGTACACAATGTTTCTTCTTTTTCTGGTTATATAGATTGTGTTTGGAGTGTTTGTTGTTATCGGCTAAGGGGGGTGTTTGGGATTATTTATTGAGTTATGATACACCAGATTATAAATGGTAGTTTGAGTTAGAAAGATAACCCAGATTAAATTGCATATAAAACTAATCTGCTGGTGACTATTGATACTGAAAGTAATGTCTTCCATTTTAAATTGTTAGAAAGATAACCCAGACTACTTTTTGTTAAGTACTTTTAAATTGCTGGTGACTATTGATACTGCATCTTGTTATTTAGCAACCTTATCATCATTTACTTTCAAGTGTAAATTTTTATTGTTTAGAAAACGTTCATTAATTAGATAAGCAATGTCAAAGCATTGAACAGTTTGGTTTATATTTCAAACACTCGTGATTAATAGTACAACTTTCAAACATTTATAAGCTTATGGTGATAAGTTGCTGATAAGTCTAGAGAATAGCCCAACTAAAAAGTGATCATTTATTTTGACAATATTGGAGTTCCATGTTTTCTTGAATTGCTTGGAGTGTTTTCATCCATGGTGATGTAAGTTACCAATATGTGTGCAGAAGATATAAAAATAATAGTTTGTATTTCAATTGTTGTATAACCATAAAAGTTCTCAAACAGGGAATGACCTAAGTGTCATTGAAGTAAGGATATGGTTTTGAATGATTATAGAATCAACATGTTATATTGATTTAATTATTGATGTAAAAGCGGTTCTTTAGAATGGGGGTGTTTGGATTCGCTTATTAAGCTGCCTTATGTGAATCTGGAAAACCCAATAAGCCCGCTTTCATATGATTTCACATGCTACTTTCTGTCCATTTGACCCATTTGAGATTTATGCAACTGTTTACAGGTTCAGGCGTTCAAAACGGTGCAACAGGATCACCCTTGGCTGGTAGATTATTTGTGGTTATTGGTGCTGGTGGTGCTGGAAAAGCACTTGCTTATGGAGCAAAAGCGAAGGGTGCAAGGATTGTGATAGCCAATCGGACTTACGGTTAGATTCTACTAGCGTTCACTTCACATTACCATTTCTTGTACCCGGCTTATACACCAACTGATTTTCTCTTACTGATATATTTACATAGAGCGCGCTAGAGAAATTGCTGACATAATTGGTGGAGAGGCTATATCTCTAGCCGATTTAAGCACTTACAACCCAGAAGGCGGTATGATACTTGCAAACACTACATCAATTGGTATGCAGCCAAATATAGACGATACTCCTATTTCTAAGGTACGCCTATCAACCTCTCTTCTGTCATATGTTTAAGTAATAATGGTTTGCAGTTCATGTGATATATTTTCTATTTTTTTTTCTGGAAGGAAGCTTTGAAGTCATATGCACTGGTATTTGATGGCGTGTACACACCAAAAAGTACGAGATTACTTCGGGAAGCAAGAGAATGTGGAGCCATAATTGTTACAGGGGTGGAAATGTTTAAAGGACAGGCGTATGAACAATATGAGAGATTTACAGGGTTACCTGGTAAGTTTTAGAATGCAAAGATATGATATTTAGTGCCTCTCCGTTACGTCTAAAATCTTATTCTCTCCCTTATCTTACGAGTTTATCCTACTTTTCATTTGCAGCACCTAAGGAATTATTTAGGGAGATTATGGAAAAATCTTAACCGCCTCGGGAGCTGCTGTAGGTATGTATATTTTTCTATCATATCTTGCTTTTTGAATTTGGAATTTATGGGTACCGTGGAACACTAAACTAGGCAAAATAATAAGGCCATCGATACCTTGTCCAATCGTATGAAGCTATGAAAAGACGAAAAGATTTGATTGTCGGATATTCGTCTTCATATGCTTATCTCTGTCACATTGTTAATCTTAGATAACTCCATTGTTTATTTGGCATGATCAAACTGACCACTTGCGTTCTGTATCTCGATAAAAAAAATATTACACTTCAATTATCCTGAATATAGATATAAATATATAATGCTTCTGGGGTTGTTGCCCGAGATAGAGGTGAGTTAAGTAACAAGTCAACCTTCCTCTGTTGTGGAATTCTTCGGTAAAATATTTAAAACATTTTTTCTTGAATCCTTGGTTCTCTTGTCACGCAAAAACCCGTTTTCATCTTAACCATTTGACCCATTGGGGATAGGATATTACCCAAATCAGCCCAGTTAGTGGGTCAAAATTTCAACCTCTGCAGACTTTGACTTTGGATGAAGCTTTATCAGTTGACTCTATAATTTCCGTAAGTTGAAGTTTATGCTACTTGTATGCAGAAACAGGAGGCTCGAGAGTAACATGTGTTGTGCAAAACGCTATGCACAGGAAGCACGGAGGTGATTACAGTTCTTGTTTCTGCATTATTTGTTATTGTATCATTAGTATTAATTTTGTTCGGACATAATAAGGATTTTATATGTGACAGTCTTGTATTCTTGGTTTTTTGATACACTACTAAAATTAAATTTATTTTTATAAACTGCTACGGGCATAGTACTCATGTATCTCACAAAACAAATGTTATATTTATTTGGATGAATTTTGACTTGTAAGTTTTTCTGCTATAGTAAATTCCTGCGTTTTATACGCAATCTTTGTGGAACCTCAAGCATTACATTTATAATCTGGAAAACCCAATAAGCCCGCTTTCATATGATTTCACATGCTACTTTCTGTCCATTTGACCCATTTGAGATTTATGCAACTGTTTACAGGTTCAGGCGTTCAAAACGGTGCAACAGGATCACCCTTGGCTGGTAGATTATTTGTGGTTATTGGTGCTGGTGGTGCTGGAAAAGCACTTGCTTATGGAGCAAAAGCGAAGGGTGCAAGGATTGTGATAGCCAATCGGACTTACGGTTAGATTCTACTAGCGTTCACTTCACATTACCATTTCTTGTACCCGGCTTATACACCAACTGATTTTCTCTTACTGATATATTTACATAGAGCGCGCTAGAGAAATTGCTGACATAATTGGTGGAGAGGCTATATCTCTAGCCGATTTAAGCACTTACAACCCAGAAGGCGGTATGATACTTGCAAACACTACATCAATTGGTATGCAGCCAAATATAGACGATACTCCTATTTCTAAGGTACGCCTATCAACCTCTCTTCTGTCATATGTTTAAGTAATAATGGTTTGCAGTTCATGTGATATATTTTCTATTTTTTTTCGGGCAGGAAGCTTTGAAGTCATATGCACTGGTATTTGATGGCGTGTACACACCAAAAAGTACGAGATTACTTCGGGAAGCAGGAGAATGTGGAGCCATAATTGTTACAGGGGTGGAAATGTTTATAGGACAGGCGTATGAACAATATGAGAGATTTACAGGGTTACCTGGTAAGTTTTAAAATGCAAAGATATGATATTTAGTGCCTCTCCGTTACGTCTAAAATCTTATTCTCTCCCTTATCTTACGAGTTTATCCTACTTTTCATTTGCAGCACCTAAGGAATTATTTAGGGAGATTATGGAAAAATCTTAACTGCCTCGGGAGCTGCTGTAGGTATGTATATTTTTCTATCATATCTTGCTTTTTGAATTTGGAATTTATGGGTACCGTGGAACACTAAACTAGGCAAAATAATAAGGCCATCGATACCTTGTCCAATCGTATGAAGCTATGAAAAGACGAAAAGATTTGATTGTCTCATATTCGTCTTCATATGCTTATCTCTGTCACATTGTTAATCTTAGATAACTCCATTGTTTATTTGGCATGATCAAACTGACCACTTGCGTTCTGTATCTCGATAAAAAAAATATTACACTTCAATTATCCTGAATATAGATATAAATATATAATGCTTCTGGGGTTGTTGCCCGAGATAGAGGTGAGTTAAGTAACAAGTCAACCTTCCTCTGTTGTGGAATTCTTCGGTAAAATATTTAAAACATTTTTTCTTGAATCCTTGGTTCTCTTGTCACGCAAAAACCCGTTTTCATCTTAACCATTTGACCCATTGGGGATAGGATATTACCCAAATCAGCCCAGTTAGTGGGTCAAAATTTCAACCTCTGCAGACTTTGACTTTGGATGAAGCTTTATCAGTTGACTCTATAATTTCCGTAAGTTGAAGTTTATGCTACTTGTATGCAGAAACAGGAGGCTCGAGAGTAACATGTGTTGTGCAAAACGCTATGCACAGGAAGCACGGAGGTGATTACATTTCTTGTTTCTCCATTATTTGTTATTGTATCATTAGTATTAATTTTGTTCGGACATAATAAGGATTTTATATGTGACAGTCTTGTATTCTTGGTTTTTTGATACACTACTAAAATTAAATTTATTTTTATAAACTGCTACGGGCATAGTACTCATGTATCTCAGAAAACAAATGTTATATTTATTTGGATGAATTTTGACTTGTAAGTTTTTCTGCTATAGTAAATTCCTGCGTTTTATACGCAATCTTTGTGGAACCTCAAGCATTACATTTATAATCTGGAAAACCCAATAAGCCCGCTTTCATATGATTTCACATGCTACTTTCTGTCCATTTGACCCATTTGAGATTTATGCAACTGTTTACAGGTTCAGGCGTTCAAAACGGTGCAACAGGATCACCCTTGGCTGGTAGATTATTTGTGGTTATTGGTGCTGGTGGTGCTGGAAAAGCACTTGCTTATGGAGCAAAAGGGAAGGGTGCAAGGATTGTGATAGCCAATCGGACTTACGGTTAGATTCTACTAGCGTTCACTTCACATTACCATTTCTTGTACCCGGCTTATACACCAACTGATTTTCTCTTACTGATATATTTACGTAGAGCGCGCTAGAGAAATTGCTGACATAATTGGTGGAGAGGCTATATCTCTAGCCGATTTAAGCACTTACAACCCAGAAGGCGGTATGATACTTGCAAACACTACATCAATTGGTATGCAGCCAAATATAGACGATACTCCTATTTCTAAGGTACGCCTATCAACCTCTCTTCTGTCATATGTTTAAGTAATAATGGTTTGCAGTTCATGTGATATATTTTCTATTTTTTTTCTGGCAGGAAGCTTTGAAGTCATATGCACTGGTATTTGATGGCGTGTACACACCAAAAAGTACGAGATTACTTCGGGAAGCAGGAGAATGTGGAGCCATAATTGTTACAGGGGTGGAAATGTTTATAGGACAGGCGTATGAACAATATGAGAGATTTACAGGGTTACCTGGTAAGTTTTAAAATGCAAAGATATGATATTTAGTGCCTCTCCGTTACGTCTAAAATCTTATTCTCTCCCTTATCTTACGAGTTTATCCTACTTTTCATTTGCAGCACCTAAGGAATTATTTAGGGAGATTATGGAAAAATCTTAACCGCCTCGGGAGCTGCTGTAGGTATGTATATTTTTCTATCATATCTTGCTTTTTGAATTTGGAATTTATGGGTACCGTGGAACACTAAACTAGGCAAAATAATAAGGCCATCGATACCTTGTCCAATCGTATGAAGCTATGAAAAGACGAAAAGATTTGATTGTCGCATATTCGTCTTCATATGCTTATCTCTGTCACATTGTTAATCTTCATTGGTATATCTTAGATAACTCCATTGTTTATTTGGCATGATCAAACTGACCACTTGCGTTCTGTATCTCGATAAAAAAAATATTACACTTCAATTATCCTGAATATAGATATAAATATATAATGCTTCTGGGGTTGTTGCCCGAGATAGAGGTGAGTTAAGTAACAAGTCAACCTTCCTCTGTTGTGGAATTCTTCGGTAAAATATTTAAAACATTTTTTCTTGAATCCTTGGTTCTCTTGTACGCAAAAACCCGTTTTCATCTTAACCATTTGACCCATTGGGGATAGGATATTACCCAAATCAGCCCAGTTAGTGGGTCAAAATTTCAACCTCTGCAGACTTTGACTTTGGATGAAGCTTTATCAGTTGACTCTATAATTTCCATAAGTTGAAGTTTATGCTACTTGTATGCAGAAACAGGAGGCTCGAGAGTAACATGTGTTGTGCAAAACGCTATGCACAGGAAGCACGGAGGTGATTACATTTCTTGTTTCTCCATTATTTGTTATTGTATCATTAGTATTAATTTTGTTCGGACATAATAAGGATTTTATATGTGACAGTCTTGTATTCTTGGTTTTTTGATACACTACTAAAATTAAATTTATTTTTATAAACTGCTACGGGCATAGTACTCATGTATCTCAGAAAACAAATGTTATATTTATTTGGATGAATTTTGACTTGTAAGTTTTTCTGCTATAGTAAATTCCTGCGTTTTATACGCAATCTTTGTGGAACCTCAAGCATTACATTTATAATTGAGTAAATTACACGGTTCGTCCGTATATTTGTACTGGATCATAGGGGTGGTGAAGCTCAACCCTACCCCGACCATTATAGAGGCTTTGGTGGTGTGCACTCAACATCAGATTTGTAGATCCAGTACAAATATCAAGATGGCTACATTAGAAGATCAATTGAAAGACGAAGAGGTTGCATGCTAACCGTAAACTTATACACAAATTTAAGACGACACATGTGATTAGATTTTAACAATTCACTTTAACTTTCATGAAACACTTACGACAAAACCGTATATCGTTAATTACCAACTCCCAATGATTGAGAATGCTTAAAGCTTACCCCAAACACCCTCTTAATAATATATTAAGAACAATATAGATAAAGCAAATTAAGCAAAACCAACATGACATAACAAAAAAGATCATATTTTTATCATCAACTTCAGTACCTTTAACATCAACGTATACACTTATACTTTTTGTAGCAGTGGGATCCATACTTCACAATAAAAAATGTAAGGATTGTAAACTCTACATTAACAGAAGATACATTATCAAACTTTCTTCATATTTACTAATATTTTCCGAGTTAATTATATTATATTTTCTTTATACGTTCTATTAGGGACTAAAGATGGCTGCTGAAATGCCACATGACCTGCTAAACGTATATAAAAATAGGGAATTGGCACAAACATTTGTCTCTATACATCATTTCAAAATAGGGTATGTTGACCCTACCCAATACCCAAGGTTTCAAAATTACAGTTTCGCTCGCCATGATTGCATCATTCTGGTGGACGCGAAAACGGTCATCACCAAGATTTTGTCTGCTGATGTAAAGAGTTTAGAGTGAATGGCTGGATAGCTTCAATTCATGCTCTTCTTGGTGATAAAACTCCAAGGAAAATGCTCATCGGTACAAAAATATTTCTTCACAAATATATACTGCATTACGAACTATAGTTGCGCGCTTTGACGCAAGTCTCTTCATCAAAAACGATTTAACATTTATTATTTTCTTTTCCCTACTTGAGAACTAATGACTTGTTATAGAGAAGCTGATATCAAGTTTCTCGCATATTATACACTACACAAAGTACCAACAAGGTTGTCACGAGTTATAGTAGAGCAGGGTACCATCTTCATAACTCGTGTTAAACTCGTCAAATACGACACTCGTATTTCCAATCCCAAATTATTATTACCTTTTCCATATTCTACGTGATTTTTTTTACTTTCGGATAAACTCTACCTCATACCCAAATGTGGGTGTCTATTTGCCTGACTCTGTTTTCTCCCATGACCAACTTTATGTAGCATTGTCTAGAGGGATATCACGATCAACAACCAAAGTTTTAGTGAAGCCAGTCAAGCAGTTTGCTGAAGAAGGAGTGTACACCTCAAATGTTGTATACCAAGAAGTTTTGCGCAATGATTAACGGTCGTTACATTTTATCATTATTGTTTTACGTTTAATTTTAATAACTGCTTTTTAATATGTTGTTTGGTATTAGATATTTTATTTCAAACTCAATTATCACATTTTACAACATTTTGTAATTATACTTAGGTCTTACCACGATGTAGTGTTTCGTTAATTATCTACCGCTAGGAAATTCCGCCGCTATGCGCGGGTATTCGCCTAGTACATTATAAAGGGTGTATCCCTTTGGTTGAAAGTTGAAAATGTTGAATGGTTGAAAAATGTGGGTCCTACTAATATATATCTATACTACATTATAGATGGTGTATCCCTTTGGTTGAAAGTTGAAAATGTTGAATGGTTGAAAAATATGGGTCCCACTAATCTATATATCTATACTGCATTATAAAGGGTGTATCCCTTTGGTTGAAAGTTGAAAATATTGAATGATTGAAAAATATGGGTCCCACTAATATATATCTATACTACATTGTAAAGGGTGTATCCCTTTGGTTGAAAGTTGAAAATGTTGAATGGTTGAAAAATGTGGGTCCCACTAATCTATATCTATACTACATTATAAAGGGTGTATCATTTGGTTGAAAGTTGAAAATGTTGAATGCTGGAAAAATGTGGGTCCCACTAATTTATATTTATATTATATTATAAATGGTGTATCCCTTTGGTTGAAAGTTGAAAATGTTGAATGCTTGAAAAATATGGGTCCCATTAAAAACTACTACATGCAAATCTTATTCATTAAAAAAGATATAAACTTTCTTTATTAAACAAATGGCACCCTTTCATCCAATTGAAACATACTTATAAGATATTTTGAATTATAACATGTTACAACGCTTTGAAATAAAAGTTTAATCTTTTGACGTTATATTTTGAACTTCACCGAAACACTTACCACAATATCGCATCGTGTTAATTATCTGTTGCTAGACAATTTCCACCACTATTCGCGGGTACTCGTCTAGTATATATATATATATATATATATATATATATATATATATATATAGAGAGAGAGAGAGAGAGAGAGAGGGAGGTTAATGTGACAGTTTTTTTAAAGTTGTAAAAATGAGAACTAATCTAAAACACCACTAAAACATTGATACATAACCATTTTACTAATACTACACCAAAATATACATTATTTATACAACTAAACACTCTATCGACTAATAAACAACGGATAAGTGTGTAATAAATTACTGATACACAATTAAGAATGTGATACATATACATCAAAATCTCAAAAAGTTAATATCTTATACATAAATTGGTACACTTGATACACAACCACCACTAAATAACTTGATACACACTACCAAAACATGATATGTATCACACTTCGAATCAAAATGTATCACTTAGATTTCGCCATTTTTTAAAAGAAAGCCCATCGAATCTTTAAAAATTATACTTTTACTTAATCATGTAATAAAATTGTTTCAAATAGAGTGTCATTTGTGAGATTTTGGTTGGTTCTCATTTTTACAACATTAAATAGTTCTCATTTGATCCAAATTCTATATATATATATATATATATATATATATATATATATATATATATATATATATATATATATATATATATATATATATATATATATATATATATATATATATATATATATATATATATATACTAGCGTCGTAACCCGCCCAACGTGCGGGGTCGTTTAGTAATTATAAGAGTATGTTTGTTCTTTTTCTTTTATGTATTTCCAGTTCTGGTTTGATTTTTCGCTTTTTTTGAGCCCAGTAATTGTGGATTCTGCTTTTTTTCCTAGCCATCCAATGATTGTATATCTTATCTAAGAGCACGCTTGTTGTTTAAGTTTTGTGTGTTTGATTTTTCGTTTAATTTAGGCTCTGGTCATCCAGTGAGTTTTTTTTTATTTTTGTATGTTTTGTTTTTTATGTTTTTAGCGACTGTGTTTGATAAATCTTCATGTTTGTCATTAATCTCTGAATTTACGTACATCAACCAAATCTGCTACATCCTTTCTAATCTCTACTCTTTTCTTAGTTTCAGGTTGCGCGATAGCAGTGGGCCAAAAAGGTCAAATCGTTAGTTAAATCGCTACCAAGTGTCGTCGCGATCCTACATAAGCTTTCACTGCCAAGCTTAGCCCCTTAACTTGAGCCTTCAAATACATATCAAATGCTAGCTTTGGTTTGCCATCTTTTGCAAGAGCCTCAATCAACATTTTGGATGATACCTCATTAGGCTTGATTTTCTCAACTTCCATATGTTGAAGCCATTTGTACGCAGGCCCACTCATGTTATTTCTCACACACGCACTAATAATAGCAATAAAAGTAACCACACTTAACTCGATCCCGGAAACTGGCATTTCACGAATTATTGACTCGACTATTTAAACGTCCCTTGTGCTGCATAAACCGAAGCCATTATTGTGTTGCTGAAGCAAACGCCCCGATACACATAAACATGACAATCTGTTATACTCCTGTCTCGCAACAATGTATCACTAATATTAAAGGCATCTTTAGTCCTTTCATTACGCTTTGGCTCACTCTTGAACCTCCCAAGAAACCGCGTGCAGGGAACTGTAGGCATGTTTTTCTTCAGGGATCAGTAAGAGTGGCACAGCCGCACAGGTGTTGTGCTTTATATGTGATTAAAATAACTATTACATGGTATTTTCTGTGCCAGAAAATGATGAATAAAAAAGATCTAACAGGTACCTGCACAAATATGTGTATCGAATTTCTCGGGGGTTTTAGTATCATCACTTCCTTTACACCTCATAGGAAGATTTTGCCACACGTGTTCAGCTATTGAGGTAGAATTGAGGCAATTTCTCTAACTATCGAGAGTAAATGATCTGCAAGCGCTACATGATAATATTATATGTAACTACATAAAAGTAGATAGAAATACCTCCACATAGTAGCTGAATGCGCCTTCACCTGATAAACTCATTACATGAGTTTAATAAAGAAGCTATAGATGCGTAATGTTGTACCACAAAAGGACACTTTCATAGAAATATATATTAGATACAGAAAAAGGAGATTTATATACATAAGACGACACTAAAAAGCGAAGGAATTTGCTACGAACCTTTCAAGACGCCTGATGGTTATAAGTGTAGAAAAGTAATAAGACTACTTCATTGTCGAATGCTCTTCAGGCTGTCGCGGCTGCTGCATCAGCTGCAGAGAAAAAGGATGCTGAAAGAAATAAACTTTCCTCAAAAAGTATTATATTCTATTTCTTCATAAAATAATTTTCCAAACACCCTTTTTGCACCAGCACACAAACATTGACAGTAAAATACCAATTGAAACACCACTATCCCCATTAATACTATAAGACTAACTAAATTCCTTACGTGTACTCATCACATAACAATGCATCAACATAGATATCAAGTTAAATAATTAGGTACTTTAGGTAATGTATTCTAAACTCTTTAAGAATCAACTTACACTGATACAAAGAAATTGTGTTTCTGATGGCTTTCTTTGGCTCCAGAACTGAGGCCTTTCATGGATCTTGTATATGTGTTGCTTCGGGAGAGTTCATTTTATACGTTATGATATATTTCCATATTCTTTACCTCAATAAGTGAATAGTGGATATACTCCACAGCCGAAAATAGGTTCCTACATAAAAAAAAGTTAAGGACATTGTGAAATAAATTTTACTTCTCAGATAGAAATTAAAGGTTAATTACTTCATATTCTTCAAATTCTTCATCGTGAATAGTTACAGTGCTTTGCAGAGTAGGCAAGACAAACATATCCTGCAATTCCTCCCATGTTTATTTCATGTCCAAAGCATCTTGACTTTCAATTAATAGCCTGATTCAATTGATTTGGTGCCCACGGCCTATAGCAGCTGAAGAACAATAACTAATGTTCGTGGTTGTTAGCACAAGATACCTCCAAGTTCCGACCGACTGAGCTTCCGCCACTACATTTCCTCCTTTATAAGAAAACAGTCAAAATTTCTCGAGGTAAAGCGTCACTGTTCATCAAAGCAACATTGGGGAAGTCAGTTGTATACACGGTCTTAATAAGACTCTTACTAAAAAGATACCATGTGTTATCCGAACCAAGAGCCACATAGTAAGATGGTTTTGTACTAAGTTGACTTTCAACGTCATCGGAATCACCTTCAATCCGGGTGCAATTGGGACATATATAATACTCTTTGGGCTCCCTTTAACTCAATCTTCTCGCACTGGTGTATACCCAAAGATCCACACATCCCTCATGTCGTCTATAGTTAAATCTAAATGCTCTGATAAGAAAATATACATCACTTGTGTAGTAAGTCATAAGGCTAGTCAAATGTATTTGTAACTCTTACAAACAAACAAATTGAAAACATAAGACTCACCACCAGAATGTAGTTTTTCCTTGCGACTGTTATCCTTCACTCTAAACCATTCAAAGAAGAAAGCTTCTTTCATTCCCACTAAAAAGATCAAAGTACATAGTTGAATTTCATGTCTCCAATATGAAATCTGTACCCTCTACTTCTCTTTTAAACTTATATATATCAATTGTTCTCATTTTCATAATGAATATGCTTCATTATTGTTTGGAGTGCTTTTTCACATAATTTCATTGAATGGCCAGTGATTTAATACAGGCTCAGTAGATACATAAAGTCTATCCCAAATCAAATCTTGTAGGAAAGGATGAGAATAATATAAATCTTCCTGAGATTGTAAGTTTGGTCGGGAAATAATTAGAGCGAGATAAGTATTATGGGAAGGAAAAAGATACAAAAGGAACATTTTCACCTTTTCATACAAATGTATAATGCTTCTCTAGTTGTGATTTCATTGTAGGTTTGTGCATAAAGTTCATCTCTAAGTTGCAGAACCAATGGATTAATAGGACCAAAAAATTATTTCCAACAGGTATGACATTGGTGTGTACGCCAACCGAGTGTAGCACCACACCTTGGCTGCATTCAGATAAATATTCTTATAGAAAATGATATGTAAACATACAAGAAATAAAAAGTGTGACACTTATATTATTTTGATACAATTGGACTAGAAAACTAACCTGGATACATAAGTAGGAATTTAGGGAGGATCTAGAACTTGGGGGAATTGGGTTGGTTCCAGCCCACTCACATACCCCAAGTATCTAAAACAAAGAACCTTACATAAGTTTCAAGTTTATTAGACACTAAAAAATGAGCAGGTTGCGCGGATTGGGTTTGGGTCAAAGTAGGTTCTTGAGTTTTAAATAACTAAGGTCTCAATAAGGTCCCTTAGCGAAAGCCATGTTTTACCCTAAGATGGGATGGATGTGACACTGCCATGATGTTTGGTTATATAAACTCCAGTTTGATTATTTGGTAAGTGGTCATCAATTAGGATGTTTGGTTTAAGTCCTGGAGCCAATTTTCTTTTATGAAAGTGATTCCAAACACCCATTAACAATAGTTAAATTCAAAAAACGTTGACACTAATGACCACTGTGATGCTTCACTTGGAAGAGTTGTTAGATTTTCCTTGAAAAACATCTCAGAGAGTGACGCTTCAGGCATGACACTGTGTCCCCGCTGCATTTTTAAACAAAGCCAACTGTTACCCGGCTTAACTAATGAGATGTAAGTTATGTTACTACTAAACCAAGAGTGAAGGCAACCAAAACATACTCACGATTCTGTCCATCTTTGGAAATGCCAGCTTCAAACACACTAGTAGTTGAGTTAATAATAAGAACATCACAGTCAGCTTATAACGTTCCGGTGATCATGTTTTTGATGAAGTCACCGGCGAGAAACTCTACAAGACTGAAAACCCTTTATGTCGAATGATCTGTTGAAAGTCCCTTCTTTGCAACGTATGTAAATGTTTAGCACTATATGCCTTATTAGACTTGCGATTAACTTTCTCAGAGCCTTACTGGTCTAAAACAATAACAGCCAAAACGGAAATCAACCGAGTTCATTGATGCGTACTTCCACTTCAAAATTCTTTCATGTGAAACATGTGTGAGGTATTATGTGATTATAGGTATGTAAATATTTTCCTCTCTCATAAAAACTTACTAAAAAATAAGGAATAGATAAATTCTAAGATGTGCCAAAGCGACCAATGACTACCTCCACTACACGGTATCCACAGTGCCTAGCAGAAACATGTGCAAGTGTTGTTTTTCCAAGCTCTAGTGCACCACATAGTAGAAGGATCTGCAACAGTTGAACATAGAACCTATTGTCGATATCCTCTTGTATATACAAACTATCTCAAACTTGTAGGGCCTCCACAAGTCCAATTCTTTTTCCCAGAAGGGCCACTAACCTGCAAAACAAATTTCTAATTAAGCATGTATAATGTTTCATTAAGTGACGCATTCACTTAGGGAGTGTCTGGCATTGCTTTTACATTAAGGTAATCATCAATTGTTGCTGCTTGGGTATAGCGACACTACTGATTATCATACTACATAGGGGTATAGTTAAACCTATAATAAGATTTTCCAAACACCAAAACAAATAATTATCTTCAAAGTTTCTAACCACTTCTAAATGCCAAACCCCCCTTATTAAACCTAAGCAATACCCATACATAGATACATCATGTACGTTGCATATAACATTCCCTTAATAAGCAATCACAAAGAATAGGAAGCACAAACCTTGGTGGCAAATACATGATGCACAAGGTATTCTTCGCTCTTTAACCATCTGCCAAAGCATTTACGTCCATGAGTTTCTATACGTCGTGGCACCGTATACCTGAGAAATGAATAATATTTAAATATAGTTGAAGTTCATACAATAAAAATAGCTTCAGAGATATAACGTTATAATAATCATGACCTTAAATGATGAGTACTTCTAGCAAGATAAGTAGCTTTGAGTGAACTCTTTGATCAACTGTGTCACTTTTTGTGGCTGGGCTTGCCATCAAGAACGTCTTACATGTGATACACCCCGCACACTCTTTCACATTTTAGGATATATGTTATCACCATATACATCAAGTGATACTTTTTCTTAGCTTTTTACCTGAACTGTTCAGAATTCTAGCTCATGCTAATCTGTTTTGAACTTTTAGGGTTATTTGACCTACAATGCCATCTACTAAATTGATTGCTACAACAAATAAGTTGACCGAAACAGAGACTAATCATACATATTGTAACACCCCCAAATTTACACAATTCAATACAGCGGAAGACTCGTTGGTGTTACGGGATAACACATTACTCACATCATAGACAACGCTTAAAAATCACGTCGTTTAATAATAAAGCATTTCCATTCATAAATATCAAATTTAAATAGGTCCCAAGTCATAGTATTTCATACAAGTTTAACAAATCATTTGAATGGAAATAGTTATTTAAGAGCGGGTGATACTAGCGTTTTGTATGGGTTCAGATTAAGTCTCGGTATCTCCTCGAATTGATTCACAGTTCAAAGTGGAATGATTGTTCTTGGTTAATAAAATGGTGTTGGTTTGTTTATCTATTTTAAACTAATAGCAAATAAATGTAAATGACGTTGAGTAAAGTAAAGGCTTTTAAGATTAACTAAGAATAACGAATTAAAAATAAATGTTTGAAAACTTAAAGACAAGATTTAGAAAAATGCTAGAACACTTAATAAAACTAACATTTGGAAAGTGTTTATAAAAAACAAGAACTAAAACCATCAGAAAATGCTAAAGGAAAGTAAGATCGGAATATGGCAAACAATCACTGATCGGAATGTTGGGAAATGAGGGTGATCGGAATATGGGAGAATAGCCCTGATCGGAATGTGCAAACGAGATTCAATCGGAATGCCCCAAATCGAACCAATCGGAATATCATAAAAGAATACAATCGGAATGTTCTAAAATCACCAAGCTATCGGAATGATTAACTAATAAGCCCGTCGGAATATCTCAATACCCTTACAATCGGAATGTTACAAAACTAAACTAATCGGAATAACCCAAAATCACCACGATCGGAATGTGTCAAAACCCTTTTCCGATCAATTGATCGGAATGAAGGGGGGTGCTGGTCGGAAAGTACAAATCGGAAAAGGGTTTATACCTTTTCCGATTTAAGGGGGATTCGAAAATAAGCAAAGGTAATAAGCTATAGGAATAAGACAACACCAAAACTAGCACGAATCTAATATGAAACGAATCAAATAAGCACAAATAACAACTTATCTAAACTTAAATTAAGCAAACTTTTGAATCAAACCATAAAAAGATAAACTTTTTAAGAAAACTTTTAAAAGTAAATAAGCTAAACATATAAACAAGCCAATAAGCACAAAGATCTTAAAGCTTATTCGTATGAAAACTTAAATAAACATAAAAAGATCAACTTTTTTAGCACGAAAACATTGATGAACAACACGGATCATAAGTAATTCGCACCAAAAGTGAACCAAAATCAAAGAAAGGTAGAAAGAGATAAAAGATTAAAAGCTTAAACTTAAGCTTGTTTAATGAACTCAACAATACAAAAGTTCAATCTTGAAAGATTAAAAGAAAAAAAGATGAAAACTTAGTGAGAGAAAGTTTAGAACTTTCTCTCTCTAAAACTAGAGAGAAAAATGAAAAATGAAACTAAACACTAAAAACTAACTCATCTCTAAAATTGTGAAGTGAAATCCTATATATAGGCGTGTGCTTGTGGGCTTGTGAATGGGCTTTGTTTTTGGGCTTCTTTTCTTCTTTCTTCTTTAGTCTTTACGTTTCTTTAAATAAACGTTTCCGACTTTGGATTTTGAGAAGTGTCGGTGAATAATTCCAACTCGTCTTATATCTTTTGTTTAATAGACTCGAGTTCTTCGACATATATGAATCTTCCATCTTTGGCCCTTTTCTTCGATAAATCTTCAAATAGGCACAATGACTTTAAATCTTTTGCATCTCTTGGATAATAGACTTCGTCTTGAGTCTTTTTTCTTGATAAAACCCGTGCAATCCCATGTTTTCTTCAATATTCATCCGGTTGACTCTGAAAACACAATAAACACAAATACCACGCATAATTCCAAACAAATGATATTAAACACGTGTTTTGGTCTTGTTTTAGTAAGAAATAAGTGGTAAAAGGATGGGTGTTATCACACCTATCAAATCCCCTACACTTAACCATTGCCATGCCCTCATGCAATGCTTAGTGATAAAGTAAATACCGCTAAACAAAAATTGAAGTACTAAGAGAAATTAAAATCTTTAAAGTAAACAAAAGGATAGAAAACCATTTTCACTTGAAAATAGCTATATGGAAATAACTTGCAAAGAGATCAAGGACTTACATTAGGGCTTTGGTGCTGCGAAGATTTATCACCCTCAAGTTTCACGTTCCCCAAACTAAGCTTAAAAACGAGATCATTGTTATTATAAGTTAGCAAATCAAACACTTACACACATGGCTTAATTATATGCTTAAACTCCCTTATTCCTAGGTGTATCTCTTATATTTTATTTTTGTCTTAGAATGATCATGAAGATGCATTTTTGGACTTATTTCGATAGTTTATTAAGGCTGAAAGCAAAGTAGGACGATTTGATCAATAGTTAGCTAAAGGACAAAATCTCTTAAAACTGCTTCTCGGGATATCAAAAAGTTCATATCTTGGCATAACTCGGTTCACGATTTGAGACCTTTCTCGGGCCGATATTTGGCATGTACTTCATACTTCATATCTTGAGAGACGTTCTTGAGATAATGGTCTTCTCTTCGTAATAGAGTTTCTTCACTTGGAGACTTTTGAGGGGTACTCCAACTTTGTTGACCACGACTTCATGATTATTTCTTCAATCTCTAACTGGGATTTTGAGATACAACGATCCGCCTCGTTTTTGGACTTGGATCTATTTATCCTCATACCTTGTTAGGGTCTTTTCGGATAGACTTCTCCATGATCTTTATGGGAGTTGATTGCTTTTCGTCGTGAGTCTTGATCCTTCATATTGATTTTGGGAATAATGCTTTTCACATCACTTTGGATCTTCAGCAATAAAATGGAATCCTCATGCCTTGTTAGGGCCTTTTCGGACTCGCCAATCTTCGCGCCCCGCTTCATAAGTTATGCCTTGGCTATGAACTCTTATCATTACCGAGCAACTTTTAAACTATCTTGGGCTAGAAGCTAAGTAACTTTTCAAATCGTACGACCTTACTTATTGCAGATAAGTTATTAGCAAGTGATGGGAGAATAGGCAAATAATTACACCAAGTGAGCTTGTGAAAGAATACCAACTTATAATTGACTCTATCATTTCTCGTTCTCCACAATTTAAAATCTCAAGTAATGAGACTCGTGGATGCTTAGCCTAATAAACCAATTAAGGTCTACATGGTTAAGCATACTAGCTAGAATAAACTTGGATAAGTCCATTCGGGTTGAGCCAAAATAATCGCAACGGGCCTAATATGTCAAAGACTTCAAAACTAGCTACACCACTTTATGAATATTTTTGACTTATTTGCAGGATATATAAAAATGAAAGCAACGATAAAAAAAATTACGACTAAATGGCCAAAGTTAATTAAAATTTTGAAAAATGCTGAAAAAGATGATTTTCCTGTTAAATGAAGGCATTTTCATGGAAAAGTCCACTTAAAACTTCGATAGAAGTCCCCCCTACACTTAATATAAACATTGTCCTCAATGTTTAAGCACGTGGGAAAAATCTCCCCTACACTTATGACATTGTGCACGTTGGTTAAATCAAGTTAAGGAAGAGACGACTAAAGTGATCAATTTCAAATGTGAGTATGAAGAAAATTGAATCACGATAGTTGAGAGATAGAACCGGATTTCAGATAACACGGGAGCACGGTTCTTCAAAGGTTCTAAAAGTGCATTCATCCCTGTAATCACATCACCACACAAACAAAAACAACCTATATAGGCCCCCCTAAACTTAGGAGGTTAAAACAGAAAAGGATAGATACTCGGGCTGCCTCCCGAGGTGCGCTTGTTTTTTATAACCGAGTCACGAGCCTGACTCGACCCCAAATTAGTTCATGGGAAACGTGGTGAGGGAAGGAATCATCTCAGGAGAGATGTCCTCACCAATGTACAACTTCACTCTTTGGCCATTCACCTTAAAATTAGGTCCATTAGGTTGAGCGAGCTCGAGAGTACCATATGGAAAAATTTGGGCAATGGTGAATGGGCCGGACCAACGAGATTTCAGCTTGCCCGAAAAGATTTTCAACCGAGAGTTAAAGAGTAAAACTTTGTCTCAAACTTGGAACTCTCGGTTTTTGATCTTGGAGTCGTGAATGAGCTTAGTCTTTTCCTTATAGATGAAAGAATTTTCATAAGCTTCATTCCGGAGTTCATTCAGTTCATTGAGTTGGATCTTGCGTAGGTCACCGGCTTTGTTGATATCAAAATTAGCCCACTTCAAGGCCCAATAAGCCTTGTGCTCCAACTCAATGGGGAGGTGGCACGCTTTCCCGTACATGAGAAGATATGGTGTACAACCAATCGGAGTCTTGTATGCGATACGAAAAGCCCACAAAGCATCATCAAGTTTATCAGCCCATGAGGCACGATGCTCTCCCACGGTTCTTTCAAGAATTCGCTTTAATCCTCGGTTGGATATTTCAGCCTGGCCATTAGTTTGTGGGTGATAGGTGGTGGAAAGACGATCATTTACACCATACTTAGCCATGAGTCTTGCAAATTGGTCATTGCAAAAATGAGTCCCGCGATCACTAATAATGGCACGAGGCACACCGAATCTAGCGAATAGCGATTTCAAAAGGTTACAAACCACCCTTGCGTCGTTAGTGGGTAAAGATTTGGCTTCAACCCATTTGGAGACGTAGTCAACGGCTACAAGGATGTATTTGTTTCCTTTAGATGAAGGGAATGGCCCCATAAAGTCGATACCCCAAACATCAAAGATCTCACATTCTTGAATGAAATTCTGAGGCATCTCATCTTTATGTGTGATCTTGCCTTGTTTTTGGCAAGCATCACAACGTTTAACCATCTCGTGAGCGTCACGATAGATGGTGGGCCAATAAAATCCCGAGTCAAACACTTTTTTGGCGGTGTAGTTGGGACCAAAGTGACCACCGGTGGGTCCTTTGTGGCAAGCGTCAAGGATTTCTAAAGTTACCGGTCCATCAACACATCGGCGAATAATCAAATCAGCACATTGTTTGAATAGATACGGGTCATCCCAAAAGTACGTCTTAATGTCTTTGAAGAACTTTTTCTTTTGTTGGGATGTTAACCCGTCGACGAGAATTCCACCCGCCAAGTAGTTTGCAATGTCCGCAAACCACGAGGTTTCATCAGAAGTCGAGTTGATAAACATTAAGGTCCCCAGGGGGAAAGAGTCATTGATCTCTTTGTTCGGATGATCCCCTTGGTAAGGATCCTCAAGTCTACTGAGATGATCCGCGGCTAGGTTTTCAGCTCCTTTCTTATCGCGAATTTCGATTTTAAATTCTTGGAGTAGCAAAACCCAACGAAGAAGTCTTGGTTTGGAATCTTGTTTAGTTAACAAGTACTTCAACGCGGAATGATCGGTATAAACGATTGTGGTGGAAAGGACAAGATAGGGGCGGAACTTTTCAAAGGCATAGACAACACCTAAAAGCTCTTTTTCGGTTGTCGTGTAATGCAATTGAGCCCCCGTCATTGTCTTGCTAGCGTAATGGATCGGTTGGAAGTGTTTATTCACTCTTTGGCCCAAAACCGCTCCAATGGCAAAATCGCTAGCATCACACATCAACTCGAAAGGCAGCTCCCAATTAGGGGTAACCAAGATGGGTGCCTTAGTAAGCTTATCCTTAAGCAAGTTGAAGGCTTCAATACACTCGTTGGAAAAGATAAAAGGAGTATCTTTCTCCAAGAGGTGGGTCATCGGGCGAGCGATTTTAGAAAAATCTTTGATGAAACGACGGTAGAAGCCCGCATGACCGAGGAAACTTCTCACACCCTTCACGGTTGAAGGTGGAGGCAACTTAGCGATAACATCGACTTTAGCACGGTCTACTTCAAGACCGGCTTTGGAGATCTTGTGTCCTAGCACGATGCCCTCTTTTACCATGAAATGGCATTTTTCCCAATTAAGAACAAGGCGAGTGTCTTCACACCGCTTAAGCATACGTTCCAAATTGGCAAGGCAAGCAGAGAATGAATCGCCATAAACCGAGAAATCATCCATGAATACTTCCATAGTATCTTCCACCATGTCATGGAAGATAGCCATCATACACCTTTGGAACGTCCCAAGAGCATTACATAAACCAAAAGGCATGCGTTTGTAAGAAAATGTTCCGTAGGGACAAGTGAATGTGGTCTTTTCTTGGTCCTTGGGATCGATGGGAATTTGAAAATACCCGGAGAAACCGTCAAAGAAGCAGTAATAGTCATTACCCGCTAGACGCTCGAGCATTTGATCCATGAAAGGAAGAGGAAAGTGATCTTTTCTCGTGGCATCATTGAGCTTGCGATAGTCAATACAAACTCTCCACCCAGTAACGAGACGAGTGGGAATCAACTCGTTGTGTTCATTGGGAACAACGGTTATTCCGCCCTTCTTGGGCACACAATGGATGGGACTTACCCATGGTGAATCTGAAATAGGGTAAATCAAGCCGGCATCTAGAAGTTTGATAACCTCTTGTTTGATGACGTCATGAATGCGAAGATTAACCCTTCTTTGGCTCTGGATTGCGGGTTTAAAGTCGTCTTCCATGAGAATCTTGTGAGTACAAAAGTTCGGATCAATTCCGCGAATATCGGAAATTTTCCAAGCAATTGCCTTCTTATGATTTTTAAGCACGACGATGAGGCGAGATTTCTCTTCTTCTTTCAAGTCCTTAGCAATGATGACATGCGACTTCTTCTTTTCTTCAAGGAACACGTACTAGAGATGAGGCGGTAACTCCTTAAGTTCTAAATCCGGAGGATTTTTGATGGGAGGCATTTTCAAAGTCGGAGCATCGATAGCAATAACCGTGGGAGATAGTGGAGAAATATTGTCTTCTTTAAGAATGTTCTCAATGAGGCGAAGATCTTCGTCCCAATCGGTGGCAGAATCGTCATGGTCTAAGTTCACATCTCCCATGGTGGCTTCCAAATCTTTCCAAAGGAAATCACTTTCTCCAAATAGAGATAGTGACGAATCAATAGAGGAAACGGTCTCAACATTGGGAGGAGAGGTAGGAATACTTTTACAAGCATCTTTGAAGTGTTCTTCACAAGCCTCATCAAGAACGTCAATACAATTAACACTCTCGTATGAATAAGGCTGTTTAGAGAGCTTTCCCATGTTGAATACAATTTTATAGTCACCCACTCTCATGATAAGCTCACCAGCTTCGACATCGATGAGAGTGCGACCGGTCCTCAAGAATGGACGACCAACGATCAGTGGCACACGAGGGTCCATGTCGTAGTCAACGACAACGAAATCGGTAGGAAAAGTGAATTTGTCGACTCCTACAAAGACGTCTTCGGCTATCCCCACTGGATAAGCAACCGTACGGTTAGCTAGTTCCAAAGTCATTTTGGTGGGGACTAGCTTAGGGAGAGATAATTGCTTCCAGACACTTAAAGGCATTAAGTTAATACTGGCACCTAGATCGGCTAGGGCCATGCAATTCTCTACTCCCGGGAAGTTGCAAGGGATTAAGAAACGACCCGGATCACCAAGCTTGGTTGGCAATTTCCTTAAGAGCACTGCAGAGCCATTCTCATTAAGTTGGGTGTTAGCAATGTCAAGAAGCTTCTCCTTGTCGCTAAGAAGATCTTTGAACATTTTCGCATACTTGGGCATGTGAGCGAGAGCCTCAGCGAAGGAGATGTTGAAATTCAATTGTTTAAACATTTTGAGAAAGTTCGAAACTTGAATATCATCCTTGCTTTTGAGCTTCTCTTTCCTCAACCTTGATGGATAAGGTATATCGGAAGAAGAGGAAGTCTTTGGGATAATAGGATCACTCACATCCTTGGGTGGAGGAGGGGTAGAAGTAAGAGGTGGAGAAATTGGGGAAGTAGAAGGATGAGGAATAGGAGCATGTGACTCGTTTTCCTTAGTCACAATCACTAGTGGAGGTATAGGAAGCTCGGGTTCCTTGGTACCTTTGCCACTGCGAGTGGTGATTGCTTTCATCTCCCCTCTTGGATTTGCAACGGTGTTACTCTAAAGAGTACCCGAAGAAGAGGGTTGATTACCTTGGAAGAAACTAGCCATCATGTTCCTTAAGTCATTCGTTTGACTTGCCAAAGTGTTTCTCATATCAGCTCGCAGATCGTTCTCTTGTTTCACCATGTCTGCTTTCAAGTTGAGCACTTCCCGCTGGAGATTGTCCACGATCACATCATTAGTCCTCATGTAGGTTCCAATATCTTGAGGTAATGCGGTGGGTTGGTTGGGAGGAGCATTGTAGGCGGGTGGTTGATAAGCAGGTTGTTGGTAAACTTGGTTGTTTCTTTGAGGTGGATATGGTTGTTTGTGAAGTGGTATGTATGGTGCACGAGGTTGTTGTTGTTGTTGAGGAGGGCGATTGAGGTTTTGTTGTTGGTTTCGGTTGTTAGGAGGAAAACCAGGTGGTGAGAGATAGTTGTTCGAACGATAGCTAAGCAAGTTGCGGTCACCTTGAGGACGAGCTTGATAAGCGGCCGGAGGATAGGTACCGTATGCTGCATTCACATTCTCAGAAGGATAGTCTTGGGTGGCGGTACAAGTGGTGTAAGAGTGAGGACCCCCGCATATCTCACATGGTTGGCTAACAGCATTGACTTGAGCGTCGTGAGCGTTATTAGCGTTGATGCCGTTGGTGTTGCTAGCGGTTTGGGCGGCAAGCGATTCAAGAAGCGTAGTAATTTTGTCAAATCGCTTATCGTTGTCACTAGTACTAGCACTAGCGGCATTGGTCCGCACACTCTTGGTTTTCACACGAGACTTATTCTCAATGATATCCCAAGCGGCATTAGAAGTCTTAACAAAAATATTACCCCCCGAGGCACTATTTAGTGAATCTTGGTCATTCATGCTTAAACCAATATAAAAAGTGTTAATTTGGTGCACTTTGGTAAAACCATGTTGTGGATACTTTCTTAAAAGATCTTTAAAATGGTCCCAAGATTCACTAAAAGACTCATCGTACTTTTGTTCAAAATTGATAATTTCATTCCGCCAAGCGGTAGTACGAGAGGGTGGGAAAAAGTAGTTGATAAATTTGGTCTCCAAATCCGTCCACGTAAGAATACTTTGTGGCGGTTCCTTTGCAAGCCAATGCCGGGCTTGTCCCTCTAGGGAGAAAGGAAAAAGTTGTAAACGGATTAACTCTTGTGGAACACCATTGAATTTGACCGTATTCGTGAGTTTCAAGAATCTGTTGATGTGGTCATGTGGATCATCAATGGTACGCCCCAAGAATGGTTGAGCAGAGACCATCTGGATAAAGCCGGATTTGAGCTCAAAGTTGTTGGCTGCAATCGCGGGTATGACAACTGGATCATTGTTGCCATCTACATGTGCTTGCAGAAGTTCAATCATCGGGCGATTGTCTGGTAGAGGCTCATTGTTGTTGTTATTATTGTTGTTGAGAGGTGGGTTGTCATTGTTGTTGTTTTGAGGTGGGTTATTGTTGTTGTTTTGTACACCGGCCATGTCTAAGTCTTCGAGAGGCTCGGGCTCTTGATAAGACGTTGATCGTGTACGCATGCACCTGCAAAAGAACTAACAAAGCAAGAAGAAATATTTTTGGTTTTTATGTTTTTTCTTTAATTTTTAGGATTTTTGAAAATTTTATATTTTTAGGGTTTTTGAAAATTTTATGAAAAAGTAACGTTCACGGCGAACGGATCCCAAAATCCAAGTTCTCACAAAAAACTGTTGATCTTAACGAGAAGAGCCGGCAGCGGCTCCATTTGATACTAGCGTTTTGTATGGGTTCAGATTAAGTCTCGGAATCTCCTCGAATTGATTCACAGTTCAAAGTGGAATGATTGTTCTTGGTTAATAAAAAGGTGTTGGTTTGTTTATCTATTTTAAACTAATAGCAAATAAATGTAAATGACGTTGAGTAAAGTAAAGGCTTTTAAGATTAACTAAGAATAACGAATTAAAAATAAATGTTTGAAAACTTAAAGAAAAGATTTAGAAAATTGCTAGAACACTTAATAAAACTAACACTTGGAAAGTTTATAAAAAACAAGAACTAAAACCATTGGAAAATGCTAAAGGAAAGTAAGATCGGAATATGGGAAACAATCACTGATCGGAATGCTGGGAAATGAGGGTGATCGAAATATGGGAGAATAGCCCTGATCGGAATGTGCAAACGAGATTCAATCGGAATGCCCCAAATCGAACAAATCGTAATATCATAAAAGAATACAATCGGAATGTTCTAAAAACACCAAGCTATCGGAATGATTAACTAATAAGCCCGTCGGAATATCTCAATAACCTTACAATCGGAATGTTACAAAACTAAACTAATCGGAATAATGGAAATAAGCCCACAATCGGAATAACCCAAAATCACCACGATCGGAATGTGTCAAAACACTTTTCCGATCAATTGATCGGAATGAAGGGGGGTGCTGGTCGGAAAGTACAAATCAGAAAAGGGTTTATACCTTTTCCGATTTAAGGGGGATTCGAAAATAAGCAAAGGTAATAAGCTATAGGAATAAGCCTACACCAAAACTAGAACGAATCTAATATGAAACGAATCAAATAAGCACAAATAACAACTTATCTAAACTTAAGTTAAGCAAACTTTGAATCAAACCATAAAAAGATAAACTTTTTAAGAAAACTTTTAAAAAGTAAATAAGCTAAACATATAAACAAGCCAATAAGCACAAAGATCTTAAAGCTTATTCGTATGAAAACTTAAATAAACATAAAAAGATCAACTTTTTAAGCACGAAAACATTGATGAACAACACGGATCATAAGTAATTCGCACCAAAAGTGAACCAAAATCAAAGAAAGGTAGAAAGAGATAAAAGATTAAAAGCTTAAACTTAAGCTTGATTAATGAACTCAACAATACAAAAGTTCAATCTTGAAAAATTAAAAGAAAAAAAGATGAAAACTTAGTGAGAGAAAGTTTAGAACTTTCTCTCTCTAAAACTAGAGAGAAAAATGAAAAATGAAACTAAACACTAAAAACTAACTCGTCTCTAAAATTGTGAAGTGAAATCCTATATATAGGCGTGTGCTTGTGGGCTTGTGAATGGGCTTTGTTTTTGGGCTTCTTTTCTTCTTTCTTCTTTAGTCTTTACGTTTCTTTAAATAAACGTTTCCGACTTTGGATTTTGAGAAGTGTTGGTGAATAATTCCAACTCGTCTTATAATCTTTTGTTTAATAGACTCGAGTTCTTCGACATATATGAATCTTCCATGTTTGGCACTTTTCTTCGATAAATATTCAAATAGGCACAATGACTTCAAATCTTTTGCATCTCTTGGATAATAGACTTTGTCTTGAGTCTTTTTCCTTGATAAAACCCGTGCAATCCTATGTTTTCTTCAGTATTCATCCGGTTGACTCTGAAAACACAATGAACACAAAAACCACGCATAATTCCAAACAAATGATATTAAACACGCGTTTTGGTCTTGTTTTAGTAAGAAATAAGTGGTAAAAGGATGGGTGTTTTCACACCTATCAGCGGGCCATGAATTCTTGTTGTCTTCCCGAGAATTACCTTCAAGTACCTGAGATAAAACATGTTAAAAGAAAAGGTCAGCGAAAACGCCGAGTGAATTCATAGAGTTTAATAAAACCATCAATATATCATCGGTATATATATTATTACCGAAAATCATTTTGTACAAATCTTGGTAATAGGCCATAAAATAGCCAAAGTTAATTTTATACAAATCCTTATCGAAAATCATAATATAGGCTTTTGCCTTCAAAATCATTATACGAACCATTGTCGTAAAAACATAATACAATACGTTTTATAACGTTGTATAGAGTTAAATAAAAACCGTTATATGAATATGGTTATATAAAACCAAAACACAAACTTAATGTCAATAATAAGACCTCGTATTGCTAGTCAGGCAATATATCGTAATTTAGTGCATATAGTAGTAGTTTCGTTATTTGGATTATTATAAGCCGCATGACATTGGTACCTTACTACAACAAACAGCGGGTAGCTAACCCGAAACTCAATTTGCCCATCTAAATTAGCGTGTCGTCACAAAAATCACGCTATGGAAATCTTCTCATACATAAATTCGCTTACCAATCAATGTGGCACGACGGGGATCAACCGTCAAGGCGCGAACTGGGGTGATCTTCCCCAAATAGTATTATTATATGCATAAGCGTCTACCAAATCCCGGTAGTTCACAATTTATGCTAATGGGACTTTTAGTGACATAACCTAACTATAATAATCCATTTCATTTCATACATCGGGTCATATAATCATTCGAGTTCAAATCAATAAACAAACAATCGGGACAACTGGTGTCCTATTTTATTAAAACTAACATGTTATCTCCCTGGCGGGTTTATAAAACATTTCATAAAACATTTAAAAGAGTGCGAGGCTATGAACTCATGTTGATGTGGAAGACGGTTATTGGCGATTTGGATGTACGGTACGTGCTTCAATCACGGAAACCTAGACAAATAATACTCGTCTTAGACTTTTGTCCACTGACTTTATCAAAATAACAATTATGTATACATATGATGATTTTATATATATGATGATGATCAAGTGGGTTTATACATTCTCATTTACTCATTTTAGTGTTATGTATTGGTAACTTTTATACTAGTTTACTAGTTTTACTTATTTACATGTTTTAGGCCCAATAAGCCTATTACAAGCCCAATACTTTTCATTAGCCCAATTGTACTTTTAATATCAGTATTATACTTTACATGTTGGGCCCAAGTGGGTTAAGCCCAATAAGTAAGTTTATAAGTGTTTTACCAAACTAGTCGGGTTAATCGTCCATTAAGGCTACTTTGGCCCGTTAATGTCTATATGTTGTAAAGCTCGGGTTTTATCGGTTTTTACTTGTTATATAAGTTTATATATCAGTATGTGAGTACATAGAAGTCTACATTAGACGGGTACGACCGTCTAAGTTTTATTTGACAAAAACGTTAATCTTTCGGTTTTAGCCGAAAAGACGAAAAACTTAGGTATGTAGTTTTATAACTTGGAAAAACATTTATACTTGTAGTTTATATAAAATGTCCCATTTTAATATAAATATATATATAAATATTTATTTATAATTATTATCAACTAGTGGGTTTTATATATGTATATTTTATATAAATTTTTGAGTGCTTATATTATATACTATTTATTTACAAAATCAGTCCTAAATTTTAAGTCCACTAAAATGTCCATATCTAGAGTTCTATAATCCGATAGGACCTCAAATTTTTGTGACAGTAACTGCATAATATGTGCTTCATTTTACTTCCGTATAGCTACTGATGAATCAACCTCCAAATATTTTAATAAATTCGTCCAAAATAGTGTAGGCAGATTTGCACTCTAATCTTGTTTTGATCATATCTCACTCATTTTTATGATTCCATTGTATGGACAACTCTCACATGTGTATAAGACTTATAACTTACTATATATTAAGTAATCTATGCCATTTTTACAAGTTATCATATGGTCATCGCCTGTTTTATACGCCTACTTGTTTAAGCTAGATTTTATCATTCTTTCATATAACTTTTAATCAAATCTATCAACACCAAATCCCACAAAATATTTTTAATCATCATTCATCATCTTACATATATACATTAAGAAGAAAATATACATTTACATTTACAAAATAATCAAGAGAATGGAAGAATGAATCCTGTTACCAACCAAGATTATGAAGGTGATGATCAAAACATGGATTTTGATCACACAACTTGTGATAAATCAACACCAATCTTCAAGTCCACCAATACTTGTAAGCTTTATATAGAAATCAGCCCTTGGACATCACCAAATCACCTCCTTGGATGTTAGAATCACCTCCAATCTTCAAGGCTTCAAAGGAGCATCATCATGTGTATGAATAACACATGATTTTATGGCTAAAATAGATCAAATAGGGGTGTTTGATGATGGTTTTGGGACGGAAATGAGAGAGAGAGAGAGAGAGAGAGGAAGGGAGGATGAGAGTGGTTTTTCATGTATATTTAGGAGAAAAGGTTTGTGTTGGATGGTTTTGAGGTGTGATAGCTTACTTGTTAAGCATTAGCTAACTAGTGTTAGCTTGTTAGTTATAAATATTGACACATCATGAGGTGTGTGTCATGGTTTTGGCCGTCCCTTTTGAGTAGGGTGGGAAAAAACTTGCTTTGTCTCATCCCACTAATTTATGG